>CM053158.1:87049158-87650005 GCA_028571685.1 Heterohyrax brucei
GTTTAGGAGGATGACTTAGGGTGTACATAAGAATCCCACTCCTGGAGCAGGTAATGGTGGTAGTTTCAGAGCTACACACAGTGCAGAGAAGGGAGGAGGAAATTGCTGGGAAAAGAGAAGTTTTTTCTGACTGAAAGATTTAGATCCTCAAGCAGAAGATTAGACAAAATCCACTTAGGTTTTGATGAATGCATGCTGTCTTTCACTGATTCTGGAGGCTAAATAGACTCTCCACTGTTCAGTCTCTCCTGCTGAGAAAGACATCCTCTGGAAAGCACTGCTCAGCCCACTAAGCTCATTGCCAATGATCTGCCTGTGGGGCATTAGCTTCCACTGGCTCAGGTCTGGCCAGTTATAGGTACTTCTGGACCTACTGTCACTTCCCTGACACTGTCTGATTTCTCAACTTTCACTTTGATTATCAGATCTCTAGAATGTCATATGAAATGATTCATTTTGCAGAGGGGTGTTCTTTGTTGTTAGATGGATCACAAAAAGTACCCAACTTCTCCTCCATCTTAGCCACACTTCCCAGGCCTTTTCTTCCATAGTGATGGTGAATGAGTTAAACTGCCAAAGTTAGGAATAATGAGCACAAACTTTTTGTGACATAAAAAGGGCTTAATTGGTGTAAATTACAATTCTATATAACTAACTCTTATTCTTCCTATCTGTCAAACACCAATCAGAGGTTGGATGACTTAAGGTTTTACTTTTTACATTTTTTCCCCTTTTAACCAATACTCTGTCATATACATAGCCGTTAGTCATAAGAGACTAGAAAGCACACAATAAAAACAACAGTAAAAAATAGGTGAACAGACAGAATGAGCTGGTTAGCTGCAAGAAAAATGATAGATTTGAGAATATTTATTCTGACAGCCCGTTAACAAAAACCTGGGCATAGGTAACATTCTTACAAACCAGGTAGCTTTTTTTTTTTTTTTAAGTGTCAAGTTTTGACCTCATTAGGATGACTGGATTGTTTTGTCAGTAATTTACTAATAAAATAGTAAAGATAGTATGCAATTCATGAAATCAAAGACCCTTAGTATTGAAAGAGACTTTAGGTGTTACAGAATTCAATGCATTCATTTCACCATTAAAGAAAAACAAGAATAAGAAGAGTAAATAAGTGTCAGTGGTCATGTGACCTCTCAGTAGCTGGTTCAGTATTCTTTCATGTGACACAGGAATTCTGGTACTTGCCCAGGCATTTAGAAATAAATATACTTTAGCTCATTTGTACAATACTTAACAATTAATTTATTTTGTTATTTGCATTTTTAATAATTTTTTCCCAGTGTAATAGCCTATATTCCCTACGCATATACTTCTCTGGATTTTTTTACATACTGTTGATAAAGCTACTCAGTAACTGAGAATTGATTCAATGGTAATGGATTTGTCTTTGGGGGCTGACCTTTAGAAACGTAGGTCTGGGCACTTGCACTGAGTGAAGAAGCAATGTTTCTTTCAGAGGACAGGATGGAAGCTAAGATTAACCTAGATGAAACTTCTTTACTTTCAGCAAGTTTGGGGTTTATCTTTCTCCTCTGTCCCTGCTTGAATTACAGACAACTCCTTGAAGCATCTGTTTTCACTAAATTTGACAGCTGGGAAGAAAGGTTCACAATTTCAGCAGCTGTTATTTATTTGATTCCTTTACTGAGATGAGCAGCAAGATCGCAGTGTCTGGGATTTGTTTGATAACTAAGCAGGACAGTAGAAGCTAAAGCAGGAAAATGATAGAAAGCACAAGAAAAGAGAGGGATACATGACATGTGCAAACATGGAAAAAGCATGATTTGATAAGCAGTATCCAAAAATAAAGTTTACTCTAGCAGCATGATGATCAGAGAGAAGCTTGCTGAAGCAAAACTGCTGAAGTCAAACACTGTTTCAAGGACACTGATTAAAATATATAGCATGTAATATGAGTCACAGCTAACATTATTTAAAAAGTATGGTTTTACATTATTGAAAATCAGGTTGGCAAAAATTATTCTGTAACTCATAATCCTCTAACTTTTGAAAAAATAAAAATTGTTAAAATTTTGTGATGTGAAAGATTGTTTCTAAGTCTTTTCATGACAGAACATTGTTATTGTGTTGTTAGGTGCCGTTGAGTCAGTTCTGACTCATAGCAATGCTATGAACAACAGAATGGAACACTGCCCGGTCTTGCACCATGTCCACAATCATTTTTACGCTTAAGCCCATTGTAGTGGCTACTGTGTCAGTCCATCTTGTAGAGGGTCTTCCACTCTAGCAAGCATGATATTCTTCTCCAGGGATTGATCCTTACTGACAACATGTCCGAAGTATGTAAGATGCAATCTTGCCATCTTTGCTTCCAAGGAGCACTCTGGTTTTACTTCTTCCAGAACAGATCTGTTTGTTCTTTGGTGGTCCATGGTACAGTCAACATTCTTCTCCAACACCACAACTCAAAGACATCAATTCTTCTTCTCTCTTCTTGGTAATTGTCCACCTTTTCCATACATATGATGGAACTGAAAATACCATGGCTTGGGTCAGGTGCATTTTAGTCTTCAAGGTGATATCCTTACTTTTGAATATTTTAAAGAGATCCTTTGCAGCAGATTTTTCCCAGTGCAATGAATCTTTTGATTTCTGAACTGCTGCTTTCATGGGTGTTGATTGTGAACACAAGTTAAATGAAATCTTAGACAACCTCAGTCCTTTCTCCACTTACGACAATGTTGCCTTTCTGGTCCAGTGGTGAGGATTTTTGTGTTCCTGATGTTGACGTGCGATCCGTACTGAAGGCTGTGGTCCTTGATCCTCCTCGGTAAGTGTCTCAAATCTTCATTTCCAACAAGGAAGGTGGTGTCGTCTGCGTAATACAGGTCGTTAATGAGTCATCCTCCAATCCTGATGCCTCAGTCTTCTTATTATCCAGATTCTTGGATTATTTGCTCAGCATACAGATTAAAAAGGTATGGTGAAAAGATACAACCCTGACCCACACCTTTCCTAACTTTAAACAACTCAGCATCTCCTTGTTCTGTTCACGTGACTGCCTCTTGATCTGTATAAAGATTCCTTAAGAGCATAATTAGGTGTTCCGGAATTCCCATTCTGCTCAATGTTAGCCATAATTTAGTATGATCCACACAGTCGAACACTTTTGCATAGTCAGTGACATACAAGTAAACATCTTGCTGATATTCTTTTCTTTCAGCCAAGATCCATCTGACATCAGCAATGATACCCCTGGTTCCACATCCTCTTCTGAATCTAGCTTGAATTTCTGGCAGTTCCTTGTCAATATACTGACATAGTCACTTTTGAGTGATCTCAAGAAAAATTTTACTTGTGTGTGACCTCAACGATATTATTGGATAATTTCCACATTCAGTAGGATCACTTTTCTTTGGAATGGACATAAATATGGATCTCTTCCAGTCAATTGGCCAGGTGGCTGTCTTCCAAATTTCTTGGTGTAGATAAGTGAGCACCTCCAGTGCTACATCTATTTGTTGAAATATCTCAATTGATATTCCAACTGATATTCCATCAGTTCCTGGAGCCTTGTTTTTTGCCAGTGCCTTTAATGCAGACCTCTTCCTTCAGTACCGTTGTTTCCTGATCATATGCTACCTCTTCAAATGGCTGAACATCAACCAGTTCTTTCTGTTATAATGACTCTGTGTATTCCTTCCATCTTCTTTTGATACTCCCTAAATTGTTTAATAGTTTCCCTGTAGAGTCCTTCACTACTGCAACTTGAGGCTTGAATTTTTTCTTCAGTTCTTTCACTGTGAGAAATGCAGAATGTGTTCTTCCCTTGTGGTTTTCCATTTCTAGCTCTATGCACATGTCATTATATTATTTTATTTTGTCTTCTTGAGCTGCACTTTGAAATCTTCTGCAAGTGGAGTGTTGAAGTCTCTTATTACTATTGTGGAGTGATCTATCTTGTTTTTCAATGCTCTAGTATTGGGTGCATAAAAATTTAATATTGTTAAATCCTGCTTGTGTATTGAAAATTTTAGCAGTAAATAGTGACCATCCTTGTCCACGATGGTAGACTTTACATTAAAATCTATTTTATCTGAGAGTAGTATTGCCACACCCGCTCTTCTTCGTATACTGTTAGCTTGGTCTATATTATTCCATCCTTTAATTTTCAGTTTGTTCATATCTTTAAGTCTAAGATGACTTTCTTATAAGTAGCATATAGATGGGTTACGTCTTTTGATACAAGTTGTCACTCACTGTCTCTTTTCTGGAGCATTCAGTCTATACGTGTTTAGTGCTGCCATTTTGATGTATTTATTTTTGTGTTAGTGCATTCTCCATTGCTCTTAATTTTCTTTGCTGGGTTGTTTTTCTGTATGGGTTGATTTTTTCACCCTTTTCAGTGTTGGTTTTGTGTTCATTGAGACTCCTGTGTTACATTTCTTGTTTTGATATGCTGTATCTTTATTGTGCTTTGTGGCTACCCCAATAGTCCCTCTTAATAACCTAAGTTTAAACTCAATTTTAACTTCTACGTGTCTTTTAAACTTTCTCTCCATCTGGAAGAACTATAACTATTGTAGTATATCCCTCTTTTTAATGTGACAGCATCTTAGTTTTCATGATATGATCACTGGATACTTTCTTTCAGTATTAAGGTTTTGACTAAGTTTTGTGCCTTCTCTATTTGAGTAGGTTTCTGGATGTTGTGTCTGTCATTGCCTCCTTAAATATAGACTTAATAGTTTTGTTTATCTAAACCAAGAGCTTCTTTCAATATTTCTTGTAGCTTTGCCTTGGTTTTTACAAAGCCTCTAAGTTTCTGTTGATATGCAAATATCCTAATTTCATCTTCATATTTGAAAGACAGTGTTGCAGTATGTATAATTCTTGGTTGACAGTTTTTCTCCTTCAAGGCTTTGAATGTGTCATCCCACTGCCTCCATGCCAACATAATTTCTGCCAAGTAGTCAGGCAAAAGCCTACAGGGATTCTTTCTGAATATTACCTTTGCTTTGATTCTCACTGCCTTTAAGAGTTTCTGCTTATGTTTCATTTTGTTGAGCTTGATTATAATATGGAAATGCTAGTGGTGTAGTGGGTTAAGTGCTATATCTGCTAACCAAAAGGTCAGCAGTTCAAATCCACCGGGTGCTCCTTGGAAATTCTATGGGGCATTCTACCCTGACCTCTATGTTCACCATGAGTCAAAACCAACTTTAGGGCAGTGGATTTGATTTGGTTTTGGATTATAATATGTCTTGGTGTCTTTCTTTTGAGGTCAGTTTTACATGGTGTTTGATACACATCTTGGCTATCTATGTTCTCTTCTTTCATAATTTCAGGGAAGTTTTCTGTCAGCAACTCAACAACAATACTGTCTGTGTTTTCATGTATCCCTCCCTGTTCAGGAATATCAATTAATTGTAGATTGTTCCTTTTGATAGAATCTTACATGTTTCTTAATGTGTCTTCATTTTCTTGATTCTTTTCTCTGATTTTGCCTCATAAATGCTGGTGTCAGTAGCTCTATCTTCAAGGTCATTAAGTCTAGCTTCCATTTGTTCAATTCTTCTTTTTTGGCTTTCAGTTGAGTTGTCTAATTTAATAATTTTGTTACTGATTTGTTGGATTTCAGAATGATGATGTTCAATTTGTTCAAACAGCTTGCTTAATTTTCATTTTGTTCTGTTGCATTTTGTATAATGTCTAGGAGGGCTCTCTAATTCTTTTTTACTCAACCACCAATATTTTCAAAGAGGCCTCTTCATCTGGTAAGTTCTTTGATTCTTTATTTTGGGAGTTTTCTGGAGCCATGGATGATTTTTTTTTTAACTGTTTCATTAGAGTCTGTTGCTTACAGGACATCTAGAGGCTTTTTAGTTTCTCTGGTGTTGCCTTAACAGGAGCTGAGGTGCATTTAGGCAAAGGGAGTTCATCACCAGCCCCTCTATGTACCCCAATGAGTGAGCCCAAAGGAATCTCTGGGGTAGTAGGCTCCACCTCCTGGTTGGCAAAGACACAGCCCTCTTTATAGAGTGACTGGAGGCCATCAGACACCCCTATGATGTGGGTCAGGAAAGGCTGAAAGAAATGTTGTCAGGCTGCACCGCAGTTATTGCTCTAGGAAGTCTTATTTTGAAAGGTAAAAGATGTCTGACAACTTCCAAAATTAGTCAGTCCAGCAGGTGTTGGAAGCCTCTCTTACTAGCTGTGAACACCTAATCAGCTCTCCCCAGATACTATGATATGGTTCAAGGGACAGGCTACTTCCCACCTGGCATCCCTTTTCAGGCCCCACCCATAAGGCTACACTGTGCTAAACACAGATTTTCTGATGGAAAAATGTTCCCTAGGCTGAGTCTGCCTCCCAGCCTGGGAATTAGTTCCTCGTGAGGCCTGTGGTTGGGTATTATTGCCTCGGAGTCAAACAAGATGGTGTCCTGGCCAAGCTGCTCCACCCCCGTAAAACAGCAGATTTAATGCCAGGGGTCCAAAAAGAGAGGGTAGAGGGACTGTGGTGGTCTGAGTCTGGGCCAGGCTCTCAATATATGGCTATTCGACCTGCTGATCACTTCAGCACTGCTGGTCTGTATAGCTGCTGTTTGAGCTACTCCCTCACGTACCAGCCAACAAAAAGAAAAAGGTTAAAAATGTCTGTTACATTCAGTCCGTAGTAGCCAAGTGATCCAACCAGAGTGTGGCTCAGCCAGAGACAAGCAGTTTCCCATTCAGTGGCATGCAGTCCAATCCAACAGCCCTATGCCATGTCCTAGGGCTCACTAGATGTCCAGAAAGCTCTGTTTAATTATCAATATAGGCCTTACTTTTCAGAGGGAATTAAGGTGACATGTGTCTAGTCCTGACTCTGCCCCTGAAATCTTCTGTTTATTTTGCTTTAGCTGTTCAGCTTTCAAGAGCAAGTTTCAGAGTCTCTTCTGACATCCAATTTGGTTTTTTCTTTCTTTCCTGTCTTTTTAATGATCTCTTACTCTCTTCATCGATGATGTCTTTGATGTCATTGCACAATTCATATGGTCTTCAGTCACTACTGATGGAAACATCAAATCTGTTCTTGAGATTGTCTTTAAACTCAGGAGGGATATACTCAAGATCATACTTTGGCTCTCATGGACTTTTTCTAATTCAACAAGTGATTGAGGAAAAAAACCAGGTTGTGAAGCATCAACATAGAGGCATCCAATAAAAAGTGGAGTTGTACTGCATATGTAACTCAGGAAGGATGCAGGAAAAGACAGACTGCCAAAGTCAGCAATAGGACAATGAAGACAAATGAGTCCACTCCGTGGGACTCATGGGGGGATAATAATAATAGTGCTCCAAATCGTTTACTGGAGGAAAGTGAGTATTGTTATTTCCCAATAAAGTGTTAGTGGCTTCCTTGGGTGCTACAAATAGTTAATCTATTCAGGTACTAATTGCAACCTACCTCAGAAGAAAAGTCTGGTGAACTACTCTCCCTCCCCATCAGCCATACTAAAATTACTGGAAGCACATAGGAGCACAGTTCTTCTCTGACACACATGGGCTCAACATGAGTTGGAACTGACTCAAAGCCACTATTTTTAAATTGATAGGAACTAAGAAGATGTCATTAAGGAGTACAGAACCTAGAGCTTAGAATACAGAATGTGGGAGTCTGTTTCTGTGCAGCAATTCAAGTTGAGAGACTAGGTGAGCAATGTATTTCTTAGAGGTTAGAAGAGAACATTGAAGAGGGGAAGAGAGGTGGTAAAAATGGTTCCACTAGTGACAGTGGAGAATTATGAAAAAAATAGTGTCTGCTAAAGATTTAACAGGAATCTAGGACATATTTTTTAATGTGTTGTTTTTAAAATTAAAAAAAATGTATTTTTAAGAAACAGCAAAACAATTGTGAATTGTTTGTCAATTACAAAAGCAGGAAATGCTGACTTGAAGAGTAAAGTGAATGGAAAGTTGTGTTTTCAGTCAATGAATAGTGTGACAATACCTAACCCAGAGGACATTCTTCATGATTCTTCTCATTAAAAATTTAATGTTAGCTAATACAATTTTTCTGAAATATCTTTCTCTACAATATTTTTAAATGAAGTATTTTCTTTTAAAAGAAGAAATGTTAAGTTTATATTCAGTGTAGATCACAGTGACCTCAGTTATTTATTCTTTGGAGAATGAAGGAGGACACAATACCATATATAGTAACTTCCAGGAGTTCTGCTTGCTTTGCAGTTAGGTCACCTTGATAATACAATTTCTAAGACAAAGAATGATTTTAAAAATAAGTTTTGGCTAACAACAGTGTTACACACTTTTTGAAGGGAAAAGAAACATGACTTACATCCTATCCATCTTTTAAAAATTGCTCGATGTACTTTATTGGTCAATCAGACCAGACAGATCAGCAGAGAAAATATTTTTCTTCCCCCTCAAACTTTGATTCATTATAAGGAACTTATTACCACAAATTCATCTTGATTTTACAGGAAAACAAATATAATAGAAAAATGTTGAAGTATTAAATATTAATAATGAACAAATATTAATAATATATATAATTTTTTACTGATGAAAAAGTAATGAAACTGATGTACTGAAAAGAATCAGTGGGCTGATGTTGACAGAGGTATGTTCAATTCAGATAGACATAGTTCAGTACAGATTAATGAATGTTGGTTTAATGTTAAGATTTACAATGATGTTGTTAGATCCTGTTGAGTGGGTTCCCACAGAATAAAATACTGACCAGTCCTGTGCCATTCTCATAATCACTGTTACTTGAGCCTGTTGTTTGTAATTGTTATATCAATTGTTATTGAGGGTCTTCCTCTTTTTCTCTGACACTCTGCTTTACAAAGCATATGTATTTGTATGTTTCAAAGTCAAGGGCTTACAGAATTATTTTCCACACAGTCACAGATATAAAATGCCTTTTAAAAAAAGAAATTGCACAAAGCTGTGAACTAACAGAGCATGTTGCAAGAAAAAGTAATTCCTATGAAAAAGTAAAGACAATGAATTTGTGAAACATCTCACAGTATGAATGAATCTGGATGGCACTATGCTGAGTGAAATAAGTCAGTAACAAAAGGCAAATGTTGTATGAGAGCACTATCATAAAAACTCATGAAAAGTTTTGCACACAGAAGCAATCTTTTATGGTTATTAGGGAGGAAAGAGGTAGAGAGAATATTAACGAGACAATAGATGAGTGGTAATTTGGTGAAAGAAAAGACAGTACTCAATACTGGAGAAGTCAAAGTAACTTAACTAAGACAAGGTCATGGAAGCTTTATAGGCACATGCAAACTCCCTGAGGGGTCAAATTACTGAGCTGAGGGCTGAAGACCATGGTCTTGGGGGACATCTAGTTCAACTGGCATAAGTTAACAACTAACATTACATAAAGAAAATGTTCTACATCCTACTTTGTTTAGTAGTGTCTGAGGTCTTACAGGTTTGGCAGCAGCCATCAGAGATACTCCAGCGGTTCCACCCTTTCAGGAGCAAGGGAACATAAAGTAAATGACAGACACAAGCAAAAGATCAGTACTAGTCAAAGTGCTGTTGAACCACAACCACCACTGTCTTCACCACACTGAGTCCAGGATAAGTAAATGGTGCCTTGGTAACACCACACTGCTCTCACAGGGATTACAAGAGAGGGTCTTGGGAAGATCTGGAGAAAACTGTAGAACAAAATTCTAATGCAGAAAAAAGGACAAGACAGAGACTGCAGGAACTCAGAGATTATAGCTCCAGACACTCGTTTAACTCAGTACTGAAATCACTGCTGATTTTCACCCTTCATCTAAAGATTAGACAGGACCATAAAACAAAATGAGATTAAATGGGCACACCATCCCAGGGGCAAGAATAAGAAGGTAGGAGGGGACAAGAAAGCTGATATGTGGAACCTAAGGTACTGAAGGAAGAGTGTTGACAGGTCATTGGTTGGCAGCAATATCACTAAACAGTATATATATGATTTAATAAGAACCTAATACGCTGTGTCTGTCAAGGATTTCATTTTACTTGGGTCCACAATCAATGCCCTTGAAAGCAGCATTCAAGAAATCAAAAGACTCATTGCATTGGGAAAATCTGCTGCAAAGGACCTCTTCAAAGTATTCAAAAGTAAGGATGTCACCGTGAAGACTAAAATGCACCTGACCCAAGCCATGGTATTTTCAGTTGCATCATATGCATGCAAAAGCTGGACTATGAACAAAGAAGACAGAAGAATTGATGCCTTTGAATTGTGCTGTTGCAGAAGAACGTTGAATATACCATGGACCACCAAAAGAACAAACAGAGATGTTCTGGAAGAAGTATATCCAGAGTGCTACTTGGAAGCAAAGATGACAAGACTACATCTTACATACTTTGGACATGTTGTCAGGAAGGATCAGTCCCTGGGGAAGGGCAATATGCTTGGTAGAGTGGAGGGTCAGTGAAAAAGAGGAAGACTCTCAGTGAGATGGATCAACACAGTGGTCGCAACAATGGGCTTAAGCATAAAAACAATTATGGACATGACACAAGACCAGGCAATGTTTCGTTCTATTGTTCATAGGGTTGCTTTGAGTTGGAACCAACTCAACAGCACCTAACAACAATAAGAATATGCTGTGTAAACCCTCATCTGAAGTACAGTTAAGAGATCTTTTTTTAGATGAAAGAAGTTCAGTGAGCTTATATTAGTGTCAAAATAGATTTTTTTTTTTAATTGTGATTGAGTGAAAGTGTACAGTCCAATATAAATTTGCATGCTTGCCATTGCAGCTCCCACTGCTCTCCCTGCCTGGTGACAGCACACTCCTCCTATATGTTCTATACATGTCATATCCTCTTAACAGTCTCCTGCCCCTCGTCTTCACCCTCTCCCCCCTTTGAGTAAGAGGCCTGCAGGATGATATCCTATAGATGCTTAGAACCATAAGGTGCACACACAATATGGTCACCCTGTGTCATCAAGTCCAATCCATTCCTGTTCAAAGAGCTGACCTCAGTAATGATTTATGAACAGGGGCAGCATCAGGACCAGAGGCTATGCTCCCAGGGGAACCCCAAGGACCCTGGACCATCAGTTGTGGTCTTTTAGTGGAGTTCTTAGGGTGCACCACTTTTTATTCTCATGTTGCCAGTGACACTCAACTTTGTGAGCCCCATCACGGCTATCACTGATGGAGGCTGGGCACCATCTGGTCCTCAGGTCACATGTCGATGCAGTCACCCACTCACGTGGGTCTCTCTGTCTTCTGGGTTCTCTTTCTCCCATATTGTTTTAGTCTTTGGTGATCATCAGTTCCTGCTGAGTTGGGACCATTTGGTGTACCTCAGATGGCAGCTTGCTAGCAGAGCCCAGATGCCACTCACCAATATCGGGTGCAGAGGACTCCGTTGGCAATATGCTAGTTATGACAGTTGGCTTCGATGTCCCCTGAAAGCATGGTCCCAAGACCCCTGCCCCTGCTACTCTGTCCTAGCAATACTGGGGTAAGATTGGAGGAGTAATCATGTTATGTTAAAAACCAGTTAAGTTGATCTTCCTTGTAATGTGTACTGTCACTGACTTCATCCAGCCAAATTTCTTTTTTATTAACTTTTTATTAATTACAGTAAAAGAATAAAATTTCTAACATCTGTCAATTATCTCATCTGTGATAAACTTTCAGCCCCCATTGACCCATGTAGCCAACACTGTCATTTTCTTCTATGGATGGTTCTCTTGCTAAGTCCTTATAACAGGGGTCTCATTCAAAATTTGTCCTTTTGACACTGATTGATTTCACTCAGCATGATCTGTTCCAAATGAGACCACGTTATGAGATGTTTTTTAAAATTCTCATTGTTTTTTTATCGTTACATGATGTTTCATTGAGTATATGTACCATAGTTTGCTTATCCACTCATCTGTTGATGGGCATCGGGGTTGATTCCAACTTTTTGTTATTATGGAATGTACTGCAACAAACATTTGTATACATGTGTCTGTTCATGCAACAATCTTTGTTTCTGAAGGATAAATTCCGAGCAGTGGAATTACAGGATCAAATGGTGTATCTATCTCCAGCTTTTTAAGGAAGTGCCAGACTGTTTTCCAAAGAGATTGTACCATTTTGCAATCCCAACAGCCGTGTAAGAGAGTTACAATTTCTCCACAGCCTCTACAGCAATATCAAATTTAACAATATTGCATATTTATGCACCCAATACCAGAGCACCTAAATATGTTGAGTAAATGCTGACAACACTGAAAAATGAGATAGATCATTCCACAATAATAGTTGGAGACTTCAACACTCCCCTTTCAGTTATGGATAGATCATCCAGAAAAAAGCTCAGTAAAGATGCAGAAGATCTTATTGCAACAATCAACCAACTTGACCTTAATGACGTATACAGATCTTTTCATCCATCAATGGATAAGTACACTTTCTTCTCCAATGCTTATGGAACATACTCCAGAGTAGACCATGTGTTAGTTTATAAAAAGCAATTCTCTATAAAATCCAAGCCATTGATTTACTGCAAAGTATCTTCTCGGACCATGGAACTGTAAAAGTTGAAATCAATAAAAGAAAATTCATAGGTAGAAATTCAAACTTATGGAAACTGAACAACACTACTCAAAAAACTTTGGGTTATAGAAGCAATTAAGGACAAAGTAACTAAATTTATGGATTCAAATGAGAATGAAAACACATCCTAACAAAATTTTTGGGTTAAAGCAAAAGCAGTGCTCAGAGGTCAGTTTATCTCTATAAATGCACAGATGTGGAAAAAAGAAAGGGCCCAAATTAAAGAGTTAACCTTACAGCTTGAACCAGTAGAAAGAGAGTAACAGAAGAACCCCTCAGGCACCAGAAGAAAATAGATTATAAGGGTTAGAACAGAACTAAATGAATTATAGAACAGAAGAACAATTGAAAAAATTAACAAAACCAAAAGCTGGTTCTTTGAAAAGAGAAATAAAATTGATAAACTATTGGCTAAACTTATAAAGGAAAAACAGCAGAAGATACAAATAACCCGATTAAGAAATGAGATGGGAGTTGTTACAACAGACCCAACTGAAGTAAAATATATCATAACAGAGTACTATGAAAGGCTGTACTCTAACAGCTTTGAAAACCTAGGGGAAATGGACAAATTTCTAGATTCATATCACTCACCAAGATTATTATAAGGAGTAGATCAGCTTAATAAATCTATCACAAGGAAGAGATTGAAAAAGTCATTACAAATCTACCAACCAAAAAAAGTCCTGTTCCAGCTGGCTTCACTGGAGAATTCTACCAAACTTTTAGAGAAGAATTAACTCCAATACAGTTGAGGCTATTTCACACCATAGAAAGGGATGGAATACTCCCCAATTCATTCTATGAAGCCAGCGTAACCCTGATACCAAAGCCAGGGACAGATCCCACCAAAAAAGAAAATTACAGACCAGTATCACTCATCAACCTATATGCAAAAATCATCAACAAAATTTTAGCCAGTAGAATTCAACAGCATATTAATAAAAAAAAAAAATCATTCATCATGATCAAGTTGGTTTCATTTCAGTGATGCAAGGCTGGTTCAAAATCAGAATACAATTAATGTAATCAACCACATTAATAACACAAAACATAAGAATCCCCTGATTTTGTCAACTGTTGCAGAAAAGGTGTCTGACAAAGTTCAACACTGATTCATGCTTAAAAGTCTTAGAAAAATAGGAATAGAGGGGAAATTCCTCAATGCAATCAGTAGCATCTATGCAAAACTAACTGCTTTCATCATCCTGAATGGTGAAAGACTGAAAGAATTCCCTTTGAGAATGGGAACCAGACAAGGACTCCCACTCTCACCGCTTCTGTTCAACCTTGTGCTAGAAGTTCTTGCCAGAACAATTAGACAAGACAAAGAAATAAAGGGCATCCGTATTAGGAATGAAGAAGTAAAAAATCTCCCTCTTTGCAGATGACATGATTGTTTATACAGAGAATCCAAAAGAATCCGTAAGCAAACTATTGGAACTAATAGAGGAGTTCAGCAAAGCATCAGGATAGAAGATAAACAGTAAATCAGTAAGATTCCTTTACACCAACAATGAAACTTTTTTAAATTAATTAATTTTTATTATGACTGGGTGAAAATGTACATTCCCATGTAAATTTACATGCTCACCCATATGCAGCTTCTGTTAAAGAAGAAATCATCAAATCAATTCCAAATTTCTATCAACTATCTAATCTATAACCAACCCCCTCTCTCCTGCACTCCCCACCCTTGCAGCCCTCAAAGAGTCTTTTCTTCTGTACATGAGTTTGTTTTTAAGTCCTCATAGTAGGGGTCTCACACAATATTTGTCCCTTTGTTGCTGACTAATTTCACTCAACAAAATGTCTTCCAACTGAAACTAGGTTATGAGAGATGCTTCATAAAGTCATCATTGTTCTTTATCATTGCACAGTGTTCCATTGAGTATATATATACCATAGTTTATCCATTCATCTGTTGTTGGGTATCTAGGTTGATTCCAAGTTTTTGCTGTTGTGGACTGTGCTTCAATAAACATTCATGTGCATGTATCTGCTCATGTGAATGCCCTCGATTGTGTAGGATAGATTCCAAGCACTGTTATTACTGGGTCAGATGGTATATCTATTTCCAGCTTTTTAAGGAAGTGCCAGTTTACTTTGCAATCCCAACAACAGTGTAGGTAAGTTCCAATTTCTCCACAGCCTCTCCAGCATTTGTTGTTTTGTGTTTTGGGGATCATGTCCAACCTTGTTGGAGTGAGGTGATGTCTTACTATAGTTTTGGTTGGAATTTCTTTAATAGCTAATGATCGTGAACATTTCTACATGTGTGTTTTGGCTGCTTGGGTATCTTATTTAGAGAAGTATCTGTCCATCTCCTTTGTCCATTGCTTAATTGGATGATTTATTTTTTTCTTATTGATATTTTGTAGTACTTTGTAGATTATTGAGATCAGATGTTGGTCTTACATATAGTTCCCAAATATTTTTTCCCATTCTATGGGTGGTCTTTTAATTCTTTTGATAAAGTCTTTGGATGAACAAAAGTGTTTGTTTCTTAGTAGTTCACGTTTATTTTCTCTTATGTTGATAATGCTGTGTTTGTCATATTTTGAAGTCTTTCTACGTTATGTATTAAAACTTCCATTGTTGATCCTATTTTTTTCTTAGATTAGCTTTATCATTTTAGCTTTGATATTTAGGTCTTTTATCTAGTTTGAGTTGATTTTTGCATACGGTGTGAAATGGGGGTCTTGTTTCAGTTTTTTGCAGGTGGATATCCAATTTTGCCAGCATCATTTATTAAAGAGATTGCTTTACCCCAGTTTAATGTCTTAGGGCCTTTGTTGAATATCAGCTATTCAGATGAGAATAGTGTCATTTCTTGGATCTCAACTCTGTTTCATTGATTTATCTGTCTCTTTTTGTATCAGTACCAGGCTGTTTTGACGGCTGTAGCAGTGTAATACATTCTAAAGTCAAGTAGTGAGAGGCCTTCCAGTGTGTTCTTCTTCAGTAGTGCTTTACTTATCTTGGGCTTCTTCCCTTTCCAGACAAAGTTGGTGATTTGTTTTTCCAAGTCACTAAAAAATGACACTAGAGTTTGTGTTGGGATTGCATTAAATAAGTAGATTGCTTTGGGCAAAATAGATATTTTCACAATGTTAAGTCTTCCTATCCACGAGCAGGGTAGGTTTCTCCATTTAGGTAAGTCTCTCTTAGTTTCCTGTAGTAAGATCTTGTAGTCCTCTTTGTGAAGTTCTGTTATTTCTCTAGTTAGATTTATTGCTAGGTATTTTATCTTCTTGGAAGCTATAGTAAATGCTATTGATTTGGTGATTTCTTTTTTAATAATCTCTTCGTCGATGTAAAGGAAACCTAGTGATTTACTTATGTTTATCTTGTGTACAGAGACTTTGCTGAACTCTTCTATCAGCTAGAGTAATTTACTTATGAATTCTTCAAGATTCTCTGCTTATACAATCATACTGTCTCCAAATAAGGAGATTTTTACTTCTTCTTTGCTGATACAGATGCTATTTATTTCTTGGTCTTGTCTAATTGCTCTGGCTAGAACTTCCAGAATAATGTTGAATAGGAGAAGTGAGAGTGTGCATCCTTGTCTAGTTCCCGTTCTCAAGGGGAATTGTTTCAATCTGTCTCCATTCAGGATGATGTAGGCAGTTGACTTTGTATAAATGGCCCTTATTGCATTGAAGAATTTGCTGTCTATTCCTGTTTTGCTGAGAGTTTTTAGCATGAATGGATGTTGGACTTTATCAAATGTTTTTTTCTGCACCAATTGACAAAATCAACTGATTCTTGTTTTTTGTGTTATTTTTGTGTTATATGAAATTTTATTTATGTGCTATGCATTTTCAATTTTAGTAGAGCTATTGAGGCTGAATTGTCCTTAAGTTTGTTATAGTTCTTTCATTTAAGATAAAAGGAAATAAATTTATTGTCTTGGGAGAAGCAAAATATGGGTGCGAGAATGTAGCACTGTTAAGAGTAGTTAAGCACTTTGTTAACCAATAGCTATCAGGTTAATTCCAGTTCACAGTGACCCAAGAGGACAATCTAGAACTTCCCCCATGAGATTTCCAATGAGTATCCTCTGGATTTAAGTGGCCCATGTTTTTGTTTGCAGCTGTAGTTCTTAACCATGACACCATCAGTGTTTCCAACTCTGTTAAGAGTTGTCTTGATAATATAGTTTTCAAAGACATGGTTATTAGGCTATGGACATTGATGTAGTTATTCCATTTTTTCTCCTTTATGCTTGATGTTAGTTGAAAGCAATATTCTTTTACTAGTTATCCATCATGACACACTTAAGATATTCCTTGATATTTCCACAATCACAACACATCAATTTGAGTTTGCTTCTTAAATGCTTTTTATCTCTAAACTTTTGTATCCACGTATTTAATGTTCTGAATTTAGATTTGTTCTTATATTTTGCCCTACGTTTATTGAATCACATTCCAGTTTATCTCTCTGCTTTCACTTGTACTACCTAATCATCTTTTTGACTTAAATGGAAAGAAAGGGAAACATTACAAAAAATTGCAATGGTTATTTCTGATTATGATATTTCAGTTCAGCTTTCTGTTTGTGTTACTGTGTATTTCTAATTTTTCTGGAATGAACTTGCATTAGTTTTTGGGTTAAAAGCATAGATATATATTTAGTAATGTGAATGCTCATATGGCCTCTCTAAGTCAGAAAAAGTTCATTGACTATTAGCTACATTAAATTAACAGTATAAGCTTTTATTTCTTGTGAACTTGTAGTATTATCATATTAGGTTAGTTTATGCAGCAATACAGAAAGTCATAAATATCACTGGTTTAACAGAGGAAATGCGTACTTTTTACTCATGAAAAGGACGTTCTCCAAGAGGTGAGGCTGTATTTACCCTTGTACTTTGTGGATTCTCAGTAAATATTTGGAGAATAAAAAAGACACATATGTGTGACAATGCACATCCACATCAAGAAATCACTCTTCCTCAGTTACAGCTGAATTCTGCTGGTTGCTTTAGAATTTCAGAATGTTTTGATCCTACCTCCATGTAAACATGGTGCTCTGTTGCCTGTGGACTAGGAGAATCATGAGAAATTGCACACTGACTCTATAAATCTTTCACCTGGAAGTAGAGCATGTCGCTTTCCTTAATCATTGATCAAAGCCAGCTGCAAGGCCCCAGCTAACTCAAAGAGGCATGTGTCTTAAAGGAGAAAATGAGAAGTGCAGTGGGAACAGTAATAATTTATACCTACATCAGTAATTGTAAATAGTTCAAAACAGCAACCATAATCTAATTGGAACTGGTTTTGAAGTTTAGTGACTCAATGAGAAATTTTATTTAAAAATAATATAATTATACCAATTGTGAGGAGAGGGAAATAGGCAAGCAATAAATAGTGATGTGAGTTGTAAAAGTAATTAATTTTTAAATGACAAACTATAGAATGATTGTGAATAAAAGGCAATTTTGCTCCTGACTTTCCTATGTGAGTAAGAGGTTTTAGAAGAGGATGGGTACTCAGAAACTTGGTAAGATCAAGTCAAGTTTATATATAATGTGGAGTATGACCTTTTTGTTTTCCCTCTGTGTTTGTTTTCCTTTAAGAAATATTGATTCTCATTGGATCCAAGGAGGCCACATGTACATGTGAGGAGGACAAAAGTTTATGAAGCTACACTGGATGTTTTGTAAATGTATAGTATTAGATTCCTGAAGTAATAATTACAGCACCTTTTAGTAACAGAGGTGTACATCAGTTATACTAACAGATATCACTAAGTCTTTGTCTCTGGAAAATATGGTACTACATACATATAAACACAGGTTTGCCAGTGAATATGTGGCTATGTTCTTTCCAAAACCAAATGGAGTTATGGTATTTGTGGTCTACTAATACAATATTATGCAATTGAAGAGATGACAAATTTCTCCTACATTCCAACTTGGTCCAAATGTAATACTGCTGTGATATACTGTGAAGAGTTGGTGGTTGCAGCTGGGCATCATCTATTTTCTGGGCTCAGGCTGGTGGAGGCTATGGTTCGTATGGTATATTAATCTTCTGGGCTAATATTTCCCTTGAATATTGGTTTTCTTTACTCTCTTTTACTCCTGGAAGGGTGGGATCAATGGATGTATCTTAGGTGGCCATTGGCAAATTTTTAAGACTCCAGATGCTTTTCATCAAAGATGTGAAACATTTGCTTTATGAATTATGTAATAATAATTGAACTAGATGCCTTCTGAGAATATGGACCGTAGCCCTCAGCCCAAGCAACTCGGTCTCTCAAGGTCTATGGATACATCCAGGAAGCTTTTATGACTTTGATTTGATCTAGCTGTACTGAATTCCTCTATATTAGATGTCATCTTTCCCTTCATCAAAGTTGACACTTGTCTACTATCTAATTAGTGATTTCCCCTCCACTCTTCCTCTGCCTTATAACCATCTAAAATTGTTCCTTCCTTCCTTCCTCCTTTCCTTCCTTTTTGTTTTTTCTTTATATCTGTAAACCTTTTCTTGGGCTTTTATAATGGTAGTCTCATAAAACATTTATCCTTTTGTGAATGAATTATTTCAATCAGTATCATGTCCTCCAGATTCATGCATATTTTGAAATATTTTGTAGTTTCATCATTGTTGTATACCATTACATAGCATTCCACTGTGTACATATATGTAACAGCTTTCTGTATCCTAAACTCGAGTGAATGTCTAATCTACTCCTTCCAAAAATGTTAACATTATGTTTAGTTTCTCTTCTTATTGTACTAATTTATTGCATTGTGATGCTAATCTCATTGTGCAGTGATCACATAGTCAGTTGTTCATGCTATTTTATTTTTGTATTTTTCATCAGATAGCAAAGTGATTGCATATTTACTTAGAATTTGTTATGTAGAATTATGTTATATAAAATATGTTATGTAGAATTGTGATGAACATATATAATGGCCTGTCATGGGTTAAATTGTGTCTCCCCCAGAGATGTGTGTACCAATTTGTCTGGGCAGTGATCACCACAATTTTGTCATTGACCTCCGTTTTGTGATCTTCTTGTACTGTAGGTCATAGTCTCTGCCTGTAGTTAATAGACTGGATTATATTAAAGAGGATTACAGTAGGAGTGTAACAGTCTTCCTAAAGTTACCACCCTGCTCCATCATAAAGGGAGTTTTCCTACAGTGTGGTTTGCATCACCTTTTACCTTTTATCTTACACAAGAGCAAAGGAAAGGGAAGCAAGCAGACAGTTGAGAACCTGACACCAACAAGAAAGCAGAGCCAGGAACAGAGTGTGTCCTTTGGACCTAAGGTTCCTGAACTATGATGCTTTTGGACCAAAGAAAGACTGATGCAATGGAAAGACTTTCCTCCAGAGCCAACATGCAGAGTATGTTTCCTGAAGCTTGTAACTTGAATTCAGACTTGAAGCCTACTGGATTGTGTAAGAATAAACTTTTCTGTGTTAAAGCCATCCACTTTTTTTATTTCTGTTACAGCAGTAACAGATGACTAACACAGCACCTTACGTCAGTTTAGTTATAACAATGATATAAAACAAAGATTTCAAAGGGTAGCTTGAGAAGACAAAATGAAGTATTATAATGACACACACGAAAAGCTTGAAAAATAAAAGCAAAAGGGAAGAACATGCTTGGCATTTCTCAAGTTAAAACAACTGAAAAGAAAAATTCAAGCCTCCAGTTGAAATGGTAAAAAGTTCTTCGGGTAAGATATTGGAAGGCTCAGGAAACATCAAAAGAAGATGGAAGGAATGCACAGATTCACCAGATCAAAAAGAGCTGGGTGACATTCAACCATTTCAAGAGGTAGTGTATGATTAAGAACCAATGGTACTGAAGGAAGAAGTTGAAGCTGTGTTAAAGACATTGGAGGAAAACAAGGCTTCAGGAATTGATGGAATATGAATCAAAATGTTTCAACAAACAAATGTAGCACTGGAAACGCTCACTCATGTATACCAAGAAATTTGGAGGGCAACTACCTGGACAACTGACTGGAAGAGATCCGTATTTATACCTATTCCAAGAAAGGTTATCCAAATGAATATGGAAATTGTCAAACAATAGCACTAATATCACATGCAAGTAAAATTTTGCACAAGATCATTCAAAAGTGACTGCAACAGTATACTGACAAGGAACTACCACAAATTCAAGTTGGATTCAAGCAGATATCATTGCTGATGTCAGATGGATCTTGGCTGAAAGCAGAGAATACCAGAAGGATGTTTACCTGTGTTTCATTGACTATACAAAGGAATTCTACTGTGTAGATTACGATAAATTATGGACAACATTGAGGAGAACGGGAATTCTGGAACACTTAATTGTGGCCATGAGGAATCTGTACATTGATCAAGAGGCAGTCATGCAAACAAAACAAGAGAACACTGTTTGGTTCAAAGTTTGGAAGTGTGTCCATCTAGGTTGTGTCCTTTCATATGTTTTTAGTCTGTACACTGAGCAAATAATCCAAGAAGCTGTACTACGTGAAGAAGAAGGAAGTATCAGTATTGGAAGAAGACTCATTAATAACCTGGGTTATGCTGAGGACACAACCTTGCTTGCTGGAAGTGAAGAGGATTTAAAACACTTACTGATGAAGATCAAAGACCACAGCCTTCAGTATGCGTTACATTGCAGCATTAAGAAAACACAACTCATCACAACTGGTCTGGTAAGCAATGTCATGATAAAAGAAAAGATTGAGGTTGTCAATAATTTCATTTTATTTGGTTCTACAACCAATGCCCATGGAAGTAGCAGTCAAGAAATGAAAAGACATACGTCACTGGGAAAATCTGCTGCAAAATACCTCTTTACAGTGTTAAAAAATAAAGATGTCAAAGACTTAAAGTGCACCTGACCCAAACCATGATATTTTCAGTTGCATCGTATACATGTGAAAGCTGGACAATGAATAAGGAAGACAGACAAAGAATTAACACTTTTGGCTTGTGATGCTGGAGAAGAATATTTTTGTCAGAGTAACTCTGATGGACAGCTGCCTTTACTTCACAAGTGACATAAGAGTGAGGAATGGATAATGCTAGACTATTTCAATGTCTTTGAGTAACAACCGTTTATTTCCTTATTCATTAATTTATAACTGCATTGAGCCATGAACCAAGACAACTTATAATTCATATTTCATAACTCGGTTTCATCTTTGTTCTGATCCATATAACTTCTTATATGAAAAGAATAACCTGAAGTTGTGTTTTAGATACAAGTTTGCCTTCTGACTGCCATAGCATCTTAAGGAAGAAAATATTAGAGTAATAAGAACTCTCAGCTCCCTTTTGTTTCTTCCTCTGGGTTAGAAACAGACTATTAAAACTTACTTCAGGAGATTGACTGTAATTATTATTTAAAGACTGAGTGAAAATGTACATTCCCATATAAATTTACATGCCCACCTCTATGCAGCTTCCACTGCTCTCTCTGTCCGGTGACAACACACTATTCCTCTCTGCTCCATACATGTCTCATCCTATAGTAATCAAATTACTCAGCTTTCTGTCCAGAGTCTTGGGAGCTATTATTTTGAAGAGTTAACTCTAACCATTAAACTTTTCAAAATTTTAACATTTGGCTTATAAATTAATGGATGATAAAAGGGTTGAAAATGGCCTATTTTACAGAACAAATATCTCTGAAATCTTCATAAACCGAAGCAGATATATATGAAGTCTTAACACTCTATTCCGAACATTTCAAGTCTTCATACTTGTAAACCTTGAAATTTTTGTTCTGAAAGGTTCACAAACTTGTGCACTCCAGAAGGAAAGGCATAGGTAATTTTAGCAGAAGGATAGTGATTCTGTTTGTCTCATGACAATACTTCTGTGTGAAAGAAGAGAGTGCATTACATATAGAATTATTTTAAATTCAAAAGGCTAATAGAAGAAAACAAAGTACTGGCTGCCTGAATGGTCTCCAAAGTATCTCGCTGCAATAGAATATTATGATGTCTGTGCTGAATTCAATGTGTTCTAGAGCAAAGCCAAGCCAAGAGCAAAGAGGAATCATTAATATCACTGTTTGAGTTTCCTGAGACATCAGCATACGCAGTATGTGTAATAAAGGGAATTTCAGACTTGATGTGCTTGGTTAACCCCCAGTATACTAACTTGCTCTTTTCTCTGTGCCTGGTTATTTTTTTCTCTTTTTTCTAATATAAATCTTGTATTTGATATTTGCTGGCAAGTGGTTGACAGTGTTCAAACTGCTGACAATTCTGTATATAGCAGGGAAAACCTATGGCATGACCTTGGGAAAGATATAAAGCAAGTCCTAAAGTACTGATCAAAAGACTGAAATTCTCACTACTTCTTCCACTCAGGTCTACAACACACACCATTCCCAAGATCTAAACACTTACTAAAATTTTGATGGTTGGTTGATGAAACAGAAATGAGATTGGGTACGGAGGAAGTCACTTTATCCTGGAGAAAGAAAAGCATCTTCTATAATGCCAAAAAAGATTTATTGTGGCTATATAAAGTTAATTTAGGGTGGGGCCAAGATGGTGGACTAGACACATGTCTCCTTGATTCCTTCTGAGAATTTAGGCCTGGAATGATAATTGAATGGAGCAGCATGGACATCTAGGAACCCTAGGATGTGGCATAGAGTTGTCAGATTGTACTTGGGGTGAGTAAAGCAGAAACTACCTCTCTCTAACATGAGGCAGTCACACTCTGAGTCCTGCTTCTGCTGACTCACAGTTTTGGAGGACTGCAGGTACTGATACCTTCTTTGTCTTCCAGGAGGCAGGGACTGGTCATGAACCAGCAAATACACTCAACTGCAGTGCTTAAGTAAATAGCATACAGCACAACAGAGAGACTGTGTTTGGGAAAGCGACATTGTGAGAGCCCAGCTGCTGACTGAGGGCACCACTAACCCTCCACTCTTTCATTTCTGAGCTACACCATAGATTTTGCTGTTTCACAGCAGAAAGGACAGCTTGGGTGGCATGCTATCTTGATCAGCTGGGAGGCAGAGCCACTCACCCAGAGATATAAGCTGGGGCTAATTTTCACATTGAGAAGCAGTGACTGTCTAGAAAGTACTCCTCCAGCAGAAAAGCTGTGTTTAGGGCATTGGTGCCTAGAGTTATGGGTGAGGCCTGGCAGAGATTGGCAGCAGGGCCATAACTCCTCCCTATTTTGAACTACATAATTGCATCTAGGGATGCCCTGTGAGGTGCTTCCACTGTTAGCCACAAGGCAGGGTAAGCCACACCTGATGCCCTGAATGATTGCAGTAACTGTTGGACAGCTCCTTGTTTAGTAGTGAAGGTCACCTGGGGAACAAACTGCTGAGCACCAGGCAGCATCTCCTCCACCCTTCACTGGTCCATATTATAGCATTTGCTGATGGCTCCAGAGTGACTCCACAAGCAGAGCACCATCTTTCCCAGTCAGGAGACAGTCTGTCACCCCAGAAAGCCCACCTACAGCCAGTCACTAGAGTATGCAGAGGGAGATGGTGATTAACTCCTCTCTCAGAACTACACATGAGCACCTGTTGAGGTAACACCAGAGAAACCAAATACCTTCTACATAGCATGAAGGCAACAATTAATAGCTAACCATTTAAATGAGCAGTCCACCATGGCTCTGAAAAACTCCAAAAATGATCAAAAAACTTCTGAGATGAAGAAGACTTTCTGAAACCATCAGACATCAAGTACAAAATAATTATGCATAGAGCCCTCCTAGAGATTAAAAAAAACACAGCAGAACAAAATAAAAAAATAAGTAAGCTATTTGAACTGATGCAACATAAATGATCTGAAATCCAGCAGGTTAATAATAGAATTACAGAGTTAGACAATTCAATCCAAAGCTGTAAGAGCAGAATTGAGGAGATGAAAGCCAGACTTAGTGAGCTTCAGGGTAGAGCAACTGACACCAGCATTTATGAGGAGAAATCAAAGAAAAGAAATAACAAAAATGAAAAAGCATTAAGAAACAGGTGAGATTCTATTAAGGGGAATATTCTATGAATAACTGGAGTTCCTGAACAGGGAGGCAGAGCTGATAATACAGAAAGTATTGTTGTAGAGTTGCTGACAGAAAACTTCCCTGAAAATGTGAAAGAAGAAAACATAGATATCCAAGATGCTTATCAAATGCCACAAAAACCAGACCCCAAAAGAAAGACAGCATGACATATTATAATCAAGATTAATAAAATGCAACATAAACAGAGCCTCTTAAAAGCAGTGAGGCTTAAACCAAAGCTAATGTACAAAGGAAAGTCTAACATCTCAACATAAACGATGTTGGCAAGAAGGCAGTGGGATGATACATTCAAAGCTTTGAAAGAGAAAAACTTCCAACCAAGAATAATATATCCTGCAAAATTGTCTCTCAAGTGTGATGATGAAATTAAGACATTCACTGATAAACAGAAGCTTAAAGACTTTGTAAAAAACAAATCAAAACTTGAACAAATATTGAAAGAAATGCTTTGCTTAGAAAAACAAAAACATCAAGTGTATGCTTAAGGAGAAAATGCAGATGTAGCATCCAGAATCCTACTCAATTTGGGAAGTCAAAAGGCTCAATCAAAGCTACAATATTAAAAGAAAGGAATCAGTAATCAGAACATGAAAACTAGGACATCATCACACTAAAAAGAGAGATATAGTACAGTAGTTATGACCCTTTCAGATAGAGAGGAAATTAAAAAGATATGCAGAGGTGAAGTCTGGTTTAAACTTAGAATAGTAACAAGGATCAAATGGGTAGCCCCAAAGCAAAATAACATTGTGACATATCAAAACAAGAAAGAAAATTCAGGAGTCCCAACAAACACAAAACTGGCACTGAAAAAGACGAAAAATCAACCCATAAAGAAGAACAACCCAGAACAGAATATTAAGAGCAACATAGAAAACATCAACAAAATAAAAGTAAATGCATCAGAATGACAACCCTAAACACATACCAATCAATAATTACAGTGAATGAAAATAGACTGAACACTCCAATAAAGAGACAGGGAGGGACATCCTGGATCAAAAGACACAATTTATCTATATGCTGCTTAAAAGAAACACACCTTAGACTCAAACATATGAACAAACTGAAAAATCAAAGAATGAAAAAATAAATACCAAGCCAAAAACATACAAACAAGAGCAGGAGTGCAACACTAACCTCAGATAAAACAGACTTTCATGTAAAATCCAGCACTGTGGACAAGGATGGTCACTATGCATTGCTGAAAGGTTCAATACATAAGCAGGACATAGCAATCTTACATATTTTTGTGTCCAATACTGGAGCATCTAAATGCATCGAACAAACATTGACAACACTGAAAAATGATTTAGATCACTCCACAATAATAGTTGGAGACTTCAACACTCCACTTTCAGTAATGGACAGATCATCCAGAAAAAAGCTCAGGAAAGATACAGATCTTATTGGAACAATTATCATCAACAAATAAGTACTCCTTCTCCAGTGTACCTGGAACATTATCCAGAATAGACTATGTGTTAGGACATAAAGCAGTTCTCAAAAGAATCTAAACCACTGAATTGTTGCAGAGCATCTTCTTGGATCATAAAGCCATTAAAGTCTAAATCAATAGCAGAAAATACATAGGTAGATACTTGAATTCACTGAGACTGAACAACACCTTGGTCAAGTCCATGAGTTATGGAAGAAATAAAAATGAAATAAAGAAATTTAAGGAAACTAATGACAATGAAAACACATCCTATCAGAACTTATGGTACATAGCCAAAGCAGTGCTCAGAGGTCATTTTATCTCTATAAATGCACACATCTGGAATGAAGAAAGGAACCAAGCCAAAGAATTAATCCAACAGCTTGAACAAGTAGAAAGAGAACAACAGAGGGACACTTCAGGCTCCAGATGAAAACTTGATCTTAGAACTTATTACACTGCCACAATAGTCAAAACAGCCTGCTACTGGTACAAAAAGATACATATAAACCAATGGAACAGAGGTGATACCCCAAGGATGTCCCTGTTCTCTTATGAACAGTTGATATTCAACAAAGGCACTGAGATTGTAGACTAGAGTAAAAATAGTCTCTTTAACAAACAGTGCTATCAAAATCAGATCATCATCTGCACAAAACTGAAAAAAGACCCATACCTCACTATTTACCCAAAAACTAACTCGATATGGATCAAAAACTTAAATATCAATCCTAAGCACCATAAAGATCATGCAATGAAAAATAGAGTCAACAATGGAAGTTCTAATGCACAACTTAGACATACTTTAAAATCTGACAAAGCATGATCAACACAAGAGAAAATAGATGAAAATAGATGCTAACAATCAAACATTTTTGCTCATCCAAAGACTATCAAAAGAGTTAAAAGACCACCTACAGTATGGGAAAAAATATTTGGCAACTGCATATTGGACCAATGTCTGATCTCCATAATCTATAAGGTACTGCAAAATACCAATAAGGAAAAGGTAAAGAACTTAATGAAGCAATGGGCAAAGGATATGGACACACACTTCACCAAAGAGGACATCCAGGCAGACAAAAGTCACATGAGAAAATGTTCACAATCATTAGCTGTTAGAGAAATCCAAATCAAAGCTACGTAAGATACCATCTCATCCCTGTGAGGTGGGACATAATCCAAAAAACACAAAACAGCAAATCCTAGAGAGGCTGTGGAGAGATCAGAACTCTCCTACACTGCTGGCAGGGTTGCAAAATGGTACAACCTCTTTGGAAAGCAATTTGGCACTTCCTTAAAAAGCTGGAAATAAATATACCGTTTGATCAAGGGATCCTGTCACTGGCAATAGATCCCATAGAAACTAAGGCTGCCACACCAACAGATACATGCACACGAATGTTTATTGCAGCACAGTCCACAACAGCAAAAAGATGGAATCAACCCAGATGCCCATCAATAGACTATAGTACATATACTCAGTGGAAATGTCATGATAAAGGACAATGATGATTTTAGGAACCATCTCATAACCTGGTTTCAATTGGAAAATCTTCTGCTGAGTGAAATGAGTCTGTGGCAAAAGCACATATGTTGTACGAGACTCCTGTCATAAGGACTTAAAAACAGACTCATATACAGACTAATATGGGAAGGAAGGGAGATGTTTGGTCATAGATTAGATAGTTCATAAAAATTTGGTAGGTGAAAGCAGTGCCATCACACAGCATAAAGTAGATGAATTTAACTTGACTTGAACGTAAAATGAAAGCTCTTCTAATCTCAACCCAATATCGCATTGACTGAGTAGCAGGGGCAGGGTTTGGGAACTATGCTCTTGGAGGACACCAAGGCCAACTGGCATAACTAGCTTATTGCTAACAGAGTCTTCCACACTTCATGTTAGTTGAGTGGTGTCTGGGTTCTTAAAAGCTAGCAAGCTGCCATCTGAGGTACACCAAATAGTCCCATCTCATCTGGAACAAATGACCACCATCAACAACAAAAACAGGAGAAAATAAGAACTCAGGAGACAGAAGGACCCATTTAAATTGGAGACTATCTACAGGTGACCAGAAGAACCAGATGGTGCCCAGCCACTACCAAACACAGCTGTGATGGAGCACACAGTGTTGAGTCCCTGTGGCAACACAGTAAAAAGAGGGGTGCACCTCAAGAACTCTACTAAAGGATCACAAATGATGGTCTGATGGCCAGTGAGGGTGTCTGGGAGCATGGCCCCTAGACCTGCTGCTGCCCCTGACCATAATTCACTACTGAGGTCAACTCTTCCGAAAAAAATGGACTAGACTTGGTGATACAATGTGACCATGTGGTGTGTGTACTTGAGTTCTACGAATGTACACAATGTTGTCCTACTGGCCTATTTCTAGACAGGACAGGATAGGGTGGAGAGGAGGGAACAGGATCTTGTTAAGAGGGTACGACAAGTATATAATAAAAAGGAGGAGTGTGCTGTCACGGGGCAAGGATAACAGGAGAAGCTGCAGACAGGTGGATAGATGACCATGCAAAATTGATTTGAATTGTATATTTCCACTTAATCACAACAACAACAAAAAGTTTTTAAACCTGAAGCAAATCGACCGTTGAGATATTTTCTGGTCAGTTTTTTAGGAACTTTGGAAAAGTTATGGCTGCATTGTTGTGTGTTTTTTGCTCTGCAGAAAAAGAAATCATAGTCATTTATATACATGATACTATTGGCACTAAGTCTTTCAATACTCATGGTGGCAGGGACAGTGGATGTGTGTTAACAGCTAGCTAATCTGAGTCCATATGACTCCAGTGCTTTAGCATTGCTTGCCAAGTTCAGTGCTGTGAAGTTGACTAAGACTCATAGTGACCATACTAGACAGAGTAAAACTGTCCTATAGAGTTTCCAAGAAGCATCTCATGGATTTGAATTGCCAGCCTTTTGGTTAGCATCCAATTGCTTAGTTCTTGCATCATTGGGCTCCTCAGATCTACTCAATGCTGTTTAAACCTGAAAAACTCACTACCTGCCACTGGATCAGTTCTAATGCATAGTAATCCCATAGGACAGAGTAAAACTGACTCATACAGTTTCTAATGATATAAATCTTTTTGGAAAACTGCTGACACGTCTTTGTCCTGCAGAACAGCTGATGGGTTTGAACCACTGACTTTTCATTTAGCAGCCAGATCTTTTAACCACTGTGCCACCAGGGCTCCTTAGCACTGCTTATCAGCTTAAATATCTGGTATGACCCAGGGAAAGGGAGAAAACCCTCAACAATGATTGTGTCTTACGTATTCGGTGGTGTCAAGTCTTAACATAGATTAATATACTTGGGTGCTATCATGGATTTAGTTGTGTCCCCCCAGTAATGTGGATGACTATTTGGCTAGGGCATGATTCCTGATATTGTGTGATTTTCTTCCATGTTGTAAATCCTACTTCTATGGTATTCATTAGGGAGGATGGACAGCAGTTTTGTTGGTGAAGCAGGACTCAGTGTGTAAGATGGTATTGTGCTTTGAGGCAGTATATTGAGATATAAAAGAAAGAAGTAAGAAGAGAGGTATGGAGACCTCATACCACCAAGAAACAATGCCAGGAGCAGAGCATATCCTATGAAAAAGACTTAGCATCCCTGCACACCAGAAGCCCCCAGTAGAACGGAGGACTGATGACAAGTATCTACCTTCAGGGTCAGCAGAGAAAGCCTTCACCTGGGGCTGACACCCTGAATTTGGATTTTTAGCCTACTGGACTGTGACAAAATTTCTCTTTTTAAAGCCATCCACTTGGAGGATTTCTCTTCTAGTAGCATTTGATGGTAAGATAGGTACGTGGTATATTAATGAATTTCTAGAATAACTCATTTCTAATCTTAAACTTGTTTACCATTTGAGTGAAATTAATTGCCACTTATTCATCTTTAGCCAGATAAACATTCATTACCTTTGGATAGGAAAGCCTGGTGACCTAGTGGGTTAAGTGCTAAGTCTGCTAACCAGAAGGTTGGAAGTTCAATTCTACCAGGCACTCCTTGGAAACTATGGGGCAGTTCTACTCAGATCTATCTAGTTGCTATGAGTCAGACCCTACTCAATGGCAGTAGTTTTGCATGCTAGTTTGGGCTTCATGAATGTCTCAGTTTGCCTTTTAGCAAACCATTCTCCTCAAAACATGCTTTTTTCACTGGGATTAGCTGCTTACAACAACTTCCCTGTTCTTCTGCTCTAACATTCTTCTTTTTTTTTTTTTATCTTTCTGTCCCAAAAGGCCCTGCTAATCCAAATCTTTCAGGAACACTTAGTCCTCCACTTCATGCATCATTGTGAGGTAACACCTTGCTCCTTAGGTATATTTTATTTTTAAGTTGTTCAGAGCATGTAAATTATTCTAATATAATGCAGACTTAATTTATGCAAGGATGGTCAGTTAAGTATGAAAACTCATCCTAGAAGAAGTGCTACATGCTGCATTGCTGAATATCACTAGGGTCATCTTTGAAGTACTCCTCCCAGGAAGCTATGCACTGATGCTAGCACCTAGTCCACCCTTCAAAGTAATTTTGGGACTCTTTTTTCTGGAAGGGCCATCAGAGCTATCCTCGTATTACCCTTGATATTCTGGATGTCATCAAAATATCGTTCTTTCCATATTTCCTTTATCGTCAGGTAAAGAAAAATTTACCGGAGGCCAGAACAGGTGAGTAGGGAAAGTGTTCCAATATACTTATTTGTTTACTGGCTAAAAAGTCCCTGGCAGACAACTATACAATTCAGTTGGCAAACTTGTTCGCATGCTACCACGTGCAACGTCATTCCAGAATGAGTTCCAAAATTGATCTGAAGGGTTGGACTAGGTGCTGGCATTGGTGCATAGCTTCCGAAGGGCACTGCTTTGATGGTGACTGTAATAACATCCATCAATCAGGTATGTAGCTTTTAGAACAATTAAGTTCACAGACTTGTCAGAACTTGTATTCTTTATGTACTACATGAATCAAATGAATAATTGCTTTAAAATGGATAATTCTATTTTAATAGGTAGCCTTTAAAGATAGGTTGAGAAAATATGAAATAAATTCTTTAAAAAATTAGACACTGAGCCAGGCTTGAAAGAGACCTGACATTTATGTTCAAACTATAACTGCCTGAGCGCCTTATGGATGATACAGCTACGCAATCTATCAATTGCTTACTTAGTCTCAATGATAGCCATATGTTTCACATTGAATTTTAGTTAATCTTCCCTATTTGTTCATACTATGAATTTCAGGATTGGAAAAGAAGCAAAAGCAGTGAAGAATAATGAAGGGTAATGATAAAAGTTCTTTCCCTAATGAGAGTTTACTGTCATGTATAATCTAATAATTTCAATTTTTAAATCTTACCTTATACAACTGTTGGTTGTCCAATGATTTCGTTATGCTTTATTTAGATACCTGTACTTTTTAATTTTTTTTCTTAGATCGGCACACAAACATGCACATACCACATATAATGAATCATGGTGTTAAAAAGCCTATTTTAATAATAGTGAAATATTAATATTACATGTACCTTTACTTTTCCAAATGTCTTTTATTTCTTCTTTGTTCAAGTTGCTCATCTACACTAAGAAACTGGTATACAAAGCTGTCTTAGTTGTCTGGTACCACTCTAATAGAAATACCACAAGAAGATCAACAAAATTGACAAATCACTGGCTAAACTTACTAAAGAAAAGAAGGAAAGGAAACAAATAACCCAAATTAGAAATGAGAGGGGGGTTGTCACCACAGATGCAACAGAAATCAAAAAATTCATAACAGAATACTATAGAAGACTGTACTCTAACAAATTTGAAAACTTAGAGGAAATGGACCAATTCCTTGATTCATACCACCTATCCAAATTATCACAACGTAAAGCAGAACAACTTAATAAATCCATTACAAAGGAAGAGATTGAAAAGGTCATCAAAACACTGCCAACCAAAAAAAGTCCGGGTCCAGATGGCTTCACTGCAGAATTCTACCAAGTGTTTAGAGAAGAGTTATCTCCACTACTACTGAGACTATTTCACAGTATAAAAAGGGATGGAGTATTCCCAAACTCATTCTATGAAGCCAGCATGACCCTGATACCTAAGCGAAGGAAAGACCCAACAAAGAAAGAGAACTACAGACCTATATCACTCATGAATCTAGATGCAAAAATCTTGAACCAAATTCTTGCCAACACAATACAACAGCATATCAAGAAAATAATCCATCCAGACCAAGTGGGATTCATACCAGGGATACAGGCCTGGTTCAACATCAGAAAAGCAATCAATGTGATTAACCACATAAATAACACAAAAGACAAGGATCACCTGATTTTGTCCATGATGCAGAAAAGGCATTTGATAAAGTCCAACACCCATTCACGCTAAAAACTCTTAGCAAAATGGGCATAGATGGCAAATTCCTCAACACAGTAAGGGCCATTTATACAAAGCCAATTGCCTATGTCATCCTGAATGGAGAGAGACTGAAAGACTTTCCCTTGAGATCAGGAACTAGACAACGATGCCCACTCTCACCTCTTCTATTCAACATTGTGCTAGAAGTTCTAGCCAGGGAAATTAGACAAGACCAAGAAATAAAGAGCATCTGCATTGGCACAAAGGAAGTGAAAATCTCCCTGTTTGCAGATGATATGATTGCATATGCAGAGAATCCCACGGAATCTATAAGTAAACTACTCAAACTGATAGAAGAGTTCAGCAAAGTCTCAGGATACAAGATAAACATAAGTAAATCAGTAGGATTCCTTTATACCAACAATGAGACTGTTAAGGAAGAAATTATCAAATCAATACCATTTATGATAGCCCCTAAGAAGATAAAGTACCTAGGAATTAATCTAACCAGAGAAATAACAGACCTTTACAAAGAGAACTACAAGCCCTTATTACAAGAAACTAAGAGAGACTTAGATAAATGGAAAAAACTACTCTGCTCATGGATAGGAAGACTTAACATTGTTAAAATGTCTATTTTACCCAAAGCAATCTATTTATATAATCCAATCCCAATACAAGTTCCAGCATCATTTTCTAATGAGATGGAGAAACAAATCACCAATTTTGTTTGGAAAGGGAAGAAGCCTTGGTTAAGCAAGGTACTAGTAAAGAAGAAGAACACACTGGGAGGCCTCTCATTACCTGACTTTAGAACATATTACACTGCCACAGTGATCAAAACAGCCTGGTACTGGTATAAGAACAGACAGATGGATCAATGGAACAGAAGTGAAACCCCAGAGATGACACCATCTGCCTATGAAAAACTGATATTCGACTAAGGCCCTAATACACCATCTGGGTTAAAAACAGTATCTTCAACAAATGGTGCTGGCAAAATTGGATATCCATCTGCAAGAAACTGAAACAAGATCCATATCTTACACCTTATACAAAAGCCAACTCCAACTGGATAAAAGACCTAAATATCAAACCTAAAACGATAAAGTTCATCCAAGAAAAGGTAGGAACAACAATGGAAGTTTAAATACACAATATGGACAGATTCCAAAATCTGTCAAACCACAATGATCAGAAGAGAAAATAGATAAATGGGATCTATTAAGAATTAAACACTTTTGCTCATCCAAAGCCTTTATTAATAGAATTAAAAGAACACCTACAGAATGGAAAAAAATATTTGGCAACTCTATTGCAGACCTACGCCTGATTTCCATAATCTATAAGATACTACAAAATATCAACAAGAAGAAGATAAATTATCCAATTAAGTGATGGGCAAAGGAGATGGACAGACATTTCACTAAAGAAGAGATCCAGGCAGCCAAAAAACACAAGTGGACATGTTCACGATCTTTAGTTATTAAAGAAATTCAAATCAAGACGACAATGAGATACCATCTCACCCCAACAAGGTTGGCCACGATCCAAAAAACACAAAACAACAAGTGCTGGAGAGGCTGTGGAGAAAGTGGAACCCTCCTCCACTGTTGGTGGGGTTGCAAAATGGTCCAGCCTCTTTGGAAAGCAATCTAGTGCTTCCTTAAAAAAATGGATTTCGATATACTATTTAACCCAGTAATTCCACTACTTGGACTGTATCCTACAGAAACAAGGCCTTTCACACCAAAGGACACACGCATGAGAATGTTTATCGCAGTACAGTCCACGATATCAAAAAGATGAAATCAACCCAGATGCCAAACAACGGAAGAATGGATAGGTAAACTGTGGTATATATATACTCAATCGAGCACTACGCAATGATAAAGAACAACGATGACTTCAGGAAACATCTCATGACCTGGTTCAACTGGAAGACATTATGTTGAGTGAAAGTAGTCAGCGACAAAAGGACAAATATTGTATGAGACCTCTACAATAAGATGTCAAAAACAGACTTGTGTATAAAAGAAAAGACTCTTTGACAGCTGCAAGGGAAGGGAGGGAGGGAGGGGGTGAGGGTTTAGATTAGATAGTTGCTAGGTATCTGGTTGGGTGAAATCGGTGATAGCACACATTAGAAACAAGAATAATATTAAGTGGACTTAAACATAACATGAGTACTCCTTCCATCTCAACCCAATATTGCAAGGATAGAGTAGCTGGGGCAGGGGGCAGGGGACCATGCTCTTAGGTGAAAGCGAGGCCAACTGGCACAACTAGCACTTTGCTAAGAGGGCTCTGTGCACCCCACGTTGGTGAGTGGCGTCTGGGGTCTTAAATCTACCAATCTGCCATCCGAGGGCACAGCAAATGGTCCCAACTCAGCACGAACAGATGCTCACTGAGGACCAAAATGACATGGGGAAAGACAACCCAGAAGACAAAGAGACCCACGTCAGTGGGTGCCTACATTGACTTGGGACCGAAAGAACCAGATGGTGCCCGGCCACCACCAGTAATAGCCGCAATGGAGCTCACCTAGTTGAGTCTAACTGGCAACACAAGAATAAAAAGTCGTGCTCCCTCAGATCCCCACTAAAAGACCTCGATTGATGGTCCAGTGGTTTCGGGTTTCCTCTGGGAGCATGGCCCCTTGCCCTGATGCTGCCCTTGACCGTAACTCATAACGAAGGTCCACGCTGCGGACAGGAATGGTTTGGACTTGGTGATGCAGTTACCATATATTGGATGCACTTTATGGTTCTCTACATCTATAGGATGTCATCCTGCTGACCTCTGGGTGGAGGAAGGAGAGTGGGTGGAAAGGAGGGGAAAAAGAGACTATTGGGAGAATGAGACATGTATGGAGCAGAGAGGAATAGTGTGCTGTCACTGGGCAGGGAGAGCAGTGGAAGCTGCATATAGGTGGGTATGTAAATTTATACGGGAATGTGCATTTTCACTCAGTTATATCAAATAAAAAATTAAAAAAAAAAGATATACCACAAACGGATGGCTTTAACAAAGAAAAATTTATTCTTACACAGTCTGGTACGTTAGAAGTCTGAAATCAGGGTGCCAGTTCCAGGGGAATGCACTCTCTTTGTTGGCTCTGAAGGAAGGTTCTTGTGTTGTATCAGCCTTGGTATGGCAGCATCTTGGCATAGGATCCTCCGGTCCAAAGGATGTACTCTGCTCTCAGTGCTGCTGTCTTCATAGTATGAGGTCCCCAATTCTCTTCTGGTTCTCTTTCATTTTATCTCTTGCAGGATAAAAGGTTGTACAAGATACGTTCCAGAGAAACTCCCTTAGAAAGGGTGTGTTTTAGGCATCTAGTATTGCTATAACAGAAATACCAGAAGTGGATGGCTTCAGAAAGATAAAATTATTTTGTCACAGTCCAATTGGCTAAAAGTTCAAATTCAGGGTGTCATCTCCAGGAGAAGGCTTTCTGTGTCGGCTCTGGAGGAAAGTCCTTGTGAGGTATCCTTTCCGAAGAAATTGCTCTGCTCCTGGTACGCTTCTTGGTAGTAAGAGGCCCCCAAATCTCTGCTTACATTCCTTCTCTTTAATCCCTAGAGGTTTCCTCAATGTGTAATACAATCTTACACATTAAGTCTTGTCCTGCCAATACAATTGTTCCCATCCCACCTCATTAATATCATAAAGGCAGGATTTACAACACGGAGGAACATCACGCAATATCAGGAATTATGGCCTAGCTAAATGGCTACCCACATCATTTGGGAGACACAATTTAATCCATGACAGGGTGTTACAGTCACACCCTAATGCTCTTTAACATAATCCAGTCTGTTAACCACAGGCAGGGATTAAGATTTATAGCACAAGAAGATCACAAAATTGAGGGTAATCAATTAATACCATGTAGCCAAACTGTTATATGCATTTTTTTTTGGAGACACAGTTTAATCAATAACAGAAACTGAAACCCAGTTTAACAAATGTGATTGAACTGTTTCCTAATTGTTGTTTTACACAACCTTAAACTATCATTAAAAGATTGGAAAAAAAGAAAACAAGTTGTATGTCAGAGGAGACTCTGCTGCTTGCTCTTAAACATAGAACAGTCAAAGTAAATGAAAAAAAAGGAAGGAAGGAAAAGAACTTCACAGAAGATTTTAAACAGCTTCATGAGAAAAAGAAACATGCTATTATAATGAAATACTGAAATATCTGGAGTTAGAAAACCAAAAAGGAATTTAGAAAACCAAAAGAGAAGAATATGCTCAGTACATACATGGCTGTGGGAAGAGGTAATTCTACTTCAGAATTATTCAAAGGGATTTTTTGGGAAGCTTCACAGAAGTAGTAACATTTTATTGGGGTTTTGAAGGATGTGTAGGAATTTTCTAGGAAGTGAAGACAAACATGAAAAGTTCTAGAATTAAAGTTTAGTGAGTTCTAAGAGGAATGTTGAGTAGGTATTAGGGCATAGAATGCAGAATTTTGCATCATATTAGGAAGGGTTATGAGTAATAAGTGTATCGTACACACTCATACAATTTACAATACCAATATTAGCTTTAAAATTATTTTGAAGCCATCTGGGATTTTTTAATGCAAATTTGCAGAAGTCTAGAAACTACTGGGCAGGGTAAATTAAAATGCAGCTTTTAGGAAAATCCCTATTACTGAAAGGGGGGCATTGGCAGTAGACTAAATGTCAGATGAAATCACAATCATTCTGTCTTGAAGCAGAAAATATTCAAGACACTTTCTTCAGTTGGATCCTCCTCTTAGTTGTCTCAAACTTGCAATAAGTACATTGTTTCAGTACAATATCCATTTCTCTTTGGCTGATACATGCCAAGTTCAAATAACCAGAAGTTGCCAGACCTGAGATAGTAGGGAGAGCACCTCATAGGCCTAATGTGCTGGTGAGAGTACAGGAAAATAACAGCAGGGTTACGGGTAATCACAGGCTAGAGTTGTTAGTGAGAGTGCAGTGAAATAAGCACAGACATTATGGACACATTTTCCACGCCAGGAGAGACTATGCAGCACAGAGTGTACTCATTACCCCTGAATACCTGAAAAGCTGCACTCCACTAGAAAGACATAAGCAAGTACACCTACTCTATCACGTGAATCATAAAACACTCCTTTTGGAATAAACCTCTCCCTGTTTTTACCTTCTCTCCTCCTGCTCTGCACTGGTACCAAGTCAGTTTCAGAGGTTGGTGAGAAATAGGACCCCTCATGTACCCTGAGCTGTTCTGGTCTGGGAGAAGAAACAAGTTAACAAATAGGAAAAAAAATAATCTTCCAGCTCACCTAAGTTTAGAACTTAGAGTAGAAACAGTTCCTTTGGCTAGGCACAGCATAAATGGTCCACGGATACTTGAATCCTAATTTTACTTCACCATCTGTATGGTAGAAAGAATAGTTCATGTTGAGCTGCTATAAAGCAGGATCCTCACCTACTCACAACAAGGTCCTGAGGACTAGTGGCTCCACGCATGCCACCTAGCCACCTGCAATAAGCCCAAGAACAAGTGGTGCCTCCCAGTCATTACAGCCAACAGAAATGTGTGCCCATAGTCCAGCTGCAAAACTTATCCACCTATGCTGTCCAGGGAATAGGAACATATTTCCTCACAGAAATTCAGGTGGCTGTCAGCTTTCTGTTTTACCCATGACTCTGTGCTTCAGCCAGATACATGTACCTGCACCAATCACCCTTGCCCATGTAGGACTCTGGGTGACAGACTACACCCGCACTCGGTGACCAACTACCTGTATACTTGAGCTGAATCCATACAAGAAACATAATAGATTCCTGGGGTGATACATCTAGTAATATCTCTAACAAACTGATGACAGGACATTAGAGCTTCAAAGATGTCAATAAACAAACTAGATCACATAGGGCATATAAGCTAGGACACAGTAAGAAAGCATAAAATAAATAAATGCAATAACTGATGGTTCAGAGACAGTAGTCAATATCAAATCATAAAGAGAGGCAAACCACAATGGTTTCAGAAAGCTTCATTGCCTCTCCACAACAAAAAAGAATTAAGTAATCTTCTGCATGAAGAGAACTTGCTGAATAACCAGAAGCACAATTCAAAAGGCCAACATACAGGAATCTTTAAGAGATCAGGCAAAGCACAGCATAAGCCTAGAAGCAAACAGACACAGTAACAGAGAAATTTAAAAGGATTAAATAAGAGCACAATGATAGATTGAACAGGCTGTAAGAATGCACAGAGAGACAGAAGACAGAAAGTCAAAAGATTAACTATAAAATTTCAGAATAAGACAACTCAATGGAAAGTCATAGGAGCAGAACTGAGGCAATGGAAGTCAGAATTAGTGAGATTGAAGATAAAGCACTAAATACCAACATATTTGAGGAAAATGCAGATAAAATTATTAGAAAATGAAGAAACCATAAAAATTATGTATGACTCTCTCCAGAGGACCTGTAAGTGATAGGAGTATCAAACAGGGGAGAATAACAGAAAGTGCACAGAGAATAGTTGAAGATTTGTTACCAGAAAGCTTCCCTCACAGCATGAAAGGTAAGAAGATATTGATCCAAGATGCTCGTAGAACTGCACACAAAGAAGATTGCAAAAGAAAGTCACCAGGACATATTGTAATCAAACTTGACAAAACCAAAGATAAAGAGAATTTTAAGAGCAGCTAGGGAAAAAATACAAGTTGTCTACAGAGAAGAGTCAGTAAGACTAAATTCTGACTATGTACTAGAAACCATGCGGGCAAGAAGGTAATGAGATGGCATATAAAAAGACTTAAAAGGGAAAAAAACTGCCAACCAGATTAATTGCGTGTGCTGGGAAAAGTGTCTCTCAAATATATATTTTATTATGCTTTAAGTGCAAGCTTACAAAACAAGTCAATGTGCCATACAAAACTCCTCACACACACCACTATGCAACTTTAGATACTCTCCCCACCTTGCAACAACGCACTCCTTATGTCCACCCTGTACTTTTCATAGTCATTCAACCAGTTACTGTCCCTCCCTTTCCATTCTCCCGTCTTACCTCTGCACAGGAGTTGCTCTGACTACCTCATGTCTATATTTAAGCCAAGAAGCACACTCTTCACCAGCATCACTGTATGCCTTATAGTCTAGTTCAATCTTTTCTGGAGACTTGACTTTGATTTTGGTTTCAGCTCTGGGCCAGCAGAGAGATCAGGGGCCATGTCCTTGGGGGACACTACAGGATATCAGATCATCATGTTTATGCCGTTGATAGAGCTCTAGATCTGCACCCCTGTTTTTCTCCTGCTACATCAGGGATCCTACATTTTGTTCTCTTGTCAGGGCAGTCATTGGTGGTGGCTTGGCATCATCTAGTTCTTCTCATCTCGTGCTGATGTAGTTTCCATATTCTATGGCCCCTTTTGTCTCCTGGGCTCACGTTTTCCTCATGTCTTTGATGTCCTTCATTCTCCTCTGCTCTGTGTGCATTGGGACAAATTGATGCTACTTAGATGGCAGCTTGCTAGCCTTTAAGACCTCAAACACTTTTCACCAGAACAGATTATGGAATATTTTCTTATGGGGGGGACAAACTTTATTATGCCAATTTACCTAAATGTTTCCTGAAATCATGGTCCCCAGACACCCAGCTCCGTCAATCTGTCCTTCGAAATGCTGGGTTTTATTTGGGAAACTTTTAATGTTTGGTATAATCCAGCTGGGTTGATCTCCCTTCTTTTGTGTGTTATCACTCCCTGTGATCAACTCAATTCTTACCTATTTAATCCATGGAAACCCGGGTGGTGTGGTGACTAAGTGCTCCATCTGTTAACCCCTTCTGAGGGAGACTTCTTTGAGTCTCTTTTCATGAAGAATGACGCTGGCTGTTGGCTTTGTGTAGATGCCCCTTATTATCTTGAGGAGTTTCCCTTCTATTACTATTTGATGAGAGTTTCTAACACAGACCGGTGTTGGACTTTGTGAAATACCTTTTCTGCATCACTTAATAAAATCAAGTGTTTTCTATGTTTTGTTTTATTTATCTGGTTGACAATATTAATTTTTTTTATTTATGTGGTTACAACATTAATATTTTTCTGTTTGACTTATCAGATTCGACTCAGTGGCACTTGGCTGGCTTGGCATCTCTGCATCCATGGTATGAATCTTACTTGATCATGGTGAAATTTTTAATGTTGTTAAATTTTCCTCGCTAGAATCTCATTGCAGATTTTTGCACCAAATTTCACGAGAGTTATTGGTCTGTAATTTCCCTTTTTGTGCTATCTTTACGCAGCTTTGTATCAAGGTTATGCTGGCTTCCAGAATAAATTGAGGAGAATTCCATCTTTTTCTTTCTTTCTTTTCATTTTTTAACATGACTGAGTGAAAATGTACATTCCTGTATCAATTTACATGCCCACCTATAGGCAGCTTTCACTGCACTCCCTGTCTGGTGACAGCACACTATTCCTCTCTGCTCCTTACATGTCTCATCCTCCCAACAGCCTCCTTTCCCCTCCTCTCCACCCACACTCCTTCCTCCAGCCAGAGGTCAGCAGGATGATATCCTATAGATGTATAGAACCGTAAAGTGTATCCAATATATGGTCACTCTGCATTGCCAAGTCCGATCCATTCCTGTCCAAAGAGTGGGCCTTTGTTATAATTTATGGGTAAGGGCAGAATCAGGGCCGGGGGCCATGCTCTCAGGGGAACCCAAAAACCGCTGGACCATCAATTGAGGTCTTTTAGTGGAGATCTCAGGATGCATCCCTTTTTATTCTTGTGTTATCAGTGAGACTCAACCTAGTGAGCTCCATCGTGGCTATCACTGGTGGTGGCCGGGCACCATCTGGTTCTTCGGGTCCCAAGTTGATGAAGGCACCCACGCTTGCTGGTCTCTCTATCTTCTAGGTTGTCTTTACTGCATGTCATTTTGGTCCTCGGTGAGCATCCGTTCCTACTGAGTTGGGACCATTTGCTGTGTCCTCGGATAGCAGCTTGGCAGCTTTTAAGACCCCAGACACCACTCACCAATGTAGGGTGCAGAGAGCTCTCTTAGCAAAACGCTAGTTGTGCTAATTGGCCTCGATTTCGTGTAAGAATATGGTCCCCTGCACCCTGCTCCAGCTACTCTATCCTTGTAATATTGGGTTAAGATGGAAGGAGTACTCAAGTCATGCTGAAGTCCACTTAATGTTGTTCTTGATTCTAATGTGTGCTATCACTACTTTCTCCCAACCTGATTTCTAGCAACTATCAAAACTAAGCCCTCCCCCTCACCCTCCCTCCCTCCCCTCCCTTGCAGCTGTCAAAGAGTCTTTTCTTCTATACACAAGTGTGTTTTTGAGATCTTACCATAGAGGTCTCATATAGTATTTGTCCCTTTGTTGCTGACTACGTTCACTCAACATAACGTCTTCCAGTTGAAACCAGGTTAGGAGATGTTTCCTGGAATCATTGTTATTCTTTATCATTGCATAGTGCTCCATTGAGTATATGTACAATAGTTTACCTATTGATTCTTCTGTTGTTGAGCATCTGGGTTGATTCCATCTTTTTGATATCGTGGACTGTGCTGCGGTAAACATTCTCGTGCATGAGTCCGTTGGTGTGAATGACCTTGATTCTGTAGGATATATTCCAAGTAGTGGAATTACTGGGTCAAATGGTATATCTAGATCCATTTATTTAAGGAAGTTCCAGATTGCTTTACAAAGACGCTGGACCATTTTGCAACCCCACCAACAGTGTAGGAGGGTTCCACTTTCTCTACAGCCTCTCCAGCATTTGTTGTTTTGTGTTTTCTAGATCATGGCCAATCTTGTTGGGGTGAGATGGTATCTCATTGTTGTCTTGATTTGAATTTCTTTAATAGCTAAAGATCGTGAACATGTCCGCATGTGTTTTTTGGCTGCCTGGATCTCCTCTTTAGTGAAATGTCTGTCCATCTCCTTTGCCCATCACTTAATTGGATGGTTTATCTTCTTCTTATTGATATTTTGTAGTATCTTATAGATTATGGAGTTCAGGCGTCAGTCTGACATAGAGTTGCCAAATACTTTTTCCCATTCTGTGGGTGTTCTTTTAATTCTATTAATAAAGTCTTTGGATGAGCAAAGGTGTTTCATTCTTAATAGATCCCATTTATCTATTTTCTCTTCTGTTGATTGAGGTTTCTTTGACAGATTTTGGAGTCTGGCCTCATTGTGTATTAAAACACCCATTGTTGTTCCTACCTTCTCTTGGATGAGCTTTATCGTTTTAGGTCTGATATTTAGGTCTTTTATCCAGTTGGAATTCATTTTTGTATAAGGTGTAAGATATGGATCTTGATTCAGTTTATTGCAGATGGATAACTAATTTTGCCAGCATCATTTGTTGAAGATACTGTTTTTACCCCAGTTTCACGTCTTAGGGCCTTTGTTAAATATCAACTGTTCATAGGCAGATGGTGTCATCTCTAGGGTCTCAATTCTGTTTCATTGATCCATCTGTCTGTTCTTGTACCAGTACCAGGCTGTTTTGACCACTGTGGCACGTAGTATGTTCTAAGGTCGGTTAATTAGAGGCCTCCCAGTGTGTTCTTCTTCTTTAGTAGTACCTTAGTTATTCGGGGCTTCTTCCCTTTCCAAACAAAATTGGTGATTTGTTTCTCCATCTCGTTAGAAAACGATGCTGGAACTTGCATTGGAATTCCATTATATAAATAAATTGCTTTGGGTAAAATAGACATTTTCACAATGTTAAGTCTTCCTTAAGGGTAGGTTTTTCCATTTATCTAAGTCTCTCTTAGTTTCTTGTAGTAAGGGCTTGTAGTTCTCTTTGTAAAGGTCTGTTATTTCTCTGGTTAGATTAATTCCTAGGTACTTTATCTTCTTAGGGGCTATTGTAAATGGTATTGATTTGACAATTTCTTCCTTAACAGTCTCGTTGTTGGTATAAAGGAATCCTACTGATTTACTTATGTTTATCTTTTATCCTGAGACTTGCTGAACTCTTCTATCAGTTTGAGTAGCTTACTTACAGATTCCTTGGGGTTCTCTGCATATACAATCATATCATATGCAAACAGGGAGATTTTCACTTCCTTTGTGCCAATGCAGATGCTCTTTATTTCTTGGTCTTGTCTAATTTCCCTGGCTAGAACTTCTAGTACAATGTTGAATAGGAGAGGTGACAGTGGGCATCCTTGTGTAGTTCCTGATCTCAAGGGAAAGTCTTTCAGTCTCTCTCCATTCAGGATGATGTGAGCAGTTGGCTTTGTATAAATGGCCTTTATTGTGTTGAGGAATTTGCCGTCTATGCCCGTTTTGCTAAGAGTTTTTAGCGTGGATGGGTGTTGGACTTTATCAAATGCCTTTTCTGCACCAGTGGACAAAATCAGGTGATCCTTGTCTTTTGTGTTATTTACATGGTTAATCACATTGATTGTTTTCCTGAAGTTGAACCAGCCTTGCATCCCTGGTGTGAATCCCACTTGGTCAGGATGGATTATTTTCTTGATATGTTGTTGTATTCTATTGGCAAGAATTTTGTTGAAGATTTTTGCAGCTAGATTTATGAGTGATATTGGTCTGTTGTTCACTTTCTTTGTTGGGTCTTTCCCTGGCTTAGGTATCAGGGTTATGCTGGCTTCATAGAATGAGTTTGGGAGTACTCCATGCCTTTCTATACTGTGAAATAGTCTCAGTAGTATTGGAGATAACTCTTCTCTAAATGCTTAGTAGAATTCTGCAGGGAAGCCATCTGGGCCCGGACTTTTTTTGGATGGCAGTATTTTGATGACCTTTCCAATCTCTTCCTTTGTGATGGGTTTATTAAGTTGTTCTGCTTCATGCTGTGATAATTTGGGTAGGTGGTATGAGTCAAGGATTTGGTCCATTTCCCATAGGTTTTCAAATTTGTTAGAGTACAGTTTTTCATAGCAATCTGTTATGATATTTTTGATTTCTATTCCATCTGTGGTGACAACTCCCCTCTCATTTCTTATTTGAGTTATCTGTTTCCTTTCCTGCTTTTCTTTCGTAGGTTTAGCCAGTGGTTTGTCAATTTTGTTGATCTTCTAAAAAAGCCAGCTTTTGGTCTTTCCAATTTTTTCAATTGTTTTTCTATTCTCTAATTCATTTAGCTCTGCTCTAATCTTCATGATCTCATGTCTTCTGGTGACTGAGGGGTTCCTCTGTTGTTCTCTTTCTACTTGTTCAAGCTGTAGAGTCAGTTCCTGGATTTGGTTTCTTTCTTCCTTCCAGATGTGTGCATTTATGGAGATAAACAGACCTCTGAGCACTGCTTTGGCTGTATCCCATAGGTTCTGGTAGGAAGTGTTTTCATTCTTATTGGAATCCTTGAATTTCTTTATTTCATCCTTGATTTTCCCTATAACCCATGTTTTTTTGAGCAAGATGTTATTCAGTTTCCAAGAGTTCCTCTTTGTATCTATGTTTTTTCTGCTATTGATTTCAACTTTTATGGCTTTATGATCTGAGAAGATGCTTTGCAGTAATTCAGGTATGGATTTTGTTGAGCATTGCATATGGCCTATCACATGGTCAATTCTGAAGAATGTTCCATGTGCACTGGAGAAGAAGGTGTAGTTGTCTGCTGATAGGTGGAAAGTTCTGTATATGTCAATGAGGTTTAGGTGGTTAATTGTGTCAATGAGGTCTTCTGTATCTTTACTGAGCTTTTTTCTAGATGATCTGTCTAATAATGAGAGTGGAGTGTTAAACTCTCCCACTATTATGGTGGAGTTATCTAACTCTCTTTTGAGCGTAGTCAGTGTTTCTTCAACATATTTAGGTGCTCTGATATTAGGTGCATAAATATTTAATATAGTTAAGTCTTGCTTGTGTACTGAACCTTTCAGCAATAAATAGTATCCATTTTTCTCCATGATGGTGGATTTGACATTAAAATTGATTTTGTCTGGCACTTCTCTAAAGAGGAGATCCAGACAGCCAAAAAACACATGCGGACATGTTCATGATATTTAGTTATTAAAGAAATTCAAATGAAGACAAGAATGAGATACCATCTCACCGCAGCAAGATTGGCCATGATCCAGAAAACACAAAACAACAAATCCTGGAGAGGCTGTGGAGAAAGTGGAACTCTCCTACCTTGTTGGTGTGGTTGCAAAATGGTCCAGCCTCTTTGGAAGAGAATCTGGCACTTCCTTAAAAAAACGGATATCGATATACCATTTGGCCGAGTAATTCCACTACTCAGAATATACCCTACAGAATCAAGGCCTTTCACACCAACGGACACATGCACCAGAATGTTTACCGCAGCACAGTCCACGATATCAAAAAGATGGAGTTAACCCCGATGCCCAACAATATAAAAATGGATAGGTAAACTATTGTACATATACTCAATGTAGCACTACGCAATGATAAAGAATAACAGTGATTCCAGGAAACATCTCCTATCCTGGTTTGAACTGGAGACATGTTGAGTGAAAGTAGTCAGCGACAAAGGGACAAATACTGTATGAGAACTCTATGATAAGATGTCAAAAACAGACTTGTGTATAGAAGAAAAGACTCTTTGACAGCTGCAAGGGGGAGGAGGAGAGAGGGTGATGGTGGGAGGGTCTAGTTTAGATAGTTACTAGAAATCTGGTTGGGAGAAAGCGGTGATAGCACACATTAGAAACAAGAACAACATTAAGTGGACTTCAGCATAACTTGAGTACTCCTTCCATCTTAACTCAATGCTGCAAGGATAGAGTAGCTGGGTCAGGGGGTGGGGGACCATGCTCTTAGGTGAATTCCAGGCCAATTGGCACAACTAGTGTTTTGCTAAGAGAGCTCTTTGCACCCCACATTGGTGTATGGCATCTGGTGTCTTAAAAGATGCCAAGCTGCCATCCGAGGACACAGCAAATGGTCCCAACTCAGCAGGAATGGATGCTCACCGAGGACCAAAATGACATGCGGTAAAGACAACCGAGAAGACAGAGAGACCCACAAGAGTGAGTGCCTACATCGACTTGGGACTGGAAGAACCGGATGGTGCCCGGCCACCACCAGTGATAGCCACGATGGAGCTCACAAAGAGGAATCTCACTGGCAACACAAGAATAAAAAGGGGTGCATCATGAGATCTCCACTAAAAGACCTCAATTGACGGTCCAGCGGTTTTTCGGTTCCTCTGAGAGCATGGCCCCCTGCCCAGATGGTGCCCTTTCCCATAAATTATAACAAAGGTCCAACTTTGGACAGGAATGGATTGGACTGGCAATGCAGAGTGACCATATATTGGAAGCACTTTATGGTTCTATAGATCTGTAGGATATCATCTTGCTGACCTCTGGCTGGAGGAAGGGGTGTGGACGGACACGAGGCGAATGGAGACTGTTGGGAGGATGAGACATGTATGGAGCAGAGAGGAATAGTGTGCAGTCACCGGACAGGGAGAGCAGTGGAAGCTGCATATTGGTGGGTATGTAAATTTATACATGAATGTACATTTTCATTGAGTCATGTTAAATAAGAAAAAAAAATTGATTATGTCTGAGATTAGAATTGCCACCCCTGCTCTTCTTTGTTCATTGTTAGCTTAATATGTATTCTTCCATCCTTTAATTTTCAGTTTGTTCCTGTCTTAAGTCTCAAGTGAGTTTCTTGTAGACAGCATATGGATGGGTTATGTCTTTTGGTCCTAGATGACACTAGGTGTCTCTTTACTGGAACATTCTGTCCATTCACATTCAGTGTAATTATTGATAGGTATGTGTTTACTACTGCCATTGTGATATGTTTATTTTTATGTTGATGTTTTCTCTGTTGTTCTTATTAGTCTGTTCTGGGACATTCTTTTTTGTGAGTTGATTTTTTCTGTCTTTCAGAGCTGGTTTTTAGTTTTTGAGACTCCTGTGTTACATTTCTTGAAATGATATGATACATCTTTGTTGTGCTTTACAGCTGCCTCCATAATCCCCCTTAATAAACTATATGTAATCCCAATTATAATTACTACCAGTCTTGTCATCTTCCTCTCCATCTGGAAGGACTGTAACAACTGTAGTACATCCATCTTTTTATTATGATGATACCATAGTTTTCATGATGATCACTGATTTACTTCTTTCCATATCAAAGCTGTGATTGACTTTGGAGTTTTCCCTAAAGATCAGAGTATTGAGTAGTATTTCATTCTAAAATATAAAGTTAGTGGTTTCCTTCTTTTAAGCCAGAGCCAAGAACTTATTTCAGTATTTCTTGTAGTTTGGGTTTGGTTTTTACAAAGTCTCTGAGTTTCTGTTTATTTGGGAATGTCTTAATTTCATTTTCGTATTTGAAAGATAGTTTTGCAGGATACTTAGTTCTTGGTTGGAAGTTCTTCTCCTTCAAGGCTTTGAATGTGTCATGCCACTGTCTCCGTGCCAGCATGGTTTCTGCTGAGAAATCTGATGAGAACCTACAGGTTTTCCCTCTGAATGTTAGCTTTCTTTTGAGTCTTGCTGCCTTTAAGAGTTGCTTTCCGTGTTTCATTTTGTTAAGCTTGATTATAATATGTCTTGGAGTCTTTCTTTTGATATCTATATTGGGTGGCATACGGTATGCATCTGAGATGTCTATATTCTCTTCCTTTATGATTTCTGCGAAGTTTTCTGTCAGCAGCTCAGCAACGATACTCTCTGTATTCTCAAGTGTCTCACCCTGTTCAGGGAGTCCAATTAATTAAAGGTTGTTCCTCTTAATAGAATCCCACATGCTTCTTAATGTTTCTTCATTTTTCTTGTTTCTTTTTTCTGATTTCTTCTTGTAGATGCTGGCATCAGTAGCTCTGTGTTCCAAGTCAGAAATTAATTTTTCCATTTGTTCCATTCTGTTTTCTTGGCTTTGCATGGAAGTTTCTCTGTCTTTGATTTTGTTCTTGATCTGCTGGATTTCAGAGTACTAGTGTTCCATCAGATCGAACATCTTGCTTAATTTTTCATTTTGTTCTGCTGAATTTTGTATAAGGTCTGGAAGGGCTCTGTATGTAATCATTTTGTATTCACTTCCTGATGCTTTCATAAAAGTTTCTTCACCTGGAAAACCCCTTGGCTACTTTGTTTGGGAGCCTTCTGAAGCCATGGCTGATTTCTTGTATTCCACAATTGTCTATTACTTTTTGGGTCCCATGTGAGTATGTAGAGCCTGTAAGAGGTACTGTGAGGATGGATTGCAAATATTTCTCTAGGCTGTCTTAAAACGTATAGCAAAAGCTATCTGACCACTTCACAAGTCAGTTAGGTTTTCAACTGACAAAGTAAGCATCACTGTATCCAACCCCAGATGGTAACAAACTAGTTCAGGATACAGCAATGCTACTGCCCTGTTGGCTTCTGGTAACAGGGCCTAGCCTTAGGCATCACTGATCGAGTATTGTTTTTGTGATAGAAAAGCGCTCTCTTGTGGGCAGACTCTGGCTCCCAAGCTAAGAATTAGGTCCAGCTGCGGCCACCGTATCCAAGATGGCGTCCTCCACATAGGCAGCAGACAGAAGGGCTAAAGGTGCCGAGAGGTAGTGATTCCTCTGCTTCTGTTGCAGGGCCTGTAACGTAGGTGGCACTGGGAAAATTACTGCTTTCCTGTTGGAGAAGTGCTATCCTGTTTGCAGGCACTGGCTCCCAGGCTAAGAATTCGGTCCCGCTAAAATCTCGGTATCAACATGGCATCCCTCACACTGACTGCGGAATTCCGTACAAACTCCGCTGATGCAGATATAAAACAAAAGGCTCAAAGTGGCTAGATTAACAGAGTCTTAAGCCTGGCTCTCAGAATATGGGAATTTTGCCTGCCTATCCCCCCAGCAGCGCATCTAAGTCCAGCCGCTAGACAAGACCCTGCTCCACCCGCCAGCCAAGACAGAGAAAAAAAGTCAAAATGGTGCATTTAAATTCCATCTGTGAGAGCCAGGGCTAGCCAGGAGCTGAAGTCAGTGAGAGAGAGGAGATTTTTTGCTCAGTGGTATGAAGTCCCAATTAACAGCCATTTGCCATGTCCTGAGGCTGATTAGGTGATGAGAAGGCTCTGTCTGATTATCAATTGAGGTGTTGGTTTCCAGAGGGATATAAGGAGACTTGTGCTTAGTCTGACATCTTGACTCCACCTCCCTGTGTCTCAAGAACCTATATTATATGAAAAGAATATGGCATCAGAATTTTTGAAAGAGTGGACCTTCATAATGATTTATGGGCAAGGGCAGCATCAGCACCAGGCAGGGAGAGCAGTGAAAGCCGCATATATGTGGGCATGTAAATTTACATGGGGAATGTACGTTTTCACTCAGTCATATTAAATTTAAAAAAAAAAAGAATTTTTGAAAGAGTCCTGAACAACCTGTGATATGCAGACACTACATTTCTTGTTGAAAGTGAAGAAAACCTGAAGCACTGATGAAGATAGAAGAGTAAAACTTCCGTATAGACTATAATTCAACACAAAGAAAACAGAAAATACAACTAGACCAATAAACAACATCAAGACAAATGATAAAATGTTTGACATTATCAAAGATTTAGTTTTACTTGTATCCAGAAGCAGTGATGATGAAAATAGTACTCAGTAAATCAAATAACATGTTGCATTGGGAAAATCTGCTGCAAAACAATGATTTAAAGTGTTTTATTTAAAACAAACAAACAAAACCACTTTGATGTAAAAGGTGCACCTGACCCAACTCAAGGACAACCGGAAAATAATTTGAATTATGATGTTGCTAAAGAGTAGTGAATATACCACAGACTGCCAGTGAAAGAAATAGGTTTGTCTTGGGTGAAATACAGCTTGAGTGTTCTTTGACAGGGAAGTCGGCCAGACTTCATTTCTCATACTTTTTACATGTCATCATGAGAGACCAGTTCCTGGAGAAGGACACTGTGCCTTGGTAAAGTAGAGGGTCAAGGAAGATGAAGAAGACTCTCAGTACTTGGAATCAAACACAATGATTGTGAGGAAGGTGCAGAGACTGGCAGGGTTTTTTCCCACTATAAATAGGGCCACTGTGAGTTGAAGCCAACTCAATAGCACCCAACAACAACAAAAAAACTACCTAACTATAATTTTTAACATATTAATGAAGCATATACTTTGGGCTAGTCAGGAGATACAAAAGGATTGAGAGATACTCCTCTCTCCTAGTAAGTTTATAGCCTAGTGGATTTCCAAATGAATTCTTAAGACCAGTGTATGTGTGGAGAAAAATATGAGCTTCTAGGGAGAGGACTGGCAGACAAAGCAGGACTTTCGTCTGTATTTTAAAGAGGGTTGAAAACATTTCACAAAGACATCTAGAATGGAAAATTTTGGGTTTCCAGTAAATGTCCCACCTCAAATTTTGTTAACCTGGATTTTGGAGAATTATTTTGTATAAATTTTAGAACGTTAGAGTTAAATTTTACTCCATCATCCCTTTTAGATACACTTTATCATAATTATAGGACTTGCTTAACATGGACTAAGATAGTAAAAAAAAATAGCACTGCATATATGTGAATAGCACTGCTTGTTTCAAAAAATGGAGTGATTAATCACAGTGAGAATGGACTAAGTACGAATATGTCAAATCTATATTTAGACTTGAGCATGTTTTAAATTACATGATCTCTTTCTATGCATCTAGACTTCTTTCTATTATCTATCACATAATTGGTGTGATTAGTGTCAATATGAAACAAATTAAGGATAAACTCCAGGTAGCATTTCCTTATAAATCCCTCCCATGCCATTGTCTAAATAATTAAGTTGAGGGTAATACGTTTCTACTTGGGCTGGAATATGAATTTTAAAACACATAAAAATGTATGTTAGAAATTGAAGCTGTTATCTGTGTATATACAGAGGAATGTGATTTGGGATAAGAAATATGGTTGAATTGTTATTAAAAATAGGCTATGATATTTAAGAATATGTTAATAAAGAAAGGTATGTTTTTACAAGTATCAGAGCAAAAAAGGAAAAGGCCTACCATTAAGACTGAAGACTTGGCCCTTCGGTGCAATCCATAGTTGATACAATAAATCATATTAAAAGAAAGAAGAAGACAAGTGTGATTTTAAGGGGTAACAAGTGCCAGAAGAAAGGAAAGTGAAATCAACATCAGGGTATTAGCAATGCAATACATCAGAAACTCAAGACATATTAGCAAAGATTAAAAAAATAGCACATTGAACATCTGCTTCTAAAAAAGAGATTCAAATCTAAATGATTTTTGGAAGGCGTATAAGAATGGAACTCCTGTAAATAAAGTACCACCTAGCAATTACACAGACACAATAAGCTACCAACAATCTGAACTTGATAATAGTCACATTTTTTTTTATAGACACATTCTCCATTACTGAAAGTTAGTTATTTTTTTAAAGATGTGTTTAGTAACTTTTAACTTCATCTCCCACTCCTCAAAGTTTGGAAAGAATTGTTCAAACATAGATGCAACAGCTGCTAAGTTGAGTAAAATGGCACACACTCAGCTAAAAAAGAGTTCTCTATCTGCTGCAAGTAATGGTAGAAACCTAGTTATGAAAAACAGCTGAAAACCAGCATTACAGAATTCTCAAATTTGAGGGTTCCCCCCCCCCAGTTGATTATCAAAGCACAATCAACTTAGTGGGCTTCCTTTAGAAATCTTTTCCATGGCACTGCAACCAACTCATCATCTCTTGTAGCTGAAGTGAAGAAACAACTGCAAGGCTGCCACAGAAGGGTTCTGATAGAAGAGTGTTGATAGGCAGTGTCCTTTGGTGACAAGCTATTACAATGTAAAGATTCATATAATATTTGAAGCCCCTTAGTCTGAATGAAGATGAATAAGTTTTACAAACATCCATAACCCATTCCTTTAAAAAAAATACATAGTTAAGAAAAACTCCTAAAGTTTCAGGAGTAAACATAAGGCTGAAGGCTTTCCTTATAAATTCCCCTTAAAGTATAGCTGTAACTGGATTTGTGTTACTAAAAAACTTATTTCAGATCTAAAGGAGAGTTTCTGTGGAATAGCCACTCTTAAATTTTTAGTTTTAATTTATACTTCTGAACTTGTCCAGAATTATAGTTAAACAGTTAGTAATTGATACAGCCACATTTTTATGCCTGATGCCAGACTTCATACTGTCAGAGATTTAGACAAAGAGTCTGAGTGTATTTAAAATAAGAGGTGGAAGTACAAATAGGATAACTAGCATTCAAAGGTGATTGTGTAGTGGGCTATCCATATGTTGCCCTCTCCCATACTCCTTTTAACACTCTCCCTTTCTTCTTCAATTTACTCTCCAAATTCATGAACAATCTTTTAATGTGTTAATCATTAAAAGATGTTGACAGGAGAGAGGTGGGACCAAGATGGTGGAGTAGATGGAGGCTTCCCAAGACTCCTTTAAGAAGAAGACACAAAAGAACAAATAAGGTTGGTACATAGCACATCCTAGGAGCCCTGAACATCAAAGGGAAAGTTGAAGTTGGACTGAGCAGTGTGGAAGGGAAAGTAGTACTAAAAATACATAGAATTCCACTCACCTGGCAAGTCAGGAGATAGCCACAGACACTGCATGGTAGGCTGAGAGTGGAGGATGGCGGGCATCCTCATCAGTGGTAGTGATTGTCTGCAGGATCCACTCACACCTGTGGAACCAGCGACAGACAGAACCGGATCATTGACAGCTAAGTCTTAGCATAGAAACTGCTGCATAAAGATCTGAGTCTTTTCTAATAAATGAGCTTGTATCCCTTCTTTCACTCCCCTTCCTTTCTCTGTACTGAGCCCAGAGCCTGACACCATTAACTGAGCCAGAAGTAGCTAAGCCTGACCTGGAATATTCTAAAAGACTCAGAAGGAGAACAACTTAATAAACTCAGAGAACTGAGTTTAATAAACTCAGTTTAATAAACTCACCGAGAACACCAAAGACACAAGGAAAAAAGAGCCCAGGTGACAGAAGGACCCATGTAAGTGGGATACTGTATCAACATATAATGAAAAGAACCAGATGGTGCCCAGCTACTGCCAAAGACAGCCATGATGGGGCACACAATATTTAGTCACTGTGGCAACTTGAGAAAAAGAGGGGTGCAGCTCAAGAACTCTACTAAAAGACCACAAATGATGGTCTGATGGCCCAGGGGATCCTCTGAGAGCATGGCCCCTAGACCTGCTACTGCCGATTTCTAGAAAACACTACTGAGGTCTACTCTTTGGATAAAAATGCACTAGATTTGGGGCACAATGTGACCACATAGTGTTTGTACTTTATGGATCTGTGAATTTATAGGAGGTTGTCCTACTGTTGTCTTTCTAGATGGGAGAAAAGAAGGTGGAGAGGAGTGGGGAGGAGCTTGTTAAGTGAATACAACAAGTATAAAATAAAAAGGAAGACTGGGCTGTCACAGGGCAAGGAGAAAAGAGGAGCTGTAAATAGGCAGGCATGCAAAATTGATTTGGATTGTATGTTTTCACTTAATCACAATTCTAAAAAAGTTCTACTAACTCTGGTAGGCTGGAAAATAAGGTCAGAAACTATTCTTCTACCTAGATTCAAATATAAGGGGATGCACCATCCTAGAAGATTGGGACAACTGTTAACTCCTGCCTTTCTCAGTGACTGCAGCCAGATGCCTGTCTTTACATAAATCCCCCCTGCTCATCTAGGACAATAGGCAAGAGCCAGCACCATACACTTGAGGACTGACTATCTGGGCACCGGGGTGCAATCCATATAAGAAAGCAGAACTATACATTTCAAAACAAGAAGCTAGAACACAGTAGGCAAATGTAAGATAAATACACTTTATTGAAGTGTCCCATAGCACTCATATCAAAACACTTAAAGGGGCAGACTACGATCTCTTCAGAAAACCCCCAAAGACAAGAATCAAATTTTCCAGAGGAAGAGAACTTCCTGGAATTATCACAGGTAGAATACAAACATTACTGTTTAGAATTCTTCAAGAGATGAAGAAGATGAGGCAAAATGTAGGACAGCATAATGACAAATTGAACAAGATACAAGAAAGCAAGAACTAGGAATTCAGATAATTAATAATACAATTACAGAATTATAAAACTACATACCATTGAATTACTGCAAAGCATCTTAGATCATAAACCCATAAAAGTTGAAATCAATAGCAGAAAAAACATAGATAGAAAGTGGAACTCTTGGAAACTGAACAACATCTTGCTCAAAAAAACATGGGTTATAGAGGAAATCAAGGATGAATTAAAGAAATTCATGGATTCCAATGAGAACAAAAACACTTCCTACCAGAACCTATGGGGTACAGCCAAAGCAGTGCTCAGAGGTGTGTTTATCTCCATAAATGCACACATATGGAAGGAAGAAAGAAACCAAATCAAGGAACTAACTCTACAGCTTGAACAAGCAGAAAGAGAACAACAGAGGAATCCTTCGGGCACCCAAAGAAATGAGATCATAAAGATTAGAGCAGAGCTAAATGAATTAGAGAATAGAAAAACAATTGAAAAAATTGAAAAGACGAAAAGCTGGTTTTTTGAAAAGATCAACAAAATTGATAAACCACTGGCTAAACTTACTAAAGACAAGCAGGAAAGGAAACAAATAACCCAAATAAGAAATGAGAGGGGAGTTGTCACCACAGATACAACAGAAATCAAAAATATCATAACAGAATACTATGAAAGACTGTACTCTAACAAATTTGAAAACCTATGGGAAATGGACCATTTCCTTGACTCATACCACCTACCCAAATTATCACAACGTGAAGCAGAACAACTTACTAAACCCATCACAAAGGAAGACATTGAAAAGGTCATCAAAACACTGCCAACCAAAAAAAGTCCAGGCCCAGATGGCTTCACTGCAGAATTCTACCAAGCATTTAGAGAAGAGTTATTCTCAGTACTACTGAGACTATTTCACAGTATAGAAAAGGATGGAGTACTCCCAAACTCATTCTATGAAGCCAGCATAACCCTGATACCTAAGCCAGGGAAAGATCCAACAAAGACAGAGAACTACAGACCAATATCACTCATAAATCTAGATGGAAAAATCTTCAACAAAATTCTTGCCAACAGAATACAACAACATATCAAGAAAATAATCCATCCTGACCAAGTGATCATTCATCCTGACCATTCATACCAGGGATGCAAGGCTGGTTCAACATCAGGAAACCATTTAATGTGATTTACCACATAAATAACACAAAAGACAAGGATCACCTGATTTTGTCCATTGATGCAGAAAAGGCATTTGATAAAGTCCAACACCCGTTCCTGCTAAAAACTCTTAGCAAAATGGGCATAGACGGCAAATTCCTCGACACAATAAGGGCCATTTATACAAAGCCAATTGCCCATGTCATCCTAATCGAGAGAGACTGACAGAATTTACCTTGAGATCAGGTATTAGACAAGGATGCCCACTCTCACCTCTCCTATTCAATATTGTGCTAGAAGCTCTAGCCAGAGCAATTAGAGAAGACCAAGAAATAAAAGGCATCTGCATCGGCAAAGAGGAAGTTAAAATCTCCCTGTTCGCAGATGATATGATTGTATATGCAGAGAACCCCAAGGAATCTGTAAGTAAGCTACTCAAACTGATAGAAGAGTTCAGCAAAGTCTCAGAATACAACATAAACATAAGTAAATCAGTAGGATTCCTTTATACCAACAACGAGACTGTTAAGGAGGAAATTATCAAATCTATACCATTTGTGATAGCCCCTAAGAAGATAAAGTACCTAGGAATTGATCTAACCAGAGAAATAACAGACCTTTACAAAGAGAACTACAAGCCCTTACTACGAGAAACTAAGAGAGACTTAGATAAATGGAAAAACCTACACTGCTCATAGATAGGAAGACGTAATATTGTGAAAATGTCTATTTTATCCAAAGGATTTCTTTGTGGCTCTCTTTCTATTTGTTCAAGTTGTAAGTTAATTAATTCTTTAATTTGTGTTCTTTCTTCTTTCCGGACGTGTGCATTGATAGAGATAAACTGACCTCTGAGCACTGCTTTGCTGTATCCCATAATTTCTGGTAGGATGTATTTTTGTTTTCATTTGAATCGGTAAATTTCTTCAATGTGTCTTTAATTTGTTTTATAACCCGAGGCTTTATGAGTAAAGTGTTGTTCAGTTTCCACAAGTTGGAATTTTTACCTAAGAATTTTCTGTTATTTATTTCAACTTTTATAGCTCTGTGGTCTGAGAAGGTACTTTGCAATAAATCAATGTTCAGGATTTTATGGAGAATTGTTTTATGACCTAACATATGGTCTATTCTGGAGAATGTTCCATGTGCTTTGGAGAAGAAGGTGTATTTATCTGTTCATACATGAAAAGATCTGTATATGTCGATGAGGTCAAGTTGGCTGATTGTTGTAATAAGATCTTCTGTATCTTTACTGAGCTTTTCTTCTCGATGATCTGTCCTTAACTGAAAGAGGAGTGTTAAAGTCCCCTACTCTTACTGTGGAATGATCAATCTCATTTTTCAATGTTGTCAGTATTTGTTCAATGTATTTAGGTACTTTGGTATTGGGTGTGTAAATACTTAAATTGTTAAGTCCTGCTTGAGTATTGAACCTTTCAGCAATAAATAGTGACCATCGTTGTCCACAATAGTGGATTTTCCATTAAAATTTATTTTATCTGAGATTAATATTGCCTTACCTGCTCTTTTTCATGTATTGTTAGCTTGATATATATTATTCCAACCTTCAATTCTCAGTCTGTTCTTATCTTTAAATCTAAGATAGGTTTCTTATAAGCAGCATATAGATGGGTCGTGTGTTATATATATAATGCAATTCCAATACAAGTTCTGGCATCATTTTTTAATGAGATGGAGAAAAAAATCACCAATTTTGTTTGGAAAGGGAAGAAGCCCCGGAAAAGTAAGGCACTACTAAAGAAGAAGAACACACTGGGAGGCCTCTCATTACCCTACCTTAGAACATGCTACACTGCTACAGTGGTCAAAACAGCCTGGTACTGGTACAAGAACAGACAGATCGATCAATGGAACAGAATTGACACCCCAGAGATGACACCATCTGCCTATGAACAGTTGATATTCAACAAAGGCCCTAAGACATTAAACTGGGGTAAAAACAGTCTATTGAACAAATGGTGCTGGCAAAATTGGTTATCCATCTGCAATAAACTGAATCAAGATCCATATCTTACACCTTATGCAAAAACCAACTCCACCTGGATAAAAGACCTAAATATCAAACCTAAAACGATAGCTCATCCAAGAAAAGGTAGGAACAACAATGGAAGTTTTAATACACAATGAGGCCAGACTCCAAAATCTGTCAAAGAAACCTCAATCAACAGAAGAGAAAATAGATAAATGGGATCTATCAACAATCAAACATTCTGCTCATCCAAAGACTTTATTAATAGAATTAAAAGAACACCCACAGAATGGGAAAAAATATTTGGGAACTCTATGTCAGACCGATGCCTGATCTCCATAATCTATAAGATACTACAAAATATCAATAATAAGAAGAGAAAGCATCCAATTAAGTGATGGGCAAAGGAGATGGACAGACACTTCACTAAAGAGGAGATCCAGACAGCCAAAAAACACATGTGGACATGTTCACGATCCTTAGTTATTAAAGAAATTCAAATCCAGACAACAATGAGATACCATCTCACCCCAACAAGATTGGCCATGATCCAGAAAACACAAAACAACAAATGCTGGAGAGGCTGTGGAGAAAGTGGAACCCTCTTACACTGTTGGTGGGATTGCAAAATGATCCAGCCTCTTTGGAAGGCAATCTGGTGCTTCCTTAAAAAAAATGGGTATCGATATACCATTTGACCCAGTAATTCCACTACTTGGAATATATCCTACAGAATCAACGCCATTCACACCAACGGACACATGCACGAGAATGTTTATCGCAGTACAGTCCTCGATAGCAAAAAGATGGAATCAACCCAGATGGCCAACAACAGAAGAATGGATAGGTAAACTGGTACATATACTCAATGGAGCACTACGCAATGATAAAGAATAATGATGATTCCAGGAAACATCTCCTAACCTGGTTTCAACTGGAAGACATTACGTTAAGTGAAAGTAGTCAGCAAAAAAGGGACAAATACTGTATGAGACCTCTACGATAAGATTTCAAAAACAGACTTGTGTATAGAAGAAAAGACTCTTTGACAGCTGCAAGGGAAGGGAGGGAGGCAGGGTGAGGGGGGCAGGGTTCAGTTTAGATAGTTACTAGAAATCTAGTTGGGAGAAAGTGTTTATAGCACATATTAGAAACAAGAACATCATTAAGTGGACTTCAGCATAACTTGAGTACTCCTTCCATCTTAACTCAATACTGCAAGGATAGAGTAGCTGGGGCGGGGTCGGGAGACCACACTCTTAGGCGAATTCCAGGCCAATTGGTACAACTAGTGTTTTGCTAAGAGAGCTCTCTGCACCTCACATTCGTGAGTGGCATCTGGGGTCTTAAAAGCTGCCAAGCTGCCATTTGAGGACACAGCAAATGGTCCAAACTCAGCGGGAACGGATTCTCACCGAGGACCAAAATCACATGCAGTAAAGACAACCTAGAAGACAAAGACCCACAAGAGTAGGTGCCTTCATCGACTTGGGACCGGAAGAACCGGATGGTGCCCGGCCACCACCAGTGATAGCCATGATGGAGCTCACCGAGAGGAGTCTCACTCGCAACACAAGAATATAAAGGTGTGCATCATGAGATCTCCACTAAAAGACCTCAACTGATGGTCTAGCCGTTTTGGGGTTCCTCTGAGAGCAAGGCCCCCGGTCCTGATGCTGCCCTTTCCCATAAATTGTAACAAAGGTCCACTCTTTGGACAGGAATGGATTGGACTTGGCAATGCAGATTGACCATATATTGGAAACACTTTATGGTGCTATACATCTATAGGATATCATCTTGCTGACCTCTGGCTGGAGGAAGAGGAGTGGACGGAGAGAAGGGGAAAAGAGGCTGTTGGGAGGATCAGACATGTAAGGAGCAGAGAGGAATAGTGTGCAGTCACCAGACAGGGAGAGCAGTGGAAGCTGCATATAGGTGGGCATGTAAATTTATACATGAGTATACATTTTCACTCAGTCATGTTAAATAAAAATTAGAAAATACACGACACAGAAAGTCAAAAGGAGCAGAAATGAGGGAAGGAAGGCTAAACTAGCGAGAGTAAATTTAAAACACATAACATCAACACGTTCGAGGAAAAATCATGATGGTGGAGTAAACAAGTCTCATCTCCCTCTGAGAACTAAGGCGTGGGTGATATTTTTTATGGAGCATTGCATACCTGAGAAGCCTTGGGACTTAACATATTTGACTGGACAACTGTATCGGACTAATCTTCTCCTCTCAAAAACAATCCAGCGACTGTTTTACCTCTGCTTCTGCTGCTACATTGTAACACAGAATTGCAGCTTCTGCAAACAGCCATTAACGGTAACATACTTTCATTATAAGTGAACAGATGAAGTCTGCTGTTCCCCATTGCCTGTGTAGGCCAGCCTGTTGGACAGCTTCCAGCTCCCAATTCAGCAGCTGGACAGCTCCATTCATACAAGTGCAGTTTACTTTCACTTTTAAGGTTTACTTTTTTAAGGCTGAGAGGCTTGTATTTTCTCTCTGGAAGTCTCTCTATTGAAAAACCTCTTCTTTCTCACTCACATTATAAGATTGTCTGACAGCCCCAGTTTCTCCATAAACAGAGCAGCCTCTTTGCTACTCAATAACCAAAATCTTCCACCCTTGAGAGTCACCCGGGGCAAATCACTAGAGTGTTAGATTCAGCTGGTGACCAGCGATTCTCATAGATCCATTATCAGAGAAATCAAATAGCAGTTAGGTGGCAAGCAGGCAACAGACCATAATTAATTACTTAAAGAAACAGTCTTCAAATGCTCCAGAAAATTCCCTAAATAAAGATTCAAACAATTCAAAAAATTTCCCAGATGAAGAAGTCTTTCTGAATTTAACAGAGGTTGATTACAAAAAAGTTATATATAAAACCCTCCTAGAGATTAAACAACATGCAATAGAACCAAATGAAAAATTTGGTCAACTATTTGATATGCTAGAACATCAACGATCTGAAATACATCAGATTAATAATGAAATTACAGAATTGTATAATCTAATCAAAGCCAAAAGAGTAGGATTGAACAGATGGAAGTTAGAATCAGTGATCTAGAAGACAAAGTAACTAAGGCCAACATTTACGAGGTAAAATCAGAGAAAAGAAATAAGAAAAATGAAGAAACATTAAGAAGCATGTGGGACTCCATGAAGAGGAATAATTTATGTTTCATTGGAGTTCCTGAACAAGGGATGATTAATGACAACATAGAGAGTATTGCTGTAGAGATGCTGACAGAAAACTTTCCTGAGATTATGAACAGAGAGAACATAGATATCCAAGATGTTTATCAAACACCACAAAAGTTAGATCCAAAAAGAAGAATGCCAAGCCATATTATAATTAAGTTTAATAAGCTAAAACACAAAGAGATGCTTTTGAAGACAGCAAGGCTCAAATCAAAACTAACATTTCCAGGGAAACCCTGTAGAGTTTCATCTGACTTTTCTGCTGAAACAATGCTGGCTAGAAAACAATGGGCAGACTCATTCAAAGCCCTGAATGAGAAAAGCTTCCATCCCAGAATAATATATCCTGCAAAATTGTCTATCAAATATAATGGTGAAATTAAGCCTTTTGAAAATAAAGAGAAATTTAAAGACTTCATAAAAACTAAACCCAAATTACATGAAATATTGAAAGAAGCTCTTCCCTAAATATATGTTTCAGGTGATAATTTAAGGCACTTCATTCAAATTTCTAATCAGTTAAGGAAGGCACAAAACTTCACCAAACCAAGCATAAAGCTACAATGTTATAATAAGGGAATCCAGTGTCATATCATGACAATTATAATATCATCACATTAAAAGAGGGATACACAACAATAGTTATACTTATTTTTGATGCAGTGACAGTTTCTGACTTTTAAAATAGTTAAAATTGATTTCAATAATTATACGTTAAGGAGGATTAGGTATGTAGCCATAGAACAGATCAACAATATATCATTTGAAATTAAAAATCACTATACAGGAGTCTCAACAAATATAAAATCAAAACTCATGCCATCCATAAAGAAGAATGTCCCAGAACAGATTAATAAGAACAGAGAAAACATCAACATGAAAATAAACATAATGCAATGACACCACTAAACATATACTTATCAATAATCATGCTTAATGTAAATGGACTGAACACTCCAGTAGAGAGATACCGAGTGATACTATCACAAAGGAAGAGATTGAGGAAGTCATCAAAAAACTACCAACCAAAGAAGTCCTGGGCCAGATGGCTTTACCAGAGAATTTTATCAAACGTCTAGAGGAGAATTGACTCCAGTACTAATGAGGCTATTTCACACCATAGAAAGAGATGAAATACTTCCAAATTCATTCTATGAAGCCAGCATAACCCTGATACCAAAACTGGGGAAAGATCCCACAAAAAAGAAAATTACAGACCAATATCACTCATGAACCTAGATGCAAAAATCTTCAACAAAATTCTAGCCAATAGAATTCAACAGCATATAAAAACAATCATTCATCATGATCAAGTTAGCTTCATTCCAGAGATGCAAAGTTGGTTCAACATCAGAAAAACAATGTAATCAATCATATTAATAACACAAAGTATAAAAATCACCTGATTTTGTCAATTGATGCAGAAAAGGTATATGACAACATTCAACATCCATTCATGCTTAAAAGTCTTAGTAAAATAGGAATAAAAGGGAAATTCCTCAATATAATCAATAGCATCTACGCAAAGCCAACTGCTTTCATCATCCTGAATGGTGAAAGACTGAAAGAATTCCCTTTGAGAATGGGAAATAGACAAGGATGTCTGCTCTCACCACTTGTATTCAACATTGTGCTAGAAGTTCTAGCCAGAGCAATTAGACAAGACAAAGAAATAAAAGGCATCTGTATTGGCAATGAAGAAGTAAAGATTTCCCTTTTTGCAGATATGATTGTTTAGGCAGAGAATCCAAAGAAATCCATAAGTAACCTATTAGAGCTAATAGAAGAATTTGGCAAAGTATCAGGATACAAGATAAACATAACTAAATCAATGCCAATCCAAGTGCTGTCGAGTCAGATCCGACTCACTAAATCAATAGGATTCCTTTATACTAACAATGAAATTATTAATGTAGAAATCATCAAATTGATTCCATTTACTATAGCCCCCAAAACGATAAAATACCTAAGAATAAATCTAACTAGAGAAGTAAGAGATCTTTACAGGGAAAACAAGACCTTACTACAAGAAACTAGGAGAGACTTACATAAGTCGAGTAATCTGCCCTTCTCATGGATAGGAAGATGCAGTATTGTGAAAATGTCTATTTTGCCCAAAGCACTCTACTTATATAATGCAATCCCAATACAAATTCCAGCAATATCTTTTAATGAGATGGAGAAACAAATCATCAGCTTTATTTGGAAAGGGAAGAAACCCCGAATAAGTAAAGCACTACTGAAAAAGAAGAACACACTGGGAGGCCTCTCACTACCTGAGTTTAAAACCTATTACACTGCCACAGTAGTCAAAACAGCCTGGTATTGGTACAAAAGGAGACATATAGACCAATGGAACAGGGTAGAAACCCCAGAAATGTCACCATCCTCTTATGAACAGCTGATATTTGACAAAGGTCGTAAGATTTTGAACTGGGGTAAGAACAGTCTCTTTAACAAATGGTGCTGGCATAATTGGATAGTCATCTGCAAAAAAATGAAACAAGACCCATATCTCACACCTTATACAAAAATCAACTCAAATTGGGTAAAAGACCTGAATATAAAAGCTAAAACAGCAAAGCTCATCCAAGATAAGATAGGGTCAACAATGGATGTTTTAATACGCAATATAGACAGACTTCAAAATCTGACAAACAAAACACATTCATCAGAAGAGAGAATAGATAAATGGGAATTAATAAGAATCAAACATTTCTGCTCATCCAAAGACTTCATCAAAAGAATTAAAAGAATACCTACAGAATGGGAAAAAATACTTGGCAACTCTATGTCAGACTGACACCTGATCTCCATAATCTATAAGGTTCTACAAAATATCAATAAGAAAAAGACAAATCATCCAATTAAGTGATGGGCAAAGGAGATGGACAGACACTTCTCTAAAGAGGAGATCCAGGCAGCCAAAAAACATATGTAGACATGTTCGCAATCATTAATTATCAAAGAAATTCAAAGCAAAACGACAATGAGACACCATCTCACTCCAACAAGTTTGCCCATGATCCAAGAAACGCAAAACAATAAATGCTAGAGAGGGTGTGAAGAGATTGGAACTCTCCTTCACTGTTGGTGGGATTGCAGAATGGTGCCACCTCTTTAGAAAGCAATTTGGCATTACCTTAAAATAATGGATAGAGATATACTATTTGATCCAGTAACTCTTCTGCTTGGAATATATCCTACAAGATCAAGGCCATTCACACCAAACTGCTACATGCACATGAATGTTCACTGCAGCACAGTCCATGACAGCAAAAAGTTAGAATCAACCCAGATGCCCAAAGACAGAAGAATGGATAGATAAACTTTGGTATATATACTCAATGGAGTACTATACACTGATAAGGAACAATGATGATAGCAGGAAACATCTCTCAATTTGGTCTCACCTGGAGGACATGCTGAGTGAAACTAGCCAGTGACAGAAGGACAATTATTACATGAGACCTCCTACCATAAAAACTTAAAAGCATACTCATAGATAATAGAAAAGACTCCTTGATGGCTACAAGGATGGGAAGGGTGGGAGAGTGGAAGTACAAGGTGTGAGGGTTTAGATTACATAGTTGTTAGAAATTTTGTTGGGTGAAATTGGTGACAATACACATTAGTATGAAGATCAATATTAATGGGACTTCAACACAACTTGTGTACTCCTCCTCTCTTAACCTAGTATTGTAAGCACAGAGTATGTACACTTCCATTTTTTATTTAATAATTATAAAAAAAGAAAAAGTAAGAATTATATGAAATTCTATGAAGAGGAATAGTGTACAAGTCATTGTGGTCCCAGAATCAGGGTGAGGGCATAACAGAAAATAAAGAGAGAATTGTTGAAGATTTCCTAAAAGCAAACTTCCCAGATAGTATGAAAAATGAGAAGATATCTATCCAAGATGCAGATAGAATTCCCCATAGGGTAGATCCTAAAAGAAAAACACCAAGGCATATTTTAATGAAACTCACCAAAACTAAAGATACAGAGACTCTTCTAAGTGGCTACAGATAAATGAATAATAACCTACAAAGTAGAATCTATGAGACTAAACTTGGATTACTCAGAAGAAACCATAAAAGCAGGAAGACAATGGAATGATGTATACAAAGCCTTGAAAGAAGATAATTGAATTGCATTCAGCAAAATTGACTCTCAAATATAATATCAAAATTTAGGGCATTTACAGATGAACAGAAATTTAGGGGTTTTGCCAAAACCAAACTCAAATTACAAGAAATTCTAAATGTGTGCTATCACTGATTTCACCCAACCAGATTTCTAGCAACTATCTAATATAAACCCTCCCCCCCCCACCCTCCCGTCCTCCCCTCCCTTGCATCCGTCAAAGACTTTTCTTCTATACATAAGTATGTTTTTGAGATCTTATCGTAGGGGTCTCATACAATATCTGTCCTTTTGTTGCTGACTACTTTCACTCAACATAATGTCTTCCAGTTGAAACCAGGTTAAGAGATGTTTCCTGGAATCATCATTATTCTTTATCATTGCGTAGTGCTCCATTGAGTATACATACCGTAGTTTACCTATCCATTTCTCTGTTGTTGGGCATCTTGGTTGATTCCATCTTTTTGCTATCATGGACTGTGCTGTGATAAACATTCTTGTGCATGTGTCCATTGGTGTAAAAGGCCTTGATTTTGTAGGCAATGATAGCACACATTAGAAACAGGAACAATATTAAGTGGACTTCAGCATAAATTGAATACTCCTTCCATCTTAACCCAATATTGCAAGGACAGAGTAGCTGGGGCAGGGGGAAGGGGACCATACTCCTAGGTGAAATCAAGGCCAACTGGCACAATTAGTATTTTGCTAAGAGGGCTCTCTGCACCCCACATTCATGAGTGGTGTCTGGGGTCTTACAAGCTGCCAAGCTGCCATCTAAGGGCACAGCAAATGGTCCCAACTCAGCAGGAACGGATGCTCACTGAGGACCAAAATGAAATGGGGGAAAGACAACCCAGAAGATAGAGAGACCTACATGAGTGGGTGCTTACATCGACTTGGGACCAGAAGAACCATATGGTGCCCGGCCACTACCAGTGATAGCTGCGATGGAGATCACTAAGTTGAGTCTCACTGGCAACATGAGAATAAAAGGGGGTGCGCCCTGTGATCTCCAATAAAAGACTTCAACAGATGGTCCAACAGTTTCAGGGTTCCCCTGGGAGCATGACCCCTCACCCTGATGCTGCCCTTTCCCATAAATCATAACAAAGGTCTACTCTATGGACACGAATGGATTGGACTTGGCAATGCAGAGTGACTATGTATTGGATGCACTTTATGGTTCTATACATCTATAGGATATCATCCTGCTGACCTCTGGCTGGAGGAAGGAGAGTGGGTGGAAAGGAGAGGAAAGGAGACTGTTGGGAGGATGAGACATGTATGGAGCAGAGAGGAAGAGTGTGCTGTCACTGGGCAGGGAGAGCAGTGGAAGCTGCATATAGGTGGGCATGTAAATTTATATGGGAATGTACATTTTGACTCAGTCATAATAAAAAAAAAGAAATTCTAAATGGAATCCTTTGGTTACAAAATTAATAACACGAGGTAAGAAACCAAGACCAAAACATAGAGGACAGCAACTAGATATCAGCCTAAATATGGGAATCAAATAATAAATTACAGGTAAATAAAACAGTGAAAATAGGGAAACAGAGATGTCATTATACAAATATGTTATTATATAGCAACCAGAAAGAAAGACTCCAAATAAAAGCTTTTCATAGATATTTCATGTGGATAGGAAGTCAAAGTAATATAAAGAAATTAAAGACTGTCTTAAATTTAGAAATATAGGGATAAAAATTAAGGTAATCACAAAGGATTCTATGAATCCTACACATCAACGTAACGAACAGTAAAAACATGAAGTTTCCACAAATACAAAACCATCAGCATTGAAAAAGTTGAAAAGAAAACACAAAGAAAAAAGACTCAAAACAGAAAATTAAATGGATCAAACTTTCTACCCTCCACATACAAAGAAATCAAAAGGTCAGCACTAAGTTCATACCTATCAATTAATCAAGCAGAATGCACTAAATGTGCAAATAGAGACTCATAGATTAGATTTTAAAAAATGGCCCATCTATATGCCTCCCATAGGAGACATACCTTAGACTCAAAGATGTGAAAAAACTACAACTCAAAGGTGGAAAGAAAACATATGAGGCAAAGAATAATCAAAAAAAAAAAAAAAGCAGAAGTGGCAATATTGATTTCTGATAAAACAGACTTTAAAGTTAAACTCACCACTTTGGATAAAGATATTACATAATTATTAAAGAAACAACACTCCAGGAGGACATAGTCATATTAAATATCTATATACCCAATGACAACACTCCAAAATATGTGAAACAAATACTGTCTGCATTGGAAAGAGAAATAGACAGCTCCACAATAGCAACAGGAAATTTTAAAGCACCACTGTCAGTGAAAGACAGAACATCTAGAAAGAAGCTCAGTAAATATACAGGAGATCTAAGATCACCCAACATGACCTCGTAGACATATATAAAACACTCTACCCAACATCAGCCAAGCACAGTTTCTCTTCCAGTGCAGATAAAGTATTTTCCAGAATTGACTTCATATTAGGCTACAAAACAATCCTTAACAAAATTCAAAGTACTGAAATATTATGAACCATCTTTTCAGATCATGAAATCATAAAAGTAGAGATCAATAAGAGAAAAAAGAAGCAAAAAAATCAAACACATGGAAACTGAACAACAAGTGTTCAAGAAAGACAGACCACTAAAAGATGGCAGAGTAGACACATGTCTCTTCATTTCCCTCTGAGAACTAAGGCCTGAATAATATCTGTATGGAGCACTGAACATTTAGGGAACCCTAGGACCCAGCATATTTGACTAGGCACCAGCATCAGAATAATCTTCCCTTCTCAAAAATGAGCCAGCGGCCGTCTAACCTCCACTTCTGCTGTTTCACAGTATTGGAGAACTGCAGCTTCTGTGAATGGCCAGTAATGTACTTTGATTATCAGTTGGAAGGTGGAGTCTACTAATCCTGAATGCCTGTTTCAGCCAACATGTTGGACAGCTCCTAGTTCAACACCTGGACAGCTCTCCTCATAGAACTCAAGTTTACTTTAAAGGCTGAGAGGCCTATGTATTTGCCTGGAGATCTGTCTGCTCTGCTGAGAGGCCCAGGATGTTTTCCTCCCACCCTTCTCTGACCCACATTGTAGGGTTGGCTGACAGCACCTCAGTTTCTCTGTAAGTAGGATGGCCTCTTTGCCACCCAATAAGGACAGACTTCCTCTCCAGTGAGTCCACCTGGGGCAAATCACTAGGGTATTAGAGGCAGCTGGTGACCAACAATTTTATTAGATCCAATACCAGAGAAATCAAACAGTGCCTAGATGGCACACAGGCAACAGACCATAATTAATCATTTAAAGCAGCCCTCAAATGCTCCAGAAAATTCTCAAGTAAAAGATTCAAAAAATTTACCAGATAAAGAAGCCTTTATGCATCTATTGGACATCAAGTAGAAAATAATTGTATACAGAACCCTCCTAGAGATTAAACAAAATGCAGTAGAACCAAATGAAAAAATTAGTAAGCTGTTTGAACTTATTAAACATCAACAATCTGAAATACATGAGATCAATAACAAAATTACAGAGTTAGATAATTCAATTCAAAACCACAAGAGTAGGATTGAACAGATAGAAGTTAGACTCAGTGACCTTGAAGACAGAGTAACTGACACTAGCATTTATGAGGAGAAATCAGAGAAAAGAAACATGAAAAATGAAGAAGCATTAAGAAACATGTGGGACTCCATGAAGAGGCATAATTTATGTTTAATTGGAGTTCCTGAACAAGGGAGGATTAACGAAAATGTAGAGTATTGCTGTAGAGATACTGACAGAAAACTTTCCCGATATTATGAGCAAAGAGAACATAGGTATCCAAGATGTTTATCAAACACCACAAAAGCGAGACACCAAAAGAAAGATGCCAACACATATAATCAAGCTTAAAAAGATGAAACATAAACAGATGCTTCAGAAGGCAGCAAGGCTCAAAGTAAAGCTAACACTCTGAGGGACACCTTGTAAGCTTTCGTCTGTCTTCTCTGCAGAAACAATGCTGGCTAGAAAACAGTGGGCAGAGACATTCAAAGCCCTGAAGGAGAAAAACATCCATCCAAGGACTATTTATCCTGCAAAACTGTCTATCAAATATAATGGTGAAATTAAGACTTTTGAAGATAAAGAAAAGTTTAGAGACTGTAAAAACTAAACCAAAATTACATGAAATATTGAAAGAAGCTCTTCCCTTAGAAAAACAGAACCATTAAATGTATATTTAAGGTGACAATTCAGGGCACAGCATCCAAAAGTCTAACCAGTTCAGGAAGCCATAAAACTTAGTCAAAGCTACAGTGTTAAAATGAGGGAATCTGTGATCATATCATGGCAACTATAACACCATCACAGTAAAAGAGGGGTACACGACAGTAATTATAATTGTTTCATATGCAGAGGAAGTTTGAGTTATGCAGCAGTTAAAACTGGTTTTAATCTTAGTGTGTTATGGGGGATAATACATGTAGCCATGAAGCAAATTAACAATACATTTTATCACAATAAGAAGTGCAATGCAGGAGCCTCAATCAACACAAAACCAACACTGAAACAACAGCCCATAAAGAAGAATGGCCCAGAACAGAACATTCAGGGTAATACAGAAAACATCAACATAAAAGTAATTACATCAAAATGATGGCACTAAGCACATACCTATCAATAATTACACTGAATGTAAATGGAGTGAACATTCCAGTAAAGAGACAGTGACTGACATCCTTAATCAAAAGACATGATCTGACTCTATGTTGCTTAAATGAAACACACCTTAGACTTAAAAGATATGAACAAACTGAAAATTAAAGGATGGAAGAATGTATATCAAACTACCAATACACACAGAAGAGCAGGTATGGCAATACTAATCTCAGGTAAAATAGATTTTAATGTAAAATCCACTCTTGTGGACAAGGATGGTCACTATTTATTGCTACCACACTTGTAGAGAAGAGTTCACTGTGATACTACTGAAGCTATTTCAAACCAAAAAAGGGATGGAATACTCCCAAATTCATTCTATGAAGCAAGCATAACCCTGGTACCAAAGCCAGGGAAAGATTTCACACAAAAAAGCACATTACAGACCAATATTACTCATGAACCTAAATGCGAAAATCTTCAACAAAAATGTAGCCCATAGAATTCAACAGCATATAAAAAGTTCAATACTCAGGCAGGACTTAACAACATTAAATATTTATGCATGCAATACCAGAACACCTAAATACATTGAACAAATACTGACGACACTAAAAAATGAGATAGATCATTCCAAATAATAGTTGGAGACTTCAGCACTCGCCTTTCACTTATGGATTGATCATCCAGAAAAAAAGCTCAGTAAAGATGCAGAAGATCTTATTGCAACAATCCACCAACTTGACCTTAACAACATATACAGATCTTTTCATCCATCAAGGGATAAGTACGTGTTCTTCTCTAGTGCACATGGAACATTCTCCAGAATAGACCATGTGTTAGGTCATAAAGCAATTCTCTATAAAATCCAAACCACTGATTTACTGCAAAGTATTTTCCCAGACCATAGAGCTTTAAAATTTGAAACCAATAACAGAAAATTCATAAGTAGAAATTCAAACTTACAGAAACTGAACATCACTTTACTCAAAAAGCCTTGGGATATAGAAGAAATCAAGGACAAAATAAAGAAATGTATGGACTCAAATTTGAATGAGAACACATCCTACCAGAATCTATGTGATACAGCAAAATCAGTGCTCAGAGGTCAGTTTATCTCTATAACCGCACACATCCAGAAAGAAGAGGGGCCCAAATTAAAGAATTAACCTTACAGCTTGAACAAGTGGAAAGAGAGTAACAGAACAATCCCTCAGTCACCAGAAGAAAATAGATTATAAGTATCAGAGCAGAACTGAGTCAGAGAATAGAAAAGTAATCAAAAAAATTAACAAAACCAAAAGCTGGTTCTTTGAAAAGATCAACAAAATTGATAAACCATTGATTAAATGGACAAAAGAAAAACAGCAGAAGATACAAATAGCCTGATTAAGAAATGAGTAGGCGGTATTACAACAGACCCATTTGAAATAAAAATACCATAACATGACTATGAAAGACTGTACTTTAACAGGTTTGAAAACCTAGAGGAAACGGACAAATTTCGAGATTCATATGACTTGCCAAGATTATCACAAGGAGAAGTAGATCAACTTAATACATCTATCACAAAGGAAGAGATTGAGAAAGTCATATAAAGTCTACCAACCAAAAATATCCTGGTCCAGATGGCTTCACCAGAGTATTCTACCAAACTTTGAGAGAAGAGTTAACTCCAATACTGTTAGTTCACACCATAGAAAGAGATGGAATAGAGATAGAAAGAGATGGAATACTCCCAAATTCATTCTGTGAAGCCAGCATAGCCCCATAGCTCTGGTACCAAAGCCAGGGAAAGATCTCACAAAGAAAGAAAATTACAAACCAATATCACTCATGAACCTAGGTGCAAAAATCTTGAACAAAATTCTAGCCAATAGAATTCAATAGCATATAAAAAAATTATTCATCATGATCAAGTTTGTTTCATTCCAGGGATGCAAGCCTGGCTCAACATCAGAAAAACAATTAGTGTAATCAACCACATTAATAACACAAAAGACAAGAATCATCTGATTATTATTATTATGGGCTAAGAACAGTCTCTTTAACAAATGGTGCTGGCAAAATGGCATATCCATCTGCAAAAAATTGAAACAAGACCCGTATCTCACACCTTTTACAAAAACCAACTGAAATTGGATAAAAGACCTAAATATAAAATCTAAAATCTTCATCTAAGATAAAGTATGATCAACAATGGATGTTTTAATACACAATGTAGACAGACTTCAACATCTGACATCAAAGCATGTTCAGCAGAAGAGAAAATAGATAAATGGGTACTACTAAGAATCAAATACTTTTGCTCATACAAAGACTTCATCAAAAGAATTAAAAGGCCACCTACAGAATGGAAAAATTATCTGGCAACTATATGTCAGATTGACGTCTGATCTCCATAATCTATAAGGTATTAAAAAATATCAACAAGAAAAGGATAAATGAGCCAATTAAGTGATGAGCAAAGGAGATACACAGACATTTCTCTAAAGAGGATATCCAGACAGCCAAAAGTCACATGCAGAATTGCTCATGATCATTAGCTTTAAACAAATTCAAATCAAAACTACGAGAAACCATCTTGCCCTAACAAGGTTGGCCATGATCCAAAAAACACAAAACAACAAATGCTGGAGAGACTGTGGAGAAACTGGAACTCTCCTTCACTGCTGGTGGGACTGCAAAATGGTACAACCTCTTTGGAAAACAATCTGGCGCTTCCTTAAAAAGCTGGAAATAGATATACCATTTGATCCTGTAATTGTACTGCTGGGAATTTATCCTTCAGAAACAAAGGTTGTCATATGAACAGACAACGTGTACATGAATGTTTGTTGCAGCACAGTCCACAATAGCAAAAAGTTGGAAACAACTGCAATGCCTATCAACAGATGAATGGATAAGCAAACTAGGGTACATATACTCAATGGAACACTATGCTATGATAAAAAACAATGACAGTTTTAGACAACATCTTGTAACATGGTCTCATTTGGAAGAGATCATGCTGAGTGAAATCAATCAGTGTCAAAAGGGCAAATTTTATATGAGACCCTTGTTAGAAGGACTTAACAAGAGAATTATCCACAGAAGAAAATGATGTGTTGACTACATGGGGGGCTAAGGGTTTATCATAGATAACATAGATGTTAGAAATTTTATTCTTTTATTGTAATTAATAAGAAAGTTGAAGAAAAAAATCCCCTAATTTTGTCGCTTGATGGAGAAAAGGCATTTGACAAAGTTCAACACCCATTCATGCTTAAAACTCTCAGAAAAATAGGAAAAGAGGGGAAATTCCTCAACACAGTCAGTAGCATCTACACGAAGCCAACTGCAATCATCATTCTGAAAGGTGAAAGACTGAAAGAATTCCCTCTGAGAATGGGAACTATACAAGGATGATCACTCTCCCTACTTCTATTCAGCGTTGTGCTAGAAGTTCTAGCCAGAGCAATTAGACAAGACAAAGAAATAAAAGTCATCTGTATTGGTAGTGAAGAAGTATATATCACCCTATCTGAAGATGATATGACTGTTTATATAGAGAATCCAATGGAATCCATGAGTAAACTATGGGAACTAATAGAGGAGTTTAGCAAAGTGTCGGGATACAAGATAAGCATAAGTAAATCAGTAGGATTCCTTTATACCAACAGTGAGATTATTAAAGAAGAAATCACCAAATCAATTCCATATACTATAGCCCCCAACAAGATAAAATACCTAGGAATAAATCTAACTAGAGAAATAAGAGATCTTTACAAAGAGAACTATAAGACCTTACTACAAGAAACTAAGAGAAATTTACATAAATGGAGTAATCTACCCTGCTCATGGATAGGAAAACTTAACATTGTGAAAATGTCTCTTTTACCCAAAGCAACCTATGTATATAACGCAAACCCAATACAAATTCCAGTGACTTTTTTAATGAGATGGAGAAACAAATCATCAACTTTGTTTGGAAAGGGAAGAATACTTGGATAAGTAAAGCACTACTGAAAAAGAATAACATACCAGAGGCCTCTCACTACCTGACTTTAGAACCTATTACACTGCCACAGTAGTAAAAACAGCCTGGTACTGGTACAAAAAGAGACATATGGACCAATAGAACAGAGTTGAGACCCCAGAGATGCCACCATCCTCCTATGAACAGTTGATATTTGACAAAGTCCCCAAGATTTTAAACTGGGGTAAGAACAGTCTCTCTAACAAATGGTGCTGGCAAAATTGTATATCCATCTGCAAAAAAATTTAAACAAGACCCATATCTCACACTTTATACAAAAACCAACTGAAATTGGATAAAAGACCTAAATATGTAATCTAAAGAGACAAAGCTCATCCAAGATAAAATAGGATCAACAATGGAAGTTTTAATACACAGTGTAGACAGACTTCAAAATCTGACAAAGCATGACCAACAGAAGAGAAAATAGATAAATGGGAATTATTAAGAATCAAACACTTGTCCTCAAAGACTTCATCAAAAAGAACTGAAACACCACTTACAGAATGGGAAAAAATATTTGCCAACTATATGTAAGACCAACATCAGATTTCCATAATCTACAAGGTACTTCAAAATATCAACAAGAAAAGAATAATCCAATTAAGTGATGCTCAAGGGAGATGGACAGACACTTGTCTAAAGAGGAGATCCAGGCAGCCAAAAGACACATGTGAAATGCTTACAATCATTAGCTATTAAAGAAGTCCAAATCAAAACTATGATGGGATACGATCTCACCCCAACAAGGTTGGCCGTGATGCAAAATACACAAAACAACAAATTCTGGAGAGGTTGTGGAGAAAATGAAACTCTCCTATACTGCTGGTGGGATTGCAAAATGGTAGAATCTCTCTGGAAAGCTGTCTGGTGCTTCCTTAAAATGCTAGAACTAGATATACCATTTGATCCAGTAATCCCACTGCTTGGAATACATCCTACAGAAGCAAGTGCTGTCATAGGAACAGGTACATGCACACGAATGTTTATTGCAGCACAGTCCACAATTGCAAAAAGATGGAATCAACCCAGATGCCCAAGAACAGATGAATGGATTAATAAGCTATGCTGTGTATATTCAGTGGAACACTGTGCAATGATAAAGAAAAATGATGATTTAGGAAGCATCTCATAACTTGGTGTAAATTGGAAGACATTATGTTAAGTGAAATTAGTCAGCAGCACATGGACAAATATTGTATGAGACCCCTACTGTAAGGACTTAAAAGCAGACTTGTACAGAAGATGTACAGAACATGTACAGAAGACTGATGGCTGTAGGGAAAGGGAGGAAAGGAAGGAGAAGATTGGTTACAGATTAGATACTTCATAGAACTTTGGTTGGGTGAAATCAGTGTCAGCATACATTAGAAGGAAGATCATTTTAACTGGACTCTCACATAACCTGAAAACTCTTCCAATCTTAACCCAATATTGCAAGAACAGAGCAGCAGGGGGGGGGGTCTGAGTATCATGCTCTTGGGTGACACCGATGCCAACTGGCATAACTAGCCTATTGCTTAGAGAGTCTTCTGCACCCCATACTGGTGAGTGGCATATGGGTTCATAAAAGTTAGCAAGCTGCAGTCTGAGGTACATCAAATTGTCCCAACTCAGCAGAAACAGGTTATCACCAAGGATGACAAAGACATAACGGAAAGAGAACCCAGAAGACAGAAAGACCCGCATGAATGGGTGACTCTATCAATATATGACCAGAAGAACTAACTGGTGCCCAGCCACCACCAATGACAGCAGTGATGGGGCTCACAATGTTGAGTTCCTGTGGCAACACAAGGAAAAAAAGTCATACCCCCTGACAACATCACTAAAAGACCATAGTTAATGACCCAAAGGCCTGAGGGTTCCCCTGGGAGCGTGGTGCCTAGACTTGATGTTGCCCCCGATCATAAATCATTACTGTGATCAACCCTTCCAATAGGAATGGATTGGACTTGGAGAAACAGAGTGACTATATCGTGTGTGCACTTTACGGTTCTATGCATCTATAAGATGTCATCCTACTGACCTCTTAGTAGAGGGTAGTGGAGAGGGTGAAGAAGAGGGGACAGGAGATTGTTAAGAGGATATGACATGCATAGAATGGAAAGGAGGAATGTACTGTTAACAGGCAAGGAGAGCAGAAGGAGCTGCATATAGGTGGGCATGCACATTTAAACTGGATTGTACACTTTCAGTCACAGTAAAACAAAGAAAAGAAAATGTTTAATTAACAGAAGAAAATAATCTGATGTTTGCAAGTGTGGGGAGTGAGAGGGGCATTCACAGACTAGCCAAGCCAAGTGCCGTCGAGTAGGATCCAACTCATGGCGACCCTAGATTCACAGACCACATAGTAGATGAGAATTGGGTAAGGTGAAGGGAGTGAGAACACATAGTAGAAAGGAGGTTATCATAACTGAACTACACCAAATCTGAAAGATTTTCTAAATACAACCCAACATTTTGAAAGACGGAGTAGTAGGGACAGGACTCTTGGGACCATGGTTTCAGGGCGGTGTTTTAGTCAGCTAGGTGTACTCTAGCAGGAATAACACAGAGTGGATGGCTTTAATAAAGGAAAGTTTATTCTTACATAGTCTGGTAGTCTGTAAATCCATATTCAGGGTGTCCACTCCAGGGGAAGGCTTTCATCTTGTCAGCTTAGGAGGAAAGTCCGGTATTGCATCAGTCTTTGTCCAGGGAGCATCTTGGTGCAGGAACCTCAGGTCTGAAGGACGCGCTCTTCTCCCAGTGCTGCTTTCTTGATGGTATGAGATTCCCCATTCTCTGCCTGCTTCTCTTTCCTTTTATCTCTTGCAGGATGAGAGGATTAAGGTTGGGGCAGGCCATACTCCAGGGAAACTCCCTTTACAGTGAGCAGGGAGGTGATCTTATAAAAGAGATTTACAGTCCTACCCTAATCCTTTAACATACAGCATAAGAAAAAACACAAAATGGAGGACAGTCCCAAGATACTGGGTACTGGGAATCATATAGCCCAGCCACATGGCTACACATATTTTGGGGGGGACATAATTCAATCCTGAAAGGAGACATCTAGGCTAATTGATGTAAGTTTTTTTACAAAAATGCTCTGCATACTACTTTGATGAGCAACATCTGGGTCTTAAAAGCTAGCAAGCTGCCATATGAGTAGCCTCAACTGGTCCCAAACTACCTGTAGCCAAGGAGAATGAAGAACATCAAAGATACTGAGGAAAATATGAACCCAGCAGAAAGAAGGTATCGTATGATCCAGAGACTACGTTAGCATGAGACCAGAAGATCTAGATGGTGCCTGGCCAGCAGTAATGTCTGCCATGAAAGGGAGCATAATACAAAGCCCTAGAAATAAACCAAAAAAGCCAAACCCACTGCTCTAAAGTCAGGTCTGAATCATAGCAATCCTAGATGTCAGAGTAGAACTGCCACATAGGAGTTTCCAAGGAGTGCCTGGGGACTGACCTTTTGGTTAGCAGAAGTAGCACTGAACTACACCACTAGGGTTTCCACAGTCCTTGATATAGTGGAAGCATAATGGGTGTGCAGGTCTAGAAATCTATTAGAGCACCACATTTGATCGTCTGTCAGTCTAAAGGGATCCCTGAGTACATGGCCACTGGATTATTTGTAACCCCAGAGTTGAAATCAGTATCTAAATCAACTCTTCAGAGAGTGGACTGTACAGTAAGACATAAAGTGGTGCTAATGAAGAGTATGCTTCTTGGCTTAAATTTGTTCATGAGGCTCTCTGAGTAGTTTTTGTCCAGAGGTGAAATGAGAGGTGGAGGGGAAGAGTAGTTAAATTGAATGGTTATGGGAAGTACAGTGTGGGAATGAGCAGTGTGCTCTCACGGGGGGTGGAGTAGTTAGAGTGGCATAGTGGTGTGTGTTGGGGGGTTTATATGCTAAATTGTTGGATTGTAAATTTGCAGTTGAAGCACAATAAAATAGTTTTACAAAATTGAAAAGAACACTCACAGGAATGTGATCAATGTGATCATATATCTGTGCATATATAGAATACATGTTCTTTTCTCCTCAAAATACTGAACCAAAAGACATCCCATGAATTCCACAAGACATGCTTGTCCAATGAACTTGAACTAGTATATATACAAACATAACTTATTTAGTAAATATACTTAAACACACACACACATGCACACATGCACATACCCACACGTATATGTGCATATTAATTTATCTAAAAGAATAGTGGAAGGCTCTAGAGGCAACTGGAGTACAAAACAACAATGTTTCCAGGACTTATGGAACCCACTCTTCAGACAAATATTCCATGTACATTTATAATTATGCATGTAATGTAATAAAAAGATAACTGAATGCTACTGTAGAAGGAAAAACAACCCATCTATAATTTTCTGTCAAGACAAAGAGTGCTTTTCTTGAAAGAAAAGGGAGTGAATTAAAATTTAAAGATAAAAAAGAGTTGTTCAAAAGAAGCTACAAGAGAAATGTGGAAGGAGGAGTGTTCTAGGCAGAAAAAGCAGCTTGTATGAAAGTACAGTCAACTGAGGATGAACCAAAAGAATACAGTGAAGCAAGAGCTTAGACAGAGAGTAGCAAACCACAAGGCTGTGTAAGAAAGCAGGAACTAAGCAACAGTGTTCTTTCCAAATTATGGTCAACATTTTGAGATAGGGAATCCTGGTACACAACAGCTATTGCAGAGCTGTTAACCAAAAAGTTCAGAGTTGGAACCTACACACAGCTCCATAGGAGAAAGAACTGGCTATCTACACTAGAAAAGATCACTGCCTCATGGGGCAGTCCTAACGTATCACAGGCCATCACTGTGTCAGAATCAACTCATCGGCAGTTTTGAGAATGGGAGTCCATTGAAAAGTTTTACGTATTTATTGAACTAACTGATTTACACTTCAATTGCTGAGTAGAGATTAGGTTAGAAGAAGTCCTGAGTGGAAACAATGGAAGCTATTGCAATGGTCTGTCTAGATCATTATTTTAACTATGCCTTGATGCCACAACGATTAAAGCAGGTGGCTACTAATCAAAATGTCAGTAGCTGGAATCAATCAGCTGCTCCTTGGAAATCCTACAGGGCAGTTTCACTTTGTCCTATGGGGTCAGAATTGACTCAAAGGTGATTTGTTTAAAAAGGTGATGTTAAAGGAGGGACTAGAAGATAGAAGGAACATGAATAAATTATTGAATGAGGTGTAGGAGCAGTTGAAGAGTACTCCTAGGATTCTGGCTGGAGTGATTAGATAGATCACTGTGCCTTTTATTGAGGGATCTTGGGGAAAAGATGACAAATTCAGTTTTTTTTTTTTTGTATTAGGATTGAATGAAAATGTACATTCCCATATAAACTTGTGTGTTCATCTATATGCAGCTCCCACTGCTCTCTCTGCCCAGTGACAGCACACCCCTCCTGTCTGCTCCATACATGTCCTATCCTCCCAACAGTCTCCTATCCCCTCCTCTTCCCCCACTCCTCTTCCTCCAGCAAGAGGTCAGCAGGATGACACCCTATAGATACATAGAACCATAAAATTCCCACAAGATACGGTCATTCTGCATCACCAAGTCCAATCCATTGCTGTCTGAAAAGTTGACCTTCATTATGATTTATGGACAGGGGCAGCATCAGGGCCAAGGGACATACTCCCAGGGGAACCCCAAAGCCCCCAGACCATCAATTGCAGTCTTTTATTGGAAATCTCAGGGTGTGTTCCTATTTATTCTCTTGTTGCCAGTGAGACTCAACTTTGTGAGCTCTATCGTGGCTATCACTGGTGGTGGCTGGGCACCATCTGGTTCTTCTGGTCACAAGCTGATGTAGAGACCCACTGAAGTGGGTCTCTCTTTTGGGTTCTCTTTTCCCCATGTCATTCTGGTCCTCGGTGATCATCCGTTCCTGTTGAGTTGGGACCATTTGCTGTACCCTCAGATGGCAGCTCGGCAGCTTTTAAGACCCCAGACCCCACTCACCAATGTGAGGTGCAGAGAGTCCTCATTAGCAAAATGCTAGCTATGCCAAGTGGCCTCGATTTTGCCTGAGAGCATGATCCTTGGCCCCCTGCCCCAGCTACTCTGTCCTTGCAATATTGGGTTAAGATAGGAAGAGTGCTCAAATTGTGTTGAAGTCCGGTTATTATTGATCTTCTTTCTAATGCGTGCTGTCACTGATTTCACCCAACCAAATTTCTATTAACTATCTAATCTAAATCCTCCCCTCCTGACCCTCCTCCCTTCCCACCCTTGCAGCCATCAAAGAGTCTTTTCTTCTACGCATGAGTCTGCTTTTAAGTTCTTATCGTAGGAGTCTCATACAATATTTGTCATTTTGTCTCTGACTGCTTTCTCTCAGCATAATGTCCTCCAGTTGAAACCAGGTTAAGAGATGTTTTCTGCTATCATCATTGTTCTTTATCACTGCATAAAAAATCACATTTTGACACACATTTAAGGTCCTCACGGGCTAAGACACAGTAGGAAATTAACTAAAATAGTCTAGAGTTCAGGAAATATGTAATTTTGATATGGATTTGATATCAGCATATTGATGGAAACCAAAAAAAAAAAAAAAAAAAAAGATGGAGTTCTCTGGGTGTTAAGTGTAGAGTGAGAATGAAAGCACGCCTTGCCTAAAGCACAGAAGCATTTTAATATTAAGTGCTGCTTAGAGGAGGGTATACTATAAAGGAAACTAAGAAATCATAGGTGACAAGAAGAAAATCAGGACTATGTGATGGAAGCCAGAGGAAAACAGTGTTTAAAAGAAGTTGACATCAGTATAATTTGTCTAATGGGAGGTCTAAACACACAAAAAAGTTATGAATACCTGATTGATTTAGTAATGGATGTGAGCCATTTCTTTTGATGACAATCTCACATTACTTTCTAAATCTATAACGCAGTGTTATTGGGATAAATACACTTACTTTTTGAACATTAATTTCAATAAATAATTACCCAAATTTCTTAGAATGGCATCCATCAGCTGTCACTTAAAATTATCAATGTGTGCAGTCCCTTACACATTTTATGAAACAAGGTAGTCGATAAACCTAAGGGTCCAGAATTCTGGGCACCTAAATGTTTCTCAAGTCATTCAGATGTACTTTTCTGACTAAGAATTATTATAAGCCTATCAAACCACTTGACTAATGTCCGTACTGGCTGTTGATGGCATTATCTATGAAAAAATGCTCAACAGAAAGTTTTCTTTTATATTTTAAGACTCTGCAGAGAAATACTTCCAAACCTGAAAATAAAAATTACCTTTTGGCTATAAAAATGTCTCAATATTATCCCTTTGAGGAAAGATAATAGATCTCTATGAATGTGTCCCTGAAGAAAAATTTTCATTTTCAGAACACTCTGCCATTTTTATATTGAGGGAAAGAGCAATAGAATGCTTGTGGCAAAACAGCAATGCCATGGTGTTGGTAAAAATCATCCCTTTCCTTTGGTAAGCAAAGAAAGCATCATATTTCCAAATATTTTCTGAAAAAGACAGTGAAGATGTTTTCACTAGCTTTGTAGCAAAGGTGGACACATACAGTTTTGCCAAGCCAAGATGGTACATATTTAAAAAAAAGAGAGAAAATAAAAATAATTTCGCTACTGGATTTGGCCCATGGCCTGTATTTCGCTGAACTAAAACATACTCAATGACAAGTACAACCTGCAAAAGCCACTAAATTAAACCTTTCTTTTCCAAATAAGGAAGCAGATTTAGAGTTTAAGTGGTTAATTTGCAGTTATAACTCTAAAAATGATGTAGAAACAGTCTCTTAAAATGAAGCTAATCAAAGTTACCTGCATATCCACATGATAAAGGACTCATAGCTAATATCCTTAACAAGGTTCAAAGTGCCTTGGGTTTTCCACTAAATGTAAGCATTGCCATTATCCTCTTAAAAATGACAAATAGGTACATTGTCATACTGGTTTTCACAGAATGTTTGCCATCCCCTGTTTCAGGTTCTTGTTACCCTAATATCCAATTAAAAAATTACTTTAACTAAAATGGATTGACTAGTTCACATATTAAAAAACCAAGGTGCTGCCTTCAGTGATTATTATTTTGTCACAATGACATCTTCTATCGCCCAGCTGGTTTGCAATATCTCTGCACATGGTTTCATGGTGACTTTAATTATTCAAAGCAACTTAGTCAGACATCATGACACCCAGTTAAGAATAAAGTACTGTATTGCTGATGCTTGTTGGTATGTCTTTGTATTGGGGAGAAACTTTTCTTAGAAGCATCTAGCAGACTTACTCTTGGGTTTTAAGTGTCCCTGTTAAGTCACAAGATCATGCCTAAATAAAATACAAGTTATAAGAATATAATTACCATAACTGCCTTGTGGGAAGAGAGAGAATCATCTGTATGCAATTGGAGCTCTGTCAAAAAAAAAAAAAAAAAAGTGAGTGGATGGCTGTGAGCTCCATACCCAGCAGTGTCTGCCTGATGGGCCTACAGAGTTTCAGATAGACCTCTGTTTGCATCTCCAGCTGCTTATCTAGCCATGGTTACTTCATTTTTGTCAAGTAAGTTCATTTGATGACTCAGTGAGAAACACAGGTTCCTAGCAGATGGCCTTAATTTCCTAGCTTCACCTTGGGATGAAAGGCAAAAGCATCAAGGGGCTATCAAATTTGTGCACCTGATCCTCAGTCCACTGCTCCTAACTATTAGATCTGCCATCTATTTGATCTACCATCAGTTGGATCTCTGACTGATGCAAAAGCCCAGCTACACATGATGCTAAGTTACTAAGAGACTGGACTGTCTGTATTCTTGTTTACAGAGCTTAGCATTGATTTCACAGAGCCTTCTACAAAGGATTTTAAGTCAGATGACTTCTAATTCTGTCCATGAGCCGTAAAACCTCTTTGGAGTCGTTCACTTTCCGAAGTGTGAGGCTGCCTCAGCCAAGTGATTTTCCCTGAGCACTGAAAAGGAAAACAAAGGAACAACATTCATTTCATTTTAATTATCAGAAAATGAAATTCTGAATGTTTGCAGCTTCTAGTTCTGTTGTTAGGAGTTTAAAACACCAAATCATAATTTTCTTTATGAATAAATGTTTGCATCTCTTGTTAGATTTCTTGGTTTCTTCTTGGATACATTTATTTATTTTTCTATTTACATTCAATTCATTTAGGAAAGTTTGTCATATTAACACATGAAATTAAGGTTACAACACTTTCCTCTTTAAGTTTGACAGAGTTTTCTGGGTTAATTATCATGACTGACATAAGACTATTGCAATTAAGATTATGTGCAGAGCTGTTACCAGCAGAAAGTACTTTGGGAACAATAATAATTACTTCTGTTGACTGATTCTGTCAGATCATTCCAGCTATCACTAAAAATCAAGAACATTCACAAATGCATAAACATTTTCAACAGGAATATGTGGCAAACTATATTCTGATAGCTGACATTTGTTATCTACACACAGTTTAGGAAATAAATTAATAGAGATATTATGTTATTGAACATCATTGCTCGGCATACATTATATTTCCTCTAGCTTCAGTTATCTAAAAGTTTAAGAGCTATAACACACTATTTTTAAGACATACTATGCAATAATTTCTCTATGTATATTTACACATACACTGTGTGTCTGTGCATTTGTGCGTGTGTGTGTGTATATTTCCTGTGTCTGCCTTGACTGAACTTGTTCTAATTAATTAATCACCCTAGTGGTTCAAATGCTTAAGCCAACCGAATGTTGAGCAGTTCTAACCCACCCAGTGGCTTTGCCAGAGAAATACCTGTTAATTTGCATATATAAATATTACAGTAAACAATACCCTATGGTGAAGAGCTGCTCTGTCTCATGGGGCTGCTGTGAATTGAAGTCAACTGTAATGTACATGATAACAACAAGGATAAAAATAAAAGAGCAATTAAATTAATTAAGTCTATATACATTTACTAAGAAGGACTATAGTTAAGTGTTTAAGAGAAAGCGCTCAGAAAATATTCAAATATAGGGTCATATCTACTTACTAGTTTTGCGTTCTTAACTTCAGTTGCTTTATAAAATTAGATAACAAGAGAAACTAGTGCATAGGGTTATTGTAAGGATCAGAAGAGTAAGTGTATATAAAGCACTTATAATACTTAGCATAGAATGGGTAGTTAATAAAAGTAAGTTGATATTATTATCAACATTAACTTAGCTTTATTATAACTGAGAAAAAGAATAAAATAAGCACATGCTTCAGACTTTTAAAAAATTCTTAAAAGCTTATAAAAAATCAAATCCATAAAAGCAGCAACCTATAAAAATGAGTAGATTATTTAGAAAGCAAAAACCAAAACAAGCAGGCTATCTAGAAATAATATTTACCAGTATGGATAAATTGTAGACCCATGTCGCTGAATTGAAAATAAAAAGAATTGAAAAGAAATTTTAAATTGTCCTGTCCAGTGTTGAATCTATTCACATAAAGTTAAAATCTTACAAAGCAGTTGTTTATCAGTATAAACAGGAAGCAAAAGAACAAAAATGTATTTTTATATGTATTGTTGCTTGGCAAAGGGTACAAATCTGAAGGAATACATCAAACACTGTTTGCTAGTAATGTTCATTGGATTACAGAGATTTAAAAGAGATAAAAGGCTTGAGAAGTATCTCTGATATTTTATGTTTTTGGAAAAAATAGAGGAAACTGAAGTCCTATTAATATCAGATTATTCATGTTGGTGCAGAAAGCGTGTCATATTATTTTGTGTGCATTTATACTCTTTTAATTGAAAAATGTTGTTGGTCTCTGATAAGCTTCAGTAGTTTTTAGAAGACAATACTTAAGAGAAAATCCTATGGGTAAATTTTATGTGGCAAATACAGCTCTTAAGCCAAAAATAAATAAATAGTTAAAATGAAGCTCATCGCCATCGAGCCAGTTCTGACTCCCAGCAACACTGTAGGACAGAGCAGAAACGCCCTCTAGGGTTTCCAATGAGTGCCTAGTGGATTCAGACCACCAGACTTTTTGGTTAACAGCTGAACTCTTAACCACTCATCCATCGGTTTCCAATATACCTTGGGAAATAGAAAGATGCTTTTTCTCCCCTAAAGATGTAAGATAGCTGAACTACTATATAGATGGGAAGCCCTGGTGGCATAATGGGTAAGTGCTATGGCTGCTAACCAAGAAGTTGGTAGTTCAAATCCACCACACACTGCCTGAAAACTCTATGGGGTAGTTCTACTCTGTCATGTAGGGTCACAATGAGTCAGAATTGACTCGACTAGATGACAACAGGTACTGTACAGACACACACACCCCTTGCGTCTCATAAAGCTAGGGAGCAGCACCACTGTTGTCAGAAACTGAAACTGTGGTTCCAGAATGTCTAAGAACGTCTTTGCTGATAGAAATTCCACTAAGCATCATTCGGAGACATTTATAAACCAGATGCTGCGAATTCGAGTTTTGTCCACATAATTATAAAAATATTTAATATGGAGAACCTATAAATCATATTTTAAATTAAAAAAATCTCTAAGAATGTAAAAGTTAAATTCGAACATTGAAAACAAACACGTGCAAACTAAATAAAACAAAACTACACAAATGTCCTTCATATTTGAAGGCCAGTATTTGCTCCCACAAGAAGAGGACAAAAAGCATGAACTACTTTAGTATATGCAATGGTTTTGCTACATTTTCTTGGTATAATGCTGCTAAGACTCAATGACAAAAACAATTTCATAGGACTAAGGGCTATCCAGAATATGAGAATCAGCAAATCAGGTTTGTTTACTTTTCTTCCTCCTGTGCTGCTCTTGTTCTGACACAGAAGAGCCATCAGAGAAACAGAGTGATCCTGCATTTGTGGTTGTGTCACCTTTCAAACACAATACTAAGACGAGGTTCCTTCTGTTTGATTGTGGTGACTAATGGAGGAAAGCGATCAAACTTGAAAAAATCTTTACACGTTAACATCAAAGGCAGTCTGTTTCTTAGTAGAATCAAAAAAAAAGATAATGCAAATTTTGTCCCTATTTTTACAGAATTCTGACTTTTTGTAAACTTACAGAGTTACACAAATTGTGTAAATTTAAAATTGTGATGTATTTAAAAATGTTTATTCCAGCTTCTTGTATTGTTTGCTCAGCACACGACTGAGTAAATATGGTGAATGGATATAACCCCGAGGCACACCTTTCCAGACTTTGGAACATGGGGTATCTCCTTGTTCTGTGCAAATGACTACCTTTTGGTCTAAGTTCTTCACTATCATAATGAAGCATTGTGTAATTTCCTTACTTGGCAATGTTAGCCATAATTTGTTATGATCCACACAGTCCACTGACTTTGCATAGTCAGTGAGACACAGGTGAACATCTTTTGGGAATTCTCAGTGAGGTCCATCTTTTGGGGATTCTCTGCAAGGTCTGTCTGATATCAGCAATGATATTTCTTATTTCATGTCCTCTTCAGAATCTGGCTTGAATTTTGGAGGAAAAAAAAGCCTATTACCTAGAAAGTGATTTCCTCTCCCTCTCTGTCTAATTTTTAGTAATCATCAAATAACTTTGCTTTATCTCTATCTGTTCTTGACTTTTTATATAATGAAAACAAACAAACAAACAAAACTGCTATTGAATCTATTTTGACTCATAGAAACCCTATGTAATACTGGGACCATAAAATTTTTGTGTTTTTGTATTTGATTTTGCTTACCATATGTCTCCCAGATTTATCCATGTTATAAGATAAAACGTCTTATAAGACTCCTTATCATTGTCTATAGTTGCATTTTATTCCATTGTATGTATGCACCAGCCAAGCCAAGTGCCGTCGAGTCGGTTTGCTTATTATTGATGGGTGCTTAACTTCTTTTCATCTTTTTTGTTACTGTAATGTTGTAGTGAACATACCCATTCTTGTATGTGTGTTCATGTCACTGCTGTTAGGTTTCTAGTGCATATACCAAAGCAGTAGGATTGCTGGATCATAAGGGGTTACTATTTCTAGATTTTTTCCCCCCCTTTAATTTTTTTCATTGTGTTTTCAGTGATATTTTACAATTTGACTCAATTTCTTGTACAAAAACTTAATACAGTTTGTTACGTGACCCTAGCTGCCCTCTCCACACTGTAATAGCACACTCCTCCCTTCCACTTCATGTTCCTCACGTCCAATTAATTACTTCTCTCCCACTCTGTCTTCCCACTTCACCTCTGCACAGGAGATTCCAGTCAGTATTCTGTGCATACTTAAGCCAACAAGCACATGATTCACCAGTGTCATTTTGTGTCTTATTGATGAGTTCAATATTTGTCTGCAGAGTTGATTTCTGGAATTGTTTCAGATCTGGGCTAACAGAGAGTCCAGTGGTCATGTGTTTCAGAGACCCTGCAGTCTGGTAGATCATCATGTCTAGTTTTTTTGATAGAGTTTGAGTTCTGCACCCAATATTTTTCCCACTTTGTCAGGACTCTTTGTTGAGTTCCCTCTGAGGGCAGTCTTTGGTGGTAGCAGGGCACCATCTAGTTCCTTAGTACCAAGTTGATATAGTTGGTGGTTTTTGTGGCTCATTCTGTCTGTTGTGCTATTTTTCTTTGTGTCTTTGATGCTGTTCTTTCTCCTTTGCTCCAGGTGGGTTGAGACCAACTGATGTTTCTTTTTTTTCCCCTCATGATTTCTGTTAGGGTTTGTTTCTGGATTCTTGATGCTTTTCCATTGGTCTATATGTCTATTCTTACATGAGTATCACACTGTCTTACTTTGTAACTGAGTTTTTAATTTACTCTTTTCTTTTTTTATGATGACTGAGTGAAAATGTACATTCCATATAAATTTACATGCCCACCTATGTGTAGCTTCTACTGCTCTCCCTGCCCGGTGACAGCGCACTATTCCTCTCTGTTCCATACGTGTCTCATCCTCTCAGCAGTCTCCTTTCCCCTCCTCTCCACCCATTCTCCTTCCTCCAGCCAGAGGTCAGCAGGATGATATTTCTTAACACAGCAGACACAACTCATCAAAGTGAGATGCAGAACATTTTAATAAACTTTGTTATGATAGTTTTTCTACATATTCCCTGAAACCATGGTACCTAGACCCCCTTGCAACTTTGTCCCTGAAAGTGTTTGGTTTTATTTAAAGTACTACTAAGCTTTGAGTGTAGTCCATTTATGCTGACTTCTCCTCTAACGTGTGTTGTGTCTCCCTGTACCACGCCCTCCCACTCCACCATTGTAACCATCAAAGAATATTTTCTTCTTTGTAAAATCCTATTATTTTCCTTTCTTTCTTTTTTTATTATGATTGAATGAAAATGCACGTTCCCATATAAATTTACATGCCCACCTATATGTAGCTCCCACTGCTCTCCTTGCCCAGTGACAGTACACTCTTCCTCTCTGCTCCACATATGTCTTATCCTCCCAAACAATCTCCTGTCCCCTCCTCCGCATCTACTCCCCTGCCTCCAGTAGAAGTTAGCAGGACGACATCCTATAGATGCATAGAAGTATAAAGTGCACACATGATATGATCACTCTGTGTTGCCAAGTTCAATCCATTCCTATCCTAAGAGTTGACCTCCATTATGATTTATGCACAGTAGCAGGATCAGGGCCAGAGGCCATGCTCCCAGGGGAACCACGAGGCCCCTGGACCATCAGTTGTGGTCTTTTAGTGGAGATCTCAGAGTGCACCCCTTTTATTCTTATGTTGCCAGTGAGACTTAACTTTGTGAGCTCCATCACAGCTATCACTGGTGGTGGCCAGGCACCATTTGGCTTTACCAGTCACAAGTTGATGGTCACAAGTCGATGCAGTCACCCACTCACGTGTGTCTCTCTGTCTTCTGGGTTCCCTTTCCCTCATGTCATTTTGTCGTTCCTGCTGAGTTGGAACCATCTGCTGTACACTCAGAAGGCAGCTTGGCAGCTTTCAAGACCCCAGATGCCACTCACCAATGTGGAGTGCAGAGGGCTATCTTAGCAAAACACTGGTTGTGCCAATGGGCCTCAATTTCCTCTGAGAGCATGGTCCCCTGCCCCCTCGCCCAGTTACTCTGTCCCTGCAATATTGGATTAAGATGGGAGGAGAAATTATGTTATGTTGAAGTCCAGTTAGTACTGATCTTCTTTCTAATGTATGCTGCCACAGATTCCCCCCAACCAAATTAATATTAACTATCTAATCTAAACCCTCACCCCAGCCCTCGCTCCCTCCCTACCCTTGCAGCCATCAAAGAGTCTTTTTTTCTATGCATGAGTCTGTTTTTAAGTTCTTATCGTAAAGGTCTCATACAATATTTGCCATTTTGTCACTGACAACTTTCACTCAACATGTTGTCATCCAATTGAAACCAGGTCATGAGATGTTTCCTAAACTCATCATTCTTCTTTATCATTGCATAGTGTTTTACGGAGTATATATACCGTGGTTTGCCTATCCATTCCTCTGTTGTTGGACATCAGGGTTGATTCCGTCTTTTTGCTATTGTGGACTGTGCAGCAATAAACATTCGTGTGCATGTATCAGTTGGTGTGAATGGCCTGGATTCTGTAGCATAAATTCCAAGCAGTGGAATTACTGGGTCAAATGATATATCCATATTCAGCTTTTTAAAGAAGCACCAGATTGCTTTCCAAAGAGTTTGCACCATTTTGCAATCCCACCAGCAGTGTAGCGGAGTTTCAAATTCTCTACAGCCTCTCCAGCATTTGTTGTTTTGTGTTTCTTGGATCATGCCCAAACTTGTTGGGGTGGGATGGTATTTTGTTGTAGTTTTGATTTGAATTTCTTTAATAGCTAATGATCAGGAGCATGTCCATATGTGTTTTTCGCTGCCTGGATCTCCACTTTAGAGAAGTGTCTGTCCATCTCCTTTGCCCATCGCTTAATTGGATGGTTTATCTTCTTATTGATATTTTGTAGTATCTTATAGATTATGGAGATCAGGAGTCGGTCTGACATAGAGTTGCCAAATACTTTTTCCCATTCTGTGGGTGTTCTTTTAATTCTATCAATAAAGTCTTTGGATGAGCAAAAGTGTTTGATTCTTAATAGCTCCTATTTATCTATTTTCTCTTCTGTTGATTGTGGTTGGTTTGACAGATTTTGAAGTCTGTCTATGTTGCATATTAAAATTTCCATTGTTGTTCACACTTTTCCTTGGATGAACTTTATCCTCTTACATTTGATATTTAGGTCTTTTTTCCAGTTTGAGTTGGTTTTTGTATAAAGTGTAAGATAAGGGTCTTGTTTCAATTTATTGCAGATGGGTATTCAGTTTTGCCAGTGTCATGTGTTGAAGAGATAGTTTTTACTGCAGTTTAATGTCTTAGGGCCTTTGTCAAATACCAGCTGTTCATAGGAGGGTGGTGGAATCTCTGGGGTCTCAATTCTGTTCCATTGATCTATCTGTTTGTTTATGTACCAGCACTGGGCTGTTTTGACTACTGTGGCAGTGTAATAGTTTCTAAAGTCGGGTAGTGAGAGGCCTCCCAGTGTGTTCTTCTTCTTCTTCAGTAGTGATTTACATATCTGGGGCTTCTTCCCTTTCCAAACAAAGTTGGTGATTTGTTTCTCAGTCTCATTAAAAATGTCACTGGAGGGGGGTGGAGTCAAGATGGTGGACTAAATGCATGTCTCCCTAAATCCGTCTGGAAACCAAGACCTGAAATAATAATTAAATGGAGACTTCTGGACATCTAGTGAGCCCTGGGATGCAGCATAGGGCTGTTTATTTGGACTTCATACCACTGAACACAAAACCTCTTCTCTGAAACAGTTTCCCTTGAGAACAGGAACTCGACAAGGATGCCCACTTCACCTCTGCAATTCATCATTCTACTAGAAGTTCTAGCCAGAGCAGTTAGATAAGACCAAGAAATAAAGAGCATCTGCATTGGCAAAGAAGAACTAAAAATATCCCTATTTGCAGATGCTATGATTGTATATGGAAAGAATCCCAAGGACTCCATAAGGAAACTACTCAAACTGATAGAAGAGTTTGGCAAAGTCTCAGGATACCAGATAAACATAAGTAAATCAGTAGGATTCCTTTATACCAACAACAACAGGATTATTAAGGAAGAAATCACCAGGTCAATACCATGTACTGTAGTCCCTAAGAAGATAAAGTACCTAGGAGTCAATTATTAACCAGAAAAATAACAGACCTTTAGAAGGAGAACTACAAACTCATACTACAGGAAACTAAGAGATACTTAAGTAAATCGAGAAACCTACCCTGCTCATGGATAGGAAGACTTGACATTGTGAAAACGTCTATTTTACCCAAAGCAATCTAATCATATAATGCAATCCCAATATAAGTTCCAGAGACATTTTTTAATGAGATGGAGAAACAAACTACCAACATTGTCCGGAAAGGGAAGAAGCTCCGCATAAGTAAAGCATTACTAAAGAAGAAGAATACACTGGGAGGCCTCTCACTACTCGACTTTAGAATCTATTACACTACCACAGCAGTCAAAACAGCCTGGTACTGGTACAAAAACAGACAGATAGATCAATGGAATGGAATCGAGACCCCAGAGATGACATCATCTGCCTATGAACAGTTTATATTCAACAAAGGCCCTAAGACATTAAGCTGCAGTAAAAAACAATCTCTTCAACAAATAGTGCTGGCAAAATTAGATAACCATCTGCACTAAAACAAGACCCATATCTTACACCTATAAAAAAAAACAACTCAAACTGGTTAAAAGCCCTAAATATCAAACCTAAAATGGTAAAGCTCATCCGAGAAAAAGTAGGAATAACAATGGAATTTTTAATACACAATGTCAACAGGCTTCCAAATCTGCCAAACAAACCACAATCATCAGAAGAGAAAATAGATAAATTTTTGCTCATTCAAAGACTTTATAAATAGAATTAAAAGGCCACCTACAGAATGGCAAAAAATATTTGGCAACTCTATGTCAGATCAACGCCTGATCTCCATAATCTATAAGGTACTAGAAAATATCAATAATAAAAAGATAAATCATCCAATTAAGGAATGGGCAAAGGATATGGACAGACACTTTTCTAAAGAGGTGATTCAGGCACCAAAAAACACATGTGGACATGTTCACGATCACTAGTTATTAAAGAAATTCAAATCAAAATGACAATGAGATACCATCTCACCCCAACGAGGTTGGTCATGGTCCAAAAATGCAAAACAACAAATGCTGGAGAGGCTATGGGGAGATTGGAACTCTCCTACACTGTTGATGAGAGTGCAAAATGGTGTAACCTCTTTAGAAAGCAATCTGGGTCTTCCTTAAAAAAATAGATACATGGCTTGGCATTTGACCTAGTAATTCCACTGCTTGGAATATACCCTACAGAATCAAGTCCATTCACACCAACTGATACATACACACGAATATTCATTGCAGCACAGTCCACAATAGCAAAAAGATGGAATCAACCCGGATGCCCAACAACAGAGGAATAGATAGGTAAACCATGGTATATATACTCAGTGGAACACTATGCAATGATAAAGAACAACGATGATTGCAGGAAACATTTCATAACCTGGTTTCAACTGGAGGACATTATGCTGAATGAAAGTAGTCATTAACAAAAGGACAAATATTGTATGAGACCCCTACAATAAGAACTTAAAAACAGACTCATGCATAGAAGAAAAGACTCTTTGGTGGCTGCAAGGATGGGGAGGGATGAAGGGTGAGGAGGGGAGGGTTTAGATTAGACAGTTAATAGAAACTTGATTGGGTGAAATCAGTGCTTTTCTGCTGGCAAAGCAGTTTATAGACAGGCATTGCTTCTTGACATGAGAATTAGCCTCAGCTAAGGCCTCTGGATGGGTGACTCTGACTCTCAGCTAACCAAGATTGCTTCTTGCCTGAGCCACCCTACATGCCATAAACATCAGAATCTATGGTGCAGCTCAGAAAGGAGAGGGTGGAAAGGCAGTAGTGCCCTCAGTCAGCAGCTTGACTCTCAATAAGTGGCCATCCGAAGCACTGTCTCTGCTGTGCTATGTGCTGTTCACTTAATATGCAGTTCAGCATATTAGCCGACTTATGTCTAGCCCCCACCTCCCAGATAGTAAAGAAGGCCTCAGTGCATGCAGTCTTCTTAAACAATGAGTCAGCAGAAACAGGACTCAGTGTGGCACTATCTCATCTTTAAGAGAGATAGGTACCGTGTTACTGACCACAGTCTAATCTGACAACCTTATGCCAGATCCTAGGGCTCCCTGGATGTCCATGCTGCTCTGTTCAATTATCATTCCAGATCTTAGTTCTCAGAGGGAATTAAGATGTGTCTAGTCTGCCATCTTGGACCCACCCTCTCATTATTATTTCTTATATGCTTTCAAATTGAATTGGCTACACGTTTGTTGATAGTTTTTATGTCTAAATTCATGTGGGGTATTGGCCTGTAACTTTATGGTTTTAATGGCGTCATTACCCAGCTTTGATATGAGATTTATGCTTGCTTCATGTAATGAATTAAGGGATATTCCTTCTTTTTTTTATGTTGTAGAATAGTTTGAGTAGAAGTGAGATCAACTTTCTTTGGAATGTTTGGTGGAATTCTCCTGTGAAACTAGATGACCCATGGCTTTATTGTGTGTTGGGCCTTTTTTTTTTTTTAAAGTCCTGATCAAGTTCTTCTAACCTTATTAGCCAGCCAAGCCAAGTACCATCGGGTCGGCTCTATCCTTATCGGTATGTCCAAATTTCATGCCTCTGTTTAGGTTGGTTTAGGTGGGTAGTTTGTTTCTTGAAATTTTTCCATTGTTTCTAGATGTTCAAGTTTGTTGGAGTACTGGTTATATAATATTCTGTTGTGATACTTTTTATCTCATTTGGTTCTGTTGTAACCTCACTTAACTCATTTCATATTTTATTTGCATCTTCTCCTTTTTTTCCTTTGTCAGTTTGGCCAGGGGATTGTCAGTTTAACAGATCTTTCAAAGAACTGTCTCTTAGTATTGTTGATTATTTTTATTTTCCTATAGGGTCTCTATAAGTCAGAATAGACTCAGTGGCAATAAGTTCAGTTTTCTCCTCCTTCTTCTTCTTCTTCTTATTTTTACAGGGTAGCTTATGCCCCAGTTGCACAATGATTAAGAGTTTGGCTGTTAATCAAAAGACTGGCAGGTCACATGTACCAGTTACTCCCTAGAAGCCCTATGGTGATGTTTGACTCTGTTCTATAAGGTTAATATGAGTCAGAATTAACTCAATCTGCAACAGGTCTCCCACTTCAGGGGCACTAAGAATCCCTTGTCGTACAGTGGTCAAGCACTCAATTGCCAACTGAAAAGCTAACATTTTAAACCCATTAGTTACTTCACTCACAAAAGATGTGACAGTCTGCTCCCTAAGGACTATAGCATTTGAAACTATATTAAGGTTTTCCACTCTGTCCTATAGGGTTGCTTTTGCTTTGAGAGGAAATCAACTTGACAGCAATGTACCCTGTAGGTGCAGAAGAAAACTATGAATAAGGAAAACACAGTACTCCTCAGTATCAAAAGCTCACTCCTTTAATTTTGTAGAAATAATCTAAAAGCTAAGTCTCAATCTTATTCTATTATTATTATGAAATATTATTCCAAATTCTGATTACTAGACAAATGAATTCCTAAGAAAAGTTACTATTTCTTAAGGAGTAAGGCAAAGCTGTACTACTAAACTCAAATGCATGCCATTTGTAAGTATAGGCTCTTTAATTAAAAAATATGGTAAGGATAGTCATCATCAATGTTATAATAATACTGCTACTACTAGTAAATTACTGAAATGGATTGTGAATTCAATAGACACTAATACATGGAATTTTGTGGGGTTTACTCAAGTTTGTAAAATTAATGTCTCATCACAATATTCTTTGATGTGATTAATAAACCATAAAACCAAGATAATTCTCTAATATAGGCAGGTATTTATTATGGATTGACTGTTTTGAGGAAAATAAGTATCTCGAAGCTACTTCTATAGCATGTCATTATTCATAATAAACTGACATGTGAAGAGCTGCAAAACTTAGGAATTGTTGCATGAATGTATCATAGTAATAGGTATCAGTCCTAAGAAGTTTTTCTTAACTCTTGTAGAATTTGTATGTAGATAGTATTTAACTTTATTTTCTTATTCACAAAACAAGAAGTTCATGAGGTTATCAGATTGCTACGAAAGTTAACAGTTGTCAATTGTCTTAATAAGATCTACCGAAGCAAGGTTTGAGGATATTTGAAAGATTTTGTTTTGATCTTTTAATAATTAAGCCAATTAAAATAGATAAACTGGGACCATTTCATATCGCGAGTTTTTTTTTTTTTTCCTTCTGTTACTGAAGCCGTATAAGAATGCTATTAGGAACAAGGGCTGTGAGCACAAGCTGTCTTGGACAATGTCCTTACCCAACCAGGAAACAATGTCCAGATTAACAGAATGTTCCGCACAATAGCATACTCTTACGTGCTGTGTCACCAATTATGGCAGATGGTATAACTAGAAGGATAAAATAATCATTAATTACAAATCACCCTTCTCATGCTTTTGGAAGAAAACGGTATGCTTATGGAGTTTCACCCAGTAATCTTGAAGATCAGATATGCTAAGCTTAAAATTGACAGAAAGGAATATTCATTTTTCAGTTTTAAATCAATCCTAAAGCAGACCACCTAAAAGGGGAATACTTACAAAAATTGATGACTAGAAACAATAACTTACAGCTAGTTGTTGGTTTAATGCTTTATTGCTCCAAATGCAACTATGGAATTCAATTTTTGAGCAATTTTTTTGTAAATTTGTGGATCATGTACTATGTTCTAGGCACTGATTTCATAACACAGCAGTGAGTAAAAAAGCCACAGACCTTTGTCTTGGAGCTAACATTTTGGGGAGGAATAAAAAGAATGGAGGACTATAAAATACAATAGGTACTATGAAAAAGTAACACTGAAGTAGAGAAAATGAAAGAAGGAAAGCTTCATAACACACATTGACAAAATAATTTGTTAGATGATAAGAATTATCAGAGCTGGGATACAAATAAGAAGAAACTAGGTATGTGGTTTTCTGGGGAAGATGTGTTTCATACAAATGACCTAGGCAATGCTTCCCTGTGGTGAGAGTGAGTTTAGTCAGTCAGAGACACACACACAAAAAATCTCATGTGATCAGAGATAAGGTTAGAATGATTGGCAGGACAAGAATGAATTTATTTATTTTTCAGAGAAATTTGGGTTGGAGAAAATAATGCCCTCTAATTCTTGTATTTACTAAGCCGCATTGACGGTCTTGTAAAATACAGTATGAATAAAAGCAAACAGAACCACTGGGGAGCTTTTCCTGGCTTGCATGGGAGATGAAACGGCAGCTGCGACTAAGGTAGCAGTAGCAGAATTACAGAATTACATGCTAAGGAGATTGAACCAGTAAAGTGCAAGTTACAGAGAATAATAAAAGACAACTCCTAGAATTATTCCTGAGATCTTTAGAAGATACTAGTTCAATTTTCTGAGATAAGGAAACCTGTGGAAAGAGTCAAATAGAAAACTAATGTACTGGAAGTTCTGTTTTAGACATTTAGGGTTTGAGAATACGTATTAGGCTGGTAGGAAAAAAACTTCAAGTGAGAAGTCTGGAGTCAGGGGTAAAGTCATGGCTGAAGATGTAAATTTGAGTTTCATTAACATATAAAAGTTATGTGAAGTCATGTAACTGAGCTCAGCAGCTAATTAAGAGGTCGGGAGCTCAAATCTATCAGCTGCTCCTTAGAAACCCTTTCAGGTAGACTTATTCTCTTTTACAAGTTCACTATGAGTCAGAATTGGCTCAGCAGGAACAGGTTTGGTTTTTTGGTTCTGTGGAACAAAAGAGACCAGTATAGTAGCCAAGCCAGCCAAGCGAGCCAAGCCAAGTGCCAACGAGTCGGAACCGACTCATGGCAGGGGTGGTAGGGTCAGCATGAAACAATACTGTGGGGCCTGTAGTGTGTTGTAAGTACTGTAATTTGTTTTTCTTGTAAATGAAATAAGGATTATTATGCATTGAATTGTGTTCCCCCAAAATACGTATTGTGAATCCTAACTCAGATTCCTGTGGATGTAATCTCTTTTGGTAACAGGGTTTTCTTTGTTGTGTTAATGAGGCTCTGTCATAAGTCGGCTCCAACTCAACGGCACTTGGCTTGGCATCAGTGTAGAACATGTTTAAAACCAATCACTTCTGAGACAAAAAGGAGCAGACTAGGCACAGAAGAAATTAAACAGAGAGAGGAAGATAGATGCCAAGCCACACAGTGTTCATGGGGAAATGAAGAGCAAAAATGTTAGAAAAATGGACTTTCTCCCAGAGTCAGCAGAGATGAAATCCTCCCTTAGAGCCACTGGCCTGAATTTGGAACAATAAGCAACATCTCATAAATGAAGAAAACATTGAATATAACACAGATTTAATTTCACTTGGATTAGCAATCTAGGCCTATGACAGCAGTCAAGAAACAAAAGGAGATACTGCCGCAAGCAAACCTGCTGCAGAAGATCTCTGTAAAATTTTACGAAGCAAAGATATCTTTTGGATGCCTGAGGTACACCTAACACAAGATATGGCATTTCCATTTGCCTCATATGCCTGTGAAAATTGGATAACCAGAAAGATACCTAAGGGAAGAATTGAAACTTTTCAGTTATAATGTAGGTGGAAAGCAATGCATATACCTTGGTTGTCCAGAAAAATGGAAAACCTGTTTTGGAAGAAGTACAGCTAAAATGATCCTTAGAAGGCAAGATGGCAAGACTTCATCTCACATACTCTGAGGCAAGTTTTCAGGAAGAACCAATCCCTGGAGAAAGACATTTTGCTTTGGTCAAGTAAAGGGTCAGTGAAAAGGAGGAAAGCCCTTGATGAAACAGACTGACATAGTGGCTGCAACAATGGGTTCAAACATACCTACTATTATGAGGATGGCTTAAGACAAGATAGTGTTTTGTTTCGTTATACACACACACACACATGCACATACACACATGAGGTGTGACAAGTTCATGAACTCATCCTAGAAAAAGTGCTACATACATCATTGCTGAATATCACTATGGTCACCTTCAAATAACTCCTCTTGGGAAGCTATGCACCAGTGCCAGTGCCTAGTCCCACCCTTCAAAGCAATTTTGAAACTCTTTTTCTGGAATGGCCATCAGAGCTACCATTGTATTACCCTTGATGTCTTGAATGCCATCAAAATGGTTTCCATTCAATATTTCCTTTATCTTTAGGTCAAGGATAAAGTAATTGTGGGCCAGATCAGGTGAGTAGGGAGTGTGTTACAATACAGTTGTTGGTTTACTGACTAAAAACTCCCTTACACACACCAGCACAATTAAGTTCGTAAACTTGCTATCTTACCACCATGCACAATGGCCATTCCAGAAAGAGTTCCAGAATTGCTGCATCAGTGCATAGCTTCCCAGGAGTGGTACTTTGAAGGTGATCATAGTAATATTCAGCAATGAGCTATGTAGCACTTAGAACAGTTAAGTCCATAGACTTAATTGTCAGACTGTGTATGGTCACTATGAGTTGGAGACAACTAGATGACACCTAAAAATGACAACATTGAGCCTCTTAAAATGTGCAGGAATAAATTTCTGTTCACTAAAGCCACTCATTTGTTCTATTTCTGTTATAGAATGGCTGAGAAACTGAGATAGGAAGAGATTATAAAAAGACTGTGTACTTGAAAGATCATGCAGGCTGCTGCGTGGGGAACAGGCTGGAAGGAATGAGATAGAAGCAGAGAGATGTGTTACGCATCTGTTGACGAGTGAACAAGGAATTAAAAATGGGAATTCTTACATTTAACCTGATTCTACATGTATTTTTGAAAGAGAGATAAAATCATTATTTGAGAGATTAGATATCAGAAATTCAATTTTACATTTATTACTTTAGGTATGTGCCTAAGTTACCAGACATATAGTATTTTGCTTATAAAATTGGAAGGTAAAACAATAGTTCCAGTGAGTTAGCTATAGTTCCAGAAGCTTATTAGTTTATCAAGACTAGCATGATAAAAAGAGCATAGCTCACTTATATACACCTTAAATACTGAAGTTATTTTATAAAAAATTTCCAGTTGTCTGAATATTTAGCTTATTTTAAGATATGTAGGTCCATGTCTTGAGAGTTTTGTGACTTGATTCTAAATTTTGTGGATTTTAACAGCCATAGCTGTTAAACAGTGAAATAAAACTTATGTTTAACCCCATTATGTCTATGATGACTCTAGTGAATATAGCCTCTAACTCATTCACTTAATGGATGTACCAATCATACTGCAACTTTGTCTATGATAGTTCATAATGTACCTTAATCTTTTAGAGCAGTTTCATTTTATGTTTTAGGACTGACCTATCATCCTATATGTCTACATATATTCAAACTACATATATAGTGAATGCATGTGGAGTTTTGTATTAGAGGAGTTGATTTTCAAACATAAGTGCTTTTGAGAAGTGGCATTATAATTACTACAGTGATTAGTCTTAAAATCTCATATTGAACTCCAACTGTTATTCTGGAAATCTAATAAGCATACTTTATCATCAGTGATTTAGACTCACTATTCTTCCATTACTTTTCCATGCAATAATTCTGCAAAAGCCTAAAGCTTGCTAAATTATAAATATAAGACTCTAAACCAGACCTGTTGCCATTGAATTGATTCTGACTCACAGTAACCTGATAGGATACAGTGGAACTCCTCTACAATATCTCCAAGGAATGCCTGGTAGATTTGATCTACTGACCTTCAGGTTAACCATAGCTCCTAACCACCATGACACAGGGTTTTCCATGCTGTACAAATCTTTCTTTCTTTCTCTATCTACTTATCTGTCTATCTGTCTGCACCATCATCACATCACCTATGTATCTACCTGTCTGTCTATCTTTCTAGATATCTAGGTATCTTGTTTTCCTGTGTCTTCAGACAAGGGGATAATTTAATCACAACACATTGGCTTAGACCAAAAGAACCATATGTTGAACATTCTACCTTGGGATAAATGATTGATGCCAACTTCCTAACTGATGTACTCTTTTTATACATATATGCTGCACTTAAAAGTTAGCTATGACATAAACAAACTTCAAGTAGCATATAGCAATCTGTAGACTGGGTTAAGTTTAGTTCAGCCAAGTGAATGTTTGGTAACTTAGCCAAAACTTACTACAACAAAGCTGTCAAGTGAGAAACACTGAGCCCCAGAGCCATGCAAATAAACATTCTGGTAAAGTTTCTATTTTTTTTCTTATGATTTTCAGTATTCTAAAAACAGTATTCTATGTCTTTTCTTCAAAGAATGATTTCAGAGTGGTGTGAAAAAAACATGAGAGAATTAACAATAATTTCTATTTATGAACCTAAAAGAATTTTATTTAATTTTTCAGCAGAGCTGGTTTATGCATTTAAGGATGGAGAAAATTTAGTAGTCAGAGGCTTTAAGTTTCTGTGTATGCTATGCATGTACATTACTTGAGTATATGGACTAAAGTTAGTCCTTTTTTCTTTTCCTTTTTAAATTGTGTTTTAAGTGAAAGTTTACAGTTCAAACGGTTTCTTGTACAAAAACTTAACATACACTTTGTTAGGTGACCCTAGCTACTCTTTCCACACCGTGGTAACACATTCTTCCTCCCCAGCCTGTGTTTCCTGTTTCCATTAAACCACCTTGTGTCCTCTTTTTTCTTCTCATCTCACCTCCAGACAGGAGCAGGTCAGGTAGTCTTCTGCATCTACTTAAGCCAAAAAGCACACTCTTCACCAGCATCATTTTACGTGTTATACATCAGTTCAGTCTTCATCAGAGGTGTTCACTTTGGTAATGGTTTCAATTCTGGGCTAACAAAGAGTGCAGGGGCCATGTCTTCCTGGGACTCTCCAGTCTGTCAGACTATCAGGTCTGGTTTACTAGAGTTCTAGCCCTGCACCCGATTTTTCTCCCGCTATACCAGAAATTCTTCATTGTATTCCCTCTCAGGTAATTGGTGGCAGCCAGGCATCATCCAATTCTTCTGGTCTTATGCTAGTGTCGACTCTGGATTATGCAGCCCTTTCTGTCTCTTGGGCTTGTATTTTCCTTTTGGCTTTGATGCCCTTCGTTCTCTTCTGCTTCAGGTGGATTGAGAACAACTGGTGCTTCTTAGATGGCTACTTGGTAGCTTTAAAGACTCACCAGCCACTCACCAAAGTGGGACACAGAATATTTTCTTGAAAAACTTTGTTATGCTAGTTGACCTAGAGGTTCCCTGAATCTGTGATCCCCAGACTCCTGTCCCTGCTACTCTGTCCCTTGAAGTATTTTGTTGTATGCAGGAAACTTCTTAGCTTTTTTATTAGACCAGTTAAGCTCACCTCTCTACTGTGTTTTAACCCTGTCTTCATCTTAAGTAATTCTAATGAATATCCTTCGCTTTCCGTCCCTACTCTTCTAACTATCAAAGACTTTTTCCTCTGTGCTTAATTTTTTTCAAGCCCTTGTAAGAGTGGTCTCATACAATATTTCTCCTTCTGTAACTAACTTCACTCAGCATAATGCCTTCCAGATTCCTCCACGTTATATTTCACAATTCATCGTTGCTCTTTATCATTGTGACTATACCATAATTTGTTTATCCAGTCATCCATTGATGAGCTTTAGGTTAATTCCATCTTTTTGCCATTGTGGACAGTGCTGCAGTCAACACAGTATGCATATATCTACTCATGTAACAGCTCTTGTCTAGGATGTATTCCAAGGAGTGGGATTGCTGGATTATATGGTATCTCAACTTCTGACTTTTTAAAGAAACATCATGTGATTTCCAAAGTGATTGTACCATTTTACATTTCCACCAGCAGTTGTAAGTGTCTCCCACATTTATTGTTTTGTGTTTTTTGGGTTAATGCCAGCCTCGTTGGGGTGAGATGATATCTCATGGCAGTTTTGAACTGGGTTTCTCTAATGACTATTGATTGTGAACACTTCCTCATGTATCTGTTAGCTGCCTCAAGAATGTACTCTTTTGTGAAGTGTCTGTTCATATCCTTAGCCTATTACTTAAATTGGATTATTTGCCCTTTTTTGTTGTTGAGGTTTTGCAGTATTTTGTAGTTTAGACACTGACTTGATTTGTCATATCAAAATATTTTTCCCCCTCTAAGGTTGCCTTATTACTCTTTTGGTGAAGGTTTTGGGTGAGTATAGTGTTGGACTTTTAAGAGTTTCCAATTATCTCTTTTACTCTTCCGGTGTTTGCATGTTGTTATTAATGTTTTATATCCATTTATGTTGTGTATAAGGGTTCCCAGCATTGTTCTTATTTTTATTTCCATGATCTGTATCATTTTAGATTTTATGTTTAGGTCTGAGATCCATTTCGAGTTAGTTTTTGTGCATGGTATGAGATATGGATCTGGTTTTCTTTTTCTTTTTTTTTTTTCTTTTCAATTGGTATCCAGTCATGCCAACAGATTGCCTTTTCTCAGTTTATGGACTTTGGGCCTTAGTCAAGTATCAGCTGCTCATAGTTAGATGGTTTTACATTTGGTTTTTCAATTCCATTTCTTTGGTTTCATTGATTTATGTATCTTTTGTGCCTTTTCAAAGCTGCTTTGACGACCAGTTTAATATGTTCCAAAGTCAAGTAGTGTGAGGCCTCCCACTTTTTTTCTTTTTCTTCAATATTGCTTTAATTATCTGGGGTCTCTTCCCTTTTGATATGAAGTTGGTAGTTTGTCCATCTCCTTAAAAAAGACCATTGTAATTTGGATCAGAATTGCACTGCATGTATATATGGCTTTGGCTAAAATAGACATTTTTACAGTGTTGAGTCTTCCCGTCCATAAGCAAGGTATGTTTTTCCACATGTGTAGGTCTCTTTTGGTTTCTTACAGTAGTGTCTTGTACAAGGATTACCAATTAATTCATGAACTCATCCTAAGAAAAGTGCAACATACCACATTGCTGAATATTACTAATGTTGTCTTGCTTCTAAGTACTCCCCTTTGGAAGTTATGCATGGATGCCAGTTCCTAGACCACCTTTCAAAGTAATGTTGGAATTCTTTTTCTGGAATGGCCATTAGAGCTGTCATTGTATTAACCTTGATGTCCAGAATGTCATCAAATGCCTTCTTTTAAATATTTCCTTTTTCTTTGGGTAACAGAAAAGTCATTGGGGCCCTTATCAGGTAATTAGGTAGGATGTTCCAATACAATTATTTGTTTACTGGCTGAAAAGTCCCTCACAGACAGGTATACAGTTAAGTTTGTGAACTTGCCACATGCCACCGTGTGCAATGGCCATGCCATATTTCACATATTGACATCTTTGCTTTCCTATTTTCAGGTTTTGTGTTTGATTCTTATCTGGGTTGATATCTGTTTGCTCTGTCCTTTCTAATCCTGGATTGTTTTCTGACATTATTTATTTTTTTAACCAAAGAACTCACTTTAATAGTATTTTTATTTGTTTATTTTAATTTTTTCAAATTCCCTAAACTTCTGCTTATCTGGAAATACCTTAGTTTTGTCATCATAGATGAAAGACAATTTTGCTTGATATAAAATTTTTGCTTGGTAGTTTTTTCCATCCTTCCTGGCATTGTGTGTGTCATCCTATTGCCTTCTTCCTGCATAATTTCTTATGAGCAGTCAGAGCTTAGTCTTACTGACTAGCTTTGTAGATGCTTTTTTATTTATCCCTGGCTAATTTCATAGTAAATTTTGCTAGAGATCATTCAAAAGTGACTGCAACAGTATATTGACAGGGAACTACCAGAAATTCAAGCCAGATTCAGAAGAGGATGTGGAACCAGGAATATCATTGCTGATGCCAGATGGATCTTGGCTGAAAGCAGAGAATGCCAGAAAGATGTTTACCTGTGTTTCATCGACTATGCCAAGGCATTTGACTGTGTGGATAAATTATGGATAACATTGTGGTGCATAGGAATTCCAGAGCACTTAATTGTGTTCATGAGAAATTTGTACATGGATGAAGAAGCAGTCTTGTGAACAGAACAAGAGGACGCTGCATGGTTTAAAAATCAGAAAAGGTGTCTGACAGGGTTGTATTCTTCACTGTGTCTTTTCATGTTGAGCAAATATTCTGAAAAACTGGACATTTAAAGAAGCATGGGGCATCAGGTTTGGAGGATGATTTATTAACAACCTGCATTATGCAGATTATACAACCTTGCTGGCTGAAAGTGAAGAAGATTTGAAACCCTTATTGATGAAGATCAAAGACCATAGCCTTCAGTATGGATTGCACCTCAACATCAAGAGAACAAAAATGCTCACAACTGGACCAGTAAGCATCATCGTGGTAAATGGAGAAAGGATTGTGATTGTGAAGGATTTGATTTGATTTGGTTCGATAATCAATGCTCATGGAAGCATCAATCAAACAATCAAAAGATGCATTGAACTGGGAAAATTTGCTGCAAAGGACCTCTTTAATTAAAGTATTGAAAAGTAGAGATGCCAACTTGAAGACTAAGGTGAGCCTGACCCAAGCCATGGAATTTTCGATTACATCCATGCAAAAGCTGGACCACGAACAAAGAAGACAGATGAAGAATTGATGCCTTTGAATTGTGGTGCTGGGGAAGAATTTTGAATGTACCATTGACTATCAAAAGAACAAACAGTTCTGTTCTGGAAGAAGTACAAGCAGAGTGCTCTCTGGAAGCAAAGACAATGAGACTACTTCTCACATTCTTTGGACATGTTGTCAGGAAGGATAAATCCATGGAGAAGACATCACGCTTGGTGAGTGGAGGGTCAGTAAAAAAGAAGAAGACACAGTGGCTGCAACAAAGTGCTTAAGCATAAAAACAGTTGTGGCACTCTCAGAATGAGGTAGGTTTTGCTCTGTTGTAAATAGGGTCCCTGAGAGTTGGAATGGACTCAACAACAACAGTAACAAAAGTTGATTTCAAAATTTTCTGTTTATCTTTGGCAATTTTGATTATAATATGCTTTGGTGTCTGTTTTGGGATCTTCCTTCTGTGACGTCTGGTGACTATCATGGATAGATATCTTCTCATCTTTCTCCATGTAGAGGATGTTTTCTGTCAACAAATCTACAATCTACAGTTCTCTCCGTATTTTTGTTATCTCTTGCCTCTGTTCTGGTATTCCAGTAACACATAGGTTATTGTTCTTGTTAGAGTCCCACACAATTCTTAATGTTTCTTTAAACTTTTTTATGATTTTTCCTCAAATATATTGGTGTCAAGTGTTGTATCTTCATTCTCACTAATTCATACTTCCATTGTCTTATTGCTGCTCCTTTGACTTTCTATTGAGTTGTTTCATTTTGAAATTGTATTTCTCATCTTCTGAATTTCTGATTATTTTCTCTCTCTGTGATCTCTTGTACCCTATTCGGTTTGTCATTATGCTCGGCTGCATTTTGCCTGAACTCTCTTGAAAAATTCTGAGTATTAATCTTTTGTATTCTATTTCTGATAATTACGGGAAGTTTTCTTCATCTGGAAAATTTCTTGATCCTTTGTTTTGGGAGCCTTCTGAAGCCTACCTGGTTGCTTCTTTACTGAGTTTTTTTAACTGAGTATTGTCTCTGTGCCATCAGTAAGTCGTTGTACTTATTTATTTTATGTTGGTTTACTGTGTTCTAGCTTCTTGTTTTGTTTTGAAATGCCAGGTAGGCTAGTTGTGTGAGTTAGTTTGGTTATTGGAAGGTTTGAAGTCCTACTGTTCTGTCACCAGGTGATTAGAGCTCTTAATAAAGCCTGTAAGCCCAGGATTCTATTTTCTTGTATGTGTTCAACTCAGGTGTCCAGGTGTTTGGTCAGCAAGTGAGTGGTGCAGGCTGTCCCCTGAAGTCCTAGATGCGAGGGGTGATTGGTCTAGGCACAGCTATCTGGCTGCACTCATTGGGCAAAATATGGGATTAAGTGGTGTACATGAGTGTCTGTGAGGAAAGCATGTCCCTGTTCCATAAAGTGCATAGGATGGGTTTAGTAGCTGGACTAAGTATGCCCAGTGCTGTTGGTTGTAAGAACTAGTAGATACCACTTACTCTTGGAACCATGATTCAGATGGCCACGTGGCTTTGGTACAGCCACCAGATTTCACAATCCTGCTGTGGGTAGGTGAGGACTCTGCTTAATAGGCAAAGTGGTGTCAAACATCAGAAGCCTACCTTTCCACCATATGTTGCTACAGTAAAATCAAGATTCATGTATACATCCTGTTAAACTGTGCTGATGAAGGCCTGTGGTATTGTAGTGGGTCCATACAGTTCTAAGCAGCGGTGAAAGACATTCAAAATCCATTCACTCCTTCTGCCTGCACCTAGGGAAAGGAACCAATTCTACCTTGAGTTTCCAGCTTAGGGGAAATGGCATATTATTTTTACCCCTGTTTGTTATTTTATTTCATGTCCAAGCCCGGGAATGGCTCAGGGAGCATAAGGGGTCCTACTTTCAGACCAGGAATGCATCAGTCTGTGAAGCAGGCTCCAGTGCTGTGCACAGCAGGTGGGAGTGTGGGGGGGGGCGCATATAAAAAACTGAGAGGTTTATCCCAAAGGAAATTTTAGATCATCATGTAGTGGTTAGATACAAGCTATGTAACTTTTGACCATCAAATGCTGTCTTTCACTGATCGGGGAGACATGAGCAGAGTTTTCACTGCTTGATCTCTCCCAATGTTGAAAACACATTTTGAGAGACATTGCTCCTTTCACCATTCTCAGCTCAGCCAATCTGCTGGGTCTGGCCACTAATGTACCATGAATATCTCTCTGACATACTTTTAAATGGTTCGCTAAATATCAGTCATATTTCTAAGGGGCACTTGGTGGACTTGAACTGCTAATCTTCTAGTTAACAACCATAGCACTTCACCACTACATCACTAGGATTTTCGTATACATATGTATATGCGTGTGTCTGTGTATGCGTGTGTGTGTGCAAAACAATTCATTTGAGATAGGATTTATACATCCATCCTCTTTTATTTATGTATTTCAGTGTTGCCTAGAGCTTCAAGACTTTTTTTCTAGATAAGTAGTTTAAAAATAACATTAAAAATGTATACTTTGATAATTACCATATTTCACTCTTACGGTGCTATCATTAAAAATAAAAACGTCCTAAAACATTTTAAATTATGCATATTTATATGTTGAAATCTAATAACTGAAATAAAATGCAGTGTTTTAAAAGGGAGAAAATTACTAGTTTGAAAATACACGCATAAGATAGTTTATGGCCATCAGATGGTTCACGTTAAAACTAAAATACATTCTTGATTTATATAAAATTACATTTTTTTAAGTTGCACAATTTTTGAGCCTACATATTATGTTGCCTTTAAATATAATCACCATATAGTAAGCTCTGATCTGACTCAACATCACTTGGCTGTATTAAGTTCTCAAACTTTCAAACATAATGAGAATGTTTACTGTACTGTGTAGCATTCTCTATGGATAACAAGTTAATCTCTACTTTCCTTACTTATAGATGCAAAGTATTTGCTATATTCAGTTATTTTTAATTGAAAATCTATGCATATGTGTGCTTTAAGTGGCAGTTCACCATTCAATGTCATTTGCCATATAAAACCCTTCACTCACACCACTATACAGCTCTAGCCGCTATCCCCAACCTGTGAGGAGACACACCTACTACCTATGCTGTACTTCCCTTAACCGTTCAGCTAACTTTTGTCCCCTTCCACCCTCTCATCTCACCTCTAACAAGAGCTGCTCAGACAGCCTCATGTATATATTTAAGCCAAGAAGCATATTCTTCACCAGCCTGACTTTGTGTGTCCAGTCTCATCTTTGAAGAGCTAGATTGGTACTGTTTTAAGCTCTGGACCAACAATCTAGGAACTGTGTCCCTCAGGGACCCTCTGATCTGACAAATCATCAAGTTTAGTCTTTTAATAGAGTTCTATTTCTGTACATTCATTTTTCACACACTACGTCAGGGACCTTACATTGCATTACCTATCAGGGCAGTCATTGAAGGTAGCTGGGCACCATGTAGTTCTTCTAGTCTGGTGTTGATACAGTCTCAGATCATAAGGTACTTCCTGTCTCCTGGGCTTATATTGTCCTCATGTCTTTCTTTGATGTCCTTCATGCTTCTCTGCTCCAGGTGGATTGGGTTCAGCTGATGCTACTTAGAGGCTTCTTGCTAACTTTTAAGATCCCAGACACCACTCACCACTCACAATATTGGGTTGAAAGTTTTTGCAAGTAACCTGAGAGTAGCTATGCACAGCACAACTTGCCAGGTATAATCAGTTCTGTATTTGCCATAACCTGAAATTAATGTAAAAATTATAAGTTTTTTTTATCTTAATTTAATTTAATATTTTGTTGTTGAAGTAATTGTATGTTTTAGGTTCCATAACATTTTATTAAAAACAAAAACAAAACTTTTTTTTGTGTGAAATAGCCTAAATATCCTCTGAAACTGTGGTCCCCGGACCCCTATTCCTGCTACTCTGACTTTCAAAATGTCAGGTTGTATTTAGGAAACTTTTTAGCTTTTGGTATAGCCCAGCTGTGCTAACCTCCCTTCTATTATATCCTGGCATGACATTCCCCTCACCTAACTCAATTTCTTTCTGCTATCTATTCTATGAAAACCCCTCTCCCTCCCTCCTCCACTTGTAACCATCAAAAATTATTTTCTTCTGTGCTTAAACCTTTTCTTAAGTCTTACAATAGTGGTCTCATACACTATTTGTCCTTTTGCAACTGACTAATTTCATTCAGCATAATGTCTTCCAGATAACTGATTTTCTGAGATGTTCATCAACATCATCATTGTTCTTCATCATTGTATAGTTTCCATTGTGTGAATACACCATAGTTTGTGTACCCATTCATCCACTGATGGACAGCTGTGTTGCTTCCATATTTTTACTATTGTGGACAGTGCTGCAGTAAACATTAGTGGACATGTGTCGATTCCTGTGATGATCTGTATGTCTTAGGGTATATTCCAAGTAGTGGGATTGCTGGATCATGTAGCATTTCTATTTCTAGCTTTTGAAGGCAATACCAAAGGGATTTATGAAATGGTTGTACAATTTTACATTCTCACCAGTAGTGTAGAACAGTTTCAGTCTGTCCACAATCTCTCTGAAATTAATTAATTATTTTGTGATTTTAGGATTAGTGCCAACCTTGGTGGGGTGAGATGGTGTCATGGATTGAATTGAGTCCCCCCACCCCAATATGTGTACATATTCAGCTGGGCTAGGATTCCCTCTATTCTTGGGTAGCCATCCATTTTATGATTTTCTGATGCTGTAAATCCTAATTTCTGCCTGTGGCTAATAGATAGAATGATTATGTTAAAAGAGGATTAGGGTAGGAGTGCAACACCCTTGCTAAGGGAGTTTCTCTGGAGTGCAGCTTGCACCACCTTTTATTCTTTCATAGTATGGGAGATAAGAGAGAAGCAAGCAGAGAATTGGGAAACTCCCACCATAAAGAAGGTGGCACTGGGCGAATAGCACATCCTTCACACCTGAGATTCTAGCACCAAGAATCTCCCTTAACAAAGACTGAAGCAACATAGGGACTTTCCTCCAGAACCCATAAGGGGAAAGCCTACTCCTGGAGTGGACATCCTGAATTTGGACTTGTAGCCTACTGGACTGTGTAAGACTAAACTTTCATTTGTTAAAGCTACCCATTTTGTGATATTTCTGTTAGAGCAGTACCAGCTAACTGAAACGGATGTTTGATCTTGTTATATGTTTGATTTGAATTTCTGTAGTGGCCAGTGACTGTGAGCATCTCATCATGTATCTCCTAGATGCCTGGATGTCTTCTTTGATAAAGTACCCATTCATCACTTATTATTTGAATTATTTGTCTTCTTATTGTTGAGGTTTTGCAATACCTTGTATGTTATGGATATTAGTCACTGATTGGATTCATGGTAGTCAAAAATTCTTTCCCAGTCTGTAGGTAATCATTTTACTCATTTTGCAAAGCCTTTGGATGAGGGTAAGTATTCAATTTTTAGGAATTCCCAGTTATCTATTTTCTCTTCTGATGTTTGTGCATTGTTAGTAGTATTTTATAGTCTGTTTATATGCATATACATTTTTAACAAATTTCTCTATGTTAATTCAAGCATTTATTTTGATTGTAGTCACTTGATCCATCTCTTGAAAGATTACCTCTTCTAAGGCATGAGTGAGCAACTGCACCCTCTCCCTAAACTGAGTCCAAGGATCAGGCTCTACAAGGGATCTGCACAAACCATAGGCAGCTGCAACAGCAGCACTTGAGTACTGCCCACCTCAGAGTAGCTACAAAAACTCACTGCCTGCACAAGCAACTCCCCAGCACAGAGGAGCAAGCAGTGCTGCTCAAAGCAAGAGCCACTCACCCACCCAATAGCTGTGATGGTGGCAGAGCAGTGGAGGACAGTAAGATCAAGCAATAGAAAATAATCAGAGTGCATGGAGAATCTATGATACAGCCCCAAGAGAAAGAGACCCCAGTCAGGCCAATGGAACTAATAAGTCTGTTTACTGCAATGACGTCCAGATGGCTTGGAGACAACAATCAGTCTCAAAACACCTGGAGAAACAGATTACCATGGCTTCTGAAAACTCCTAAAATAAAGCATCAATGGATTTCACAGATGCAGAAGAGTTTCCACAACTATCAGACACAGAGTACAAATGATTAATGTACAGAGCTATGCAAGATATCAGGATAGAGATCAGGCAAATGCAGCAAAGCACATTGAAAAATTAAATAAGCTGCAAGAAATGCTTGAGCAGCAATGATCTGAAATTTGACAGATTAACAGTAAAATCTCTGAGCTTGATAACTCAATAGAAAGTAAAAGCAGAATTGAGGACATGGAAGGCAGAATTAGTGAATGTGAAGATGAAGTATATGACACCAGCATACAAGAAGAAAAATCAGATAAAAGACTCACTGAGAGTGAAGAATCCTGAAGAGTGACGTGGGATTCTATTGAAAGAAATAATATCCATGTGATCAGAATACCAGAACAAGGTGGGATAGCTGAAAATACAGAGCAAATAGTAGAAGAACTGTTGACAGAAAACTTCCCTGCCATCATTAAAGATGAGAATGTCTCCATTCAGGATGCTCATTGAACACCAGTTAATATAAATCCAAAAAGAAATATACCAAGGCATATCATACTCAAGCTCAATAAAACTAGAGAAAAAGGAGAGACTGCTGAGGGCAGCCAGATTTTTAATGTATGCAAGAGAAAGTGAAACTTTTGTTTTTATGAAAGTATGGTTAACAGAAACAATCTTTGAATAAATAGGAATCTGAACACTGCCCCCAACAAAAAAGGAGTCCTTGTTTAACTCTAATCATTGTGTGTAATTATCTTTAGTAATATTTCTTTCAGTACCACTGGTTCTTGATCATATACTATCTCCTGAAATGGTTGAATACTGACAAATTATTCTTGGTGCAGCGACTCTATATTCCTTCCATCTTCTTTGATGCTTCCTGTGTTGTTTAATGTTGCTTGTGATATTGATGATGCTGATCAATAATTTCCACATTCTGTTGGATCAATTTGGAATGGACAGAAACGAAGGTCTCTTCTAGTAGATTGGTTGGATATCTCTCTTCCAATTTCTCAGCATAGACAAAGGAGCACCTCCAGCTCTGCATTCATTGGTTGAAACATCTCAGTTGATATTCTATCAATTCCTGGAGCCTTGTTTTTGGCCAGTGCCTTCAGTACAGCTTAGACTTTTTCCTTCACTACTATCAGCATTTGATTATATGCTATCTCTTGAGATGGGTAAACATCCACCATATTTTTTGATATAGTGAGTATTGCTTCCAGTTGTTTTTGATGCTTCCTGCATCATTTAATATTTTGCCCATAGAATCTTCCAAAATTACAATTCTAGGCTTGAATTTTTTCTTCAGTTCTTTCAGCTTGAGAAAAGCTAAGTATATTTTTTTCTTTTGGTTTTCTATATTTAGATTTTTGCAAATTTCATTATAATACTGTACTTTGTCTTTTTTCAGGCACTCAAATTTTCTGTTCAGTTCTTTTACTTCACCATTTTCTCCTTTTGCTTTAGCTACTCAACATTCAAGAGCATGTTTCAGTCTCTTCTGACATCATTTTGGCTCTTTCTTTCCTTCCTGTTTTTTTAATGGACTCTTGCTTTCCTTGTGTATGATATCCTTGATGTCATTCCATATTTCAGCTGGTGTTTGGTCATTATTGTACAATGCATCAAATCTATTCTTGTAGCAGTCTCTAAATTCAGGTGAGTTATACTCAAGGTTGTGTTTGGCTAATGCGGACATGTTCTAATTTTCTTCAATTTTAACTTGAAATTGCATGTAAGTGGTTGATGGTCTGCTCTAGAGCTAGCTCTTAGCCTTGTTCTGACAGAGATGATATTGAGCTTTTCCATTATCACTTTCCACAAAGGTAGCTGTTTTGATTCCTATGTATTCCCCCTGACAAGGTTCATGTGCATAGTTGACAATGTTGTTGAAAAAAGGTGTTTGCAGTGAAGAAATCTTTGGTCTTGGAAAATTCTATCATGGGATCTCTGGCATCATTTTTATTACCAAAACCATATTTTACAATTATTGATTCTTCTTTGTTTCCAATTTTTGCATTTGAGTCACAAATAATTATCAATGAATCTTGATTGCCTGTTTGATCAATTTCAAACTGAAGAAATTGGTAAAAATCTTAAATTTCTTCAGCTTTGGCTTTAGTGGTTTGTCCATAAATTTCAGTAATAGTCATATTGTCTACTTTTCTTTGTAGGAGTATGGACATTATATTATAGATAACAGCATTGTATTTCAGGATAGATTTTTGAAATGTTCCTTTTTTAAGAGGTATATGACACCATTATTCTTTAATTTGTTATTTCCCTCCTGTTTTAGTCAGCTGGTGCTGCTCTAACAGAAATACCACAAAGTAGATGGCTTGAGCAAAGAAAAGTTTATTCTTACACAGTCCAGTAGGCTACAGATCTGAATTCAGGGTGTCCACTCCAGGGGAAGTTTTTTCTTTCCTTGTTGGCACCCGAGTAAGGTCCTTGGGTTGCATCAGTCTCTGGTCAGGCAGCATCTTGATGCAGGAACATAGGGTCAGAAGGATGTGCTCTTCTCATGGTGCTGTTTTATTAACGGCATAAGGTTCCCAACTCTCTGCTTACTTTTCTTTCCTTTTATCTCTTGTAGGGTGAAAGGATAAAGGGTGGTGCCAGTCAGACTCCAGCAAAACTCCTTGAGCAAGGATGTTGCAACTGTCCCACCCTAATCTTCTTTTAACATAATCATCCTATCCATTAGCCACCGGCAGAGATTAGGATTTACAGCACAAGAAAATCACAAAATGGAGGGCAATCACAGAGTATAGGAACTCATGTCCCAGCCAAATTACTGCACATATTTTTGGGGGGAGCCTCATGCCATCAAGAAAGTGCTGTTAGGAGCTGAGCATGTGCTTTTGAAAAGACCAGGTCCCCAAGCCTCAGATGGTTCCAGATTAATGACAAGGACCTTCCCCAGTGCCAGGAGAGAAAGATTTCCCCCCAGAGTTGATACCCTGCATTTGGACTTTTAAATTAGCAGATTGTGACAAATAAAATTTCTCTTTTTAAAGCCATCCATTCATGAATATTTCTGTTAGAGCAACATTAACTGACTAAAACATCCCATAGTAGACCATATGATTATCTTGTTCAAAATGGCCAGCATGAGTACATTTCAGCTAAGTAATGCCGTGACACCAACCTTCTTGTGTTCTAAAGAAGACATCCATGGTGCACTGAAGGTGGTGTTGACAAACAAGCCTCCAGGAATTGCTGGAATACCAACTGAGATGCTTCAATAAACAGACCTAACCTTGGAGGTGCTAAAAATGCCAAGAAATTTGGCAGACAGCTACCTGGCTTACTGATTGGAAAAGATTCATATTTGTGCTGATTGTAAAGAAAATGGAGCCAACAGAATGTGGAAATTATTGAAAATTATCATTAATATCATACAAAGCAAACAAAATTTTGCTGAAGATCATTCAAATGTAGTTGCAGCATATGGACAGGGAACTGCCAGAAATTCAAGTTGTATTCAGAAAAGGATATGAAACAGAAAGTATCATTGTTGATATCAGAATGATCACAGCTGAAAGTACAGAGTATCAGAAAGATATTTATTTGTGCTTTATTTACTATGGAAAACCATTTGACTGTATGGATTGTAATGAATTATGGATAACCTTCTGAAGAATGATAACTCCAGAAACCTTTATTGTTGTCGTGAGGAACCTATTCACAGGCTAAGAGGCAATCATTTGAAAAGAAAAAGAGATGATGCCCAATTTAAATTCAGTGAAGATGTGCATCGAGGTTGTATCATTTTACCATTCTGTATGTGGAGAACGTAATCCAAGAAGCTAGACTATTTGAAGAAGAACAGGGCATTAAAATTGGAGGAAGGCTCTTTAGCAATTTAAAATATGAATATGGCACAATGTTGTCTTCTGAAAGTGAAGAAGACTTGAAGCACTTGCTGCTAAAGATTGCGGACTACTAACTTCAGAACGTATCACATCTCAACACAAAGACAAACAATCTTCACAACTAGACCAACAAGCAAAATCATAGTAAGTGGAGAAAAGACTGACGTTATCAAGAATTTATTTTTATTTGGATCCAAAGCAATGCCCATAAAGGAAGAAGTCGGGAAATCAATCTACAAATTCCACTGGGCAAATCTGTGGCAAAAGAGCATTTTAAAGTGTTGGAAATCAAAGATGATAATATATGGACTAAGGTGTGCCTGATCCAAGCCATGGTATTTTCAGTTGCTTCATATACATGGAACATATGAACAATGAATAAGGAAGACCAAAGAATAACTAACACCTTTGAATTGTGATGTTAGCAAAGAATGTTGATTATACTATTCAGTATACGGTTCTGGTGAAGAATATTGACTATACTATGCACTGCCAGAAGACTAGATGAATTTGTCTAGGAAGAATAGCTAGCACGCTCAAGTCGCGGAGAAAGGCATCATACTTGGTAAAGTAGAAGGTCAGGGAGTTAAAGGAAGACTCACAATGAGATACACCGATACAATGGCTGTGACAGTAGGCTCGAGCATAACAGTAATTGAAAGGATGACACACACTGGATACTGTTTCATTCTGTTGTATGTGGATTCTTGCGGGTTAGATCTGACTCATGGCACTTAATGGAAAAAATAATATTCTTAGTATGCAAACAAACACATCAGCAGTCTTTTTTTTTTATCTTTATAATAAGATTTATTTTTCATGACAGTAAATATTGTCTTGGATCTCCAAAACTTTATTTAATTATTTTGAGAATTTTTGATGTTTTGGAAGAAATGTTATATAAGAATGAAAGTTAGACAAGTGACAGGAAATAGGGCTGAAGGATAATTTGAATGAAAATTGAATTTTTCTGCTTCAGCTCTTATTATTTCATAGCTTAGCTCCACTTAAGAACATGTAGAACAGTTTTTTAAGGTGAAATTTTCTCCCAGGAAGTAGACAGCACTCCAGATATTCATCTTGTTTTTGTTAGAATCTGTTATGGAACATAAACTTTTAAATGAAAGAAAATTTAAAATGAATCAGTGAAAAGTGGCAAGGATAGCAATGAAGGTTTTGGAAATATTTTGTTAAAGTATAAAATGACAATAAGTAAAATCAGAGATATTTTGCTGTTTATTTTATGACCTTTCAGGGTCAGAGACTGTATAACTAATTTATAAATAAGAAGAAATAAAATCTTAAATACTTAATGGACTGATTACCAAGTTTCCTAATGTGTGTGTGTGTGTATGATTTCTAATTTGGTGCCTATAATTGTTGTTTGAAATTTAATTAGCATAAACTCTGTGGTATCTTTTTCAGATTGCCAGAAATATAAAAAATTATAAATAGAAATGATCAGGGCCAAGACTGACCTTCGGCAAGCATCATAACTTATAAGTGTAGATTTTGCCCCAGAGAAAGCCTCATCCTCTGTTTGGCTGCACATTTAATTGGGTTTCATTCGTATTCTTTTGGCTATATGTCCAACTCCTTTACAAAAGATGGTTGGGCATTTCACAAGGGTCCTGCATGCTACAGGTGCATTTTGGCAGAGATTTAGACCAACAGTTTTTCTTTCCTTCAAGCTTTTTGCGGTGACTATGGCGATATTGAGAATTTGCTGAGTTTCATTTGCATGGATTCAGTGTTTCTGATTGTAGATGCATCAGTAAACTCCTGAACTTCTTGGAAGAATGTAAAATGGAGAAAATGGCTTTCGTGGAAAGGCTCATCTAATACTATATAAATTGGTGGAAAATAAGAAAATTAGAGAGCAGCATTAGATGGAGGACATTGTGTTAGATATGTTTAGTTTTCTTTATTTTATTTCGCTTTATCATCTTGTTTTATTTTAGAGAATGGTATTCATTTCCTCTGGACATACAGAACAGAAAATTTCATTTGCAGCATTTGAGATTTTAGAAATACTAGAAATATTTAAATAACAAAATTAAAATATATTGAATGCAATAAGATTCTGCAGTACTTTTGTATACGTTCTTAGTATAAGCTTATCTAAAAGTGATCTCCACATACCATCTCTTATACTGTAAGTTTGTCTTTTCAATTTGTTTTATTATAAATCCCTTTCATTTTCACTCTTCTAAAGAAAGATGCCACTTTCTCACCTGACTATGTATGTTTATTCTTGTTTCTTTTAATGATGTAGTTGGTTAAACCATTAAAAAGAAAAAATGCATTTGAAACAGGTAGATCAAAGAATGAAGTTATGAGTAGAGACATATTACTTATTTTGCTGCTGGGCAGCAGTCAATTTATGTTCATGTCTATATTTGTATGCTAATTTGTAAAATGGAAATTATAAATGCATTCTTTACTTTAATGAGTGTATGTACTTGTGGATAAGAGCGTGTGTGTGTGTGTGTGCACGCGCATTTGAAGGGTGTTGCAGGATAATGCATGCGAAGTATTTTGTACTTTATTGCTAACAAATAATGTAAGATACAATTATTAACTAAGTAATTCCTATTTTTGAGGGTTTAGTAAATTCATGTGATTGATATTACTCTATTATGAAAAAGAGCATAAAAACTAAAATTAAACTAGCTATAATTGTTAATGCAAAATCCAACATGAACATTGTATCTCCTAGTAATTCCTCTATTAAATTTAGCAATTTCAAGCCACTTCCTGGCTATTATTAAAAATTTTCTTGGCTCTACTATAGAAAGAGTGTAACTTTTCCATTGGGGCAGATCATCCAATATCCCTCCACTTCCCACCCCTACTTTAATCTAAACAACTAGCTGGCATTATACTTCCTCAACAGACTTGCAGGCTTCTGTGTATTTTCAGTGTGTGCTCTTGGTCTGCAGAAATAAATTTTGCATTTTCTTGCAGTCACCTGACAGCTGTAGACCACGCAGTGTGATCTAGTGTAGTTGTTAATTACTGCCTTAACTCTCCCACTTTGAGAGAAATATATGGAAAATGTTTAGTACTCATCTAAAAAAGAAAAATGTGCTTTAGAAAATACTCCATTCTAAACTGAAGGTACATGTGCCCTTTTTGGCAGTCTTGATGCACTTCTCTCAAGCAGATCAGTTTTTATTCTTGTGCACTCCTTACAGTAATAACATGGATGAGTGTTTCATTAGTGTGAGATACTGCAAAATTCTACATTTTGCAGTTAAAAGAAATTTAACTCCTTAACAATTGACTTTTTAGCTTTGCAGATCACTTTAACTTCTCATTAGATATGTGCAAAAAGTGATAGATGAATAGCATCATTAAACGGACTTAACACAAAGCCTAACTGAATGAATTTTGGTTCTGTGTCCTTCCTTATGGATCAGTTGTTAAGTACGAAGGCAATGTACTTGTAGCTCTGTACTTTCAATTTATTTTCTTTCCCGAAGATACAGTCCAGCTATTTACAACATTTTATAGCATACTGGTTAAGAACAGGATCTTCAGTACCAGACAGACTGAACTTCAAGATTATGTCCTCACATTTTCTAGATTTATGACTTTTTCCACTTAAACCTCAATTTACTGATATTTTAAAATAAATGTAATAAATTAAGAATAAATACAGGTAGTGAATTTGAATCACTTAGCATATGTTGACATGTAATACCTTGCAAAATCATTATATTTTGGATTAATGATGATGGTAATAATGACAATTAGTTCAAGAACAAAAGTAAATCAGTCAAACATAAAGAATCATAATTTTAAGAGTCATAGGCCCCAAGTCTCCTACCTTTGCTTTGGAGCTTAATGATCAGTGCACTATTATTACATGTATTAGAAGAAAAAATAATTTAGCTGTTCCATTTTCCTCTTTGTACTGTGTTTTAAAGTAAGAAGCCATAAAAGGCTTCTATCGTTCACCTCACAGAGTAAGCTGAGTTTCAAAATGAGATCTCTGCTTCTCCAAGTCCTCTTCTGTTGGACCAATTCATGCTATAGTACTGAACAAATTGACTGTTACTCTTATGGGGAGCGAGGACAAAAATGTAGGAATAAGCACTGAGTGGAACATTTTAGAGATTTTCTTGTTAGGTCAACTGTGTTGGTAATTAAATCAAGATGCATTACCCTTGTTAAAAAGAAGTGAGTCAATATGGTGGAAGGAGTTTTCTTGTTGATTTTTCAAAGGCACTTTAGCTGATCAGCAGCTCTGGAAACTAAGCTAAGTAATTGGGTTGGGGGCAGAGTAAAGTAACTTCCTTGGCAAAACCAAACCCACTGCTGTCAAGTCAGTTCTGACTCATAGCAACCCTATAGGACACAGTAAAGTTGCTCCATAGAGTTTCCAAGGAGCACCTGGCAAATCTGAACTGCTAACCTTTTGGTTAGCAGCCACAGCACTTAACCACTAGCCATCAGGGTTTTCTTGGCAAGTGTAGTTAGTTAGAGAATGTCCTTAACTTCTTTTCTCATTACAGAGAGCCTGTTAGACCAGTCAACTCTGGACTGGGAAGGAAATGAGAAGAATTTCTCTTATTATTACATGTCTCCAGTCTCTTGTCTCATTTTCTGTCTCAACTGTGCCAAAAACATAGGGATATTTTGTGCCTAACTTAACTAGTATAGATCTAAGAGATTTTCCATCAAATGAGGAAAAGAATAGTATCATTCTGACTTGTCTTAAGGCAATGTAAGAATCCTACTGTGATAGTTGATTTTATGGGCTTTAAGAGACAGTAATTCTAATATCTAACAAAAACCAAATTAAATAACCTTTGTCCTTTGTTCAATTTCTCTAATCTCAAGAGTAAGACAAATGTATACTGTCTTTGCTGTATCCTTATTGGCTAGGGAAATGCTAATATTTATGTATTTCTCTGTTTCTGATTGATGATGTCATTCCTCAGATTTTTTAAAAAAAATCATACAAGTCACAATAATGAAATCTTAGCAAAATATTTTAATTCCTCAATAGGATCCAAAATATGAAATTGGATTTGTGTTCTAGGGCAGCAATAAACAACATTCCCAGAGCTAATAGAATTAAGTATGTTCTCAACATGGAAAAAGAACCCAATATACTGGAGCAAACCACTAAAAGTAATCATCAGTTTCTAAATAGGGCCAGATTAGTAAAACTGAAAACTCAGCCATAAATATATTCTTAATATATGCATGTATCTGTATACTTAAGTATAGTGTGTATTCTGTGTATATTAGGAAACCCCGTTGGGGTAGCAGTTCAGTTGCTAACAAGAAGATTGGTAGTTCAAGTCCACCAGGTGCTTCTTGGAAAATTTGTAGGGCAGTTCTACTCTGTCCTGTTGGGTCAAAATGAGTACTTATTGATTCAGGGTCAAATGTTTGGTTTTATGGACAGGAAGTATATTAAATATTTGTGTATGCATTAATTTTATAACTGCTTAACTTATTATAATGCATTTGTAGTCTTTAATATTTTGTACATTTCATGTTCTGATTACTAATGACTATTTGCAACTGTTACATCTAATTTTGAGGCATGTTACATAAGCAAATGAAAGTGTCAAAGGCTTGCCTCTGTGTCAATGTCAATTTTAAGATAGAAGTTCTTCTCAGTTGGACTTTGAGTGTCTTCCAACTGGAGGAGCTCATTTTTCAACGTTCTTGTGGACACTGTTCCGTTGTTACCCTTGTGTTTGTTATTTATAAGGTTTTTATTGGCTAATTTCTGGACATAGACCACCACGCCTTTTTCTACAAAGACTTCTTTAAAGTTTTAAAAAGAAAAGTTATTACTTCACTAACTAAGACGTACTTGACTGAAACCATGATCTTTTTAATCCCTTCCTGTGCATGAGAAAGCTGGGCAGGAAAAAAGTTAGAAGAACTGATTCAATCAGATGATACTAAATATTGACCATACTGTGGACTACAACAAAAACAAATGAATCAATCTTAGTGGAAATACTACCAGAATGCTCCTTAGAAGTTTGGGTGGTGAGATTTGGCTTGCTTACTTTGGAGAGGTCATCAGGAAAGGCCAACTGCTAAAAAAGGACATCATGTTTGATTAAGTACAGGGCCAACAAAAACAAAGAGAACTCTTAGGTGAGACAGATCGGCAAAGTAGCTCCAACTGTGGGCTCAAACATACACCAGTGATAATAAAGACGTTTAAGGAATGGTCAACATTTTATTTTGTTACACATTAGGTGGCCATGAGTCAGATCTAACTTTATGGCAGCTAACAACAACAATATATACCTGTTGAAGATGAAGTTTATGAGAATTGAAACATACAATAAGTATTTGCTGAAAATACACTATATGTAAGAATACTGACTAATAAGGGACATATGACTAATGACTAATGACTGCCATTCAGGGCATCATGCTTGCCTAAGGAGAAATATAACCACAAATTTTAACACAGAATGGACATTTTAGCAACACTTTGTGCTAATATACATGTGAGCAAAACACTATGGGTGCTTAAAGCAGAAGTACTTGTTAGGGTCCTGTATACTGCAAGATACCACTTATAACTTTGGTGTTAAGCTTGACAGTCTGAAATTCTGACAATTTATTAATCAATTCATTTAAGTAATTCATTAGGAATCTGATTTTTTTTGTAGAAGTGATAAAATGTGTAAACAATGAACATAGATTATTGTATTTCAGATCTTTACTACTTCATTGCATTAGCACTGTAATTAATTAGGTAGAAAGTTAAGAGGATAATTTAAAAAAAGTATCTTTCTACCAGTTTTGAAGAAAAGTAAATAGCTTTACAGATTTTAGGAAATGTAAATTGCTTCACAAAAGCATCTGTGCATATGAGCAAGACACGCTGTGTTAGCTGCCCTGTCTTCATATATGGGCATATGTACCAATAATTCCTTCTAGCTGGTTAGTAGAATTATTTGGAACACCATGCTGATAGGATCAAAGTAATGGACATTAGCTCCTCTTTATTAAGTGACTACAAGTAGATTTTTCATGTCAACCTTTTTGCAAATACCTGCATCTGACTGTGAGAAAAAGTACTTTAAATAATCAATGCAAGTATCTCAGCTGTATGTACACCTGGCATTGGATAAGTCACTCAAATATGCTTATTTGCAAGCAAAACAGGATTCAAAAGACTGTCCTAAATATGCTGAGTGGAATTTCTCTCCACAAGGATTTTGTAAGCCATTTGAAGACAGAGTGATGTATTATATTTTTCATGTCCACTGTAGCTAATGTGTTATCATACACATATACATTTTTATTGTTGAATGAATATCTGTGATACAATACAAATATCTCTCATTTAAATATGTTAAAATCAATAGTAATCATTTTGAAACCCTTTTTTTTTTTAGTTCACCTATGGAAACATTGGTGGTGTAGGGAGTTAAGTGCTACATCTGCTAACAAAAACATCAGCAGTTCAAATCCACCAGACGCTGCTTGGAAACTCTATTGGGCAGTTCTACTCTGACCTGTAGGGTCGCTGAGTCAGACTCAACACAATGGTAGTTTTTTTGGTTTATGCAAAGTCACTTAAATATATCTAAATATCAAAGCGGTCAGTTTGAGGGAGTGTAGCTTATTATAGGGCTCAAAACTTGAGAGACAATGTATTTATTTTGAAGTATAACTTGAACAAAATATTCTCTACTGAAATGAGCTTTTATGTTGTCATTGTGATGTGTGTTTGTGTATATGTAAAGATGGCAGGATGTATATCTTGGTTCACACAGCTACATCTTATTGAAGCCACATCGGAAATGGAAAACCTAAGCTTCATGATTTAATTCCCGCTAGATTAGTATCTTTTTCTTTTTTTCTCTTTCTCCCTTTTTTATTTTGGTGGTATGTTCTTTGGGTAGATTTTTTTTTCCTTTCTATCTCTAGTTTTCTACCTGTAAACTGTATGTAACAATGTTCAAATGTGAAAAATTGAAGAATTATCACTGTAGTTCATCCTTACCCATTTTTAAAATAGGTCATCATTTTTGTTTCCTAACTTAAAACAATCACTTATTACCAGCTCCTATCTCCCTTGCTAAATTACTTGAAAGTTTTTGTTTCCTTTTGTTGTTTTTTAATAACAGCACCAACTAATAATCTTCTTTGACTTAGAACTCTGCTCACTCCATCACTTGTCATTCTCTCACATTACAGTTTTGCTTCATGAAAAAAAAATGGATGTATTTTTGTATTCTTATTTCCCATTTACACATTTTAAGTATCCCCAACTTCTTTAAAATGGTTCTTACGAAGATTACCAATGAGCCCTTGAAGCGAGGTGGTTAAGAATTTGGTTGCTAAGCAAAAGACTAGTGGTTAAGTCCACTAGCTGCTTCTTGGAAGCTCTTTGGAACACTTCTACTCTGTCCTATGGTTTGCTGTTGAGCTAATCCTGGCTCTCAATGACCCCATAGGACAGAGAAAAACTGCCCCATAAAGTTTCCAGGGAGCAGCTGGTATATTCAAACTTTGGGTTAGCAGCTGCATCTTAATAATTATGACATGTTTTCTCCATTTTAAAACGGGTGACTGAAAGCTTGATTTAACTAACGATACGGTGAAGCTATAAGTTTTTCTCCTTCCTCTGCCTACCTTCTCCTTTTCTTGTACCTTTGTATGGGCTTTCTTTTGATCCCTTACAAATAATTTTGTTCCTTGTTTTGATTTGGTGCTAATAACTTTATTTTGTTCTGTCCTACCACTTGTGACTTATGACCCCCTGCAGGAAGCCTGGAGCCAAGTGTCTGATATGACTATCGGTAGCCTGATAAAGAGGTTATCTGACTTTTATCCTGTTGGTCTGATAGAGTTTTTTGTCACTGCCTTATAATGAATAACCCCTCTACCTGTGCTTTCTTGGGGCTACAAGACACTTGCAACCTTCTAAAATCATTTAAAAGCTCTGATATAAAAATTGCCTTTTAAGGTGGGCATGGATTGATTTGGATTGTATACTTTCACTTAATCACAATAAAAAAAAAAAACCTGTCTTTTGATATTTCGTAAATAACAGCCTGCCTTGCTACTGGGTCTCTATCGATATCATATCTCCTAATAAGCCTTCTTACTCATCCTAACTTGGAGTATGTTTCATTGGCTGTACTGTTCTAGGGCATGGACTCTAATGGGAAGCAATAATCATTGTGCCACCAGGTTCTCCAAATGGGACTATGCTCTCTTTTAATTCTCTGACTAAATGTTCTTTCTCCATCTTCCCTTGACCCCTTGGCACTGCACTTGTCACACCTACTTTGTTTCACTCTACATCATCTTTCTACATCATATTTTCATTCTCAGGGCTTCTAATACTCAATACGCACTTTGGCAGCTACCATTCCAGATTGAACTAGAGTTGACCTCTGAACCCCAGGCATGTTTGAGAATTGTCTACCAATCATCTCTAACTGGATCTCCCATAGCAACAGAAATCCAGCACACGTAAAACCTTCTCCCTAAGTACTACTCTTTCTCTTGAACAAACTCATCTAAATTGAACATAAAAATTCTCCAGCATCATAGAATCTACTTTCTCCTTTTATAACTTGATTCATTAATCACCACTTATTTATTTGTTTGTCTTTAAAATGCCTCTATAATCCCTTGCTATCAGTTTTTATTACCAATAATTTAAGTATGTGTTAAGTTTTACTGAGACAACACTAACCAATATCCTAGTGTCTAATACTGCCCTTCCCCATCATATCTTCCTCCACAGTGCAAATGTGAGTTCTTCCTCAAACAAAGCTATGTCTCTACTCCTCTTAGTAGATTTTTTGTTTATGTCTTATACTCTGCCATGTTGTTAGTTGCCTTCAAGTCAATTCCAACTCATAGTGACCCTACATGTGACAGAATGAAAGACTTTCTAGTCCAGTACCAACTTACTATAGTTGCTATGCTTTGAGCCCATTTTTGCAGCCACTGTGTCAATTTATCTTGTTGAGGGACTTCTGCTTTTTTGCTGACTCTCTACCGAGCATGATGTCCTTCTCAGGAACTGATCCATCCTGATAACATGACCAAAGAACATGAGATATAGTCTTTCCATCCTTGCTTCTAAAAGCATTCTTGTTGTAAAGAAATTAAAGACTACATGCCTTAAAAGTAAAGTGGCTAATACACTTCAATAGTTATACAATTATCAGTTCTCTTTGAAATGTCACTGTGGTATGTTTTTTCTCCAAGAATTGAAGAAATAACAATTGAGATGTTTCAACAAGTGGATGTATCCCTGAAAGTGCTCAGTCATATCTGCTGAGAAATTTGGAAGACAACTACCTGGCCAGTCGACTGAAAGAGACACATATACATGCCAATTCCAAAGAAGAAAATCCAACAGAATGTGGAAATTATTGAATATCACAGGATTGTATCATTTCACCATACTTATTTAGCCTGCGTGCTGAGCATATAACCTCAGAACATGGACTATGTGATGAAGAGCTTAGCAACAGGATTGGTGGAAGGCTCATTAACAACCTACATTGAGCAGATGATAGAACTTTGCTTGCTGAAAGTGAAGAAGACTTGAAGCACTTACTGATGAAGATCAAAGACTACAATCTTCAGTATAGGTTAAAGAAAAAGATCTTCACCACTGGATCAATAAGCAACATCAAGATAAAGAGAGAAAAATTGAAGTTGTTAAGGATTTCATTTTACCATTGAAACCCATGGAATCAGCAGTCAAGAAGTCAAAAGATACATTTCATTGTGTAAATATGTTAAGTGTTAAAAAGTAAAGATGAAAATTTGAAGACTAAGGTACCTGACCTAAGCCATGATGTTTGAAATTGCCTCACGTGCATACAAAAGTTGGATAATGAGTAAGGCAACTGAAGAAGAAATATTGTTGTTGTTAGGTGGCAGCCTTTTTTTTTCAATTTACAGCCTTGGAAACCCTGTAACGTTACTGCTGTGAGTCAGAATTAACTTGAAGGCAGTGAGTTTTCCTCAAGTAGGTTAAGTGTAATATATTCAAAGACTAATAGCCCACCAGGGAAAGGTAACACATTCTGTGTTGAGTCAATTCTGACTCATTGTGACCCTAAAGGGTAGAGTAGTACTGTCCCTTAGGGTTTCCAAGGAGAGGCTGATGGATTCAAACTGTTGAACTTTTGGTTAGCAGTCTGAGCTCTTAACTGCTACACAATAACTATGAATCCTAAGAAAAACTGACCTCTTTGAATTATGATATTTGAGAAGAATATTGAGTATATCATGGACTGCCAAACTAAAGAACAGATCTGTCTTGAAAGAAATACAAACAGAATACACCTTAGAGACAAGGATGTTGAGGCTATGTCTTATTTGCTCTGGACATGTTATCAGGAAAGATCAATCCCTAGAGAAGGACAGCATGATTGGAACAGACACAGTAAATTATAAGACGGCATCTTGAACATGACCTGCATCATTTTGTTCCTTAATTCTGTGTGCAACCATGAATCCATTGTTTCCCTTAGTTTCTGTCAAGCTGAAGAACAAACTCTGCACTCCTTAAGACTGTGGAAAAACAAGTGATGACAATCTAAGAATCATAAAAGCAAAACAAAAGAATCTGCCTCGTAACAGGGAAGTTATACAAGGTCTGCCAATTATGTTCATGAACTCATCCTGGAAAGAATAATACATAGATCATTATGTATGTGATACTTACATCAATATTACTATGGTCATCTTGGAAGTATTCACCTTGGGAAGCTATGCACTGATGCCAGCATTTAGTCCACTCTCCGAAGCAATTTTGGAACTCTTTTTTTGGAACGGCCACCAGAGCTGTTGTCATATTACCCTTGATATCCCAAATGTCATCCAAATGCCTGCTTTTCAATATTTTCTTCATCTTTCTGTAAAGAAAAAGTCAGGAGGACCAGATCAGGTGAGTAGGTAGAGTGTTCAATACAGTTGTTTGTTTACTGGCTGAAAACTCCCTCACAGACAATGTCATGTCAAGCTGGTGCATTGTCATGATGCAAGGGCTATGAGTTATTGGCAAAAAGTTTAGGTCATTTTCATCTAACTTTTCACATAGCCTTTTCAGCACTACCAAATACTAAATTTGGTTAACTGTTTGTCACATTGATACAAATTCGTAATGAACAATCGCACTGACATTAAAAGAAGTTAGCAATATCATTGCAATTCTTGATTTGGACTGAAGGAATTTTGGGGGTTGTGGAGAACTGGCTGGCTTCCACTGCACACTTTGACTCTTTGTTTCAGGGTTGTATTGGTACACCCATGCTTCATCATTGGTGGTAACATGGCCTACGTGTCGTCATCTTGCCTGTCTGAAAAGTTTTGGCAAACTTTGACTCTCCTTTGGTTTTGTTCATTGCTAAGCGCCTTCAGGATCATTTTTGCATATACCTTTCTCATGCGAAGATTTTCAGTTAAGATTTTCCTGTTTTTCTATTGATGTTTACTTGGTCTGCCATGCTTTGTACAGTCAGTCAATGATTTTGACACAAAATTCAATGAACTTTTGCAAAGTTTTTATCATTTGTGCTTGTTACTGGCCACCTGACCTCTTTTCTCTTCGGAGAAACATTTAATCCATTTGTACACTGGTGTTTTCTTCATGGCATTGTCTCCATAAACTTGGACTGACGTGTTCATGATGTCACTTCCACTCTTGACAAGTTTAACAAGAAATTTAATGTTTGCTTGCTGTTCTACTTCAAGTTCAGACATTTTTGTGATGGCGTATAAAAACACACAATAATAATAATGAATAACATTCAGCAAGACACCACCATGTAGCTATGAGACACTGATATACCAAGTTATGAAACCTTACTGAGTAGTTCGTACAGCAATGCCAGTGTAAACACAAGGTGGCAAGTTCACAACCTTGTCAGACCCCATGTGATGGCCTTTGGGCCCAAATTACCAATTAAGATATCAACATATCTGAGATGTGACCACGGTGTCCCTCAAAGAAGAATTAAATAACTAGATATCCAACTCCAAAGCTTCCAAGAACGATCTGACTGTCTTGTTAGGGGCTAATAAAGTTGGTGACTTTAATTTGAATCCAGTATTTATTTACCATTCCAAAAATTCTAGGATCCTAAGAATTATGCTAAATCTACTCTGCCAGTGCTCTATAAATAGAATAAAACCTTGGATGACACAAAAAAATCTATTTGCAACACAATGCACAGAATATTTTAGGTCCATTGTTGAAAACTACTGCTCAGAGACAGAGAGAGAGAGAGAGAGAGAGAGAGAGAGAGAGAGAGAGAGGGAGAAATCCTGCGAAATATTACTGCTCCCTGACAACGCACCTGGACACCCAAGAACTCTTATGGAGATGCAAAAGGAATTTCTAGAATACCAGAAATTCAATTTTACACTTACTGCTTCAGGTATGCGCCACTGTATGAAACGGCCATTCCAAAAACAGTTCCAAAATTGCTTTGAAAGGTGGACCTGGTGCTGGCATTGGTGCATAACTTCCCAAGGGGAGTATTTTGAAGTTGACCTTAGTGATATTCAACAAAGAAGTATGTAGTAGCACTTTCAACAATAAAGTTTGCTGACTTGTCAGACTTTATATATATATGTATATATATACATACACACTAGTATAAATTGTAAATATTTTCAAAAACAATTATTAGAAGATAAATTATTGTAGCTATATGGAAAGGCATGATATGAATTTATTAAAAAGAATTAGGTATGCCTTTGGAATTCATTTGACAGCAATCAACTTACAGATGTCCATGGTGTGTTATATACATAATATCACCTGAATGATTTTGAGAAGTTTAATTTATTGCAGTTGCTTCCACTCTTTGTTGTTATATATATTTTTAATACTTTTATTCCTTTAAAACATAAATATAGATAAACATATATGCTAAACTTGTCATTTTGAGTGATAAAACCCATGCATTATTTTAACTTTTTATTAAATTATGTATGCAAATAAAATGTAAATAAATACAAGGTGATAACTTCTAACATAAACATCTCACACTAAGGAAGTTCTCATACTGAGGATATAACTGGCGACTAATTCCAAGTAATACGCAAAATGAATTAATTGCAGAGAGGTTTGAGTAGAAAACAATTATTAACAACTTAAATACCAATAGGAGATGGTTAATAATTCACAGCATGTGCATGCAACAATATCATGTATTTAGTAAACATTTCAAGGGAGATATATAGATCTATATATAAGTAAATGAAAATAAATGTTATACAGTAAATATCATTTTGATTTTTTGATAAATTGAATGAACTGAGATTTCTTAAAGTATTTAAAATGAATCATTGCAGAAATTTTCACTGCTAGGGATAATAAAATATTTATGGAAATCTTTATGGTTGATTTTATTTTTGACAATGAATTTGTATTATTTTTATAGTCACAATAAATAATAAAATGGCAACTATTAAACATGAAAATGAATTTACAACTGCACATACAAAACAATATTTATGAATGCTTTAAAATAAAATAAAATTTTAAAATAAATTATTATGTAATATATAAAATATGAAAAAATTATAAATAGTAAAAAAGTCATTTTTTCAAAATAGGATTAATTATTTAGTGTAAGTTTAAACCCTTTATAGGAAATGAAGAGATAATTTTAAACAGGCCATGGTTGATAGAAACAGTGGTGGAGGGGAAATGGAGGATATGGTGGTGTATGACTTCCAGTTTCATCCCCAGGACCTGATCATTATAAAGAGAGGGGCTGAGAGCAGAAGTTCAAGGGTCATTTTGATAGAAATTTCATGGGACACAAGCATATGTATGCACTTAGTGTCCCGTACAATTCTTATCATTGCTATCTAAATAGCAGCAGGGAGAGTATCATTTTTTTTGCATTGTTAAGAAGTAGTGTTGGCAATGCAAGTCGGCAGGACAGCGTAAGCAGAGGACTTCTTTGCCTAGTTGACAGATGAAGGAGACAGCAATTATGCTTCTAAATATGCTACTAAATTAAACTGCTAAATATATCCTCTAGCTTGACTCACCGAAGGAAAAAAATCACCTTCAACAGTCTATGGAGAAAAATAAGACACATGAGAGAAAAGCTAGAGTTATGGACAAATGTAGTAGAGGCAACATGTTGGTTTCTGAGCATCAGTAAGACATATTTATGGCTCATGAAAATAAAGGAAAAGTTACAGAAAAACCAAAACTCTAGCATGAGCACTATATGCAAGAATCAGGAAATCCAGGAAATAACATAGAGTGTAAGATGTAGGTGTTTGGATTACATGTAATAGAATGTACAAGGGACTTTTTTTTCCCAGAAAAACAAATTGGGAAAAGATATATCCTGATTTTAAAAGAGAATTTCCAAAACTTTACAGATTTGTATTGAGCAAGTCTAGTTCTGAAGTTGTTGGCTATTCTGTTCTTATTTTATTTCACTTTAGCCCTTAAAGAAGACTGAGGCTCTAACACACCGGCATCTGTAGTCTCAGCTGTTTTTAAGTCACATACAACACAAAAAAGGAACTGAGCAGTGTTGGTGGTTCAAAATTCCTTCTTCCTAAGGAACTGAATTCTAATAAACATTAGGCTTCCTGAGCCACTAAGCAAGAAAGCAACTGCTTGCTGATGGGATGTGAACCAACACTTTCACACTGGGGAATACTGTTGTAAGTTAGCATGTGATGTGCTTCTAAGTTACACATTAGTTAAACATCTCTCATCTATTTCTAGGCCCTGACTTGCACCCCAAACTTGTCCTATACTTAATAACACAGATACAGTCTCAGTCTTCTACGACAGCACTATCCTATAAGGTACTCACTAGTTGAGTGTCTCTACTGAACACTTAAAAGGTGACTAGTTTAAATTGAAATGTTCTGTTTGCATAAAATGAATGTCAGAATTTGAAAAGGCATACCAAAAGAGTAAAAACATTAATAATTTTCTCCACTGAAAATTTGTTGAAATAGTATTTTAGATAAATTGGATTAAGTATGATTGTGTTAAACCAATCCCATGTTTTATTGTGACTGAGTGAAAGTGTACGATCCAGTTTAAATTTGCACACCCACCTATGTGCAGTTCCTACTGCTCACCTTGCTTGGTGACAGCACACTCCTTTCTGTTCTATACATGTCGTATCCTCTTAACAATCTTCTGTCACCTCCTCTCCACCCTCTAGTAAGAGGCCAGTAGGGCTACATCCTACACATGCAGAGAAACATAAAGTGCCGGTGACAGCCATGATGGGGTTCACAAAGTTTAGTCTCAGTGGCAACACGAGAATAAAAAGGAGTGTACTCTGAGAACTCTACTAAAAGATTGCAACTGATGGTCTGAAGGCCTTGGAGTTCCACTGGGAGCATGGCCCCTAGACCTGATGCTGCCTTGTTCATAAATCATTACTGAGTGCCCTGGATTGAATGGTGTCCCCCAAAAAATATGTGTAGCTATGTGGCTGGGCCATGATTCCCAGCATCTTGTGACTGTCCTCTATTCTGTGGTTTTCCTATGCTGTATGTTAAAGTATTAGGGTGGGACTGTAAATCCCTTTATAAGATCACCTCCCTGCTCTACTATAAAGGGAGTTTCCCTGGAGTCTGGCTTGCCCCACACTTAATCCTTTCAAACTGCAAGAGATAAAAGGAAAGAGAAGCAAGCAGAGACTTGGGGAACCTCACACCATCAAGCAAGCAGCACCAGGAGAAGAGAGCGTCCTTCCAACCCGAGGTTCCAGAGCCAAGATGCTCCCTGGACAAAGACTAATGCAATACTGGACTTTCCTCCAGAGCCGACAAGGGGGAAAGCCTTCCCCTGGAGCAGACACCCTGAATATGGACTTGCAGCCTACCAGACTATGTAAGAATAAACTTTTCTTTGTTAAAGCCATCCACTCTGTGGTATTTCTGTTAGAGCAGCCCTAGCTGACTAAAACACTGAGATCAATGCCTCCAACAGGAATAGATTGGACTCAGTGACACAGAGTGACCATACCATGACTTTTTAAACTTAAAACATATTTGTGCTTGTATTTTATTTGTATTGGACAATGTCACTATAAAAGACAGGCATTTAATATGAATGAGAAAAACTTCTAGTCAATTACATCTCTAGCCTTATCGATGTGTCAAAAGTAGGTAGTTCATGGCTTTGAGGCACAAGCTTAAATATTGAAGCAAGTTTATAAAAGAGTGTCCAGATCTTTGACATTTTGTCCTCAGTTTTGTTTACCGTGTCTTACATCAATGAATCTTCCAGTAGACTCAGAGCTATTTAACACACAATATAAAGAATCAGCTACCAAAGCAATTTTGTTATTGTAGAAAAGTTATTGTTGGGTGACACTGAGTCAGTTCCAAGTCATAGTGACACTACGAACAACAGAAGGAAACACTGCCTGGTCTTGTACCATGTCCCTAGTCATTTTTCAGCTTAAGCCCATTGTTGTGGCCATTGTGTCAATTCATCTCCTTGAGAATTTTCCTCTTTCATGCTGACCTTCTACTCTCTTCTCCAGTGATGGATCCTGCTGGACAACATGTCCAAAATATATAAACAGCACACTGGTTGTACTTCTTCCAAAACGGATCTGTTTGTTCCTTTGGCAGTCCATAGCACATCACTGTTTTTCTCCAACACCACAATTCAAAGGCATCAATTCTTCTTCTGTCTTCTTTGTTCATTGTCCCAGTTTTTGCATGCATATGATGCAACTGAAAATACCATGGCTTGGGTCAGGCACACATTAGTCTTCAAGGTGACATCTTTAGTTTTGAATACTATGAAGATATCCTTTGAAGCAGATTCTCCCAATGCAATGTATCTTTTGATTTTTGACTGCTGCTTCCATGGGCATTGATTGTCGAGCTAAGTAAAACGAAATCCTTGACAACTTCAATCTTTTCTCCATTTATGATGATGCTGCTTACTGGTCCAGCTGTGAGGATTTTTGTTTTCCTGATGTTGAGGTACAGTTCATACTGAAGGATGTGGTCTTTGTTCTTCATTAGTAAGTGTTTTAAATCTTCTTCACTTCCAGCAACATAGATGTTTAATGAGTTGTCCACCAATCCTGACGCCTCGTTCTTCTTCTTAGAATTCAGTTTCTCTGATTATTTACTCGGCATATAGATTAAAGTGGTACAGTGAACAACAACCCTGACACATACCTTTCCTGACTTGAAACCATGCAGTGTCCCCTTGTGTTTGCGTGACTGCCTCTTGATCTATGTACAGATTCCTCAAGAGAACAATATTATGTGTTCTGGATTTCCCATTCTCTGTAATGTTAATGATAATTTATTATGATCCACACAGTCAAATGTCTTTGTATAGTCAATGAAATTCAAGAAAACATCTTTCTGATAATTTAAAACTAACAAAAACAAGTGAAGTTTTATCTCATTTATTTTTTTCTACCCAATAGATGGTGTCTTTTCATAACTGATTTTTTTTTTCCATCCTCTTCAGTATTTATTTAGTTCAAGAGAAACTAACCAATTCTAAAAGTTGGCATCACTGTCTTCCTTGGAAATGGTTTCATGAGTATCAGTGTTGGGAAACTCCTGGCCATGTTCTTGTGTCACGGTTAACTGACAGGGATGCTGATTCTTAGTGGCTGACAGAAAGCTTGTTTTCTACAGTGTGAAAAGCGGCAGATGTCTAGAAAACCGTATGTTCAAAAGTTAGAAGGGGACTTTGGGGAAAGATGTTTCGCGAGATCAGCTTCTAGACTTTGGCATTGGCTTTCAAAATGTACACTATCTATTGGGGTCTATTGGTTCTTCTATCACAGGCTGTTATACGATGAGCATATGCTAGGGCTGCAGGCAGAAATGTGCAGCCTCATATAGACCACTGTGCCAGGAAGTGTGGGAATCTTAACTATTTCTGGTTATCAGCTATTTAGGCTAGGATAAATGCCCTGCTCTCTTGCAAAAATGGAGCTGTAGCTGATATAGTGGTAATACAATTTCCTGCACTGTAAAACGTAGTTTATAAGCAAGCCTCAATTTGGGTCTCCAGTAGTAACTTCTCTTTCCATTATATTACAAGCTCCATAAATGAATAATTTTATTTGTTTTCTTCTTTTGTCCACCTCCCCACCCCCAAGTCCTACACTAGTGCTTAGCTTACAAATAAGTTCTCGAAAAATACTTGATAAATTAATCCTGACTATCAGCGTTCTCAGAACTGACTTTCCCTTTTCTGTATACAGAGAGCTACCTTTCTCTATTGTATCTGCATTGCACAGCAGACTACCTAAATACATCCACATGGCAGTTTTAAGATATTCCTGGGTGTCTAATAATTAAAGATCATTTAGCTCTGAAATTACCATTATTTGTATTAAAGCTTATCTAAACCTTCTTTTGTGCCTGACTTATTTTTAAAATCATAAATTATTTGATCCTAATACTTTCCCTTAAAAACAAAATAAAACAACAATCTACGCTGCTGTCAAATTGATTGAAACTCATAGCAACCCTAGAAGACAGAGTAGAACCTCCACATATGGTTTCCAAGATCATGTCTTCTCCCATCGAGGGCCTGGTAGGTTCTAACTGTGAACCTTTCAGTTGGCAGCTGAGACTTTAACTGCTGAAACACCATGGCTCTTCAAAAAAAAAAAAAAAAAAAATTCTTTAGTAATTTTCTCTCACACAGGCTTTTCCCCATGAATAATTTAATAATATATATTATTTTTAAGTGAAAGTTTACGCTCCTAGTCAATTTGTCATATAAAAACTTGCACACACACTAATAAGGTAACACTAACTGGTCTCCCCAACCTGTGATAGGACATGACTCCTCCCCACCTTGTATTTCCTGTGTCCATTCAACCAGCTTCTGTCCCCTGTGTCCTCTCCTCTCACCTTTGTTCAGAAGCTGCCCAGTTTCATGTTTCTACTTAAGCCAAGAACACTCTTCATTAGTATCATTTTATGTATTACAGTCTACTTCAAACTTTGCTTGAAGAGTTGGCTTCAAGGCTGGTTTCAGTTTTGAGGTAACAGAGAGTCTGGGGACCATGTCTTCCAGAAATGCTTCAGTCTGTGGAACCATCAAGTCTTATCTTTTTAATAGACTTCTAGTCCTGCATAACTATTCTTCTCCAGCTACCCATTCTTCTCTGGCTACATCAGGAACTGTATGTTGTATTGCCTGTCAGGGAAGTCATGGGTGGCAGCAGGGCACCATCTACTTCCCCTGGTTTCATGCTGATGTAGTCTCTGGATTATATGGCCATTTTTGTCTGTTGGGCTAATATATCCCTTGTCTTCAACATCTTTCATTCTCCTCTGCTCTAGGTGAGTTGGAACCAATTTATGCTACTTAGATGCCTGTTTGCTAGCATCTAAGAGCCCATATAATAGGCACCACAGTGGGATCCAAAACATTTTCTTTATAAAAAACTTTATTGTGCTAATTGACCTACATGTCCCCTGAAACCCAAGTCACCACACCCTTGCCCTGCTACTCAATCTTTGGAACAATGGGGTTACATTTAGGAAACCTCTCAAGTTTTGGTTTAGTCCCGCTGTGCTTTTGGTTTAGTCCAGCGGTGCTGACCTCCCTTCTACTGCTTGCCAGCCAACCCTTCACCTAACCCAATTACTTATTACTAAGTATACATAACATTGCTCGACCTTGTAACCACCAAAGACTGTTTTCTTCTGTGTTTCAGCCTTTTCTTTTCTTGAATCCTTGTGATGGTAGTCTCATAGAATATTTGTGCTTTTGCAACTGACTAATTTGACTCAGCACAATGCATTCCAAGTTATGTTTTCCAAAATACCCTTGTGCTTGATCATTACTTAGTATTCCACTGTGTGAATATACTACAGCTTTTTTATCCATTTATTAGTTGATGGGCACTTAGGTTGACTCCATCTTTTTGCTATTGTGGACAGTGCTGCAATAACTATTGAGGTAGATATATATTTTCATGTGACAGCACTTATTTCTCCAGGATGTAATCCAAGAAGTGGGATTACTGAGTCACGTGGTATTTTTAATTTTTGAAGAAACCACCAAATCAGTTTATAAAGTGGCTGAATAAGTGTTAAAGCCTCTTCACAGCCTCTTTGATCCATTTTCAGTTAGTTCTTTATCATTTTTGATTTCATAGTTAGGTCTATGACCCATTTTGATTCAGTTTTTGTGCAATTTTTTGCAGACAAATACCCAGTTATGACAACATCATTTGTTAAAGGGACTGTTTTTCCTATTTACGGACTTGGAGCCGTTGTCAAATATCAGCTGCTTAAAGGTGGATAATTTTATATCTGGATTCTCAATTCTGATGCCTTGGCTTATGTATCTATTTTTGTGCCAGTACCAGGCTGTTTTGACTACCACTGCACGGGGGTCAGTTCTACCCTGGCCCCTAGGGTCGCCATGAGTCGGATCTGACTCGACGGCACTTGGCTTGGCTGGCACTGTAATAGATTCTAAAGTCAGGTAGAGCGAGGTCTCCCCCTTTGTTCTCCTTCAGTAATTCTTTACTTACCTGGGATTTCTTCCATTTCCATATGAAGTTAGCAATTTGTTTGTCCATATCATTAAAAAATGCCATTGGAATTTGTATTGCAATCAAAGTAGATTTACATATCACTTTTGGTTACTTGCTGTAGTGTCTTGTAATTTTCATTGTATAGGTATTTTACATCTCTAGTTAGATTTATTTGCAAGTATTTTGTCTTCTTGGGAGCTATTTTAAGTAGTATTGATGTGGTGGTGTCCTCTTTGATGTTCTCTTTGATGGTATAAGGGATCCAAGTGATTTTTGTGTATTTATCTTGTATCCTGATTCTTTTCTAAACTCTTGTATTAGTTCCACCATCTTTTTCTTTTTCCTTTCTTTTTGGGGGTAGATTCTTTAGAGTTTTTTTTTTTTTTTTTTTTTTTTTAAATATATAAGTACCTAAGGTCTGTAAATAGGGACACTTCTTCTTCCCTACTGTGGTGGTCAGGATTATGTCAACTTGGCTACTACATATCTGGCTGCTATATTAAGTGGCAGGGCGGGGTTTGTGGTGGCTCCCCACCCCTAGGCTCTCATCTCGCGACCTTGGACTACAACTGCTGATCACTCACGTGGCCAGGACCTCCTGCTCTCTGCTTCCAGCATCTGGTTCCAGGACTTGAGCTAGCAGCTGTTGGACTCATCAGTTCTTATAGTCGGCACTTGAGAGTCCTGTTCCCTGACCTGCTGATCCTGGGTTCACCAGCCTCTGTCACGTCGTCTCGCCACCAGCTTGGGATCCACTGACCTCCAGCCTCTGTCGCTTCGTCTCGCCCTGGATCCACTGACCTACAGAACTGGTGATCTGCAACTCTGGTCTCTGATTTGCTGACCTTGGGTTACTCAGCTTCCGTGGACACGTGAGGCTTGTGCCAGAGCTTGGGACATTCAGCTTCTGTGATTACATGAGCTGTTTCTTATATTTGTATCTATCTATCTATCTACCTATATATATCATAAATCTTTCCTTGTACCTACACGTGTTACTGGTTTTGCTTCCCTAGAAAACCCAGCCTACGACACATACCAACCTGGATGCACTTTATTGGTTTGTCTTGCCTGATAGCTCTAGCTAAAGTCTCTAGCACAATAATTGTGTAAAAGTGGTGACAAAGGGCATCCTTGTGGGGTGGGGTCTACTTCTCAAGGAGAATGCTTTCAGACTTTCTCCATTTAGGATGATGTTGGCTATTATTTTATCTAAATGCCCTTTATTATGCTGAGGAATTTCCTTTGTGTTCCTATTTTGCTGAGAGTTTTAAACATGAATGGGTGTTGGACTTGGTCAAATGTCTTTTCTGTATGAATTGATAAAATCACATGTTCCTTGTCTTTTGTTTTATTCATGTAGTTGAGTACACTGTTTGTTATTCTAATGTTAAAGAGTCCCTGTATCCCTTAGTCATGGCAAAGTATTTTTTTGATATATTGTTATATTCTATTGGCTAGAATTTTGTTGTAGATTTTTGCATCTAATCCATGAGACACATTGGTCTGTAATTTTCCTTTTCGGTGCTGCCTTTACCTGCTTTTTATCAGGGTTATTCTGGCTTCATAGAATGAATTTTGGAGTATTCCATCTTTTTCTGTGCTCTGGAATACCTTAGTAATAGTGATATTATCTCTTTAAAAGTTTGGTAGAATTCTCCAGTGAAGGTGTCATGGCCATTGCCTTTTAGGTTGGGAAAGGTTTAATTACCTTTTCAACCACTTCTTTTGTGATGGGTTTATTTAATTGTTCTACTCTGTTTATGTTAATGTCAGTAGGTAGTGTGTTTCTAGAAATTTTTTCATTTCCTTTTGCTTTTCAAATTTCTTAGAATACAAATTTTCATGGTATTCTGTTAATTTCAGTAGGGTCTGTTGTGATATCACCCTTCTCCTTTCTTCTCCTTTCTTACTTTTCCTGTTTTCGTTGTGTCAATTGACCAGTGGTTTGTCGATTTTGTTGATCTTTTCAAAGAACCAGCTTTTGGTCTCACTAAGTCTTTCATTCATCTTTCTATTCTTTAATTCACTTAGTACTGTTCTGATTTTTATTACTTGCTTTCTTTTGGTGCCCAAGGACTTCTTTCACTGCTCTCTTGCTACTTGTTTGAATTGTAGAGTAAATGTTTTAATTTGGGTCTTTCTTATTTTTTGGATGTGTGAAATTATTGCTATGAACTGACTTCTGAGCACAGCTTCTGCTGTGTCCAAAAGATTCTCGTAGGATGTGTTTTCATTCTCATTTGATTTTGTAAATTTCTTTATTACATCTTTGACTTTCTTTCTATAACCCAGTAGATTTTGAGCAAAGTGTTGTTCAGGTAGCATGATTTTAATTTTTGTTTCCAAACTTTTTGTTACTGATTTTTGACTTTATGGCTTTATAGTCCAAAAAGACAATTTATAACATTTCAATGCTTTCAGTTTTATTAAAGATTGCTTTATACCCTCATACGCAGTCAATTCTGGGAAATGTTCTGTGTATGTTAGAAAATACACTTGTCTACTGTTGGGTGGAATGTTGTATGTATTCTTTGAGATCAATTTGTTTGATTCTGGCATATTGATCTTTCAAGTCTTTATTGAGCTTTTTCCCCCCCCAGCTGTTCTGTCCTTCACTGAAACTGGCATATTGAATTAATTAATTTCCTGTGCTGAGTCTTTTTCTTGGTGACTTTTGGTGTTTTTCAGTATTAGTGGCTTTGAATTTGCTGAGACTTCATGTTTCTGTGCTTTTTCCTGCTTTTTTTATACGGTGATTTAAGTGAAAGTATACAATCCAAATTAAATTTGCATGTCTACCTATCTATAGCTCCTTCTGCTTTTCTTGCCTGGTGACAGCACATTGCTGCTTGTCATTCTATCTATCTGTATCCTCTTAGCAATCTCCTGTCCTTTCATCTCTACTCTCTCCTCTCTCATCTAGAAAGAGAATAGTAGGACAGCATCCTATAAATACATAGAATCATAAAGCACACATATCATATGACCATAGTATGTCACTGAGTCCAGTCTATTTTTTTCCAGAGAGTTAAACTCAGTAGTGTTTTCTGGTCAGAGGCAGCAACAGCTCTAGGGGCCATGCTCACAGGGGAACCCCCAGGCTGCTAGACCATCAATTGGGGTCTTTTAGAAGAGTTATTGATTTGTACCACTCTTTTTCTCATGTTTCCACAGGGACTCTACATTTCATGCCCCATCATGGCTATCTTTAGTGGTGGCCAGGCACTACCTGGTTCTTTGCTCACATGTTGATACAGTCACCCATTCATGTTAGTCTTTCTGTCTCCTGGGCTATTTTCTTCTCGTGTCTATATTGTTCTCAGTGATCGTCTGTTGTAGATGAGTTAGGAGCATTTGGTGTACTTCAGAGGGCAGCCTGCTAGGTTTGAAGACCCCAGACACCACTCACCAATATGCGATGCCATATTAGAAATAGGCTATCGATGCCAGTTGGCCTTGGTGTCCCCTGAGAGCATGGTCCCAAGACTCCCATCCCTGCTACTCTATCCTTGCAATATTGGGGTAAGATTAGAAGAATTTTCAGTTTATGTTGAAGCCCAGTTAGGTTGATCTACTTTCTACTGTGTGCTGTCACTGCTTTCACCTAACCAAATTTCTATCAACTGTCTAATCTATAACAAACCCTCTCCATCCCTCCCCACTCTTGTAGTCATCAAAGAGTCTTTTCTTCTGTACATACATCTATGTTTAAGTCCTTAAAGTTGTGGTCTCACACAATATTTGTGCTTCTACTATGACTCATTTCACTCAGCATAATGTCTTCCAGTGGAAACCAGGTTATCAGATACTTCCTAAAATCATCATTGTTCTTTATCATTGCACAGTATTCCATTAAGCATACGTGCCATAGTTTGTTTATCCATTCATCTGTTCATGGGCATCTAGAATGATTCCATCTTTTTGCTGCTGTGGACATGCTGCAATGAGTATTTCTGTGCATGTATCCATTCATGTGACAGCCTTTGTTTCTGTAGGATATATTCTGAGTAGTGGGGTTACTGGATACAATATATATCTATTTCCATCTTTTTAAAGAAGCACCAGATTGCTTTCCAAAGAGAGGTTGTACCATTTTGCAATCCCACCAGCAGTGTAGGAGATTTCCAATCTCTCCACAGCCCCTCCAGCACTTGTTGTTTGTGTTTTTTGGATCATGGCCAACCTTGTTGGGGTGAGATGGTATGTCATTGTAGTTTTGATTCAGATTTCTCTAATAGCTAATGATCATGAGCATTTCCTCATGTGTCATTTGGCTGTCTGGATCTCCTTTTCGGTGGAGGGTCTGTCAGTCTCCTTTGCCCATCGCTTTACTGGGTTATTTATGTTTTACTTGCTGACAAATATGTCTTAGTTGCCAAATATCTTTTCCCATTTTGTAAGTGGTCTTTTAGCTCTTTTGATTATGTTTTTGGATGAGCAAAAGTGTTTGATTCTTAGTTTCCATTTATCTATTTTCTCTTCTAGTGATCATGTTTTGTTTTTCAGATTTTGAAGTCTTTCCAAGATGTGTACTTAAACTTTCATTGTTGACCCTATGTTTTCTTGCATGAGCTTTGTCATTTCAGGTTTGATATTTAGGTTTTTGATCCAATTTGAGTTAGTTTTTGTGTAAGATGTGAGATACAGGTGTTGTTTCTGTTTTTGCAGATGGTTATCCAATTTTGCCAGTACCATTTGTTAAAGAGACTGTCTTTACCCCAGTTTAGAATCTTAGGGTCTATGTCAAATACCAACTGTTCATAAGAAGATGGAGGCATCTATGTGGTCCCAAGTCTATTCTATTAGTCTGTATGTCTCTTTTTGTACCACTAGAAGGCAGTTTTGACTTCTGTGGCAGTGTAATATGTTCTAAGGTTGGGTAGTGTGACTCCTCCCACTGTGTTTCTCTTCTTCAATAATGCTTTACATATCTGGGGTTTTTTCCCTTTCCAAAGTTGGTGATTTGTTTCTCTATCTCATTAAAAAAAGACACTGGAATTTGTATTGGAATTGTGTTGTATATGTAGATCGTTTGGGGTAAAACAGATATTTTCACAATGTTAAGTCTTCGTATCCATGAGCAGGGTAGGTTTCTCCATTTATGTAAGTCTCTTTCAGTTTATTTCAGTAAGGTCTTGTAGTTCTCTCTGTATAGGTCTCTTATTTCTCTAGTTGGATTTATTCCTACCAAAAAGCCAGCCAGCCAAGTGCCGTCGAGGGGCTGTAGTAAATGGTATAGATTTTGCGACTGCAATCCCACCAGCAGTGTGGGAGATTTCCCATCTCTCTGCAGCCTCTCCAGCATTTGTCATTTGTATTTATTGGATCATGACCAACCGCATTGGGGTGAGATGGCATGTCACTTTAGTTTTGATTGAGATTTCTGTAATAGCTATTGATCGTGAGCATGACTCATGCTTTCCTTGCCAGGTGACAGGACGTTTCTGCTTGTCTTTCTGTCTATTTTGTATCCTCTTAGCAATCTCCTGTCCCTTCATCGCCATCATCCAAAAAACATGGTCCAACATTAACAAATATAATTATATTGTATCATGTATTATATATATAATTATATACTATATTTATTTTTATATAACTTTTTATATATTAGATTTTATATATTGCATATAATATATAAATGAATATAAATATATATAAATACAAATGTGAATATAATATATAATATATGTAATATAATATATAATATATGAGATAATCTATACATTATATTGTATTACATCATATACATTATATATTATATTATATTACATTATGTACACTATATATTATATAGATGATCTTATATGTAATATATGTTATATATATTTATATTCATATATAAGTATATGAGTACATATTTATATTCATATGTAAGTACATGAATATATATTTATATTCATATGTAAGTATATGAATATACTTATACAACATATAATTGATATTATATATTTATGTAATTAATATAGATTTTTATATTATATTATATATAATAGATGTATAATAGACATTATATAATATATGCCATATTATCTATAATACATAGCATAGAATATATAATTATAATATAAACATAGCATATATAATATATAACATATATACATGTTATATATAATTATTATGTATATAGTTAATTATATATAGCATGTTAAAATCTCCATCATCCAAAAAACACAAACAACAAATGCTAGCGAGGCTGTTGACAAATTGGAAATCTCCTACACTGCTGGTGGGATTGCAATCACAAAATCTATACCATTTACTACAGCCCGCAAGATAAAATACCTAAAAATAAATCTAACTAGAGAAACAGAGACCTATACAGAGATGATCTCTTTGTTGGTATAAAGGAACCCTGCTGATTTACTTATGTTTATCTTATATCCTGATACTTTGCTGAACTCATCTATTAGCTCCAGTTGTATACTTATGGATTCCTTAGGATTCTCTGCATATGCAACCATATAATCTGCAAACTGGGAGGTTTTTTTCTTCTTCATTACTGATGTCGATGCGCTTTATTTCTTTGTCTTGTCTCACTGTCTGGCTAGAACCTCTAATACAATATTGATTAGAAGTAGTGAGAGTGGGTATCCTGGTCTAGTTTCCGTTCTCATGGGGAATTCTTTCAGTCTCTCTCCATTCATGATTATGTAGGTGGTTGGCTTTGCATAGATGCCCCATATTGCATTGAGGAATTTCCCTTCTATTTCTATTTCACTGAGAGTTTTCGACATGCATGGATGTTGAACTTTGTCGAATGCCTTTTCTGCATCAATTCACAAAATCAGGTGATTGTTATTCTTTGTCCTACTTATGTGGTTGATCACATCGTTTCTTCTGATGCTGAACCAGTCTTGCATCCCTGATTACAATTTGCCATGATGAATTATTTTTTTTGATATGTTGTTGAATTCTATTGACTAAGATTTTGTTGAAGATTTTTGCGTCTGAGTTCATGATTGATATTGGTCTGTAATTTTCTTTTGGGGGGATCTTTCCCTGACTTTGTTATCAAGGTCATGCTGGCTCCACAAGAATGAATTTGGGAGTATTCTATTCCTTTCTGTTCTGTGAAATAGTCTCAGTAGTACTGTAGTAAACTCCTCTCTAAAGCTTGGTAGAATTCTCTGGTGAAGCTGTCAGGGCCAGGACTTTTTTGGTGACTTTTTCAATCTCTTCCTTTGTGATGGGTTTGTTAACTGATCTACATTTCCTTGTGATACTTTTGGTAGGTGATATGAATCTAAAAATTCTTCTAGGTTTTCCAATCTGTTAGATTACAGTCTTTCTTAGTATTCTCATACAATACTTTTGATTTCTGTAGGGTCTATTGCAATATTTGCCATGTCATTTCTTATTCTGATTGTTTCCTCTCCTGTTTTTCTTTTGTATGTTTAGCTAATTTTGTTGAGCTTTTGGTTTTGTTAATTTTTTCAGTTGTTCTTCTTCTATTGCTTAATTATTTTAGTTCTGCTCTAATCTTTATTATCTGTTTTCTTCTGGTGCCAGAGGGGTTTTTCTGTTGGTCTCTATTTCTTCAAGCTGCAGTGTTAATTCTTTAGTTTGGGTCCTCACTTCCTTCCAGATGTGGCATCTATAGAGATAAACTGACCTCTGAGCACTACTTTGTTTGTATCCTACAGGTTCTGGTTGGATGTGTTTTTGTTCTCATTTGATTCCATACATTTCTTTATTTCATCCTTGATTTCTCCTATAACCCACGAATTTTTGAGGAAGGTGTTATTCAGTTTCCATCAGTTCAAATTTCTATCTATTTTTTTTCTACTATTGATTTCAAATTTGTGGCTTTATGGCCTGAGAAGATGCTTTCCAATAATTCAGTGGTTTGGATTTTGTTGAGATTTGCTTTATGCCCTAATAAATGGTCTATTCTGGAAAATCTTCCGTGTGTATTGCAGAAGAAGTTGTACCTATCTGTTGATAGGTAAAAGTTATGCATATGTCAATGAGGTATAGTTGGTTGTCACAATAAGATCTTCTCTATCTTTACTGAGCTTTTTCTGGATGATCTGCCCATTACTCAAGTGGAGTTTTGAAGTCTCCAACTATTATTGTGGAGTGATCTATCTCATTTTTCAATGTCGTTAGTGTTTGTTCAATGTGTTTAGATCCTCTGGCATTGGGTGCATAAATATTTAATATTGTTAAGTCTTGTTCATGGATTGGACTTTTCAGTAATAATGATCATCCTTGTCCACAATGGTGGATTTTACACTGAAATCTATTTTATCTGAGATTAGTATTGCCACACTTGCTCTTCTTTGTATGTTGTTAGCTTGGCATATATTTTCTCACCCTTTAGGTTTGTTCATTTTGAGTTTAAGGTATATTTCTCGTAAGCAACATATTGACAGATAGTGTCTTTTGATCCAAGATGTCACTCACTGTCTCTTTATTGGAGCATTCAGTCCATTTATATTTAGTGTAATTATTGATAGGTGTGTGTTTAATACTGTCATTTTGAGGCATTTATTTTTGTGTTGCTGTTTTCTATGTTACTCTTAATATCCTGTTGTGGGTCATTATTCTTTATGGGTTGTTGTTTCACATTTTTCAGGGTTGGTTTGGTGTTTGTTGAGACTCCTGTATTATGTGTCTCATTTGGTATGTTGAACTGCTACTGTGCTTTTCAGCTACCCCTATCATCCCCCTTAATATTCTAAGTTTAAACTGGATTCTAACTTCTGCATATCTTTTTAATTTCCTCTCTATCTGAAGAGGCTATAACTACTGTAATATAATCCCTCTTTTTAGTGTGATAGTTTTCGTGTTTTTTAGTGTCATAGTTTTTTAGTGTCATTTTTGTGTTATGAGCACTGGTTTCCTTCTTTCAATATTGTAGCTTTCATTAAGTTCAGTGACTTGTCTAACTGGGTAGGGTTCTAGATTCAGTGTCCTGCATTGCCTCCTTAAGTGTACACTTAATGGTTTTGTTTTTCTAACGAAAGAGCTTCTTTCAGTATTTCTCGTAGCTTTGGCTTGGTTTTCACAAAGTCTCTAAGCTTCTGTTTATCTATGAATGTCTTAATTCCATCTTCATATTTGAAAGACAGTTTTGCAGGATATGCAATTCTCAGTTGCAGGTTTTTTTCTTTCAGTGCTTTGAATGTGTCATTCCAGAGCCTTTTTCTCAACATTGTTTCTGCCAAGAAGTCAGATGAAAGCCTGCAGGGCTTAGCTGTGAATGTTAGCTTTGCTTTGAGCCCTGCTACCTTTGAGAGCCTCTGTTTATATTTCATTTTATTATGCTTGATTATAACATGTCTTGATGTCTTTAGGGTCTTTTTGTGTGTGTGTGTGGTGTTCAGTAGACATCTTGGAAATCTATGTTGTCTTCTTTCATAATTTCAAGGAAGTTTTTGGTCACAACTCTACAGCAAAACTCTGTATTTTCAGCTTTGTCTTCCTGTTCAAGAACTCCAATTACTGAAAGATGATTCTTCTTAATACAGTCCCATATGTTTCTTAATGCACCTTCATTTTTCTTAGTTCTTCTCTCTAATTTCATGTTTTTGTTTGGATGCATAAGATGAATAATTTGCTTTGTATTTACCTTAATATTTACCCTCACATTTCTAAATTTAAACCTGCCTGTAATTTCTTTATATTGCCTTGATTTCCTCTCCATATGAAGAGGGATCCATGACTACATTTTAAGGCCCTCTTTTTTGTTATATTGTTTACAGAATGACATTTCTCTTTCTCTTTCTGCAGTGTTTTGCCTTTCAGTGACTTCCCTATTTGTGTTGAAGTCCAGCTGCTTTGTTTGTGTTCCAGTCTTGGCTTATTACTCCATGTTATTGATTTTCTAAACAAAGGACTCCATTTGGTGTTTCTTATAGTTTGGGTTTGGTTTTTGAAAATTTCTTAAATTTCTGTTGATCTCAAAGTGTCTTAACTTCACCATCATATTTGGATAACAGTTTTGCTGTAGACACTGAGAAAGGCAAGGACTACCAGGCTAGTATATTCCTTGGTAACTGACTGTAGGTGAAGGAACTTTTCCTGCTGTGAATTTCCAGCTTTGGGGAGTCAGCAGATTTGTTCCCCTCATTCTCTCCTCTCAGGTTTTTTTTTTTTTTTTTTAAAGTTTTTCTCTCTCTAGTTCTCAGAGAATGGCTCATGGCAAGAAGTAGTTTTACTTTCAGCTGCTCAGTTAATGGTGTCAGACTATGGAACTGAGAACTGTCCTGAGAGGGGATGGGGAAGTGCTGGGGAAAGGGAGAGAGGTTAATCCCAATGGAAAGATTTAGATTCTCACACTTGTTAGGTTGGATGCAAGCCGCTGATCTTTGGATAGTCAAGTACTGCTTTTCACTGGTTATAGAAGCTCAAGTGTACTCCCCAATGTTCTTTCTCTTCTGGTGGGGGAAGTGCCCTCTGAAAGCCACTGCTCTGTTCACCACCCTGGCTGCAGTCCATTCCTGGCTTTTCTGTTGTGCCTAGTCCTAGATATTTCTGGACCTGCTGTCCCCTCCCCTTTGCTCAATCTGACTTCTCAACTTTGTCATTGATATTAAACGCTTGTAAAATGTCATATATAATTGATTCAGTTGTTCCTTTGGGTCTTTGTTGTTAGAGGCATCACAGGAAACATCTGACTACTCTGTCATCTTGCCTCTGCTTCTCTCTGAATGATTTTTAAGAATAAAATTTTAGGTAGGTGATTTAGAGTGTTCCTTTTAACACTAAATGTTAATTGCTAATAAGTTCTTTGAAGTACTTTTGAGATCATTGAACAAATCCTAATACACTGAAATCAATTAACACAATTTCTAGCCCCAACAATGTAGCATACACTATAATATACTTGTTCAAAGGTTAAGAAATCAAGATTCTTGTTCTTAAATATCTCATACTCAAGCAGCAAAGGCAAACACACACACATACACACAAATATACATGAGGCACCAGAGCAAATGCTGAGGTATAAGAACAAAGCCACAGGAACACAGAGAAAGATATAGCAATTTCACCAGGTTAACTTCAGCAACCACGGCAACTTTAACTTTAACCGTTGAAATGTAAGGGTGGATAGCATGGGGTTTGAAGATAATGATACCGAAGCAGAACATACAATAGAGGTAAAATAACAGAGGATAAAAAAAATATGTGAATGGTCTAGCTATGCTGCTGAAGCTCTTAAACCCAGAAGACACATTCCTATTGCAGTTAGTGTTACAGATAGTACTTCACACAATACCAGGAAGCAGAATTCCTACAGTCATATTATGAACGTACCTGCTGGATTTGGTCAACAGCCCTGTGTTCAGTCAATAGCACACAGTGCAGCCATGTGTGGTTGGTTAGTTGAGAAGCTGTGGGAAATGATTCCATACCTGCAATATGGGATTCACATATTATGGAGAACTGAGGTAATTCATTTGCAAGCAAAGGCGACAAATGAGATCATTACGATAAAAATTGATAGCTATAAATTTATTGTAAAATTCTGATTCAAAATACATATATATATAATTTAAAGATATATACATATGTTAGGAGACCTGGTTGCACAGTGGTTGAAGCTCCGGGTTCCTACCCAAAAGTTCAGTAGTTTTTACCCACCAGATGCTCCACAGAAAAAAGATGAAAGATGTGGCAGACGACTTCCTAAAGATTTAGTGTTGGAAATCTCCTGAGGCAGTTCTTCTTTTCATTTGATCAGTGATGTGACCTTAGTAAGGGTGTTACAGTCCCATCTTAATTCTCTTTAACATAATCCAATCTTGTCCTATTAACCACCGGCAGAGATTAGGATTTACAATATAGGAATATCACAAAATGGAGGAGACTCATACAATACTGAGAGTCACAGCTACGCATATTTGGGGAGCCACAATTCAACTCATGATAAGGACTGAGGTGTGCCTGACCCACATCAAGGTATTTTCAGTCACATCATGTGCACGTGAAAGCTAGATGATAAATAAGGAAGACTAAAGAAGAATCAATGCCTTTTAATTATGGTTTTAGTGAAAAACATTGAATACACTTTGAACCACCAGAAGAACTAACACATTTCTCTTGGAAAAAGTACAGCCATTACCTTCCTTAAAAACAAGGATGGTAAGACTTCACCTCATCCCATTCATATATGTTATGTCTACTTTGGACATGTTATCAGGCAGCCCATTTGTGAAACTGGAGGCCTCAAATAACCCATTTTCAAGCAACAAGGGGGATTGAAGTAGGCAGTTGGAACTAATTCTTTACCTGTATTTTGGAACTAATTCTTTACCTGTTTTTTCTAAAATTCCTGACTTTCTAATATTACCTAGCTCAGGCAGGAGATCACACATTAATTCACAAGAGCCACTGAGATAAAACCTTTACAGCCTTTGCAGCTTCTTCTCAGGAACATCAAACAAGTTGAGGTGCAAGCTTGACTACCCCTGCTCAGGTGATAACTAAGAGCCACCTGGGCCTCAGTTTTGATTCATATTTTGCCTGGCTGCGGCCAGGAGGATCCCCTCCACAATTGCCCACATTGTTTCTCCCTAACACCTGCTCCTACACCTGCATGTAGCGTCTCCTTTTAAAAACTCTGACCTTGCCTGACAACTTTGGACAGGCTCTGAGGACAAAAGTGTGACCTGTCCCCTGTGTTGTCAGCACACAAAAATAAACCTTTGCAACAGGTAGCGTGAACCCAGAGTTTTTGTGGTAATGCCTGGAGAATTAGTACACCATGCTTGGTAAACAAAAGAGTCAAAGAAAAATACAAAAGATCTTAAATGAGATGGGCAGACCCAGTGACTACAACAGTAGCCTCAAGCATAACAATTGTGTCTTTTTTTAAAAAAAACTGGTTTGGTAGAACTTCATGATTGTGGAATGTAATAGTGGGCTGCTGTGACAGTGAAAATTTGAATCTCTGTGAGAAAACCAGGGAAAAGAGTAGATAGTGAAGAAGGAATAAAAGAAGGCATAGGGATTTCAGAGCATTGTGATTTAAGAAAGGCAACAATGCTACCTAAGACATTACAGGTAATTTTAAGTAACTAATTTAAATATTATTTTTGTATTCAAAGTCTTCTCCACTCCCACCCATCACCCTTTTATTTTTTACTGTATTTAATATTTGTTAGCTCTATCACAGGAGTTCCTGGGTGGCACAAATGGTTAAGCACTGGACTACTGGCAAAAGGGTGGCAGTTCAAACCCACTCAGAGGCAGCTGATATAAGGTAGGTGATTGGCTTCTAAAAGGCTACAGCCTTGACAACTTTATGGAGAAGTTTTACTGTGCATACTTGGGGTCTCCATAAGCTTGAATCATTTCAGTGGCAACGAACAACAACAGAGCTGCATTCTGATAACAGTGTAAATGATGGTCATCTATTAAAGAGAAAATAACAATTTTTTAAAGTAGCAGATATACTCTCATTAGATGTGGGAAGCCTAGGCATTACTTAAGCAGTCACAGGCTTTAGTAACGGAAAGACCCCAAATAGGTAACAGCTGTCTAGTTACTTCTTAAATTAGTTGTATGTTTGTAACTCTGTGTGGATGTTGGTCATTTTGCTTTAAGCAGAATCATTCTCCTAATGGACTATCAAGTGCTTTCATAATTCTATTAGTAATGCTGATCATGGCTCCAATATTTTCCTAAAATGTCTTCAAACCAATTGCACTATGAAAATTAGATGACATGTGAAAGACCAAGCTTTTTGGTAAAGTGTCATTTCTTTGAAAGACTTATGGTCCCTTTTAAAAGGTGATTTTTTTTTTGGAATGGAAAGTGCACCATTAATATTTATTTTGTCATTTAAGTTTCACTCAGAAACATAGCATTCAGGAAGTTTCAGAATACATACACAATGTCTGGATGAAGAATTTTATTAACCGGTGGGAAATTTTTAAAGCATTACTTTTTTACCATGTAATATTTGTCTATCCCAGTGAGTTTATGCACAGGTCTAATAAAGTCAATGAAACAATAATAATTCTGTAGTGATAGGTATTACCCGAATATTCATAAAATTAAGAAAAAGGTTTTAATCTTTTTTCTCTAACTTTGAACTATGTTTACTGTCTGAGTACTAAATTTAATATCAATATAAGCATTTATAAATTTGTGCTTATTAGAAACTTGACAACTCTTTATTTAGAGAAAACACTCTTCTTAAGAACTATTCATTAACTGTTGGATCTACTACTTCAAAATATTTTAAAAAAATATTTGGAACTTAGTATGTATTTCTAGTTAGAAAAGTAATATATGCTTGGGGGGTGGGAAACTTGGAGAAGGCAAAGAAAACACGATGCTTTATAATTTTCAAATTATCAAGTCTCTTTAATATATGATGCAATTATTGTTTTTATCTTTCAAATTTGGAGGACAATTCACATTCTTATACTAAGCCAAAGCCACTATAGCTGGTGCAAAAAAATTAAATGAAACACAGAAAAACAAAATGGCAAAATGTTCTTTCTCCTCAGCATCCCCATAAGGAGTCCTTAACCATTTCCATTGAGGAGAGAACGGTCTAGAGAATCTGTTTGGCTTTGTGATAACTATGTCAGCTTTAGCATTTTGTTTATTATACCCATGATATTTCACATACAGTTCTAATTTCTACACTGTTTAAGTACAATGTGAAGTTAGCTTGTTATCATTGTCTAAATAGAGAAATTTTCATGGTGAATATTAACTTTGTTTTATTCTTATTTGAGGAGCAATAATTCATAAAGTAGACATTGTTAGAGATGAAAAGGATGGCTATGAGGCTTGTTTTTGTCAGAATAATTTAAAATAGTCACAAATCTATGTCAAAGCCTTCAAAAAGAGAAAAACGCTGACATCTAGGATGTCTTTACCCACAGTTTACCACCATGTATCTAGGAGTTTGTTTGAAGACCTCATGCAGAGGCAGAGGTCAGTCTGTCAAAGAGGTAAGATAAAAGACACTTTTCATAATTTTCTAGGAAAGATAACTTTAATAACAACAAACAGTAAGAAAAATAGAAACACCATGGGCAGTCTTTAACCTGATGCCCTAGGTGTACACCTTGAGTAACTAAAGCCAGATTGATATTATTTTACAAGGCTTGTCCAACTTGCTTATTTTGCAGTTTATAGAAAGTTTGCTGTCAGCAATTTAACCTTTACAAAGCAAATGTGATCACCTTGGTCTCTACTGGCACTCATCCCCACTACTCTACCATGCATATGCTCACAACACTGCTAAGCACTCACCCAAAAACTTGTGAAAAGAATTGCCTTTTATGAAGGTTCCCTTGAAACTTTAGACTCAATGTTGTAGGTCTGCATCTTCTAGTGTGGGAAGATGGCTGAGACATGGTAATGCAGACTGAAGCGCACCGACTCTGGAATCAAGAATGTCAGTTCTTAAACCAGAGCTCTGCCACTTAGGAACTGATGACTTTGGACAAGTTACTTAAACACAGTATTTTAGTATCTTCATCTATCAAGAAAGTGGATAAAAGTATCTACCTCACAGCCTTGCTGTGAGGATTTCATGTGTTAACATGAGTAAAAGCCAGTCACACTGCCATTGGGCCAATCCATGCTCACAGCAACCCTGTTAGGACAGAATGGAATTGCTATAAATCTTTACAGAAACAGACAGGCACATCTTTCTCCAGCTGAGTGGCTGATGGGTTCGAAACCCATCTGACCTTTCTGTTAGCAGTTTAATGAATTAACTACTACAGTACCAGTGCTCCTATTAATGCACATAAAGCATTTAAAGCAATGTTTTGTCTCTTCCTTTATAAATAAGTTAAAAATTGAAATGCAACACACTATGCAGAGTGTTTTTCTTATTTTTGTTTTAAGTGCTGTTGAGTCTGTTCCAACTCATAGTGGCCTTATGTACGATTGATACATACCTCATTACAGAATATCACTATGGTCACCTTCAAAGTACTTCTTTTGGGAAGCTATGCACTGACACTGGAACTTAGTCCATTCCTCGAAGCAATTTGGGAACTCTTTTTCTGGAATGGCTGTCAGAGCTGTCATCTTATTACCCTTGATGTCCTGAATGTCATCATAGTGTCTTCCTTTCAATATTTCCTTTATTTTCAAATAAAGAAAAACGTCTCTGGGGGCCAGAGCAGGTGAGTAGGGAGGGTGTTCCAATACAGTTGTTTGTTTACTGGCTAAAAACTCCCTTACAGGCAACTACACAATCAAGTTCACGAACTTGCCACCGTGTGCAATGGCCATATCAGACAGAGTTCCAAAATTGCTTTGAAGTGTAGACTAGGCACTGACGTTTGTGCATGGTTTCCCATAGGGAGTATATCTAAGGTGACTGTAGTGCTATTCAGCATTGAAGTGTGTACCCACTGCTACTGCCATCGAGCTGGGTCTGACTCACAGCCACCCTAGAGATCAGAGTGGAACTGCAGACTTCATTACGGGAACTCGTACAACGGAATGAAACACTTTCTGCTGCTGCACCATCATCAAAGTCAGAGATATGCTTGAGCCCATCACTGTAGCCACTGTTGCCTGTCTATCTCACTAACGATCTTCATCTCTTTAGCTGACACTCTATTTTACTAAACGTGATCCAGGGGCTAGCCCAACTCATAATGTCTCCAAAGCATGTAAGACAAAGCTATGTTTACAGTAGCTCAAAAATGATATACCTGTATGTGGGACCCATGTACATATATTTTCTTAGCATGATATAAAAAGTTTACAAATGCTAGTTATTTTTGAGGAATGAGACAGAGGATACAGTTTTGATAGAGAAGTGAACTTTGTATTTGCTTTTAGAACTATATATGGTGATAAAGTTTTTAATTTATATTTGTATTATTTTATATCACTAATTACATTTAAATTAACATTTGCATTTAAAATAATACATGCATGAGGCCACTATTACCAAGATTCAAGAAAAGGTATAAACACAGAAGAAAACAGTATTTGATTGTTACAAGGGACAGGAGGCAAAGAAGGATATTCATTGACTAGACAGTAGATAGGAATTGGGTTAGGTGACGGGAGGGACAGCAAGCAGCAAAAAGCAGATCTGCACAGCTGTACTAAACTGAAAGGTAGGAGTTTTCCTAAATATAACCCAACATTTCCAAGGACAGAATAGCATGGAAGAGGTCTTGGGACCATGATTTCAGGAGATGTCTAGGTCAATTGGCATAAAAAAGTTATAATTTTAAGAAAATGTTCCACATCGTACTTTGGTGAGTGGCATCTAAGGTTGTGAAAGCTAGCAAGTGGCCATCTAAGTAGCACTGATTGGCCCTAATCCACCAGAAGCGGAGGAGAATGAAAGCCTCAAAGACATAAGGAAGGTATGAGTCCAAGAGATGCAAAGAGCCGTGTAATCAAGAGACTACATCTGCATGAAGCCAGAAGAACTAGATGGTACCTGGCTGCCACTAGTGGCTTCCCTGACAGAGAATATGATATAGAGCCTGTCATGGATTGAATGTGTTCCCTAAAAAGCTGTAACAATTTGGCTGTGCCATATTTCCTAGTATTGTGTGATGATCCTCCATTCAGGAATTCCTGCCTCTATGATTTTAATGAAGGTGGAAGGACAGCAGTTGTGTTGGTAGAGCAAGATTCAATGTGTAAATGCCATGAGGCAGCCTCTTGAAATAGAAAGGGAAAAAATCAGGCAGAGAGATTTGGTAACTTCACACCATCAAGAAAGCAGCACTTCAGAGCCAAGATTCCTGCACCACAATGCTCCCTGAATAAACACTGGTGCAACACAAGACTTTCCTTCAGAGCTGACAAAGGGAAAGTCCTTCCTCTGGAGTGGGCGCCTTGAATTCAGAAGTGTAACATAAAGGACTGTGTAAAAATAAATTTTCCTTTGTTAAAGCCATCCACTTGTGGTATTTCCGTTAGCGCAACACTAGCTGAATAAAACACAGCCCTTAATGTAGCAGGAGAAAAATAGGTGTGCAGAACCATAACTTTATCAAAAAGACAAAACTTAATGGTCCACCACACTAGATTTCCCCAGAAGACATGGCTTCCGGACTCTGTTAGCCCAGAGCTGAAACTGTTCCCAAAGTCAACTCCTCAGATAATGTTTGGTCTAGACTATAAGACATAAAATGATACAAGCGCAGAGTGTGCTTCTTGGCTTCATTAAACACGCAAGGCTGTCTGAGCAGCTCCTGTCCAGAAGTGAAATGAGAGGCAGAAGGGGAACAGGAGGTGTTTGAATGGACAGCAGAAATACAAGGTGGGAAAGAAAAGTGTGCTTTCACAGGGTGGGGAGAGCTGTCAGAGTTACATAGTAATGTGTGTGCAAGTTTTGAATGACAAATTGATTTAGAATGTAAACTTTAACTCGAAGCACAACAAAATATTAAATAAACACATGAACTATAATAATACAGGTTTTAAAAAGTATCATATTCACATAAGACACAGGGTGAGATGAATAATCCTAAAACCAAGTATGTGGGTGTATTACATCTGGGAAGTAGAATTCATTTGGTATGTTTATATTCAAAAGTCACAAATTCTAAAAGGAGTTCCTTTTGTATGTTGAATAAAAAATACAGAATCCAAGATTACAAATTGTTTAAATTCTTCACAGAGCTAGATATTAGTGTAAAAATACAAAAAAAAACCCAAAAATTAAAATAACTTTTTTTTTGTTTTTTTAGATGTGGTTCCTTGGTGTAAAAATTAAGGATCAGAACAAAAAAGTAAAAGGGACTACTTAATAAGGACCCTCAAAATAAAGGTTTTGGTTTGACTTAATAAAAATAATGCAGTTGTATGGCTATAATCTCCAATGGTCACTCAGCAGATACTTCAGGTTGACTGTACCTTTGCTGTAAAATGACAGCATGTACACAGCTGACATAAGCTATGGGCAAAAATGAAACAAAAAAACAACAACAAAAATCCAGCAATATATACAGGCTAATAAAACTAAATTTTCATTTGAATTATTTTATAGAGAAAGCCAAAATCCTCACAACTAGACCAATAAGCAGCATCACGATTGGCTTAGGCTGGGTTTTCTAGGGAAGCAACACCAGCAACATGCGTATGTACAAGGAAAGATTTATATATATATATATATATATATATATATATATATATATATTTAAGAAACAGCTCATGCAATTGCAGAAGCTGAATGTCCCAAATCCTGGCACAAGCCTCACATGGCTGTGGGAGCTGGCGAACACAAGGTCAGCAGGTCAGAGACCAGAGTTCTAGAGCACTGGTTGTGTAGGTCAGCGGATCCCAAGCTGGTGGCAAGAGGGAGCTGCAGAGGCTGGCAAACCCAGGATCTTCAGGTCAGGGAACAGGACTCTCAAGCACCGGCTTTAAGGGTTGTTGAATCCAACAGCTGTTAGTTGAAGTCTGGGAACCAGATGCCAGGAGAGAGCAGGAGCTGCTGGCTGCGTGAGCAGACTGGCAGTAGGTGGAGGAAGGCAGAGAAAAGACAGTTGAGGGGCGAGAAGCAACCACAGGCCTGCCCTGCTGCTTAATACAGCAGACAAACATGGAGTAGCCAAGTTCACATGATCCTGACCACCACAATGATAAACAAAGAAGAGACTGAAGTTGTCAAGGATATAATTTTACTTGGATGCACAACCAATGCCTATAAAAGCAGCAGTCAAGGAATCAAACGACTTATTACATTAGGTAAATCTGCCGCAAAAGACCTCTTTAAAGTGTAAGAAAGCTAAGATGCCGCTTTGAAGACTAAGGTGGGCCTGACATAAGCCATGACGTTTTCAGTTGTGTCATATGCATAAGAAAGCCAGACAATAAATAGGGAAGACTCAAGAAGATTTGATGAATTTAACTTATAGTGTTTGTGAAGAATATTGACTACATATGAACTGACAGGAGAATAAGCAAATCTGTCTGGGAGGAAGTACAGCCAGAATGCTTCTTAGAAACTAGGATGCTGAGACTTCATCTCCTATATTTTGGACATGTTCTCAGGAGGTACTAGTCCCTAGAGAAGGTTATCATGCTTGGTAAAGGACAGTGTCAGAGGAAAAGAGGAAGATGCTTAATAAGATCGATTGAGACCCTGGCCACAACAATGAGTTCAAACACAGTACCAATTTTGAGGGTGGTGTGAGACCCAGCAGTGTTTCATTCTGTTATACAAAGGGTAACTATAAATTGAAACCAACTTAGTGGCATCTACCAAAAACAAGAACATGTTTATTTATTTTGAAAACTCTGATATTCTGTCGTTTATACTGAAAATTAATCAAAGTTAACCTTTACGTATTTAAAAAAAGTCCTAAAAATGACATTACTTTTAGTAACTGGGTTGCGCACAGGGCTTTACACAGGTATCCTGTAATCACACACACAAGTCATCCAAGGAAAATGTAAGGACAAATTAAGGGTTACAATACCCATATTTTCCTTAGGAAAGATATTAATTCAAAACACTTGATTATAATTACATAACATGTCACACAAATAACTGAAAAAAGGACAAGAAGAATTTTCAGTGTTACAGTTTGGATAGAAGAGATTAGTCAAGACCTGTAATAGCCTTCAAGAACACACCTCAGCAGCTAGAATAGCTCTCATGAATTTTCCCAGGTTATTTTTACCTTGTAAACTTTTTTTTCCTAGAAAATCAGATGTTAAGGTCTCCGGTGGCTTCTAACCAGAAATGAAAACTTGTGTACACTTTAAAAAGCAGAAGTTACAAGAAATTTCAAGTTTCAGCTCTGAAAAATTCAGTCATTAGCTTTGAAAAAGAGTATAGATTTTACAATTGTCCTATATATTCAATTGAGCTTAAGTTACTTAAAAGTGCTGTGGAGCCTAATTTAAGCTGACATATTATAAAACAACAAAACATTATCATAATGAATGTATAGTAAAGTCTTCAAAGTAGCTTTTAAGTCTCCAAGACTTGGAAAACTTCCTGATGTGAAATAATAATAACTGTTAGTCATTGCTTTTGAGACAAGACACACAAGTGAAACATAAAATGAAACAAATGATAACTATTCTGTAAGGTTATCCCAAATGACATACAAGACAACATATGGGGTAGACAGTAAAAAAATTTTAAAACTCTTCAAAACACTTGACAGTGAGCTGAAAGTAAAGAGAAAATAAAAACTATTAACAAATCTAAAGAGCTGGGAAAGTGAATATAGTGTGCAAAAGGCTCCTACAGAAACTAACATTCCATAGTCTCCTTCTGGGGTTGTTTATCAGGCAAATTGTCTTTGGATCCCATGCCACTAACACCAAAATGTTGTAGAAAACACTTGAATGTCATTTCAAGTTAAAACAGAGAGGTTTATTAACAGTTTAAAATAATTGCAATTGAAGAACTATGTAGAATATTGAAAATGGAATCATGTAGTTTGTGGAAGTTTTGTTATACAAGATAGATACCCAGTTTGGGGAGCACCATTACTCAAAAAGACTGATTTTTCACCAACTAATGAACTTGGGGCTTTTCTTAAGTATTAAATGACAGTAAGTGGATGGATTTACATCTGAGTGATTCTGTTCCATTGATTAATGTATCTGTCATTGTACCACTACCAGGCAGTTTTAACTACTGTAGTTATACAGCAGCTTTTGAGGTCAGGCAATGTGAGTTCTCCTGCTTCATTCTTTTTGTTCAGTAGTGTCTTACTTACCTGGAGTCTTTCATTATATAAATATTCTTATGGGGTAAAAAGAGAAACTAAACCATAGGGATGACAAGTAGAGGAAAATCAATGAATGTTGCAATAACTACATTCTGATTGGTTACTGATTATTGATAGTACAATTAGTGATTACAGATAGTGTCATAGGATGCTTAGATCATTGTCACAAGATGCTTACATGAATTCTCTATGTCAACTTGTGAGCACATCGTGCTAGTAACAGCATCCAGACAGACACATGCTTTACGAGTACGTGTATTTTGAGGAGTGAAGATGGTCATTAGGTCAGAACACCTCAGGGGGTATTATTGTACCTACTCATTTTGACTACAAAAGGAAAAGGAAAAGTTTTTCTTAAAAAACTTAGATGTTAGTCTAGAAATCAAGATAAAAGTCAGATATCATGGTCATCATATTAAGCTTCTGTCTCACTGACTGCACTGAAAGCTTTCTTCCCCTGAAACCTACATATTAGAAAAATAAAACTGCCTTTCCTCCATTCTTCTGGAACTCTATTTACATATATTAGAGATAACGCTTTTTTCTAGAAAACACTGGAGCTGAGGACATTTATTTTTATTTCTCTCTGTACTTCCTTTCAGATGAATTTACTACCATATTCTTCAAGATCACTGATCTTTTTTTGTTGGTGCTTAATCTTCATTTAACCTTATCCCATGTATTCTAAAAGCCAAAAGACCCACTGTCACTGAGTTGATTCCAACTTACAGTGACCCTATGAAGGCAGTAGAACTGCCTTCATAGAATTTCCAAGAAGTGCCTGGTAGATTTGAACTGCTGATCTTCTGTCAGCTGTAGCACTTAACTTTACACCACCAGGGTTTATCCTGTGTATAGTTACCTAAAATACTCAGTTTTCTGTCTTTACAGGTTTCATTTCAGTCATCTTAATGTCTCCCATCTACCAGTTGTCAGTTTGTCATACTCTGGTGGCTTATATGTTGCTGTGCTTTGGAAGCTTTTCCACCAATATTTCAAATAGCAGCAGGGTCATCTTTGGTAGGCAAGTTTTAGCTAAGCTTCCCAGTGGCGACAGACTAAGAAGAAGGATTTGGCAATCCACTGAAAAAATTAGCCTCTGAAAAATCTTATGAATAGCAGCACAACATTGACTGTGCCAGAAGATGAGCTCCTAATACTGGAAGACACTCAAATAGGGCTAGAGAAGAGCTGCCTCCTCAAAGGACAGTCAACCTTAATGACATACGAGAACTGCTAATTAAGTTTGTGAACACATCCTAGAAAATGCTACACACCTCATCACTGAATATCACTATGAGCCAAGCCAAGTCACCTTCAAAGTACTACCCTTGGGAAGTTATGCATCAATGCCAGTACCTAGTCCACCCTTCAAAGCAATTTTGGAACTCTTTTTCTAGAATGGCCATCAGAGCTGTCATCCCATTACCCTTGATGTTCTTAATACCATCAAAATATCTTCCTTTCAATATTTCCTTTATCTTCAGAAAAGAAAAAAAAGTCATTGGAAGCCAGATCAGATGAGCAGGGATGGCGTTCCAATACAGTTATTCATTTACCACCTAGAAACTCCCTCCCAGACAATTACACAATTCAGTTCATAAATTTGCCACTGTGCCACTGTGAATAATGGCTATTCCAGAAAGAGTTCCAAAATTGCTTTGAAGGGTAGATTAGGCATTGGGATGGGTGCATAGAGACCATAGTGATATTCAACATAGTGACCATAATGATATTCAACAATGATGTATGTAGTGCTTTAAACCAATTAAGTTTGTGGACTTTATTATCAGACTTTGTAGCTGAAGTCAAACTTCCTGGACTTTCATTTGCCAATGTGAAATGGCTCAAAATGAGAAGTAATATCTGCAAATATTCACTAAGATTGGAACATGGAATGTATGAAGTGTGAATATAGGAAAACAAGAAAAAAGCCCCTTGACATTGAGTCAATTCCAACTCATAGTGAACTTAAATGACAGAGTAGGACTGTGCCACAGGAAACATAGAAGTTGTCAAAACTGACAGAAAATGATAGGTGGAGTCAAGATGGTGGACTAAACACACGTCTTCCTAAATCTCTCTGTAAACCAAGACCTGAATTGATGATTAAACAGAGTATTCTGGACACCTAGTAAGCCCTACAACATGGCATATGTCTGTCAATTTAGAATACATACTACTGAACTGGAAACTTCTTCTCTTTCTCCTACCTTGCCCTTATTGAGTGCCAGCTTTCACAGACCAAAATTAACTCAAATGATTTTAATTTTTTTCCTCTGTCTTAGCTGGTGGCAGAGCTGGGGCTTGACTGGCACCTAAGCTCAGATGCACTGCTGGTAGGATTGGCAGGCAGAGTCACCACATTTTGAGATCCCAGCTTTGGACTCTGTGCATCTTCGCACCTGTGGCCTCTCTTTCCAAGCCTCTGCCATTGAGTAGCCTGTTCTGAGGCAGACAGGGGATCTTCTGAGGGATGCCATCTTGTTTGGCTGGGAAGCAGACTACTCATATGGAGGCCTCAGATGGACCTAATTCCCAGGCCAGGAGGCAGTGCATGTCCAGAGGAGAGTGCTTTCCTGGCAAAAAAGCAGTATTTTGCACAGTGTGGCCTATGGGTGGGGCCCAGCAGCAGATGACAGCAGGGTAATAGCCTTTCCATATTTGGAACGAGTTTACAGCATCTAGGGTTGGATATAAAGGTGCTTACTTTGCCAGCTGGGGAGAGTAACTTGTACACCTGAAAGCCTGACTGAGTTTGGAAGACGTCAGATATCTTTTAGCTTTCAATATAAGACTGCCTAGAGAAATAACTGTGGTGCATCCTGACAGCATCCCTTCCAGCCTTTATTGACTCACATTATAGGGTCAGCTGATGGCTCCTCAGTGACTCTATAGGTAAGGCTGTGTCTTTGCTAATCAGGAGGTAAAATTTGCTGCCCCAGAGATTCCACTGAGCCCAGTAACTGGGGTACACATAGGTGTTTGGCAATCACCTTCCTTTTCAGACTGAGCTTTAGATCCCATTAAAGTAACACCAGAGAAACAAAACAACCTCTAGATGCTCAAAAAGTAACAATTTTTGGATAAAACTGTAAAGAAGAACTCACCTATGAATTCAGAAGGCCCCCAAAAGAAATAATCAAAAAATTTCCCAGATAAAGAAGGCTTTCTGACACTATCAGAGGGTTAGTACAAAAGGATACAGCCCTCCTTGACCTTATAAAATGCAGCACAGCAAAAGGAAAAATTAAGCAAGCTTTTAAATCTGATGCAACACCAGTTCTCTGAAATCCAACAGATCAATAACAAAACCAAAGACACAGAACATTCAATTCAAAGCTGAGAAAACAGAATAGAACAAATGGAAAACAGACTTCCTGACTTGGAAGACAGAGCTACTGATTCCAGCATGTATGAGGAGAAATCAGAAGAAGAAACAATAAAAATGAAGAAACATTAAGAACCATGTGGGACTCTATCAGGAGGAACAATCTACAACTAATTGGAGTTCCTGAACAGAGTAAGACACGAGAGAACACAGAGAGTATTTTTGCTGAGTAGCTGACAGAAAGCATCCCAGAAATTAAGAAAGAAGAGAATATAGATAACTAAGATGCATATTGAATGCCACTTAATATAGATCTCAAAAGAAAGACTTCAAGACATATCATAATCAAGCCTAACAAAATGAAACATATGCAGAAACTTTTAAAGGCAACAAGACTCAAAGCAAAGCTAACATTCACAGAGAAACCCTGAAGGCTTTCATCTGATTTCTCAGCAGAAACAAGGCTGGCATGAGACAATGGGATGACACATTCAAAGCCTTGAAGGAGAAAAATTTCCAACCAAGAATTATATACTGGCAAAACTATCCTTTAAATATGAAAATGAAATTAAGACATTCGCAGATAAACAGAAATTCAGAGACTGTGGAAGCCAAGCCAATGCTACAAGAAATACTGAAAGAAGCTCTTGGCCTAGAAGAACAAAACAATACAAGGCACATCATCCAGAAGCCTACTCAGTTAGGGAAGGCTCCAAATTCAATCAGTGCTATAGTATTAAAAGAAGTGATTGATTATAGCATGAAAACTATGATGTCATTATATTAAAAGGAAGAAAGTACTACAGTTGTTATAGTCCCTTCAGATGGAGAGGAAGTTAATAAGATTGGTAGTAATTAAAATTGAGTTTAAACATACATTCTTAAAGGGGATTACAGGGGTAGCCCCAAAGCACAGTAAAGACATAACATATAAAATCAAGAAACATAATACAGGAGTCTCAACAACCACAAAACCAACCCAGAAAAAGGTGAAAGATCAACTCATAAAGAAGAATGTCCCAGAACAGAATAGCAGGAACAACAGAGAAAACATCAACACAAAAATAAACACATCACAATGACAGCACTAAACACATGTGTATCAATAATTATACTGAATGTCAAAGGACTGAATGCTCCAGCAAAGAGACGACGAGTGACATCTTGGATCAAAAAACATGACCCATCTATGTGTTGCTTACAAGAAACTCACCTTAGACTTAAAGAAATGAACAAACTGAAAATTAAAGGATGGAAGAATATATATCATGCTAACAATACACAAAGAAGAGCAGGTGCGGCAATACTAACTTCAGATAAAACAGATTTTAATATAAAATCCACCATCGTGGACAAAGAGGGACACTATTGTTGAAAAGTTCAATACATAAGCAGGACTTAACAATATTAAACATTTATGCACCCAATACTAGAGTATCTAACTGTGTGGAAGAAACACTGACTATATTAAAAAATTAAATAGATCACTCCACAGTAACAGTGAAAGACTTCAACACTCAGCTCCCAATATTGGACAGATCATCTACAAAAAAGCTTAATTAAAGACACAAAAGATATTATTCTCACAATTAACCAAATAGCCCTCATTGATGTGTACAGAACTTTCTAACCATCGGCAGACAACTACACTTTCTTCTCCAGCGCAGATGGAGCATTTTCTAGACTAGACCATGTGTTAGCACATAAAGCAAATCTCAACAAAATCCATACCACTGAATTATGCAAAGCATCTTCTCAGATCGTAAAGCCATAAAAGTCAAAATCAATAGAAGAAAAAACATAGGTAGAAAGTGTAACTCATGGATGCTGAACAACATCTTGTTCAAAAACCTGTGGGTTATAGGAGAAATCACAGAAGAAATAAAGAATTTTATGGAATCCAACGAGAATGAAAACGCTTCCTACCAGAACCTATGGGATACTGCCAAAGCAGTGTTCAGTGTTCAGTTTGTCTCTATAAAGGCACACATCCAGAAGGAAGAAAGAACCCAAACCAAAAAACTAATCCTACAGCTTGAACAAGTAGAGAGAGAGAAAGCAACAGAGGTACCCTTCAGGCAACAGAAGAAAATAGATCATAAAAATTAGAGCAGAACTAAATGAATTAGAGAATAGAAGAACAATTGAAATATTCAAAAAGATCAAAAACTGGTTTTTTGAAATGATCAACAAAATTGACAAACTTGCTAAAGAAAAACAGAAAAGTAAACAAATAACCCAAATGAGAAATGAAAGGGGAGTTGTCACAACAGATCCAACAAAAATCAACAATATCATAACAGAGTACTATGAAAGACTGTACTCTAACAAATTTGAAAACCTAGAGGAAATGGACAAATTCCTAAATGCATATCATCTCTCAAACTTACCACAAAGTGAAGCAGAATGACTTAATTAACCAATCACAGAGAAAGAAATTGAAAAAGTCTTAAAAAAAAAAAAAAAAAACCCTAAAAAAAACCTGGGCCCAGATGGCTTCGCTGCAGAATTCTACCAAGCTTTTTCTGAAGAGTTATCTCCAATAATACTGAGATTATTTCACAGCATAGAAAGGTATAGAGTACTCCCAGATTCATTCTATGAAGCCATCATAACCCTCATACCAAAGCGAGGGAAAGACCCAACCAAAAACGAGAACTACAAACCAATATCACTCAAGAATCTAGATGCACAGATCTTCAACAAAATACTGGCCGATAGAATACAACAAAATATCAGAAAAATAGTCTATCATTACCAGGTTTGATTCACATCAGAGATGCAAGGCTGGTTCAACATCAGAAGAATAATTAATGGGATCAACTACGTAAATACCACAAAAGACAGGAATCACCTGGTTTTGTCTATTGATGCAGAAAAGGAATTTGATAAAATCTAACACCCATTTACGCTAAAAACTCTCAGCAAAATAGGAATAGACAGCAAATTCCTCAAAGCAATAAGGGCCATTTTTACAAAGCCAACTGCCTACATCATCCTGAATGGAGATAGACTGAAACAGTTCTCTTCGAGGACTGGAACTAGACAAGGATGCCCACTCTCACCTCTTCTGTTCAACATTGTACTAGAAGTTCTAGCCAGACCAATATACCAAGAAATAAAGGCCATCTGCATCAGCAAAGAAGAAGTAAAAAATCTCCCTATTTGCAGATGATATGATTCCCCACACAGAGAATTCTAAACAGTCCTTAAACTGGTGGAAGACTTCAGTAAGGTTTCAGGATATAAGATAAACATAAAGAAATCAGTAGAATTCCTTTATACCAACAATGAGATTATTAAAGAAGAAATCACCAAATCTATACCATTTTCTATAGCCCCCAAGAAAATAAAATACCTAGGAATAAATCTAATCAGAGAAATAACAGATCTTTACAAAGAGAACTTCAAACCCTTACTACAAGAAATTAACAGAGACTTATATAAATGGAGAAACCTACCCTGCTCATGGATAGGTAGACTCAACATTGTGAAAATGTCTATTTTACCCAAAGAAATATACTTACGTAATGCAATCTCAATATAAACGCCTGTGACATTTTTTAATGAGATGGAGAAACAAATCACCAAGTTTGTCTGCAAAGAGAAGAAGCTCCAGATAAGTACAGCAATACTGAAGAAGAAGAAGACACTGGGAGGCCTCTCACAACCCAACTTTAGAACCTATTACACTACCATAGTAGTTGAAACAGCCTGGTATTGGCACAAAAAGAGACAGATAGATCAATGGAACAGAATTGAGACCCCAAAGCTGACACCATCCTCCTATGAACAGTTGATAATCGACACAGGCCCTAGGACATTAAACTGGGGTAAAAACAATCTCTTCAACAAATGGTGCAGACAAAATTGGATATCCATCTGTAATAAACTGCAATAAGACCCATATCTCATACGTTATACAAAAACCAACTCAAAATGGATAAAAGATCTAAATATCAAATCTAAAATGATAAAGCTCATCCAAGAAAAAATAGGATCAACAATGCAAGTTTTACTAAATAACATAGACAGACTTCAAAATCTGACAAAGCACGATCAACAGAAGAGAAAATAGGTAAATGAGAATTACTAAGAATCAAACACTTTTGTTCATCCAAAGACTTTATCAAAAGAATTAAAAGACCACCTACAGAATGGGAAACAATATTTGGCAACTTTATGTCAGACTGACGTCTGATCTCCGTAATCTATAAGGTACTACAAAATATCAATAAGACAAAGATAAATAATCCAATTAAGCAATGGGCAAAGGAGATGCACAGACACTTCTTTAAAGAGCATATCCAGGCAGCCAAAAAACATATGTGGACATGCTTGCAATCGTTAGATATTAAAGAAATTCAAATCAAAACTACAATGCGATACCATCTCACCCCAACAAGGTTGGCCATGATCCAAAACACACAAAACAACAAATGCTAGAGAGGCTATGGAGAAATTGTTACTCTCCTACACTGTTGGTGGGATTGCAAAATGGTGCAACCTCTTTGGAATACAATCTGTGCTTCCTTAAGAAGCTGTAAATAGATATATCACTTGACCCAGTAATTTCATTGCTTGGAATATATCCTACAGAATCAAGGCCATTCACACCAACTCACACATGCACATGGATATGTGTTGTAACACAGTCCACAATAGCAAAAAGATGGAATCAACACAGATGCCCAACAACAAAGAATGGGTAGGTAAACTCTGGTATATGTACTCAATGAAACACTATGGAATAATAAAGAACAATGATGATTATAGGAAATATCTCATAACCTGGTTTCAATTGGAGGACACTTTGCTGAGTGAAAGTAGTCAGTGACAAAATGACAAATGTTATATGAGACCCCTACAAGAACTTAATAACAGACTCATGCATAGAAAAAAGACTCTTTGATGGCTGCAAAGTGAGGAGAGAAGGAGAGAGAGGGTAGGCTAAAGATTAGATAGTTCATAGCAATTTGGTTGCGGGAAATCTGTGACAGCATACATTAGAAAATCAATTTTAACTTGACTTCAGGATAATATGATTACTCCTCGCATTTTAACCCAGTATTGAAAGGCAGAGTAGCTGGGGCAGGGAGCTGGCAACCATCCTCTCAGGCGAAATCAAGGCAAGTTGGCACTACCAGCATTTTGCTAAGAGAGTGTTCTGCACCCCACATTGGTGAGTAGCATTTGGGCTCTTAAAAGCTGCCAAGCTGCCATCTGAGGTACACCAAATGGTCCCAACTCAGCAGGAACAGATGATCACCAAGGACCAAAATGACATGGGGGAAAGAGAACCAGGAAGACAGAGAGTCCCACATGAGTAGGTCACTATGTCAACATGTGACTGGAAGAACCAGATGGTGCCCAGCCACTGCCAGTGATAGCTGTGATGGAGGTCACAAAGTTGAGTCTCACTGGCAACACAAGAATAAAAAGGGGTGCACCCTGAGATCTCCACTAAAAGACTACAATTGATAATTCAGGGGTCTCGGGGTTACCCTTGCAGCATCGCCCCTGATCCTGATGCTGCCCATGTCCATAAATCATAATGATGGTCAACTCTTTGAACTGGAATGGCTTGAACTTGGTGACACAGAATGGCCATATTGTATGTGCACTTTATGGTTCTATGCATCTGTAGGATGTTGTCCTGTTGACCTCTTACTGGAGGCTAGGACGAGGGTGGACAGGAGGGGATAGGAGATTGTTGGGAGGATAAGACATGCATAGAACAGAGAGGAAGCATGTGCTCTCACCGGGCAGGGAAAGCAGTGGGAGCTGCACTTAGATGGGCCTGCAAATTTATATGGGAATGTACATTTTCACTCAATCGTAATACATAAAAATGAAAGAAAATGCATAAAGATCAAAATCCTATGCATCAGGGAGTTGAAATGCACTGGTATTAGTAATTCTGAATCAGAAAATCAAATGGCCTACTGTGCCAGGAAGGGCAAACTAAAGAGGAATGGCATCAAGTTCATCATCAAAAGACTTATCCAACAGTACATTATTAGCAATAGGATAATATCCATAATCTTATAAGGAAGACCAGTTACTATCACTATTATACAAGTTTATACACCAACCACTAATGCCAAAGATAAAGACACTGAAGACTTTCTACCAATTTCTGCAGTCTAAAATTGACCAACTAAGCCATCAGCATATGTTGATTATTAGTGGTGACTGGAAGCCAAAAGTAGGAAACAAAGATTGATCTGTAATTGAAAAAGATAGTCTTGGTGATAGAAAAAATGTTGAAAATTGTATGACAGGATTTCGCAAGACCAACAACGTTGTCATGGCAAATACCTTTTTTGAACAATATAAAGAATGATTGTACCCTGGACCTCCCCAGATGGAATACTTAAGACTCAAATTGGCTGCTTCTGTGGAAAACGATGTTAGAAGCTCTCAGTATCAATGCCCAGAACAAGACGAAGAGCTGACTGTTGAGCAGAGCACCAATTTCTTGTATGTGAGTTCAAGATGAAGTTGAAGAAAATTAAAACAAATCCACAAGAACCAAAGTATGACCATCAGTAGATCCAACATAAATCTAGAGACCATCTTAAGAATAGATTTGATGCATTGAACACTAATTGAAGACCAAGTGAGTCACGGAATGACATCAAAGACATCACATGTGAAAAAAGCAAGAAGTCAGTAAAACACGTGGAAAGAAAGAAAAGACCTAACTGGATGTCAGAAGAGAATCTCACAGTTACTCTTGAATGTAGAGTAGCTAAAGCAAACAGAAGAAATGATGAAGTTAAAGAGCTGAACAGAATATTTCAAAGGCTGCCTCAAGAAGATAATGTAAAATATTATGGTGAAATGTGAAAATAATTGGACATAGAAAAACTAAGAGGGAAAAACATGCTCAACATTTTTCAAGCTGAAAGAACTGAAGAAAAATATCAAGCCGCAAGTTGCAATATTGAAGGATTCTATAGGGAAATTATTAAATGACTCAGGAAACATCAAGAGAAGATGGAAGGAATACACAGAGTCAGTGTACCAAAAAGAGTTGACTTTCAGTCATTTCAGGAGGCAACGTGTGATCAAGAACTGACAGTACTGAAAGAAGTCTGTGCTACACTGAAGTCACTGGTGAAAAACTAGCCTCCTGGAATTGACTAAGTACCAGTTGAGATGTTTCAACAAATAAACTCAGCATTGGAGGTGCTTACTTATCCATGCTAAAAAATTTGGAGCACCACTAACCAGCCAACAGACAGAAAGAGTATTTGTGGCCATTCCAAAGAAAAATGATCCAACATAATGAACAAATAATCAAACAATATCATCAATACCACAGATACGTAAAATTTTGCTGAAGCTCATTCTAGAGGACCTACAGCAGTACATTGTCAGGGAACTGTCAGAAATTCAAGCTGTATTTAGAAGAGTACATGAAGCAAGGGATATTGTTACCATGTCAGATGAATCACAGAGGTTATCAGAAAGATATTTGCCTGTGTTTTGCAAAGGTGTTTGACTGTGTGGATCAGTACAAATTATTGCTAACAAGATCCGACTCGACAGCACTTGGCTTGGCGTGAAGAATGTAAGTTCCCAAACACTTAATTGTATTCATGAGGAATCTGTATGTAGAACAAGAGGCAGTCATTTGAACACAGCAAGAGGGTATTGTGTGGTTTAAAGTCAAGAAAGGTGTGTGCCAGGATTATATCCTTTTATTCCATCTGTATGTTAAGCAAATAATCTAAGAAGCTGAATTGCATGAAGAAGAACGCACCATTAGGATTAGAGGAAGACTCATTAACAATTTGAAATATGCAGATAACACAACCTTACTTCCTGAAAATGAACAAAACTTGAAGCATTTACTGACGAAGATCAAAGACCATATCATTCAGTAGGGATTCTGCCTCAATACAAAGAAAACAAAAGTCCTCATGACTGGACCGGTAAGCAATCTCATGGTAAATGTAGAAAAGACTAAAGTTTCAAGTATTTCATTTTACTTGGTTCCATATTCAATGTCCTTGGAAGTAGTTGTGTTTCTCCTGTATGTGAGCTCTGAGCAAATGCAAGGGTACTGCTGTCCAGTAGTTCTTTCCTCACCTAGAAGTCAGTCAGTATTCAGTATTCAGCCAATGACTCAAGCATATCGCTTTTCAGCTCTTCATTGTTACTTATATGTGCAGTTCCTTCCTTTCCTACATTCGGCTCCATAAATTCTACTTGCTCTGGCCACTCTAGGCTCAGTTTCTCTCTTAGTTTCAGTCTTTTGCCTTCAAGGTAGTAAACTGGGGCAATTGTAAGGGCTAATCCATTTGATACAGTGTCTCTTTGTGATTGTTGATCCTGTGACACTTGTTGAGAAATGTATTAATACAATTGTTTCACGTATTTTATCCAATGTTTTATCTGTTTACGGTGGGATGGCCATTTTGAAGCATAACTCTCATAATTACTGTACTGTTTGTGTGTGTATGTCTACAAGTGGATTTATGTTCAAAGAGAAATAGTTATAGTTACTCAAGTCATGAAATGAGTTAATTAATTTTATGAGTTTGAAACCTAGTTGATTTTAAGTTTTTGTTTTCAAATTATGTATTTTATCATTGTATTTTTACATCTAATGTAATAAGAAAAATTATTTTACTGTTTCTTGTTAATATTAACTCTGAACAAGTAAACTCCCTTTATAAGGTATCAGCCTTTGATGATTACTTTAGCAAATGCTTTTCAACATTTAAAAATGCATTTAGGTGGGCATGTAAATTTATATGGGAATGTACATTTTCATTCAATCATAATAATAAAAAATAAAATTAATTTTCAAAAATGCACTTAAAGTTTAATATTGCCATTTTTTAAAATAGTAACTTAAAATTCTACCCTAGGATAACTTATATCCCTAAGAAGAAAAATTTCCAAGTACTTTAATAGCTTATGAGAATCTCATAAATTAAATGGATACCCATTGCTAACCTCTGAAACCCTGGTGGTGTAGTGGTTTAGTGCTACAGCTGCTAAACAAAAGGTTGGCAGTTCAAATCCACCAGACTTTCCCTGGGTCAGTTCTACTGTGTTCTGTAGGATTGCTATCAGTTGGTATTGACTAGATGGTGATGAATTTATTTTTGGTATTGCTAACTTAGGGTTTGTTTTTCAATCCCAGTGCTATCCACACACTTTATCAAGTATCTTATGTTCTTCAACTCATATAATCACAAATCCAAAATATGCATTTTTAATTCTAAATTACCTAATAGGACAAACTATAAATCTATAAAAGTGCAGAGGAAGAAGGACTCATTAATTCACTTCTGAAAAAAATTAGCCAGGGAAACCTTTTGAATAGCAAAGGAACATTGTCAGATACAGTGCTAGGAAATGAGCCTCCCAGGTTAGAAGACACTCAGAGGATGAGTGGAGAAGAGCTGCTTCCTCCAAGTAGAATCAACCTTAAAGATGTGAATGGAGTAAAACCTTAGGGTTCTTTGTTCTCTGATGTGGCGCAACTCAAAACGAGAAGAAATGGTTGCAAACACCCGTTAATAATCAGAACATGGAATGTACAAAGCATGAATTTAGGAAAATTGGGAATTGTAAAAAATGAAATGAAATGCACAAACATCAACATCCTAGGCATTAGTGAGCTGAAAAGGACTGGTATTGGCCGTTTTGAATTTGACAATATATGATCTACTGTGCTGGGAATGAAAACTTGAAGATGAACGATGTGGCATTCGTCATCAAAAAGAACATTCCAAGATCTGTCCTGAAGTATAATGCTGTCAATGGTGGGATAATATCCACACACCTCCAAGGAAGGCCAGTTAATATAACTATTACTCATTTATGCACCAACCAGTAGGCCAAAGATGAAGAGATTGAAAAATGTTACCAGTTTCTGCAGTCTGAAATTGTTTGAACATGCGATCAGGATGTGTAAACAATTGCTGCTGACTGCAGTGGAAAAGTTGGAAACAAAGAAGGATTGGTAGTTGGAAAATATGGCCTTGGTGATAGAAATAATGCAGGAAATCACATGGCAGAATTTTTCAAGACTAATGACTTGTGGTGTAGTGGGTTGAAAGCTACATCAGCTAACCAAAAGGTTGGCAACTCAAATCCTCTGGGTGCTCCTTGGAAACTCTATGGGTCAGTTCTGCTCTGAGTTCTAGGGTCGCTATGGGTTGGACACGACGTGATGGCAGTTTTTTTTTTTTTAACGACTTCTTCATTGAAAATAACTTTTTTAGCCAACACAAACAATGACTATACATGGGCCCCACCAGATGGAATACACAGGAGCCAAATTGACTATATCTGTGTGAAAAGACGATGGCAAACTCCATATAAGCAGTCAGAATAAGATCAGGTGCTGACTGTGGCACAGATCATCAATTGCTCATCTACAAATTCAAACTGAAACTGAAGAAAATTAGAACAAGCCCACAAAAGCAGAAGTATGAACTCTTGAGTTTAAAGACCATCTCAAGAACAGATTTGATGTGTTGATGACTTGTGACCAAAGACCAGATGAATTGTGGAATGATATCACATATGTAAGCCACAAAGAGAGCAAGCGGTCATTAAACAAACCACCAAACTGGAAGTCAGAAAAGACTCAGAAACTTGCTCTCAAACGTCAAGCAGCTAAAGCAAAAGGAAGCAATGACAAAATAAAAGACCTAAACAAAGGATTTCAAAAGGCAGCTTGAGAAGACAAAATGAAGTATTATAATGACATGTATAAGAACTAGAAATGGAAAACCAGAAGGAAAGAACACATTCTGCATGTCTCAAGATGAAAGAACTGAGGAAAAAATTCAAGCTTTACTTGCAATAGTGAATGATTCTACGGGGAAACTATTAAATGATTCGGGAAGCATCAAAAGAGGATGGAAGGAATACACAGGGTCATTACACCAAAAATAAAGAGTCGTTGGTCAGCCGTTTGAATAGGTGGCATATAATCAGGAACCAACGGTACTGAGGGAAGAAGTAGAAACTGCATCGAAGGCAGTGACAAAAAACAAGGCTCCAGGAACTGATGGACTATCAACTGAGATAGTTCAACAAACAGATGCAGCACTGAAAGTACTCACACATCTATGCCAAGAAATTAGGAGGACAGTTACTGGAAGAGATCCATATTTATGCCTGTTCCAAAGAAAGGTGACCGACCAAATGCAGAAGTTACTGAACAATATCCTTAATATCACATACAAGTAACTTTTCGTTCAAGATCATTCAAAAGTGACTACAACAGTATGTTGGCAAGAAACTGCCAGAAATTCAAGTTGGATTCAAAAAACAGTGTGGAACCAGGGATAGCATTGTTGAAGTCAGATGGATCTTGGCTGAAAGCAGAGAATACCAGAAAGATGTTTATCTATGCTTTATTGACTATGCAAAATTGTTCAGCTATGTGGAGCATAATAAATTATGGCTAACATTGTGGAGAATGTGAATTCGAAAACACCTAATTGTGCTGTTAAGGACTCTGTATATGGATCAAGAGGTTGTTGTGTGAAAAGAATAAGGAGACACTGCATGGTTTAAAGTCAGGAAAGGTGTGCATCATGGCTGTATCCTTTCACCATATGTTTTCAACCTGTATACTGAGCAAATAATCCAAGAATCTGGACTCTATGAAGAAGAACCAGGCATCAGGATTAGAGGACGACCCATTAGCAACCCACATTACACAGAAGACACCACTTTACTTGCTGGAAGTGAAGAAAATTTGAAACACTTATTGATGAAGATCAAGGACCACAGCCTTCCGTATGGACTGCACATCAGTGTCAAGAAAACAAAAGTCCTCACAACTAGACCAGTAAGCAACATCGTCGTAAATGGAGAAAGGTTGTTAAGGATTTCTTTTTCTGGAGTCCACCATCAATGCCCATGGAAGCAGCAGTTGAAAGGTACATTGCACTGGGAAAATGCATTGGGAAAATCTGCTGCAAAGGATCTGTTTAACGTATTCAAAAGTAAAGATGTCACCTTGAACACTAAAGTGCACCTGGCCCAAGCCATGGTATTCTCAGCTGTGTCATATCCATGCAAAAGCTGAACAATGAACAAAGAAGACAGAAGAATTGATGACCTTAAATTGTGATGTTGGAGAAGAATGTTGAGTGTACCATGGAAGAACAAACAGAACTGTTCTGGAAAAATTACAACCAGAGATGTGTCTGGAAGGATCAGTCCCTGGAGAAGAGGAACAGAGGAAGACCCTCAATGAGATGGATTGACAAGAGTGGCCACAGCAATGAGTTTAAGAATAAAAACGATTTTGGACATGGCCAAGACTGGGCAGTATTTTGTTCTGTTGTGCGTATGGTTACTATGAGTCAGAATAGAATCGTCAGCAGCTAACAACAACATAAAAGTACTGAATTAATTCTCTGAATTTAATTAAATTTATATTCATATTTAATTTTAAAATAGTGTGGGCATAAGAAGATAATTTGCCAACTCTGGGAGAAATTTAGCATGTCAAGCAAATTAAGGGCACTAGGATTATAATTTGTAACCACCAGCTGTGACTACCTCAAAGCGTTGCTTTTCTTATCCAAGATTGGAGACTGAGCTGGGCATTTAGGGGGTCAATGTGTATTCAACTGAGTCTTCAGCAATAGATAGAGTTCAGCAATAGGTAGACTTTCTGACTGTACTCCCCCTGTCTTTTTTTTTTAAGTAGACAGCAAAAATCTCTGAATATGCTCCTCATTCAGATGGCATTCTTTAATCCTCTTACCTCTCTAGGTTTAAGGATCCCTGGTGGTACAACTGTTAAGAGCTAGACTAATAATTCATTTCCCAGGTGAAAAGGCGTGGAGATCTGCTCTCACTAAGATTATAACCTAAGAAACCCATTGGGCCATTCTCTCTCACATGAGTCTGATGGGAGTAGAAACTGACAGCACATGTAAACAAACAGCAACTTCATTGATTTCCTTGGTAAAGTTGGCATTTTTTTTCAGTTCTAAGCAACAATTCTACATTTGTTTTAACGACATCTCACTGAATTTTAAATAAATCATATTTTTCTGCCTCTGCAATGACAATACTAAAGTTGTGCTAATGAAACTTTCATAAACATATAATCTATTCTAAATTTTTCTCAGAGTCTACCTCTCATATAGGATTTCTAATTTTCCTTCATTTTGAAAGCATTTAACCGTCATTAGTCTTATGGCATATTTTCCTTTTATTATGATTTTGTTAGGATTACTGACAGGTGTTCTGAAATTACATCTATGAATTTATTTGACATTGTTGGATACATTTTTTTATTTTAGTTTTCTAATGTTGGCATGGTGGTTAATAGCTCAAAAGGTGAACAGTTCAAATCTGCCAGGTGCTCCTTAGAAATCTTGTAGGACAGTTCTGCTCTGTCTTTTAGGGTGCTATGAGCAGAATGAATTCTACGGCACCTAATGATGTTATCTGAAAAATCATAATATGCTTGTGTACTTTTACCATTTGACTTTCACTTCTACTTTATTTTCTTTGCTCTTTTTACTTTTCATAACTGGAGAAAACAACAGCAAAATTCGTTACATATTTTTCTCTCTTTTTTTTCTTTCATTTGTTAATACTACTCTTTTTGCTATGAATCAGAAATGAGTTGATGGTACTAAACAACACAACAGTATTCTCTTCATCAAACAGTAAGTATATTTTCACTTTTTCTGAATGTGGGCTATAGCTCTTTAAAACACATTGCCTCAGTTCTCATTACTTGTATTGAAATATGTCCCTGCAAATGATAGAAACAAACAATAATGTAAAAAATAATTTTGCTTCTCTGGAGAAAAATAAACGAATAATTCAACAAAGTTTAGAAAAAGGTATCTTTTTTTGCCACTGAAAGACTTTTCAGATATTGATTGTTCATTTACATAAAAGTACTAACTAAAATTAAAAGACCATGTCATTTGGCTACTCAAAGTTTTAATTACATTCAGAAATGTCATAGAGTCAATCATATAACTAAACTTAGTTTTTGGTTTAACATCTCTAAATTATCTTAATCTTGTTAGTGGAAGTGTACATTTTTTTCTAGCTCTATGGTATTTAAATATTTTTTCCAAGCTCTGCTAAAAAATTGTAAGAAATAAAGCTAATTTCTAACTAATTATAATACTTACAGTTTAAATTATTTTTTGTAAAGATGAGTCAAATCAACAAAACACAACCACAGAAACCAAATACTGCAGAAGTAATTCACATTACTAAGTAAACAGGACAAATACCAAGCACATTGCATTCATAAATGTTTCTTATTTAAGAGGAAGAACATCACGTTCTTGTTCATATGAGATCATTTGGTATCTTACTGTTGTAATATTGAAATATTTATCTGTCCTAGAAAGCAATTTTCTTTTCTATGAAAAAGAATCATTTATGCTCTGTAAGAAAGGAAAAATGAATTTTAATGATAATGATTTCAGAAAGCAAGAAACATTTTGAAATGTCAGTTTATTTACAAATAGTCAGTATTCAGATCTGCAAAAGATTTCTCTCATGATTATATTTAAAGAACCAGTTCTCTAGGCTTGTTTTGTAGAGTATATCCCAGATGAGAATAAACAATCCTTAATAAACTTATGAATTTTACATTCATTTACATTATGAAATTTCACATTTTTTTATTTTTACAAATTTTTACCTTATTTTATTTTTACAAATTTTACGTTTACATTATGAATTTTACATTCATTTACAGTGAAATATCCAAGGACTAGATTATTACACATACTAGTATCCAAATTGAGCATAACATTTACATACATCCTGTATTATTAAATGAAAATATTGTCATAATTAACATCCTAAATTCATTCAGATTTTTTTTTTACCAAATTAGAAACATTATCACACAATACAAATTATAATAAACTGTGTGTGTGTACACTATGAGAAATGCAAATTACTTTGGTTTATAACTTAATTTGACATTTATATTAGAAAAAGTTCATTTGAAACACCTGGTCTTTGGTGCTTTGTTGTGAACCTTTGCTGAGGTATGTGGAGTCAGTCAGTCACCTCACACATTGTTCAGCTCCTAAGACCAGCTTCTTCTGCTTCAGGGTTTCTGCACTAATAGTGCCAAGTGTTAAGAAACATTAATGTTGACGACACAGTCATTGGTTCCTTTCCTTGGTTATTTTACAAAAGACAATTAACTATTTACCTCAGTATATTATCTTCTATTTTGTATTTATATCTAATTATTTCAATTTCTAGAAGCTCTAGTGAAGAGAAAATGATTCAGGTACTATGACAAATCATTTTCAAAGTGCTGATTGGTAATATCTGTGTGACTGGCAAAAATAAACATGAAATACAATTGTATTTATCTTCTGTAGTTTATAGAACAGAAACAAGTTACAATAAAATTGTTTCTTTAATCTTTATGATGTATAATGGTATAAATCAACTGGCTAGGATCCTTGTCTAATTAATTCAGTCAACATATGCTATAAAAATTTTTATTTTTAGTTCTGTGATAATGCACACACATTTTTTCCATTCATCATACTTTTTATTTACAACATGAGTTTCAAAATTACAGCAGTGTTTATCAAGTAGTTGATTTTTAATTGAGTGCAATAATAATGAAAATAGTAATTAAAATGGCTTAACAATTCAAATTAGCTGCTAGTTTTATCTGTTAGTTTCTTAAAATATAACAAACATTAAGAAGAAGCAATGAAACTCATGAACATTAAATAGCTGAGAACAACAGACATAGTTCATTGGACCCTCTGATTGTTTTCTGAACATTACTCAAAACTAAGTCTTACAAAGTATTTTGATATCCAGAAATATATCCAATCTTCTATGATTAATTGTTCTTTGACAAGAAAGCCAAATCTAATCAATAAAGAAGGTATAGTCTATTTAACATGTGGTATGGCCAAAATAGGATTTCCACATTCAGAAAAATGAAACAAGATTCATATCTCACACCATACACTAAGCTAATTCAAAACAGATTAAGAATTTAAATGTTAATTCTAAAACCAGAAATTTCTTGGAAGAAAATATAAAAACAAGGTTTGGGGACCTAATGTTTTCAATGATAGACAATTAAACACACACACAAAATGTGTCAACAGCAGAAGAAATATGCACTGAACCTCATTAAAGTTAAATACTTAGGGTTATAGAAATTCTTTATCTACAGCATAAAAAGACAGCCTACTGACTTGGAAAATATCTTCAGGAATGCTGTAACTAGTGAGGGTCTAACATATAAAATATATTAAAAAAATTTTACAACTTAATCTCAAAAAGACAGCAAATCAAAAACTAGGTGTTTTAGTCAGCTAGTGCTACTCTAACAGAAATACCAGAGTGGAAATCTTTGACAAAGGAAAGTTTATTCTTACACACCTTGTTAGGCTTCAAGTCTAAATTCAGGATGTCCACTCCAGGGGAAGGCTTTCCCTGTGGTGGGCTCTGGAGAACAGCCAGATATTGCATCAGCCTTTGTCCCGGAGCATCTTAGTGCAGCAACCTCAGGTCTGAAGGATGCACTCTTCTGGTGCTTCCTTCTTGACGACGTGAAGTTCCCAATTTTCTCCTTGTTTCCTTTCCTTTTATCTCTTGTAAGATGAAGCGATGAAGGGTGGTGCAAGCCAAATTCCAGGAAAACTCCCTTTACAGTGGAGCAAGGAGGTGATCCTATGAAAGGATTTACATCTCCACCCTAATCCTTTAACTAACATACAGCATAGGAAAAATCACAAAATGGAGGAATAGAGGTAATCATGGCCCAGGGACATGGCCACACATATTTTTGGGAGGACATAATTCAATCCATTACACTAGGCAAAGAACATAAACAGACACTTCCTTGAAGAGCATGTTCAAATGGCCAACAGACCAATAAGAAGATGTGCAACATCATTAGCCATCAGAGAAATGTGCATCAAAACCACATTAGGTTGGCTAAAGAACACTTGGTTGTTCAATGGTTAATGGGCTCAGCTGCTAAGCAATAGGTCTGTGGTTCAAACCCACTAGACGCTGCACACAAAGATGTGTTTCTGTTTCTCTAAGGATTTATAGCCTTGGAAGCCCTAAGAGCAGTTCTACTCTATGCTATAGAGTCACTATGAGTCAGAACCAATTTAGCGCTGTGGGTTAGGATGATTAAGATAGAAAATAAATAAATAAATAAATAAAAAGGAAAGAAAGAAAATAACCAGTCTTCAGTACTGGAGAGAATGTAGAGAAATTGGTAGGAATGAAAAATGGCACAGCTGTAGAAAACCGACAGATACTCAGAAAAACTAGAGGTAGAGCTTCCATGTGACCAACAATTCTGCTCTTAAATATATTCCTTAGGTAGCCAGTGTAAATGACATTAATAGATGTATGCACAACTATGTCTATCGCAGCATAATTCACAATATAAAAATGGTGAAAACAACTTATGGTCACTTCGAAGGACAAGTGGATAAATAAAATGTAAACGTATGCCTTCTCCTGACGTATCAGTCTGGTCAGGCTCCAAAAAACAAGTTGTTATATAAAATTGGTGTCACATGACAGTTGAAGACGACCATATCAGATCACAAAACGAAGGATGACCACATCGTTACGTAACTGACGTGTTACATTACATAACTGCAAAGAAACATTGTTACATATGCCAAGTTACAGCATTAACTATCTGGCAAGATGCATAGTAACTGCCAAGCTACATCATTACAAAGTTGCTCCATTACATCGTTACATATCTGTCAAACCAACGAGAACTATGGTTTAGCTAAGTTGACACATAATTTTAAACATCATGGATTGAATTTTGTCTGCTTGAAGTATTTGTCAATTTGTCTATGTCATCATTCCTAGTTTTGCCTGATTGTCTACCATTTTATCATCTGTGGTTATTTCCCTGTATTATAAATCCGATCATCATGATGTAATGAAATGGATTAGTGGCAGTTATGTTGACAATATCTGTAACATTAGATAGTGTCTTAAGCCGGTCTCCTTGCCAAGCTACCAATCTCCTTAGAGATTCAAAAAACAGAAGTGAACAGACAGATAGGGGACCTCACATCACCAAGAAAGCAGCACTGGGACAAGAACACATCCTTTGGTCCCAGGGTTCCCTCTAAGAGAAATTTCTAGTCCAAGACAAGACTGATAAGAAGAATCTTTCTAGAAAGCAGATGGAGAAGAAAATGTCCCCCTGGAGCTGATGCCCTGAATTTGGACTTTTAGACAAGGAGACTGTAAGAAAATAAGTATCTCTTTGTTAAAGCTATCTATCTGTGGTATTTCTGCGCAACTAGGTAACTAAGACATTAACTACTAAAATCAGCATTACTTCTATCTTGCTCTTTGGCATTCATTAAGACCAGAGGTACAAAGTAGTCAAATAATAGATTTATCGTTGTTGTGAATGCGAAATGTCAGCTAATGATATATTCAATAAATAAGGAGAAGGTGTACACACAATGAATTATTATTCAGAGATAGAGATAAGCATGTTCCTAAAACATCTGGGAACATAGCTGAATGTGGAGGACATTATGCTGAGTGAAATAGGTCAATCACAGTAAAGCAAATATTGTATGTTCTTAATTTTATGAAATGATGTGAGCAAGTATAGATACAAAAACTGATGCTCATGATTAGTTATTCAGGGACAAAGAGTGGAAGGAAATTCACTGTTTAGACAGCAGACATTTGTTGTTTTTAATGATGGGAAATGTAAGACAGAATGAGACCGAAGTATATACAGCGTGACAAAGCTAAAAGGTGTCACTAAAATGTACACAAGATAAAAGAACCTGTTGGTAACTGCTATGGCAAATATAACTTTGATATAACAGCAACAATGTTATGGATTGAATTGTGTCCTCACAAAAATGTGTATACCAGTTTGGCTAGGCTATGATTCCTGTTGTTGCACAATGTTCCTCCTTGCTGTAAATCCTGCCTTTATGATGTTAATGAGGGAAGATAAGCAGTGGTTGTGTTAGTTAGGCAGGACTCCATTGTAAGAATGTATTGGGGCAATCTCTTAGTATATAAAAGAAAGGAAATCTAGCAGTAAGTTGGGGAACTCAAACTACCAAGAAGCAGTGTTAGGAGAAGAGTGCATGCTTTGGAAAGAACTCGGGGTTCCCATGCATCAGAAGCTCCTAGTCCAGGGGAAGATTGTCAATAAGGATCTTCTTCCAGAGCCGACATAGAAATCCTTCCCCTGGATCTGATACTTTGAATTTGGAACTTTAGCTTACTGGACTGTGACAAAATAAAATTTGTCTTTCTAAAGCCATCCTCTTGTGGTATTTCTATTATGGAAGCACTTGATGATTAATACAAGCAACAATAAAAAAACGCTATGGGTATATACGTGTGTAGATGTACATGTTTGTAGGTAAAGATATATGATTATATGTGTATATATGTATAAGTCTGCATATGTATATGTGTATGCCTGTATATGACTGTATGTAAATTATATATGTAATATAGCGCGTAGGAGTTATAGTTATGGCTACTTATTCTTACACATAACCAAATACTTCACAAAATAAGTTTTCCGGGTTTGGAGGATAAAGACTATGTTCTCATGGAACATTTTAGTCAATTGGTATAAGGTATTTCTTAAGTGTAGTGTGCAGTATCTGAGTCTTAGAAGCTTGTGAGCAGCCATCTAAGAAACAACTATTGGTCTCTAGTCATCCACAGCAAAAGACAAAGAAGGCAATCAATTCTCAAAGAGATACTCCTCTACGGGGCAAACAGTCTACATGAACCACAGCCTTCGCTGCCTCGAAAAAAACAGAGCTAGGTGGTGGGTGGCTGCTATTACCAACCACTGTAATTAACGTCGCAATAAATGGACCCTGATAAAATTGGACAAAAATGTGGAACAAAACTTCAATTCTTAAAAAAAAAAAAAAAGAAACAAGACAGACAACAACAACAAAATAAAACTGTGCAGACTTATCGGATTAACTGAGATTGGAGGTCTCCCTGCAACTATTGCCTTGAGATTATCTTTAAACTTTGAACCAAAATTAACCTCTGAGGTCACCTTGTAGATACTTGATTTGTTCACAAAATAGTGAATGCTACCTGTAGTACTGTGTTTCTTTAAGAAATCATCAACAGGAAATAGAATAGTCAATATACTTTAAAAGATGATAATGTAAGAGGGTTGGGAAACAGAATAACTAGAATGGAAAAAATGATAATGTTCCTGCATTGTGGAGAATATAACCAATGTCATTGAATGATTTTTTTTTTACTATGATTGAGGCTCTCCCTGCACGGTGACAGCATACCCCTTTTCTCTGCTCCATACATGTCCTATACTCCCAACAGTCTCTTATCCCCTCCTCTCCACCCACACCCCTTCCTCCAGCAAGAGGTCAGCAAGTGGCATCCTATAGATGCATAGAACCATAAAATTCCTACAAGATACGGTTACTCTGCTTTACAAAGTCCAATCCAACGCTGTCTGAAAAGTTAACCTTCGTTATGATTTATGGCCAGTGGCCATGCTCCTAGGGAAACCCTAAAGCCCCTGGACCATCAAGTGTGGTCCTTTAGTGGAGATCTCAGGGTACACCCCTATTTATTCTCTTGTTGTCAATGAGACTCAGCTTTGTGAGCTCCATTGTGGTGGAGGGGGACCATCTGGTTCTTCTGGTCAATAGTCAACATAAAGACCCACTCAAGTGGGTCTTTCTGTCTTCCTGGGTTCTCTTTTCCCCCATGTCATTGTTGTCCTCGGTGATCATCCGTTCCTGTTTAGTTGGGACAATTTGCTGTACCCTCAGATGGCAGCTCAGCAGTTTTTAAGACCCAAGACAACACTCACCGATGAGGGGTGCAGAGAGTCCTCATTAGCAAAACACTAGTTGTGTCAATTGGCCTTGATTTCACCTGACATCATGGCCCCCGGCCCCCTGCCCCAGCTACTTTGTCCTTGTAATATTGGGTTAAGACGTGAGGAGTACTCAAATTGTGTTGAAGTCCAGCTATTATTGTTCTTCTTTCTAATGTGTGCTGTCACCGATTTCACCCAACCAAATTTCCATTAACTGTCTAATTTAAACCCTCCCCCCTTGACCCTCCCTCCCTCTCCTCCCTTGCAGCCATCAAAGAGTCTTTTCTTCTACACATAAGTCTGTTTTTAAGTTCTTATTGCAGGGGTCTCATATAATATTTGTCCTTTTGTTAATGACTACTTTCACTCAGCATAATGTCCTCCAGTTGTAACCAGGTTAAGAGATGTTTCCTGCAATCATCATTGTTCTTTATCATTACATAGTGTTCCATTGAGTAGATATATCATGGTTTACCTATCCATTCCTCTGTTGTTGGGCATCTGGGTTGATTCCAACTTTTTGCTATTGTGGACTGTGCTGCTATGAACATTCGTGTACATGTATCAGTTGGTGTGAATGGCTTTGATTCTATAGGATATATTCCAAGCAGTGGAATTACTGGGTCAAATGGTGTATCTATGTTTATTTTTTTAAGGAAGCACCAGATTGTTTTCCAAAGAGGCTGGACCATTTCGCAAACCCACCAACAGTGTAGGAGAGTTCCACTTTCTACACAGCCTCTCCAGCATTTGTTGTTTTGTGTTTTTTGGATCATAGCAAATCTTGTTGGGGTGAGATGTTATCTCATTGTCATTTTGACTTGAATTTCTTTAATAGCTAATGATCGTGAGCATGTCCACAAGTGTTTTTTGGCTGCTTGGATCACCTCTTTAGAGAAGTGTCTGTCTATCTCCTTTGCCCATTCCTTAATTGGATGATTTATCTTTTTCTTATTGATATTTTGTAATACCTTATAGATTACGGAGATCAGGCATCAGTCTGACATAGAGTTGCCAAATATTTTTTCTAATTCTGTAGGTGACCTTTTAATTCTATTAATAAAGTCTTTGGATGAGCAAAAGTGAGGAGATAAACTGACCTCTGAGTGCTGCTTTGGCTATATCTCTTAGGTTTTGGTAGGAAGTGTTTTTGTTCTTGTTGGAATCCATCAATTTCTTTATTTCATCCTTGATTTCTTCTATAACCCATGTTTTTTTGAGCAAGGTGTTCTTCAGTTTCCATGATTTCCACTTTCTATCTATGTTTTTTCTGCTATTGATTTTGACTTCTATGGCTTTATGATCTGAGAAGATGCTTTGCATTAATTCAATGGTATGGATTTTGTTGACAATTGCTTTATGTCCTAACACACTGTCTATTCTGGAGAATGTTCCATGTGCACTAGAGAAAAAGATGTAGTTGTCCACTCGTGGATAGAAAGTCGTTTATATGTCGGTGAGGTCTAGTTGGTTAATTGTGGCAATAAGGTTTTCTGTGTCCATACTGAGCTTTTTTCTAGACTGTCTGTCAAATATTGAGAGTGGAGTGTTGAAGTCTCCTACTATTATTGTGGAGTGATGTATCTCCTTATTGAGTGTAGTCAGTGTTTCTTTGATGCTGTAATATTAGGTACATAAATATTTAATATTGTTTTTGTGTATCGAACATTTTAGTAGTGTTCATTCTTGTCCACAATGGTGGATTTTACATTAAAATCGATTTTATCTGAGATTAAAATTGCCACACCTGCTTTTCTTTGTTCATTGTTAACTTGATATCTATTCTTCCATCTTTTAATTTTCAGTTTGTTCCTATCTTTAAGTCTAAGGTGGGTTTCTTGTAGGCAACATGTAAATGGGTCATGTCTTTTGATTCAAGATGTCACTGGATGTCTCTTTATTGGAGCATTCAGTCCATTCACATTCAATATAATTATTGATAGGTATGTGTTCAGTGCTGCCATTGTGATATGTTTATTTTTGTGTTGATGTTTTTCTCTGTTCTTATTAATCTGTTCAGTGACCTTCTTTGTGAGTTGATTTTTCACTTTTTTCATGGTTGGTTTTGGGGTTGTTGAGACTCCTGTATTACATTTCTTGATAGGTATGTTGCTTTCTTATTGTGCTTTATGGCTGCCCCCATGGTCCCTCTTTCTAAACTATATATAAACCCAGTTTTGATTGCTACCAGTCTTGTCAACTTCCTCTCCATCTGGAAGGACTATAATGAATGTAGTACATCCTTCTTTTTAATATGATCATATCATAGTTTACATGATATGATCACTAGATTGTTTCTTTCACAATTATAGCTTAGGCTGTGTTTTGAGCCTTCCTGACTGAATAGAATTCTGGATAATGTGTCCTTCTAAAATACAAAGTTAGCAGTTTTGTTCTTCCAAGCCAAGAATTACTTTCAGTATTTCTTGTAGCTTTGGCTTGGTTTTCACAAAATCTCTGAGTTTCTGTTTATCTGTGAATGTCTTAATTTCATTTTCATATTTGAAAGATAGTTTTATAGGATATATAATTCTTGGTTGGAAGCTCTTCTCCTTCAAGGCTTTGAATATGTCATGCTGCTTTCTCTGTGCCAGCATTGCTTGTGCTGAGTAATCCAATGAAAGCCTACAGGGTTTCCCTCTGAATGTTAGCTTTGCTTTGAGTCTTGCTGCCTTTAAGAGTTTCTGCTTATGTTTCATTTTGTTAAGCTTGACGAATGATTTGTATATAAATTGTTGAATGGGAACCTAAACTGCTTTGTAAATCTTTATCAAAACTACAAATGTTATTTCTTATGAAAAGTAATTTGACATTGTTAACATGCTGTTATAACAGAATTAGCATAAGTGGATAGCTGTAACAAAAGGAAATTTATTTTCTCACAGAAAAGTGGGCTAAAATCCAAATTCAGGGACTCAGGTCCTGGAGAAGTTTTTCTCTGTTGGCTCTGGAGAAAGGTGTCGTCATCAATCTTCCCCTGAACTTGGAGCTTCTGAGGCACAAGGGACAATGGTCCACAGGACTTACACTGCTCCCAGCACTGCTACTTTCCTGATGCTATGAAGTCCCCAGCTCTCTGTTTACTTTACTTCAACATTATCTCTTGTTGGACAAAAGGTGGTGGAATCCACACTCTTGGGAAATTCCCTTTAGTTTTGATCAGGGAGGTGACTACAGTGAGGACGTTACAGTTCCACCCTAATCCTCTCTAACATAATCCAATCTTGCCCTACTAACCACAGGCAGAGATTAGGATCTCCAACACAGGAAAATCACAGAATGGAGGACAAATGTGTGCTACACACATTTTTGGAGGGAACACAATTCAATCCATGACAGATATCTTTAAGATTTTTGCCAAAACAGACATACAATTACAGATTTGTTTTGATATAATAACATATATTCTTTATTTTTTTTTAACACACACACACACAGAAAATGTCTTAAAAAATAACTTGGTTTGGGCTACATTTTCTGAGAATATAGATAATATACAATTCACACAAAAAAGGTCACATTAATTGTTCTTTAACATTTTATGTGAGTTTAAGTTCTGTATATGCATATCAAAGCAGGACAATAAACAAAAAGACAAAAGAAGAATTGATGCCTCTGAATTGTGGTGATGGAGAAATATGTTAAATGTACCATGGACCACCAAAAGATGAAATAGATTTGTTCTGAAAGAAGTACAGCCAGAGTGTTCCTTGGAAGCAAGGATGGAAAGACTGTGTCTTACGTATTTTGGACATGTTGTCAGAAGGACTGGTCACTAGAGAAGGACATCGTACTTGCTAGCATGAAAAGTCAGTGAAAAAGAGGGAGACCCTTGTTGAGATGGATTGGCACAGTAGCCACAACAATGGGCTTAAGTGTAAAAATGATTTTGGACATGGCATAAGACTGGGCAGTGTTTCATTCTGTTGTGCACAGGGTTGCCGTGAGTCAGAACCCACTCGACAACACCTGCCAACAACATTAACAACGTAGTTTATTAAACAGTGGGAAAAAACTATTAAATATTCTTATAACAGGAGAGTTATAGCAGACATAATTTTTCCACATCATAGAAAATAGTTGTTGTTAGATGCCATCGAGTCAGTTCTGACTCATAGCAACCCTATGCACAATGCCATGTCCACAATCATTTTATGTTTAGGCCCGTTGTTGCAGCCACTGTGACAGTCCATCTCACTGAGGGTCTTCTGTCTTGCTGACTTTTCACTCTACCAAGCATAATGCCCTTCTGCATGGAATCATCCCTCCTGACAACATGTCCAGAGTATGTAAGACGTAGTCTAACCATCTCTGCTTCCAAGGAGCACTCTAGTTATACTTCTTCCAGAACAGACCTGTTCATTCTTTTGGCAGGCCATGGAACACTCAACATTCTTCTCCAACACCACAATTCAAAGCGTCAATTCTTCTGTCTTCCTTGTTCATTGTCCAGCTTTCGCAGGCATTTGACATGATTGAAAACACCACAGTTTGGGTCAGGTGCACCTTAGACTTCAAGGTGACATCTTTCCTTTTCAGTATTTAAAAAGTTCTTTCACAGCAGACTTTCCCAGTGCAATGCGTCTCTTGATTTCTTGACTGCTGTTTCCATGGACATTGATTGCAGAAAACAAGTAAAATAAAATGCTTGACAATTTTAATCCTCTCTCCATGTATCATGATGTTACCTATCTGGTCCAGTTGTGAGCATTTTTTGTTTAACTGAGGTTAATATGCAACCCATACTGAAGGCTGTAGTTCTTGATCTTCACTAGTGTTTCAAATCCTCTTCATTTCCAGCAGGTAAATGATTTCGTCTATATAACACAAGTCATTAATGAGTCTTCCTCCACTCCTGAGTCTTAGTTCTTCTTCACATAGTCCAGCTTCTCCGATTATTTGTTAGGCATAGAGATTGAAAAGACATAGTGAAAGATACAACACTGATACACACCTGTCCTGACTTTAAACCATGCAGTGTCCACTTGTTCTGTTGCCTCAACTGCCTCTTGATCCATGTACAGATTCCTTAAGAGCACAACTAAATGTTCTAGAACTCCCATTCTCCTCAACTTTAGCCATACATAAAATAGTATCAAACATCTCTTGTGTGTGTGTGTTTATGAATGTGTACATATGTATGATAGTAGTAGAGATATATGTAAAATTTTCTGGGAGAAATGTGTAAAAGTTTCTTAAAATATTTTGACTAAATAAATGTATTTAAACGCACATAAGCTGTTATGCTGTGATTCCAAATTCTAAGAATTCTTTCCACGAAAATAATTGAACAAGAATTTTTAATGTACTTCATTTAAACTAAAAATACTTTTTGTTATTGTGATTAAGTGAAAGTATACAATCTCAATTAATTTTGCATGCTTGCCTATCTGCAGCTCCTTCTGCTCTCTTTGCCTGGTGACAGCATACCCCTCCTTCACATTCTATACTTGTAGTATCATCTCAACGATCTCCTGGCCCCTCCTCTCCCTCTTATCTCCCACCTAGAAAGAGACCAGTAGGACAGCATCCTATAAACACACAGAACCATAAACATACCCGCTGTATGGCCACACTGTGTCTCCAAGTCCAGACCATTTTTGTCCAAAGAGTTGACTTGCATAGTGTTTTCTGGTCAGGAGCAGCAGCAGGTTTAGGAGCTATGCTTCCAGGGGATCCTCCAAGCCACTGGACCATCAATTGTAGCCTTTAAGTAGAGTTCTTGAGCTGCACCCCTCTTTTTATTGTGTTTACATGGGGCCTCAACATTATATGCCCCATCACAGCTGTCCATAGTGGTGGCCAGGCACCATCTGGTTCTTCTGGTCACGTGTTGATACAGTCTCCAATTCACATGGGTGCTTCTGTCTCTTGATCTCTCTCTTCCTTGTGTCTTTGCTGTTCTTAGTCACTATCTGTTCCGGATGAAGTGGGACGATTTGGTGTATCCCATATGGCAGCTTGCTAGCTTGTTGGACTCAGGATGCCACTCACCAGTATGGAGTGCAGAAGACTCTCTTAGCAATAAGCAAGTTATGCCAATTGGCCTTGATGTCCACTGAGGGTGTGGTCCTCAGCGCACCCCCCACTATCCTATTCTAGCAACATTGAGTTGAAGTCCAGTTAATTTGATCTGTTTTCTACTGTGTACTGTCACTCCTTTCACCTAACCAAATTTCTATCAACCATCTAATGTATGACCAATCCTCTCCTTTCATCCCATACTTGGAACCATCAAAGAGTCTGTTCTTCTAAGTCTATTTTTAAGTCCTTATAGCAGGAGTCTCATACAACATTTGTCCTTTTGCCATTGACTAATTTCACTCAGCATAATGTCTTCCAATTGAAACCAGATTATGAGATGCTTTGTAAAAGCATTATTGTTCTTTATAATTGCATAATGTTCCATTGAGTGTCTGTACCATATTTTGTTTATCCATTCTTCTGTTGATGGGCCTTTAGGTTGATTCCATCATTTTGCAATTGTGGACTTTGTTGCAATAAATATTGATGTGCATGTATTTGTTCATGTGACAGCCTTTGTTTCTATAGGATATAGTCAAGCAGTGGGATTACTGGATCAAATGGTATATGCATTTCCCGCTTTTTAAGGAAGCATCAGATTGCTTTCCAAAGAGGTTGTACCATTTTATAATCCTGCCAGCAGTGTAGGAAAGTTCCAATCTCTCCACAGCCTCTCCAGCATTTGTTGTTTTGTGTTTTCTGGATCATAGCCAGTCTTGTTGGGGTGAGATGGTATCTCATTGTAGTTTGGATTTGGCTTTCTCTGAAAGCTGATATTTGTGAGGGTTTCCTCATGTATCTTTTGGCTGCCTGGATGTTCTCTTTGGTGAAGCGTCTGTCCATCTCCTTTGTTCATTGCTTAATTTGGTTGTTTACCTTTTTCTTGTTGATATTTTGCAGTACTTTCTAGATTATGAAGATCAGACTTTGGTCCAAAACGTAGTTGATAAATATTTTTTCCTGTTCTGTAGGTGGTCTTTTAGCTCTTTTGTAAAATCAAAATACTTCAAGTTTTGTCAGTTTATATTTTCACTAGTATTCTATTAACAACAACAAAAAGTTTCCACCAAGTTGCCTCTGACTTGCAGTCACCCCCAAACATCTCAGAGTAGAACTATTCTCCACAGGGTTCTCAGTAACTGATTTTCTTAAAGTAAATTGCCAGACTTTTCTTCTGAGGCACTTCTTGGAGAACTTCAACTTCCAATTTTTTTTTTAGCAACTAGGACTGTTAAACTTTTGTAGCACCTACAGACTCCAATATTATATAATGGTTACTATTATCTTGTATTGTTCTTGCAATTATTATATTTTATTTTTTCCAACCTGGAAGGAATATAATGGTTGCTGATGGTGAATCTACAATAATTTGAATAATAACTCAAAACCAAACTCATTGCCATCAAGTCAATTCCCACTCACAGCAACCCTATACAACAGAATAGAAACTCCAAACAGTTTGTAGTGAGTGCCTATGGAGTTGAACTGCCAACCTTTTGGTTAGCAACTCTAGCACTTAGCCATGGTAATTCTAAATAGTTAACTTTCTCATAAATCATTTGTTTCTTTTTATGCAAATTCATTTTATTTGTCTAGTTTTATTTTACTTATTTTATTGATTTGTAATATCTCATATAAAAAATAGTAATTTTCTGCCACAAAGAACACATATAAAGTTTGCGTTTCTCTTTCCTTACTGTTCGTGTTTTCTTTTCCTCATCTCCATGTTTTTAAACTATGTTTTCCCCATAACTGATTTCTCTCTCTGTAACATCTGTCTTTGCTGTTATTACAGAGATTTTACCCCACAAAAACTAATACAAAAATCCTTGTTTATTTCTATCTAGTACAATTTGCAGTTTCATTAATTAAATTGAAATATTTGATTCTCTTACATTTTTTCTGGTGTGTTGAATTAAAAGCAACTGTAACTTTTACTTTTAAAGTTTTTTCAACACTATTTAGCAAATTCATATTTCATAATAAACATTCAAAACAGCCATTGAAGCAGAGTTTCCACAAGTGTATATAGACTTTTGTTAGCAATCAATTGCTGTTCTGTTAATGATAATTATCTCTTTGGAACGAATTGTGGACAATTATTCTTGTATTCACATTTTCCTCATTGAATTTATTTTATTTTTATAATTAGTGAATAACCTACTATTTTTTTTATTGTGACTGAGTGTAAATGTACATTCCCGCATAAATTTACATGCCTACCTATATGCAGCTTCCACTGCTCTTCCTGCCCGGTGACAGCACACTATTCCTCTCTGCTCCATACATGTCTCATCCTCCCAACAGTCTCCTTTCCTCTCCTCTCCACCCACTCTCCTTCCAACCAGATGTCAGCAGGATGATATCCTATAGATGCATAGAACCATAAAGTGCATCCAATATATGGTCACTCCACATTGCTAAGTCGTGTCCAAAGGGTGGAACTTCATTATGATTTATGGTCAAGGGCAGCATCAGGGCCAGGGGCCATGCTCCCAGGGGAACCCCAAAACTGCTGGACCATCAATTGAGGTCTTTTAGTATACATCTCAGGATGCACTCCTTTCTATTCTTGTGTTGCCAGTGAGACTCAACTTTGTGAGCTTCATCGTGGCTATCACTGGTGGTGGCCGGACACCACCTGGTTCTTCTGGTCCCAAGTCGATGTAGGCACCCACTGACGTGGGTCTCTCTAACTTCTGGGTTGTCTTTCCCCATGTCATTTTGTTCCTCAGTGAGCATCCATTCCTGCTTGAGTTGAGACAGTTTGCTGTGCCCTTGGATGGCAGCTTGGCAGCTTTTACTAGTTTTAAAATTGGATTTGTATTGAAACCAATGTTCAAGCTTTTAATACAGCATCTCAATTCTCAGATCAGCAAGATTTGTTTTGAGAGAACTCTAAGCGGAGAGAAATAAGAAGTATCAAGAAAAGTCTTTCATCTGCATAAAAATTTTTATAGGATAACTCTATCCTAACCTCGGCAGTCTAAAACCTGGGTCATTCAAAATGAACAGTATTATTACAGAATCACTACATTAGAATAGAATACATATCAAATTTTAACATTTTTTGTCATGTGTAAATCCATGTAAAATTTTTGTAACACGTAGGACAGCATCTTGGACTGTTAAGTGCAAATTGATATTATACTGAGGTGTTTGAAAACAAAGTGATTTCTTTTAACAATCTAAGCCAGAGAATGTGCTATGTAAACACTTAAACTCCTAGGCAATATTTTTAGCTAGAAAATATGTTCCACTCCCTCAATTCCACCACAAGAAAACGCTTAAACTGACATTTCAAGGTCTCTATTTAGTGAGGTTAGAATTCGCAATGTTCCACTGTGATTTGTAATTGGTGGAGATTTGTTTACTTCTACTCAGCTCTGTTTCTGTGCTTGAACATTCTGCTGACTCCACAATGAACTTCAAGGTGAACTTCAGAGGTTCACTGAAAGGTTTATTCATTTTGGCAGAATAAAGGCTGACTCTACATAGTTAAACTTTAAGCTACATTCCTGTACCTTGCAAAACCATAAGCATTTTCTTTACAACTGGCTATTTTCCATTTTTGATATGAAGAGAGCCAAAACAAGAGTTAGTAAAGAAACCAGAATTACATTAAACTAAGGAAAAAAATTATCTAGGAGAAAATTGTTTACATGGTCACTGTATTAATCCCTCAATCTAATTTCATTTAAAGACAGAAGTTTGATTATTTTTGCCTATATTCCTTGAGAAATTATAGCACTCATTATATTTAAATAGCAAATTGAACTTAATATATCTATATTAATAAAACAGACTCTTTTTCCAAGAGTGGTTGAGAAAAAGAAGAACAAATACAATTTCAAAGGCCACAGGCACAAAGAGCTGTATGTCATCTTGTCATGTCAATGGTAAGGATAGAGGCAAGATGTGGTCACACTAATGCCTTCTTTATCGGAAAAGTTAAGAGCATCCCAAACTTAAACTTGTGGTTATAAATTTAGTCTTTAGGTTTTATTTATTAGGGTAAGTTTAGCAAAAACGTAAAAGTCTTTTCTGGACTTTGTGAATGTGGTAGTCTTAATTTATTCATCACCAATCATTTTCTTCTTATGTGTATTCATGGAAACCATGGTGATATAGTGGTTTAGTACTATGGCTGCCACCAGAAGGTTAGCAGTTGTATATTCCTAGGAACCTTATTATCTGACAACTTCAGCAAAAAATTTGGAGACATAAGAATATGTTTGTGTAATCCTGTTAAGAAGATCAAAATAGTCATAGCAAATTAGAGAACTTTGGTTTCTTATGCTTGGATAGTTAAGCAAAGGAGTGGGTAGTTTTGTTCTAACTCTCTGATTACTATTTTTAGCACCCAGTAGGGAATTCCAAACTCTACAATGATTTACATGTGAAATGATCTAAAAGTTATTGCTGTGAAAATTAAATGTAGCTCTGCCATTCTTAAATCACATCAATCAACTGCAATCATTAATCAAGCTGAATGCAGTGACTTGGGCCAACACTTACTATTGATTCTAGCTGAAATTTCACTATATTTATAACTTAATGCCTTGTAATGTGTGTAATATTTAAATATAACCTGGTGTAAATTATCGATTGTCACAGTAAAAATCCTGTGACTTGGACATAAATTATTAAGAATTTTTTGTCTGAAGGAAGTAAACAAAATATTTAAAACAGCAGGAGGAATTGTATGCTTATTGATACATGCTAAGTGTATATTTGTCATTAACATGTTTATGGAGAAACTCTGAAACATAAAAAAGAAGAGAACACACAAACAGAAAAAGTGATTTGGATATTAGAGAATAGGTTTGATTTCAAATCCCTAAGAATTTTTATGTTAATATTCAGGGTTTCCCTTCTAAATGGGAAGTCCAGACAATCTTAATCATAAAATTGTACATGTGAAAAAGAAAATCAGGTAACTTAATACATCTCTTGCTGAACGTGATTCACAGTTTTTGTTTAGTTGAATTATAATTGCCAAGCCAAGCCAAGTGCCAATAAGTTGCGTGCAAAACTCTTAACTTCATTGATAATCATTTTCCTCACCTGCAAGAGAATATGTCAACCAAAATAGTCCTTAAGGAAATGTGCAACTTGCCTCCCTTACAAGTCACTACATTCAGGGGGAGAGGAGCCAAGATAGCAGACTAAACACACATCTGCCTAAATTCCTCTGGAAACCAAGACCTGAATTGATAATTAAATGGAGACATCTAGACACCTTGTGAGCCCTAGGACACAGCATAAGGCTGTTTTGGACTTCATACCACTGAATGGAAAACCTCCTCTCATTCGCTGACCCTGTTCTTAGCAAGAGCTGACTTTGACAGACTGAAGGTAACTCACTATCTTAACTTTTTTTCTCTGTCTTAGCCAGTGAGTAGGGCTGGGCCTTGACTAGCAGGTAACCACAGACACACTGCTAGTGGGATCAGCAGGGGAAATTTTCACATCTTGAGAGCCCAGCTTTGGACTCTGTGCTTCTTGGCACCTTTGGCCTCTCTTCTCGTGTAGTTTGTACAGAGGCAGGCCCCTAGATTGTGAGGATGCCATCTCGTTCCATCTGGAGGTGGATACAATCATAAGGAGGCCCCAGCTGGACCTAGTTCCTAGGCTGGAAGGCAGCAGCTGCCCAAGGAGAGTGCATTTCTGGCAGAAAAGCACTATTTTACACAGTCTTAACAATGGCTGGGGCCCAGCAACAGAGGCTGTGGACTCTGTGCATCTTGGCACATTTAGTCTCTCTTTCTGCCTCTGACATAGAGTAGCCTGGACCCAGCCAGAGGACAAGCTTCTGCAAGACACTATCTTGTTTCACTAGGAGGCAGATATATCCTTATGGAGGCCTCAGCTGGACCTAATTTCTGGGCTGGGAGGCAGCGCCTGCCCAGAGAAGAACACTTTTCTGGCAGAAAATCAGGATTCTACACAGTGTTGCCTACAGCTGGAGCCCGACAGCATAGGCCAGCAGAGCAGTAGCCTTTCTGTATTTTGAGGTAGTTTATAACATCTGGGGTTCAATATAGAGGTGCTTACTCTCTCAGCTGAGAAGAGGGACCTATACAACTGAAAACCTGACTGACTTTGGAAGTTGTCACATACCTTTTACCTTTCATTTTAAGACAGCCTAGAGAAACAACTGTGGTCTATCCTCACAGCATCTCTCCCAGCCTCTATTGACTCACATGATGCCCCCAAAACAACAAACTCTAGAGAAAACCATAACCAAAAAATCACCCATGGCATCAGAAGGCCCCCAAAGGAAACCACCTCAGAATTTTCCAGACGAAAAAGCTTTTCTGGAACTATCAGAAAGGGAATACAAAATGATTATATACAGAGTCCTTCTAGACCTTATACAAAATGTATCAGAACAAAATGAAAAATTAAGCAAGTTGTTCAATCTGATGGAACACCAGTACTCTGAAATTCAACAGATCAAGAACAAAATCAAAGACATAGAAACTTCCATTCAAAGCCAAGAAAATGGAATGGAACAAATGCAAAAGAGAATTTCTGATTTGGGAGGCAAAGCCCCTGACTCCAGCATCTATGAGGAGAAATCAAATAAAAAGAAACAAGAAAAACGAAGAGCATTAAGAAACATGTGGGACTCTGTTTCATGTAGGAACAATCTACAATTAATCAGAGTTCCTGAACAGGGCGAGACACCTGAAAACACAGAGAGTATTGCTGCTGAACTGCTGACAGAAAACTTCCCAGAAATTATGAAAGAAGAGAATATAGATATCCAAGATACATATCAAACACCACTCAATCTAGATCTCAAAAGAAAGAGTCCAAGACATATTATACTCAAGCTTAACAAAATGAACATAAGAAGAAACTCTTAAAGGCAGCAAGACTCAAAGTAAAGCTAACATTCAGAGAGAAACCCTGTAGGCTTTCATCCGATTTCTCAGCAGAAACAATGCTGGCTCAGAAACAGTGGCATGACACATTCAAAGCCTTGAAGGTGAAGAACTTCCAACCAAGAATTATATATCCTGTGAAACTATTGTTCAAATATGAAAATGAAGTTAAGATCTTCACAAATAAACAGAAACCCAGAGACTGTATGAAAACCAAACCAAAGCTACAAGAAATACTGAAAGAATATCTTGGCTTGGAAGAATAAAACCACTTTATATATTAGAAGCAAATGCAGTACACATCACTCAGAATCCGATTCAGTTAGGGAAGGCTCCAAACTCAATCAGAGCTATAACAGTGAAAGAAATAATCCAGTGAAAACTATGATGTCATCATACTAAAAAGGGGGATGTGCTATAGTCATTATAGTCCTTCCAGATGGAGAGGAAGTTGATAGGAATGGTAACAATTAAAATTGGTTTTATACATAGTTTATTAGGTGGGATCATAGTGGTAGATACAAAGCACAATAAAGATGCAACATATCAAATCAAGAAACGTATTACAGGAGTCTCAACAACCACAAAATCAACCTTGAAAAAGGTGAAAAATCAATTCACAGAGTACCCTAAAACAGATTAATAAGAACAACAGAGGAAGTATCAACACAAAAATAAATATATCACTGAATAAATGGCATCACTGAACACATATCTATCAATAATTACATTGAATATGAATGGACTGAACGCTCTAGTAAAGAGACATCGAGTGACTTCTTGGATCAAAAGCATGACCCATCATTTATTGCCTACTAGAAACTCACCTTAGACTTAAAGATAGGAGCAAACTGAAAATTGAAGGATGGAGGAGTAGATATCAAGCTAACAATGAACAAAGAAGAGCAAGTATGGCAATTCTAATCTCAGATAAAATAGATTTTAATGTAAAATCCACCTTTGTGGACAAAGATGAAGACTATTGCTGAAAGACTCAATACACAAGCAGGAATTAATATTAAATATTTGTGCACCTAATATTAGAGTACGTAAATACATTGAAGAAACACTGACTACACTTACATCATTACATTCCGGTGTTTTATGCTTTAGTGACTGGGGCCAACCTTGGTTTGCTATGGTGAGATGAATCAGGATCTTTACACTAAATCCTGGAACACTTTTATGTGCTTAAGGCCTGATAACAGCAGTGTAAACTGAGGATATGCACTGCTCTAGTTCCACCTGATGAGTCCAAAAACCCACTGCCATTGAGTCAATCCTAACTCATAGTGACCCTGTAGGACAGCAGAACTGATCCATAGTTTCCATGGAAAGCCTGGTGGATTTGAACTGTCAACACTTTGATTAGCAGCTGTAGCACTGACCTACTACACCACCAGGGTTTCTTGAGTAATCCTGGGTTGTGCAGATGTTAATGTCTTAAGTTGCTAACTGAAAGACTGGAGTTTTGAGCCCTCCTAGAAGCACCTCAGAAGGAAGACTGCCAATCTGCTTCCTCAGTATTACATATCCTAAGAAGGCTATGGAGCACAATTCTACTCTGACACACATGAGATGACTGTGAGTTGAAATCTGCTTGATGGCGACTGATAGTGTCACATGAAGAGATACTCCAAGTCTATGAGACTCAAAATATGGCCCCCAGAATTGCAGCATTGACATAGCCTAAGAACTTGTTAGAAACCCAAAATCTTAGGCCCCAACCCATACATAACAAATTAGAAACTCTGAATGTAGGACTAAGATATCTGTTTAAAAGGCCTTCTGGGTGATTCTGATACATGATAAAATGTGAGAACCACTCTTTGTCCTAAGTAAGGCATGGTATGGCTTCATAGTTAAACAAAAAGTATTGTTATTGCTAGGTGACACTGAAACAGGGGTGGGGTGTGAGGGAGGCTTCATGCCCCATTTTCAAAGGGGAAATTAAAGTAGACACTCAGGACTAATTCTTTTCCTGTTTTTCTTAAAATTCCTGGCCTCTTAACATTACCTAGCTCAGGCAGGAAATTACACATTAACTTACAGAAGCCACTGAGGTAAAATCTTTCAAACCTTTACAGCCTTCTTAGGATCATCAAAGAAGTAGAGGCACCAGCTTGGGGAACTCCTGCTCAGTTGACAACTGAGAGTTTTCTGGACTTCATTTCTGATGCATATTCTGCCTGGCCTGCCACTGGACTGATGTGCTTCCCTAATTGATCTCATTGTTTTCTCCCGTACACCTTCCCCTGACTTGGCACAATGGTCTCTCCCTTAAAAGCCTCACCTTGAAAAGCCCTGAGCTTGCCTGACAGCTTTGGACAGGCTTTAAGGATGAAAATGCCACCTGTCCCCTGTGTTGCCCACAGCAGAGAAATAAAAACGTTTGATCTCTTACCTAAGCACCTGTCTCAGAGATTGGCTTTAGCAGCAGTTAACAAGAACTTGGAGTTTGTCTGGTCATAATATCTAGTCAAATCTGATGTATAGTGATCCTTTGTAGAACAGAACAAAACGATAATGGGTCCTATGCCTTCCTAATTATCAAGGCCATGTCAAATCTACTGTTGTAGCCTTTGTGTCAATTCAGCTTGCTGATGGTCTTCCTCTCTTTTACCAACCTTCTTTTTCAAGCATGATGTCCTTCTCCAAGGACTGGTCCCTCCTGATAACATAGCCAAAGGATATTACATGTAGTCTCACTATCCTCACTTCTAAGGAGCACTCTGGCTGTATTTCCTCCAGTACAGATCTGTTCATTCTTTTGGTATTCCATGGCATATTCAAAATTCTTAGCCAATGACATAATTCAAAAGCATCATTTCTTCAGTGTTCCCTATTCATTGTCCAGCTTTTGCATGCATATGATGCAGGTGAAAATATGATGGCTTGGAAAGTGACATCTGTGCTTCTAAATTTTATAAAGTTCTTTTCCAGACTTACCCAAAATAACAAATCATTTGATTTCTTAACTGCTGCTCTATGGGCATTGATTATGTATCCAAGTAAAATGAAATCCTTAATCTTTTCTCTTTTTAGCATACACTACTTACTAGTGTAGTCGTGAGGATATTTGTTTTCTTTATGTTGAGGTTTAATCCACGCTGAGGACAGTAGTTTGGGGTCTCTATCAGTAAGTGCTTCAGGACTTCCTCACTTAAAGCAAGCATATCTCAGGTTGTTAATGAATCTTCCTCTAATCTTGATTAGTGTTCTTCACACAATACAGGTTCTCTGATTATTTGTCCATCATGCAGATTGATTAATTGTAGTGAAAGTGTACAACTCTGATGAACTCACTCCTTTCCTGACTACACAATACAGTATCCCCTTGTTCTTTTCAAGTGACTGCCTCTTGGTCTAAGCAGAGATTCTTTATAAGCACAATCAAATGTCAAAGAGTTTCCATTTTTCCAGTGTTATCCCTAATCTGTTATGATCCACACAATTGAATGCTTTTGCATAGTCTATTAAAAAAACAGCTATCTTCCTGGCATTCTCTGCATTTAGCCAGGATCCAGCTGATGTCAGCAATGCTATCGTTCATTCTACATCCTCTTTTCAATCTGGCTTGAGGTGCTGGCAGGTCCCTGTCAATGTACTGCCACAACCACTTTAGAATGATCTTCAGAAAAATGTTAATTGTGGGGGCAGAGTCAAGATGGCAGACTGGACACACTTCCCTCTCAAGACTAAGGTCCGGATTGGTAATTAAATAATTAGCTTTCTGGACATCCAGTGAGCCCCAGGACATGGCATAGGACTGCCAATTTGGACTACATGCCACTCAATGGAAAAATTCTTCTCTCTCACTGAGCATTGCTTCTGCCAACTAGCCACTTGAGTGGATTGAAGGTACTGGTGATTTTAACTTTTCTTCTTTCTGTCGGCTGGTAGGATGGGAATGAGAAGCTATGCTGAGCCATAGGACTAAAGTAAAGAGTGTGCACTGGAGCTGAGAGACAGTGTGTGGAATAGTCACATTTTGAGAGCCCAGCTGTAGATTGAAGGCACTGCAGCCCCTCCACCCTCTCTATACAGAGCTCTGCCGTAGATTCAGCTGTGTAGCAGCAGGAGGGATAGCTTGACCAGGATGCCATTTTCTTCAGCTGGGAGGTTGAGTTACCCAACTGGAGGCCACAACAGGGGCTAATTCTCAGGCTGGGAGGCAGTTCCAGGCAGGGGAACACTTTTCCAGCAGAAAGGCTGTGTTTAGCTCAGTGCATTATGAGTAGTGGCAGCACTGTAGTAGCCACAGCTGAAGACATGCCTGTGTTGTTAGCTGGAAGATGGGTCCTGCCACACTTGATGGCCTGAGTGATTTTGGAAGCTGTCACATAGCTTTTAGCTTTTTAAAATCAGATTGCCTGGAGAAATAACTGCTGTCCAGCCTGATGGCATCTCTTCCAGCCTTTACTGACTGATATCAGAGAGCCCACTGAGGCTAGTCACTAGAGTACACAGAAGCACTAACTCTTCACAGAACTATGACTCAGCTCCTGTTCAGGCAACACCAGAGAAACTAAACACCTCTAGATACCCTGAAAGCAACAAACCATCACCAAACATTTAAAGAAACAACCCGCCATGCTTCCAGAAAACTCCCAAAATAAAGAATCAAAAAACTTCCCAGACGAAGAAACCTTTCTGAAACAGTTGGAAGTTGAGTACAAAAGAATTATATAGAAAGCCCACCTAGACATTATACAAAATGCAGCAGAGAAAAATGAAAAATTAAGCTAGCTATTCAAACTGATAGAACATCAACATTCTGAAGTTTGACAAATCAATAACAAAATTACATAATTACATAATTCAGTTAAAAGCCATACGAGCAGAACTGACAAATTGGAAGTCAAACTTAGTGATGTTGAAGATAGAACAAGTGACCCCAGCATTTATGAGGAGAAATCAGAGAAAAGAAACAAGAAAAATGAGAAAGCATTAAAAAACATGTGGGACTGTATCAAGAAGAATAATCTATGATTAATTGGTGTTCCTAAACAGGGAAGGATAGCTGAAGATACAGAGAGTATTATAGTTGAATTGCTGACAGAAACCATCCCTGAAATTATGAAAGAAGAGAACATAGATATCCCAGATGTGTATCAGATGCCTCAAAAAACAGACACGAAAAGAAAGACATCAATACATATTGAAATCAAGCCTAATAAAACAAAACATAAGCAGAGACTCTTAAATGCAGTGAGAATCAAAGCAAAGCTAACAGAGGGAAGCCCTGTAGCCTTTTGTTAGATGTCTTGGCAGAAATGATGTTGGCACAGTGTCAGTGGAATGACACATTTAAAGCCTTGAAGGAGAAAAGCTTCCAACCAAGAATTATGTATCCTGCAAAACTGTCTTCCAACAATGAAGATGAAATTAACACATTTGCAAATAAACAGAAGCTTAAAGACTTTGTAAAAACCAATGCAAAACTACAAGAAATACTGAAAGAAGCTCTTGGCTTAGAGGAACCAAACCATTAAGTGTATATTTAAGGAAACGATGCAAGACACAACATCCAGAAGCTTACTCAGTTAGGGGAGGCATAAAACTCAACCAAAGCTATCATATTCAAAGAAGGGAACCAGTGATCTTATCCTCACCTTAAAAAGAGGGATATATTACAGTAGCTACAGTGCTTTCAGTTGGAGAGGAAGTTAATAAAATATGTAGAAAACTGGCTTTAAACTTAGAATATTAATGGAGACATTAGGAGTAGCTGCAAAGTACAGTAACAATGCAACACATCAAAAGAAAAACATAATACAGGAGTCTCAATGAACCCAAAACCAACCCTGAAAAAGATGAAAAGTGAATGACCCACAACAGAATATTAACAGCAACAGACAAAACAGCAACACAAAAATAAATGCATCAATACGACAGCACTAAACACATACCTATCAATAATTACACTGAACGTAAGCATACTGAATGCTTCAGTAAAGAGATAATGAATGACATCTTGGATCAAAAAATGTGACCCATCTATATATTGCTTAAAAGAAACTCACATTACACTTAAAGATATGAACAAACTGAAAGTTAAAGGATGGAATAATATATACCAAGATGACAATACACAAAGAATAAGCAGGTGTGGCAATACTAACCTCAGATAAAATAGATTTTAATGTAAAAACCACCATCATGAACATGCACAGTCAATATTTACTGCTGGAAGTTTCAATACACAAGCAGGACTTAATGATATTAAATAATTATGAACACAGTACTGAAGCATATAAATACATCAAACAAACACTGATTACATTGAAAAATGAGATAGATTACCCCACAATAATAGTGGGAGACTTCAACACTCCACTTTCAGCAGTGGACAGAACATTTACAAAAAACTCAAGAAAGACACAGAGGATCTTATTGCAACAATTAACCAATTAGACCTCATCGACACATATAGAATTTTTTATACAGCAACAGATAAGTACACCTTCTTCTCCAATGTACGTGGAACATTTTCCAGAATAGACCATGTGTTAGGACATGAAGCAAATCTCAACAAAATCCAAACCACTGAATTACTGCAAAGCATCTTCACAGACCATAAAGCCATAAAAGTAGAAATCAATATTAGAACCAACATAGACAGAAGTTTGAACTCAAGGAAACTGAACAACACCTTGCTCAAAAATTCATGAATCATAGAAGACATAAAGGCTGAAATAAGGAAATTCGTGAATTCAAATGAGAACGAAAACACATCCTGCCAGAACCTATGGGGTATAGCCAAAGCAGCACTCAGAGGTCAATATATCGCTATGGATGCATGCATCTGGAAGAATGAAAAGACCCAAACCAAATAATTAACCTTACAGCTTGAACAAATAGAAACAGACCAACAGAGGAACCCCTCAGGCACCAGAAGAAAATAGATCATAAAGATTAGAACATAACTAAATGAATTAGAGAATAGAAGAACAATAAAAAAACTGATGAAACCAAAAGCTGTTTTTTTGAAAAGATCAACAAAACTGACAAACCATTGTTTAAACTTACTAAAGAAAAAACAGGAGAGAAAACAAATAACTCAAATAAGAAATGAGATGGGAAATGCCACAACAGACCCCACTGAAATCAGAAGTATGATAACAGACTACTACAAAAGACTGTACTCTAATAGATTTGAAAACCTAAAGGAAATAGACAAATTCCTAGATTCATACCACCTTCCAAAATTATCACAAGGAGAAGGAGAACAACTTAATAAACCCATCACAAAGGAAGACATTGAAAAAGTCATCAAAAAACTACCACACACAAAAAGCCCTGGCACAGATGGCTTCCCTGCAAAATCCTAACAAGCTTCTAGAGAAGATTTAACTCCTATAGTATTGAACCTATTTCACAATATAGAAAGGAACTTGGAATACTCCCACATTCATTCAATGTAGACAGTGTAACCCTGATAAGAAAGCCAAGGAAAAATCCAACAAGAAAGGAGAATTAAAGACCAGTATCATTCATGAACTTAGATGCAAAAATCTTTGAAAAAGTCCTTGCCAATGGAATTCAATAGCATAGAAAAAAAATTCATCACAATCAAGTGGGATTCATACCATGGATGCAAAGCTAGTTCAGCATCAGAAAAACAATTAATGTGATCAATCACATAAGTAATACAAAAGATAAGAATCACCTGATTTTGTCATTGACGCAGAAAAGGCATTTGAGAAAGTCCACCATCCATTCATGCTAAAAACTCTCAGCAAAATAGGAATAGAGTAGAAATTCCTCAACACCGTAAGTGTCATCTGTGCAAAGCCAATAGCCTACATCATCCTGAATGGAGAGAGACTGAAAGAATTCCCCTTGAGAATGGGAACTAAACAAGGATGCCCACTCTCACCACTTCTATTCAACATTGTACTGGTTCTGGCCAGAGCAATTAGACAAGACAAAGAAATAAAAGGCATCTACATCATCAAAGAAGTAAAAATCTCCCTGTTTGCAGATGATATGATTGTATACACAGATAATAATAAAGAATATGTTAGTAAACTACCAGAAGTAATAGAAGAGCTCAGCAAAATGTCAGTATATAAATAAACATAAGTAAATCAGTAGGATTCCTGTGCCAAGCCAAGTGCCGTCGAGTTGGATCACTAACAAAAAGATCATTAGAGGAGAAACAATCAAATCAATGTCATTTACTATGGCCCCAATACAAATTCCAGTGACATTTTTTAATGAGATGGAGTATCAAATCACCAATTTTGGAAAGGGAAGAAACCCTGGATAAGCAAAGCACTACTGAAGAAGAACACATTAGGAGGCCTCTAACTACCTGACTTTAGATACTATTGCACTGCCACAGTAGTCAAAACAGCCTGCTAGTGGTACAAAAAGAGACATATACACCAGTGGAATAGAGTTGAGGCCCCAGAGATGCCACCATCCTCTTATGAACAGTTGATATTCGACAAAGGCCCTAAGATTGTAAACTGGGGTAAAAACAGTCTGTTTAACAAATGGTGCTGGCAAAGTTGGATATCCATCTGCAAAAAATTGAAACAAGATCCATATCTCACACCTTACACAAAAACCAACTCAAATTCGATAAAAGACCTGCATATCAAACCTAAAATGACAGAGATCATGCAAGAAAAAACAAAGTCAACAATGGAAGTTTTAATAAACAGCTTAGACAAACTTCAAAATCTGACAAAGCACAACCAACAAAAGATAAACTAGATGAATGGGAACTGCTAAGAATCAAACATTTTTGCTCACCCAAAGATTTTGTCGAAAGAATTACAAGACCACCTACAGAATGGGAAAAAATATTTGGCAACTATATGTCAGATCGATGTCTGACTTCCATAATCTACAAGATACTGCAAACTATCAACAAGAAAATGGTAAATTAACCAGTTACAAGTTGGGTGAAAGAGAAGGACAGACACTTCACCAAAAAGGACATCCAAGCAGCCAAAAAATACATGAGGAAATGCTCACAATCATTAGGTATTAAATAAATCCACATCAAAACTACAATGAAATACCATCTCACCCCCACAAAGTTGGCTATGATCCCCGAAACACAAAACAACAAACGCTGGAGAGGCTGTGGAGAAACTGGAACTCTCCCACACGGTTGGTGGGAATGCAAAGCGGTACAACCTCTTTGGAAAGCAATCTCGCGCTTTCTTAAATAGCTGGAAATAGATACACCATTTGACCCAGTAATCCCACTCCTTGGAATACATCCTACAGAAGCAAAAGCAGTCACACAAACAGATACACATACACGAATGTTTATTGTAGCATAGTCTACAATAGCAAAAAGATGGAATCAATCCAGATGTCCAACAGCAGTTGAATGGATAAACAAACTGTGGTATATATACTCAATGGAACACTATGCAATTATAAAGAACAATGATGATTTTAGGAAGCATCTCATAACCAGCTTTCAATTGGAAGTCACTACATTGAGTGAAATCAGTCAGAGGCACAGGACAGATTTGTATGCGATCCCTAGTATAAGGACTTAAAAACACTCATGTACAGAAGAAAAGACTCTTTGAAGGCTACATGGCAGGTAAGACAGAGAAGGAGAGGGCTGGCTGTACATTAGACAGTTGATAAAAATTTGGTTGTGTTAAAGCAGTGACAGCACACAGTAGAAAGAAGATCAAGTTAACTTGACTTCAACACAACCTGAAAAATCTTCTAATCTTAACCCAATAATGCAAGGATAGAGTAGCAGGGGCAGGGGGTCCAGGAACCATGCTTTCAGGGGACATTAAGACTAGTTGGTGTAACTAGCCTATTGCTAAGATAGTATTCTGCACTCTATATTGGATGGCATCTCTGGGTTCTCAAAAGCTAACAAGCTGCCATCTGAGGTACACTAAATGGTTCCAACTCAACTGGAACAGATGATCACCAAGGACAGCAAAGACATGAGGGAAAAAGAGCCCTGAAGACAAAAGGACCCATGTGAATGGGTCACTGTATCAACATTTAACCAGAAGAACCAGTTGGTGCCTGGCCACTACCAATGACAGCTGTGAAGGGGCACACAGTGTCGAGTCCCTGTGGCAACATGAGAAAAAGAGGTATGCACCCCAGGAACTTCATTAAAAGATGGTCTGAAGGCCTGGGAATTCCTCTGGGATCTCTGCCCCAAGACCTGCTGCTGCCCCTAATCATAAATCATTACAGAGGTTAATTCTTCAGAGAGGAATGGATTTGACTCAGGGACACGAGTGACCATATGGTGTGTGCACGTTATGATTCTGTGCATCTATGGGATGCTGTCCTACTGGCCTCTTACTAAAAGGGGAAGTAGAGGGTGGAGAGGAGGGGACAGGAGATGTTAAGGGGATATGACACGTATAAAACAGAAAGGAAGGATGTGCTGTCGGTGGGCAAAGAGAGCAGAAGGAGCTGCAGATAGTTTGGCACGCAGATATATTTTGGACTGTATACTTTCACTCAATCACAATTAAAAAATAAGAAAAAACATTAATAGCAACTGGTATTAATGCTGTTATCTGGCATTTTCCACATACTGCTGAATTACCATTCTTCTAGATTTTCATAAAAATGGATTTCTTCTTACCTGTTGGTCATGTAGCTGTCCTCTACATTTCCTGACACAGAAGAGTGAGCACTTTAAGCACTGCATCTATTTGTTGAAACAAAACAATTGGTATGCCTTGAATTCCTGGAGGCTTGTTTTTCTCTGATGTCTTCAGCACAGTTCGGACTTCTTCCTTCAGTACCATAGATTCTTCATCATATGCTACCTCCCTTAAATGACTGAAAATAGACCAGTTCTTTTTGGTATAGTGCTCTGTGTATTTCTTTCACTTTCTTTCAGTACTTCAGTGAGTTGTTAATTATTTTGCTCATAGACTCCTTCACTTCCTTCAGTTTGAGAAAATGCCATTCATATTCTTCCCTTTTTGACCTCTCTTTCCAGATCTTTGCACATGTCATTATAATACTTTTTTTTTTTCTCAAGCCACCCTTTGAAATATCCTGTTCAGTTCTCTTACTTTGTCATTTCTTCTGTTCTCTTTAGCTACTCAATGTTCAAGAACAAATTTCAGAGTCTCTTCTGACATCCAATTTGGGCTGTTCTTCATTTGCTGTCTTTTAATGTCCTCTTACTTTCTTCACATATGAAGTCCTTGTTTCCATTTTACAATTCCTCTTCCTTGGGATGATTAGTGTATACTGTTTCAAATCTACCCTTGAAATCATCTCCAAATTCAGATAAGATACACTCTGAGTTATGGTTTCACTCTAATGGACTTGTTGTAATTTTCTTCAGCTTCAACTTGAACTTCCATAGGAGCATTTGATGGTCTGTTCCACAGTTGGTTGGCCACTGGCCTTGTTCTAACTAATGATATTTACTTTTCCATTATCTCTTTCCACCAAAAAAACCCACTGCCATTGGGTTGATTCTGACTCATAAAGACCTATAGGACAGAGTAGAACTTCTCCACAGAGTTTCCAAGAAGTGCTAGCCAAGCCAAGTGCCGTCGAGTCGGAAAACTGCTGACATTTTGGTTAGCAGTTGCACCTCTTAACTACTATGCTACCATGGTTCCCATCTCTGTCCACAGATGTAATCAGTTTGATTTTTGTGTATTCAGTCTAGTGAGTACTATGTGTACAGTGCTCTTTAAGTTGTTGAAAAAGATATTTTCAGTAAGAAGCCATTGGTTGGCAAAATACTGCAGTGTGATCACTGTAACTGTTTCTATCACCCTGACCATATTTTTCAACTATGCATCCTTCCTGCTTCTAACTTTCAAACTCTGATCTTCAGTAATTATCAGTGCATCTTGATTGCATGTTCGTTCAGGTTGGAACTGCAGAAGTTAGCAAACTTCCTCAGTTTCTTCAGCTTCATTCTTAGTGGCTGGTGTGTAAATTTTAATAATAGTCATAGCAACTGGTCTTCCTTGTAGGCATATGGGTAGTATCCTTTCACCAACAGTGTTGTACTTCAGAGTACATCTCAAAATATTCTTTTTGACAATGAATGCAACACTTTTCCTGTTCCTGTCTGACAAAGATTATCACATAATTTGTTTGCCAATACAGTCACTTCAGCTCACTAATGCCTAGGGTGCAGATGCTTATGATTCCATTTCACTTTCAGTAAATTTCAGCTTTCCTAATTTCTTAATTTGTACATCCCATGTTCCAATTAGTAATGGATGTTTGCAGCTGTTTCTTCTCATTTTGAGTCATGCCACATCAGCAAATGACAGTCTTAAAAATCTGACTCTGTCTGTGTCATTAAGGTTGACTCTGTTTTGAGAAGGTGTCTGTTCCCCAGTCTTATTCTGAGTGTCATCCAACCTGAGGAGCTTATCTTCTGGCACTACATCAGACAGTGTTTGTCTGCTGTTCGTAAGGTTTTCACAGGCTAAGTCTTTCAAAAGTATATCATCAGGTACCTCTTCTTTGTATGTCTTAGTCTGAAAGCTCAGGTGGAACTTATCCGTCATGGGTGATTTTGTTAGCTTCCAGCATCACAGCAACATGTATTATAACAGGGCACACTGATGGAAGCTTTGGGGAACAAATAGGAAGAGAACAGACAAACAAAACTAAGAGGCATATAAAACGCAAAATGGTTGACTGAACAAACAACACAGGCTCTTCCTATTCCCAAATGTTATCAAATTAACAATAAAATATTTCATAGAAAAAATAAACAAAGCAAGAAACAAGCTAATAAATACTAGGCAATGCCAACATACTGGGAATTTATCAGCAGACAATAGCCTGTTATCTGTTAGCAGTTTCTGGAAAAAAAAGAATGTAGATAGGATCGAAATTAGACAGAATCCAATGAGTATGAAGAATTACTTGCAACACAAGGCAAATAGTAAACCTTTAAAAAATAAATTATCTTGAAATGACTCTACAGTCTAAACTCCAAGATCAATGCAATGAACCAAGGAAAATGGGGGTGCTAATGGAAGAAATGCAAATAGTATCAAAGCTCAGAAGGAACTGACAATTCCAGAAGCAATTTTCAAGGCTGAGATTCTGATTAGAACTCCTGGCATCCAGAGCAGTTAGAAAATGAACCTCTGGTCTTTAAAGTCATCCACTTTGTGGTATTTTGTTACGGCAACTCTAGGAAACCAAGACATTTCTATCTGTAACCCCACATTTAGCAAAAAATTGTCAGAGTTGCCATGAAAGTACGTAATTAGACTTTGCAGGTACATTCTGAACAAGGAGTAGATGCCTGGACAACAATATCAATCTCATCTCTCTCTCTCTCTCTTTGGGTGTGGGTGTTGGGGGGCAGACGCCTGGACAACAATACCAATCTCGTGTCTGTCTCTCTCTCTCTCTCTCTCTGTGTATGAAAGCCTAAATATTTAGAGAAACTCAACTGTGTCAAAAAAGACCAAAATAAACAAAATTCAAAGATAAATAAATCCCAAAGGAGAAAGTTAATATATGTAGTAAAATCATAAAGCAAGACTTCATCTGATAAAATTAGAAAAGGACATATAACCATATAAATAAAACAAGGAAATGAAATAATACATGTGAAAGAGGAAATTAATAAATTATACATTGAAATGCTGGATTTGATTTTTTTTTAATAAAAGAAAAGCTGGTTCTTTTCAAAGATATACATGAAATATACAAATTTGAAAATCCAAAAATATGATAGAACTAAGAAAGCATAAATAAAACACATAAGGATAAGAATAAGGCCATAAATACTAATATAATCAAGTGTATCTTTGTAATTTTGAAAATACAGCCAGAATTTTTGCAGAGTCTTTCCAGAAAAGTTTATGTTACTTGCTTTACATCATGCAGCTAAGTGATGGACTCACTTTGATCCAAATGCAACAGTTGTCATTTCAGACATTGTTAGTTGTGTGCTTTCTGTCTGTCTCACCACAACAATCCTCTCAATGGTACTGTCAGAAATGATTTTGTTTAAATATACACATTCTTTAACAAGGCTAAGTATTTCCGTGGAAGCAGGCCCTCCCATAGCCCTGTGAGGAGAATCATAATGGGTTTACAACTCCAGAACCGTATGCCAAGTGCCGTCTACTGACTTGAAATAGTGTCTCTGTCATCTGCTAAGATTCTGTGGATAGACAGATTGACTGATTTCTGGAATCTCTGTTTTGATTTTTTTCCCTGTGCTATTATTTCCTGACTTAATGCATTAGTAATAAATGGTAACACGATGGCAAAGCTCCCAGCTGCTAACCTAAAGGTCAGTTGTTAGAATCTACCAACAGCTCTATGGAAGAAAAGATCTGGTGATCTGCTCCCATAAAAATTACAGCCTAAACAAACCTTATGTGGTAGATTTATTTTGTTCTATAGGATTTTCAGGAGTTGGAGTTGACTCTGTGACACACAGCAACAATGACATTAAATTCATTTAAGAAGCACAGCTTTGACCTTAGTAAATATATTTATCATAATTTGACATTCCTTGATATGGTTCTATTTAATTAAATAAAGTTCTTGGATCTTTATCCCTGCCTCTAATTATTTTCTTCTATATGTAATTTCTTAGCTTCCATTCACCACTTAAAAACTTCATTTATACTCTTGCTGTATCAGAGGTTCTTATGCAAAGTAAAATAACATTTGTCTGAATGATATGGAAAATTACTAATTGGATTATTTTCCCACTTGTATGTTATTTGTGTTTACATCAATCGTTTTTTTTTTAAATCACTACTTTTGATACTTCCCTATTTGTACTAGAATTTAAAATTTTCCACTTTCATCATTTATTGTTTCAGTCGTTTTACAGTTTTAGATGGAATGAAGTACCTCACACCTATAACGACAGGTTCTGTAACATTAGAATGTGAATATATCTTTGAAATACCTTCCAAAGATTGAGAACATTGTGTGATTTAGATGAGATGCCTAAGACTTGTAGAGATTATTAAAATAAAAAAAAAAATCACTGCTGTTGAGTTGATTCCAACTTACTGTGACCCAATAAGGCAGAGTATAACTGCTCCATAGAGTTTCCAAGGAACAGCTGGCATATTCAAACTGATGAACTTTTGATTAACAGATGTAGCACTAAATTAAACATTGCACTCTGCCTTTTGTGCAATTTCAACATTTGGACAGAGAGTAGAAGCCAAAACATCTAGATGATTTGTTTAATGGACATCAAGTTGTTATACATGAACTAGAGACAACAGGCAGAACTTCAGTTAAACAGGAGAATGACTGGCAAAACAAAGAAAGGACCACAACTCTAGGGGAGTTTGAAACTAGAATTCATTTGATAACTGAGGACACATGAGAACTGAGAAGGATGTGTTAGGAAACTAAGCCATAAAAGCCACAGAAGACCCCATCTTTGAGTAAAATGCCGAAATACCATAATCATACTAAAACATTATATTCTGAATGACAGTAATCTGATTCAAAGTCCTCCTGGTTGTGCACAAGTTAGAAGCAGTGTGAGAAGAAAAGGAACTGATGGTAACCAAGTAAATGATACTGATTATACACATCTTGCTTTATCATTATGTTGGCTTGAGAACATAGTCATATGTGATTTTGCTAGGTGGGAAATCAACAGCTCAATTATAGCAGTGTTAGAGAAGGCAGATCTAAAGAAATTTGGTGGTATTGTCTAGGAAAATGTTCCCTGGCACCATCACATTTGCTTTTTTCAGTAAACTGACTACAGCAGTACTTGGGTGGCAAAAATGGTTCCATGCTTTGTTGCTAACCATAATGTTGGCTGAGGCACTTTGAAAGAAAATCTTACCAATATACTTAAAAAAAAAAAAAAGTCAGCCACTGAAAACTCTTCAGAGCCCATTTCTATGGTGATACACACGGGGCTTCCATAAATTGATTTGATGACAATTTATGGATTATTTTACAAGTTTGTGTCTCTTTAGCTTAATGGATTACCCATGAAGTTGAACTGATTCTTGCTGTAAAACACTCACTTTTAATTAAGGGAAATATAGAAATGTCTAGGGTTAACATGTGCTGTACTTAATATACTTTGCTCATTAACTCTAATTTTTTCCTAAAGAATTCACTTAAAATGTTAAAGTACTTTTCGAGGAGTAAAAAATCCCATAGATTTTTCAGTAAATTTAGATCAAGTAGGTAAGGAAAAGACAATTCTCAAGTATACAAAGTAGTAACTGTTTCAACAAGAACAAAAGGATTATACAGATTTAGTTTCAATGTTTGAATCTTTCCAATTCAACCGCATTAGAATAGTTATGTATAATTCAGTCTACATGAAAGTAGTCTAACTGTGAATATAATATTGTCTTCTTAATTCTTTGTTAATCTAATTCATTTTCTCATGTGACACAATACCCCATGTTCACAAATTTGCTCTTGCATCAAGAAGAAAGCGAAATGCAAATTCTGAAACAGCATGTGTTCTTTCACATCTTGGTATTTTCCAGTGCTTTGATAGGCCAACATGGAAGGGGAGCTGATTCACTGGGAAAATTAAAAATATGTGGCAGCACTTTTTAATACAAAAGTTCCCTAAGCCATGCAAATTGGCATTGGCAGTTATCAACATCAGCAATGTTGGGAGGATCTGCTGAAATGCTCTGGGTGGTATTTGTGCACTTCCTACCAGATAGCTCCTTCAGCAAGATAGCAATTCAAGGAGTTTGAAATTATCAGGAGGAAAAGAAATATGAGAGAACACGGACAATGGAAATGATTATAGCATAGAAGGCAGGGCAGCCTACAAAGGCATAGAATCTGGGAAGGGGCTCACATTTTTTAACCCCAGGAAGTCTTAAATCTACAGAATCCTATATTTATTGAATTTAGTGTCTCCCAAATTTTACAAAGCCAAGGATTCACTTTTTTCTGGCTTTAATCTTCTCTATGTTTATTTGTATTATAGGTGCAGAAGCAGACAGACATAGGAGTGATCCCAGAACGTTCAACATCAATTCTCAGATTGAATATGTAAACACATGGTCCCTTGGGAGGTGCTAGCATACTTTAGTAAGTCCAGAAGCCGAGCGAACAGCTGCATTACTACCTGCCTGCTCTCTGTTATGTTTATAAATTCTTTGAGTATTATTAAACACAGGGAAAGGCGAAGATTTTTTTTTCCTGTATTTACACAAAGAGAAAATTACACACTGGCGTGAGTTAAACAGAAATACAGAGATCATTTCCATTCTGTAGGAATGATAATGTGTTACATTATTGAACAAAAACTTACATGACCAGAATTTTCTAGTTCATTCTATGCAGAAAGAAATACAGATGCTTAAAAATATGAGAACACCAGAAGAGACATTTTCTTGAAAAGTGTTATATTGAACAACACTGGTTAGGAATAACTGCCAAATGTTCTTTTAGTATTATGGCATTTTAACTGAGTAACATTAAATAAAATTGTAATAAAGGTTATATTTTGGGTATAATGAAATGTTTTTGTTCTCAAACATGTAAATTTTATAATCTCGCTCAGATTAATATTGCCAGCATTAAATATAGGACTTAATATAGGACAACAGAGAGGACAAAATAAAAAGAGGTAGAGGAGAATACAAAGTACAATAAGCTGGTGTAACAAAAACTTAATTACATGTGTGATAAAGTTACTAGTTTTATTAAATTTAGACTGGTCACTTACCCTCAGGTTCCTTATTTGTAAAATGGAGATACTAAAGTCTGTCTTGACCATTTCACAAAAGCAAAATACTGAAACCTATTGACATCCAGTTGATTCCAACTCAGAGAAATCCCCAAGGGCACAGGGTTTCCAAGGAGTGACTGATAGATTCCAACTGCAGATCTTTTGGTTAGCACCAAAGCTCTTACTTTTTGGAACCCTGAACTGCACAACCAGGGCTCCTAGCCATCTCACAGAGCCATGTACTAATATACAAATATGAAAAATGTTTATCTTTTTATAAATAAAATGATATATAAACTCTTAAATATAAAATACCTGGAATATGAAAGGAAGTAGTTGTGTAAGCTTTATTCAGTTTTATGTTTTCTAAATTTTAAGTTTTCTCAGTTTATATGGGAAGGATCAGCAACGCTTCAGGGTGATACTGATACAATGATAGATACATTGACCACAGAACAAACCTCGGAACTCAGAGGTAAATCCATCCACTTTTTGTTACCTGATCTTCTACAAGTGTCTAAAATCCATCAAATGACAAAAGACAGCCTTTTAACAAATGGTGCTAGCAAAACTGGATGCTCATCTGTAAAAAACTGAAGTATGACCCATACCACATACAATATACAAAAACTAATTCAAAGAGGATCAAAATCCTAAACATAAAGCAAAAAACTATAAAATTCATGGAAGAAAAAATAAGGTCAAATGTAGAGGCCCTAACACATAGCATTAACAGGATGCAACCCAACAACATACAAACTCTGGAATATAAACTAGATAACTGGGATATCCTGAACTTTAAACACATATGTTCATCAAAAGACGTCACCAAAAGAATAGAACCTATAGACTGGGAAGAAATTTTCAGCTGTTACAAATCAGACAAAGTTCCAATCTCCAAAATCTACAAGAAAATACGATACCTCTACAACTAAGGAACAAATAATCCAATTAAATATGTGGAAAGGATGTGAATAGACAACTTACTGAAGAAGATATTCAAGCAGCCAACAGACACATGAGGAAATACTTTCCATCACTAGCCATGGAAATGCAATTCAAAACCACAAATAGATATGATCTCACTGTGGCATTATTGGCACAAATTAAAAAAACAAGAAAGAAAGAAACAGGAAACAACAAATGTTGGAGAGGCTGTGAATTCAGGGTACCAGCTCCAGAGAAAAACATTTTTATCTCTTGTCAGTTCTGTGGGAAGCTCTTTGTCATCAATCTTTCCTTGGTCTATAGGATGCTCGGTGTAAGAACTAGAGTTCAAAGGATAAGCTCTGCTCCTTTCTCTTGCATGGTGGTGATGAAGTCTCTCTCCTCTCTGCTTGCTTCTGTCTTGTATATTTCAAAAGATATTAACTCAAAATAGAACCTGATTTTGTAGATTGTGTCCTGCCTCATAGACATAACCGGTTCTAATCCTGCCTCATTAGTATCGTTAAAAAAGGAAACAAACGAACAAAGAAAACCCTCGTTGCAATCAAGTAGATTCTGCCTCACAGTGACCCCGTAGAACTGAGTAGAACTGCATCAAAGAGTTTCAAGGAAGGCTTGGTGGTTTAAACTGTCAACCTTTGATTTAGCAATTGTAGTACTTAACCACTACACCACCAGGTTTCCCTGCTAATGTTATAGAAGTTAGAATTTATGACATATAAGGTACTTATATTAGATCACAAAACAGAGAGCAACCACACAGTACTGGGAATCATGTCTAATCAAGTGGATGTGGATTTTGGTGGGTGAGGCACAATTCACAGATCTCTCTACAATCTAGATACAATCTAAGATTGAGCTCTATCTTCTTTAATGTAACAAGGGTGGTGGATCTGGGATTTGACTCATGAAGGAGCTACAACTACACAGAAGAAATGAAGACAATTAGATGCCCACTTCCACAGTAGAGCCATGTATGAAATGAACAAATCAGACATTGCCGTCCCGTCGCTTCTGACTCGTCGAGACCTGACAGGACAAAATAGAACTGCACTGTGGGAACTGAAACTACCAGCATTTTGGATAGCAGCCAATTTCTTAACCACAGAGCCTTCAGAGCCAAGTGTACCAGCCAAAAATGCTGACATCTCCTCGCCCATCCACGGAACACCTGTAACTAAAAATCTGTCCCTGGATCTCTTGAGAATTCCCCATATGTGCTCTAGGTAACTTTTATCCAAAAAAGAATGCCAGAGGTGTTTCTATAGATACGGCAGATATGTTGGAAATGTGAACTGAGAGTAAAATCAGGGTTTGTATTTGAATTAGTAAATGGTTAGCTCCTGGCAAAATTATGAATAAGTGAAGCGTACATGTTGCACTTTCCCACCACCATGCTGAGTTATCATCCCTTCCTGCTAGATCCCACCACCCTCCTAGGAAGAATGCGTGATTATTTGTATGACTTTTCTGTTCAGCATCTGGCTCTACCCTAAAACTGTACCTTCTGTGTAACCATACATGTCACTTTTACTACTGTGTTCCTAACCCCTAATTTAGTACCTAATCATAGACTACACCAGTCACGTATTGAGTAAATCGATAGTGTTCATCTATAAAGTGTTGAGTTTTTCTGGACCAGTATCATGCTAAAAATTGTTGTTCAATGATTATTTCTTTTCTTTATTTTTATTATGACTGAGTGAAAATGTACATTCCCATATAAATTTACATGCCTACCTATATGCAGCTTCCACTGCTCTCCCTGCCCGGTGACAGCACACTATACCTCTCTGCTCCATACATGTCTCGTCCTCCCAACAGTCTCCTTTCCCCTCGCAATCTACTTATATAATGCAACCCCAATACAAGTTCCAGTGTCATTTTTTAATGAGATGAAGAAACAAATCAGCAAATTTGTTTGGAAAGGGAAGAAGCCCAGGATAAGCATTGTTCAATGATTATTTCTTAAGTGAATCAGAGAATTAACAGGTAACTGCAGTGGTTAAGATACTTATCATTTGGGGATCAGGGATATTTTCATCTCCAAAGAAAATCTTCTAATACCTGTTGTAACATTCCATATTCACAAGCACTTCTAACTTTCTCATCATAACTTTTTTTGTATAGCAGGTCTAGGATTCATCTTGCCCACTCTAATACCTGCTTCTATCTACCGAAGCACTTGTGATTTATGTCTCCCTGAGACTGGCTATGGAATTAGATGCTGTCTTTCTTTCTCCTCCTTTCTTTGCTATCTGTGTATAATGAACACAAATCCTTGTCACTTTAATTACCTGAGAAACTTACCAATGAGATGGGGGGGCAGGGACATGCACTGAGAATATACAGAACTTTCATAATTTGGGATACACTGAGTATTTTGTTCTATTGTTGACTGTTCTAAACTTTTCAAAATGCAAACAATAATCATCACAATTGTTAACTTGTATGAAGTATTATTACATACTCTATTCAGTGCCACAGTTTGATGAATTAGTATGGCCTTTCTAGCCAGGGTCTTGTAACTTCCACTCAGATGACTGGGCAGGGCTATGCAAATAATGTATTTGTGGCCCACCAAGGGCATTGGTCAGTTTTACCTTAAAACAGAGCCAAATTCCAAAGTAGAAAGCAGAAACCACCACCACAAATGAAGGAGAGAACTGTGGGAGACAGCACAGTCCAATTCCTGATCTACAGAGAGAAAGCTGAGTGCCCATGGGTGGAGACTCAGTGCCAGGGAGAAGCCTATGCCTGATCCACAAATTTAGGACCTGCTACAACACACAATCACACAAGCCATTTCCTTTATAGCATTTGAGAGTTCTGTGAGGCATTGCAGTGATCAGGTAACCCAAAGACAGGAGGGAATCTACTGAGGGGAGAGGGAATAGCTGATATTAAAGATGAAAAAGTGGAATAGCAACTTGGAAATCCATACATTTGGGACACCTGTGACTTCTGCCGTGTAGGAACCAGCTATGTGCTCACCTTTAGAAAATAAATTATTAGCTTAACTGCTATCTAGAAATTGATATTTTAAGTCTGTTTTGTCATTTAATACTCAAAATACTCTGAATTTACAAATGAGTATACTGAGGCTTAAAAATAGAGGACACTGCCACTCAGTTTGTAAGTGGCAAAGATGGTCTGATACCTGGGTCTCCGTTATTTCAAAGCTCGAGTTACTGCTGTCTGAAGACTGTGGCTGCATGTTAGTAATCTTGTGCTGCCGTAGCAAAAGATAACACAAGTGATTTCTTTTAAAGAACAAACATTTATTTTCTTGCAGTCTCCTAAAAGTCTGAATTCGCGGTCATCTCTAGGGAAAGATCATGTTTCTCTTTCAGCTTCAAGTAGCTCCCAGCAACCCTTGGCATTCCCAGGCTTGTCGATGCATCTGTAATTGTCATTTGTTTCCCCTCTGCTTCCCTGTGGGTACACCAAGTCAATTCTGCTCTTCTAATAAGACACCACTTGAAAGTGGTCAGGTTTACAACCCACTCTGCTCTGCTATGATCTCATTAAAATAACAGAATAAACCCCTATTTCAAATGAGATCATATTTACAGGTACAGGAACTAGACTTGAATCTAACTTTTGGAAGAATGCAATTCAATTTATAACAACTTCTAAACTCAAGTAAAAGACTATCAAGTTTTGTTAAAAGCAGATCAGTGAAATTTTTCGCCTGCCATTTTGGGGGATTTCCTCCCATATTTTCAGTATAGATCAGTGACTTAGAAAATAGTTGTCCAAAGAATTAATAGATATCTGTAATCCCCTGTTGTTGTATACGTACAAGTTAATTCTGACTCTTATGAGGACTGCCAATTAATATTGTAAACTCAACCTAGAAAAAATGCTATATAACTCATTGCTGAATACCACTATGGTAACCTTTGAAGTACACCCCTTGGGAAGCTATATACTGATGCCAGTACCTAGTCCAACCTTCAAAGCAGTTTTGGAGCTCTTTTTCTGGAATGACCATTAGAGCTGTAGTCATGCTACCCTTAATGTCCTGAATGTCATCAAAATGCCTTCCTTTCAATATTTCCTTTATCTCTGGGTAAAGGAAAAAGTCACTGGGGGCCAGATTAGGTGAGTAGGGAGGGTGTGCCAATACAGTTATTTGTTGATTGGCTAAAAACTCCTTCACGGACAACTATACAATTAAGTTTGCAAACTTGCCACTTTACCACCATATGCAATGGTTATTCCAGAAACAGTTTCAAAATTGCTTTGAAGGGTGGACTAGGTGCAGGCATCAATACATAGCTTCCCAAGTGGAGTACTTCAAGGGTGACTTTAATGATATTCAGCAGTGCGGTATGTAGCACCTAGAATAATTAAGTTTGTGGACTTGTTGGTAAAGACTTTGTAATTACCATGTAAGACAGAGTAGAATTACCCCACAGGGTTGTCTAGGCTATAATCTTAAACAGAGCAGGTCTTTTTCCTCTCAAGTAGCTAGGTAGGTTCAAACAGTCAACCTTTTGATAATCAACTGAACACTTAACCATTTGGCTGCCAGGACTTCTTTGTGTCCTAAAATTATTGCTGTTGATTAAATTCTGGCCCATAATGACCACAGAGGACAGAGTAGAACTGTGCATAGGGCTTCCAAGGAGAAACTTGTGGAGTTGAACTGATAACCTTTTGGTCAGCAGTGAATACTTAATGTCTAGTACCACTGGGGCTCCACTGTGCCCCCCAAAACATCATTTAATTAACAGTGGGCAAGGATACCTAATGGGCTAATCATGTGACTGCTTGCCAAAGAAATAAAGATTTACATGGGGAGAGAACAGAAAACTGCAGTTCGTGTGACTTGAGGGATATCATACCCCTTTTACTTGGCTTTGGCTGGCTTCCCTTTTTAGAACATTTTTCTGCCAGTCTCCACTCGTGTGTAAGCCATCTCCTCAACTGCGTAATGTTGTGCTTCCTTTTCATACTAGACAAAATTTATGGCTGAGGTGTTAGGGAACTGTAGGAAAATATTAAGTTTACAAAAAAAACTTGTAAAATTGACAGAATGATGATAATGACTGACAAGAAGAAGGCTCTAAATTAGACAGTTTTTTAGTCAATTTACTAATTAAACACATGTTTAATGGAGGAAGAAGAGGGGCCTAAAAGGCAGACTAGACACACATCTCCTCAATTCCTTCTGTGAACTAAGACCTAGAAAAATAATTGAATTGAATGGAGTAGTCTGGACATTCTGGGAGTCCCAATATCTGGTGTAGGGCTGTGAGATTGGACTGCACAACAGGAAAGGGAACACTACCTCTGTTGGAGATGAAGCAGTGGTACAGAGTCATACTTCCGCTGGCTCACTCTTTGAGAGGATTACAGGTACTGATGTTTTCTTTGTTAACCAGGAGGCTGAGACTGGGACTGCCAAGCCTGTGAGTCTGGCACAAGTCAGCTACTATGCTGAAATGCAGTGTTTAAGTAAATAGTGTATCCTTCAGCAGACAGACTGGGCTTGGGACAGCCACATCTAGAGAACCCAGCTGTGGCTGCTGGCTGAGGGCATCAGTACCCCTCTGCCCTCTCTGAGCTGCACCATAGATGCTAGCTCAGTGCAGGAAAGGTAGCTCGGGGAAGCCATCCTGGTCAGCTGAGAGTCTGAGTGAGCTATGTCTGAGGTCTCACCTAGGGCTAATTGCCATGCTGAGCAATAGTGCGCATCTGGGTAGTGCTTCTTCCAGCATAAAACCTGTTTTTAAGATGATCGTATCTAGGGATCATAGTGGCAACTGGCAGCCAAGTGCAGCAACTCTGTAACTGGAGATGGCCTACAAGGTACTGTTTGTCAGCCAGGAGACAGGGCCTGGTACCCCTGAGGGCCTTGCTGTATTCAGCTGCTACTGTTGTTCAATGCCTCTCTCAGCAGAAAGGCAGTTTTTATGTTAAGAGCATCTAGAGAATACAGCACTGACTGGCACTTGAATGTGGTGGTGCCATTTCTACCACCCGGCACTGAGCTACATCATGGTATTTGCCGACTGCAGCCCAGAGTCTCCGTAAGTACGGTGTGCCAGCTTTGCCAGACAGATGGTGGGGCCTTCTACCTCTGAGGGCCCAGCTACTTTTGGTGGCTGCTTGACAGCACCCCTGTCAGAAGAAAAGCAGTTTTTAAGACAAAGACATCTAGAAAACACAGTGGTCCTTGGCAGCTAAGTGTGGTGGAATCATTCTCTCCTCCCTTCCTGAGTTACACCATGGCCTCAACTGGCACGATGTAGGTCGGCACAAGTAGCTTGCCACCTTTAGCAGCTAAGAGACAGAGTCTGCCACCCCTGAGGCCCCAGCTGGGGCCAGCCAGTGAGCTGAGCAGCATCACAGGGCTTGACAGTTTCTATATTACCAGAGAAGCTATACATAAGTCTGTTGTGCTGATAGAACACAGTGGTAGCTTGCAATCAATTCTAGCAGAGCCCTTGCCCACATCCTTCTTAAAACTACACCACAGCTTCCATTGGTGTAACACCAGAGAAACTGAACAGCTTCTTGATGGTGCAAAGTAACAATCAGTATCTAACCATAAAAATAACAGAGCAACATGCCTCTGGAAAACTTCAAAAATAATGAATCAACAAACTTCCTAGAAGAAGAAGCCTTTCTGAAATTATTGGAGGTAGAATACAAAAGAACTTTGTATAGCACAGAGAATTATGTATATGCAGCAGAGCAAAATGAAAAATTAAGTAAGCTATGTGAACTGCTAGAATATCAATGATCTGAAATCCAGCAGATCAATAACAAAATTACAGAATTAGACAATTCAATCCAAAGCCAAAAGAGCAGAATTGACAAGATAGGATACAGAATTAGTGAGTTTGAAGATAAAGCAACTGACACCAGCATTTGTGAGGAGAAATTGGATAAAAGAGACAAGAAAAATGAAGAAGTATTAAGAAGTGTGTGAGACTCTATCAAGAGGAATAATCTATGAATAATTGGAGTCTTTGAACAGGAGGGATAGCAGAAAATACAGAGAGAATTGTTAAAGTGTTGCTGACAGAAAACACCCCTGAAATCATGAACGAAGAGAATATAGATATTCAAGCTGCTTATTGAACACCACAAAAACTAGACTCCAAAAGAAACACCCTAAAACATATTATAATCTGGCTTTATAAAAAGAAACATAAAGAGAAGCTCTTAAAGACAGTGAAGTTTAAAGCAAAACTAACATACAAAGAGAAGTCCTGTAAGCTTTTGTATGACTTCTTGGCAGGAGTCACGTGGGTAAGAAGATGGTGGGATGATATATACAAAGCCTTGAAAGAGAAAAATTTGCAAACACAATGGAGGGCTTATTACATAATAGGGATGATGTCCATCATTGCTGATTCAAAGTTAAGAAGACTGAGTCCCTGCCATTCCGATTTTTACCATCTAATGGGAAAGAGGACATATGAACAAAATCATAAACACTGTGAGCCACGTACTATTAAAAATACCGAAAATGCAAAGGATCTGTAGAAGAAGCCTCTATGTCTGTTGAAGTGTGTCAAGGAGGGACACGTAGATTACATATGCTTTGATATGAAACATGACATCAAAAGAGGAGCTTGCCCATAGCACAGATGGATGGAGAGAATTTCAGGCCAAGCCCAAAGGCAATGGAAGGTCACATTTGGAGAGCCACAGGTGGTTGTGCATTACTGGAATGTAAAGTGCAAGGGGAGTTGGGTGGTAGATAAGACTGACATAGCTAAAAAATGATGTCAAATCATTAAGAATTATCTGTGTGTTACAACATATGTCATGCTAATATTTACAGGGAATGCTTGAAAACACTGGTGCTATGATAGCACTTGTACTTTAGAACAATGTTCTATCAACATTAATTCAAGGGCAGTCAAATAGGATAGAAAACTTGCAAAATTCAATATTAAGACAAAGGACAGAGGTAAATCTGATGGTAGAACAAAAAACAACTGATTCATTTTCAACACTGGTTCTAAATGCCGAACAGGTATCTTCACGAGAATGACTCAAACACCCCCAAATCAACATGTTCAAATACAAGCACATAATCTGTTTTACAGTTTGACTCTAGACATCTGTAACATTTCTAATATCCGATAATATAACTTCTAGATTTAGTGAATTCATAGTTACAGGATTTTGAAATCTTGCAGTCGTTTTTAAAGCTTTTGTCTTTCTCACCACCTTGATTCAAACTAAAAGCAAGCTTTGTTGACTTTAACATCTAAATATTTCAGAACTGTGCCCATTTCTCTCTAACTTGGCTACCAATATCTTCATTCTAACTACTGCTGTCTAAATCCTGAGCCACTGTGATAACCTCATAATCTGTGTATCTTCTTCCATTCTTGTCACCACCTTGTCAGATCTATACACAGAGACAAAAGTGATTTTTTAGAAACATACACTTGATAACATCACTCCCTTACTTATACCTAGTGAATGTTGTTTCATTGCTCATAAGTAGAGAATTTGTTAAGCATAATTTTTTTAATTCATTACTTTTTTTAAAAAAGTGGGGCTTTACATGAAGGTTGACAGATCAAACTAGTTTCTCATTAAATAACTATTACACATATTGTTTTGTGACATTGTTACCAACCTCATGACATGTCAACACTCTCTTCTTGACAACCTGGGGTTACCCATTACCTGTCTCATACCCTTGCCCCTGTGCTAGTGTACCCCATTAGTCTCACTTTGTTTGGTTGAAGGGTATACCTCAGGAGTAAGTTCATTATGGAGCTGAAGGGGTGTCCAAGGGCTCAGAAGACATTTTCTAACATAGCTGGGAGTGGTTTAGCCCATACCAGATGAGTGCAAGCCTCATCTCACAAAGTACTCTTTTTTGTTTGGTTGTTTTAACTGGATCTGTTTATTCTACAGTTGCCTTCTCTAACTTCCTTATACAAATCATGTGCCTTACACTACGTACTTTGCAAATGCTAAAACATGTTTTCTTATTTTCTCAGGTAGCTTTAAATCATTATTTATTTCTTATTACTGTAATTAAGTGAAAGTATATAATCCAAATTAAATTTGCTTGCCCACCTGTCTGCAGCTCTTTCTGCTATCCTTGCCCAGTGAAGCACATTTGTCCTTTTTGTTCTATATATATCATATCTTCTTAACAATCTCCTATCCCCTCCTCTAGAAATTCTCCTCTCCCTCTTAGTAAGTGGACAGTAGGACTGCATCCTATTGATGCATAGAACCATAAAGTATACACACCAAATAGTCACATTGTGTCCCTGAATCCAGTCCATTCCTCTCTGAAGAGTTGACCCTCAGTCTAGGGGCCATGCACCCAGGGGAACCCCCAGGCCTCCAAACCATCAACTGTGGTCTTTCAGTGGAGTTCCTGAGGTGCACACCAGTTTTTCTCGTGTTGCCACTGGGAATCAACACTGTGTGCCCCATCACGGCTGTCTTTAGTGGTGTCCAGGCACCATCTGGTTCTTCTGGTTATATGTTGACTCAGTCAGTCATTCACATAGGTCCTTCTGTCTCCCGGGCTGTTTTTTCCTCATGTGTTTTTCTTGGTGATCATCAGTTCTGGATGTGTTGGAACAATTTGGTGTACCTCAGATGGCAGCTTGCTAGATTTTAAGACTCCAGATGCCACTCACCAATATGGTAAGACTCCCTTAGCAAAGACTTTCTTAGCAATAGGCTAATTATACCAAATTGGCCTTGATGTTCCCTGAGAACATGGTCACCAGACCTCTGCCCTGGCTACTCTATCCTTGCAATATTGGGTTAAGATCAGGAGTTTTCAGTTAATGTTGAAGTCCAGTTAAGTTGATTTTCTTTGTGCTGTGTGCTGTCACTGCTTTCATTCAATCAAATTTCTATCAAATAAATAATCTATGACTAGCCCTCTCCCCCTCTCCCAATGGTTGCAGCCATCAAACAGTCTTTTATTCTGTACATAAGTCTATTTTTAAGTGGTTGTACGAGGGGTCTCAAACAATATTTGTCCTTTTGCCACTGACTGATTTCACTCATCATAATGTCTTTCACTTGAAAACAGGTTATGAGATTTTTCCTAAAATCATCATTGTTCTTTATCATTGTGTAGTGTTCCACAGAGTATATGTGCTATAGTTTGTTTATCCATTCTTCTGTTGTTGGGCCCTCGGGTTGATTCCATTTTTTGCTATTGTGGACTGTGCTGCAGTAAACATACATGTGCATGTATCTGCTCTTCTGACTACTTTTGATTCTGTAGGATATATTCTGCACGGTGGGATTATTTGAAAAAATAGAATTATCTGTTTCCAGTTTTTAAAGAAATGTAAGATGGCTTTTCAAAGCGGTTGTATGATTTTTCAATCCTATCAGCTGTGTAGAAGAGTTCCAATTTCTCCACAGAGTCTCCAGCATTTGTTGTTTTGTGTTTTTTGGATTATGGCCAACACTGTTGGGGTGAGATGGTATCTAGTTAGAGTTTTCTTCTTTTTTTAAGAGTTTTTTAAAATTCCTATTTCTTTCTTTTTTTTTAGTTATGATTGAATGAAAATGTACATTCCCATATAAATTTGCATACTCACCTATATGCAGCACCACATGCTCTCCGTACCGGTAACAGCACACCCCTCCTGTCTCCTCTGTACATGTTCTAACCTCCCAACAGTCTCCTATCCCCTCCTCTCCACCCATTCCCCTTCCTCCAGCAAGAGGTTAGCAGGATGACATCCTATAGATGCACAGAACCATAAAATTCCCTCAAGATACGGTCCAATAGCCAAGTTCAATCCACTGCTGTCCGAAAAGTTGGCCTTCATGTTGATTGATGGACAGGGGAAGCATCAGGGCCAGAGGCCATGCTACCAGGGGAACTTTGAAGCCCCTGGACCATCAGTTGTGGTCTTTTATTGGAGATCTCAGGGTACACCCCTATTTATTTTCTTGTTGCCAGTGAGACTCAGCTTTGTGGCTATCACTGATGGTGGCCGGGCACCATCTGGTTCTTCTGGTCATGAGTCGATGTACAGACTCACTCACATGAGTCTCTGTGTCTTCTGGGTTTTCTTTTCCCCGTGTTATTGTTGTCCTTGGTGATCATCCATTCCTGTTGAGTTGGGACCGTTGGCTGTACCCTCAGATGGCAGCTTGTCAACTTGGCAGTTTTTTAAGACCCCAGATGCCACTCACCGATGAGGGGTGCAGAGAATCCTCGTTAGCAAAATGCTAGCTGTGCCAACTGGCCTCGATTTGGCCTGAGAGCATGGTCCCCAGCCTCCTGCCACAGCTACTCTGTCCTTGCAATATTGGGTTAAGACAGGAGGAGTGCTCAAATTGTGTTGAAGTCTAGTTATTATTGATCTTCTTTCTAATGTGTGCTGTCACTGATTTCACCCAATCAAATTTCTATTGGCTATCTTATCTAGACCCTACCCCCCTTCCTCCCTCCCCATCCTTGCAGCTGTCAAAGAGTCTTTTCTTCTATGCATGAATGTATTTTTAAGTTCTTATCGTAGGGGTCTCATACAATATTTGTCCTTTTGTTGCTGACTACTTTCACTCAGCATACTGTCCTCCGGTTGAAACCAGGTTAAGAGATGCTTGCTACAACAGTTGTTGTTCTTCATCATTGCATAGTGTTCCACTGAGTATATATACCATAGTCTACCTATCCATTCCTCCGTTGTTGGGCATCTGCGTTGAATCCATCTTTTTACTATTGAGGACTGTGCTGCGATAAACATTCTTGTGCGTGTATCTGTTGGTGTGAATGGCCTTGATTCTGCAGCATATATTCCAAGTAGTGGAATTACTGGGTCAAATGGTATGTCTGTATCCATTTTTTTTAAGGGAGTGCCAGATTGCTTTCTAAAGAGGTTGCACCACTTTGCAATCCCAGCAACAGTGTAGGAGAGTTTCACTTTCTCCACAGCCTCTCCAGCATTTGTTGTTTTGTGTTTTTTGGATCATGACCAACTTTGTTGGGGTGAGGTGGTAACTCATTGTCATTTTGACTTGAATTTCTTTAATAGCTAATGATCGTGAGCATATCTACATGTGTTTTTTGGCTGCCTGGATGTCCTCTTTAGAAAAATGGCTGTCCATCTCCTTTGCCCATTGCTTACTTGGATGATTTATTCTTTTTTATTGATATTTTGTAGTACCTTATAGATTATGGAGATCAGGCATTAGTCTGACATAGAGTTGCCAAATATTTTTTTCCCATTCTGTAGGTGGCCTTTTAATTCTATTGATGAAGTCTTTGGTTGAGGAAAAGCGATTGACTCTTAGTAGTTCCCATTTATCTATTTTCTCTTTTGATGATTGTGATTTGTTTGACAGATTTTGAAGTCTGCATTGTGTATTAAACCTTCCATTGTTGTTCCTACTTTCTCTTGGATGAGCTTTATCATTTTAGATTTGATGTTTAGGTCTTTTATTCAGTTTGAGTTGGTTTTTGTATAAGGTGTAAGATATGAGTTTTGTTTTAATTTAGTACAGATGGATATCCAATTTTGCCTGCACAATTTGTTGAAGAGACTGTTTTTACCCCAGTTTAATGTTTTGGGGCCTTTGTGGATTATTAACTCTTCATAGGCAGATGATGCCATTTCTGGGGTCTCGATTCTTTTCCACTGATCTATCTGTCTGTTTTTGTACTAGTACTAGGCTGTTTTGACTACTGTGGCAGTGTAATGGGTTCTAAGGTAGGGTAGTGTGAGGCCTCTGACTGTGTTCCTCATCTTCAGTAGTGTTTTACTTAGCCATGGTTTCTTCCCTTTCCAAACAACGTTGGTGATTTGTTTCTGCATCTCATTAAAAAGAGACACTGGAATTTGTATTGTGTTTTCACAGTATATGTAGATCTCTGGGTAATATAGACATTTTTATAATGTTAAATTCTCTTACTTATGAACAGGGTAGGTTTCTCCATTTATATAAGTCTCTATTTTTTTGCAATAAGGTCTTGTAGTTCTCATTTTATAAGTCTTCTAGTTCTCTAGTTAGATTTATTTCTAGATAGCTTGTCTTCTTGGGGGCAGTAGTAAATGGTATGGATTTGGTGATTTCTTCTTGAATGATCTCGTTGTTGGTATAAAGAAATTCCACTGATTTACCTATGTTTATCTTATATCCTAATACTTTGATGAACTTTTCTGTTAGTTTCAATAGTTTACTTCGGGCTTCTTGAGGATTCTCTGTGTATACAGTCATGTCATCTGTAAATACGGAGATTTTTATTTCTTCTTTGCTGATGCAGATGGCCTTTATTTCTTTATCTTGTCTAATTGCTCTGGCTAGAACTTGTTGTACAATATTGACAAGTGGTGAGAGTGGGTATGCTTGCCTAGTTTCTGTTCTCAGGGAGAATTCTTTCAGTCTCTCTCTTTTAGGATGACGTAGGCGGTTGGCTTTGCATAGATGCCCTTTATTGCATTGAGAAATTTCCCTTGTATTCTTATTTTACTGAGAATTTTTAGCACGAATGGGTGTTGGGCTTTCTCAAATGCTTTTTCTGCATCAGTTGACAAACTCAGGGAATTCTTATCTTTTGTTGTGTTATTTACATGGCTGATGACATCGTTAGTTTCTGTGAGGTTTAATCTGTATTGCATCCCTGGTATGAATCCAACATCAAGATGAAGTATTTTTTTTGACATGCTGTTGAATTCTGTTAACAAGGATTTTGTTGAAGATTTTTGAATCTAAGTTCATGAGTGATATTGGTCTGTAATTTTCTTTTTTTAGTAGGATGTTTCCCTGTCTGTGGTATCAGGGTTATGTTGTCTTCATATAATGAAGTTGGGAATATTGCATCTCTTTCTATGCTGTGAAATAGTCTCAGTAGTATCGGCATTAACCCTTCTCTGAAAATTTGGTAGCAGACTCCAGTGAAGTAGTCATCTGGGCCAGGACTCTTTCAGGTTGGTAGTTTTTTGATTATCTCTTCCTTTGCAGTGGGTTTATGAAGTTATTCTACTTCTCCTTGTGATCATTTGGTGGTATGAATTTAGAAATTTGTCCCTTTCCTCTAGGTTGTCAAGTCTTTTAGAATACAGTTTTTGTAGTATTCTGTTATGACACTTTTGATTTCACCAGGGTATGTTGTGGCATCTTCCATTTCATTTCTTATTCAGGTTATTTATTCTCTTTCCTGTTTTTCTTTTGTGAGTTTAGCCAGTGGTTTATCCATTTTGTTGATGTTGTCAAAGAAGCAGCTTTTGATGTTGTTATTTTTTTCAGTTGTCCTTCTATTCTGTAAGTCATTTAGTTCTGTTCTAATCTCTATTATTCATTTTCTCCTGGTGTCTGGGGGTTCCTCTGTTGCTCTCTTCCTACTTGTTTAAGCTGAAGCATCCTTTCTTCATTCTGAATGTGTGCCTTTATGTAGATAAACTGACCTCTGAGCATTACTTTTGCTTTATTCCGTAGGTTCTCATAGGATGTGTTTTCATTCTCATTTGAATCCATAAATTTCATTTCATCTTTGATTTCGTCTATAATCCGTGGCTTTTTGAGCAAGGTGTTCAGTTTCTACGAGTTCAATTTTCTACCTTTTTTTTTCTGCTATCAATTTCGATTTACATAGCTTTATGGTTTGAGAAGATACTTTGCAATAATTCAGTAATTTGGATTTTGTTGAGATATGCTTTATGTCCTAACACATCTTTTATTCTGGAAAACGTTCCATGTGCATTGGAGAAGAAGTTGTACTTGTCTGTTGAATAAAAAGTTCTGTATATGTTGATGAGGTCTAGTTGATTAATTGTTGCAATAAGATCTTCTGTATTTATACTGAACTTTCTTCTGGATGATCTGTCCATTACTAAATATGGAGAGTTGACTTCTCCAGCTAATATTGTGTAGTGATCTATCCCATTTTTCAGTGTAGTCAGTGTTTGTTCGATGTATTTAGATGCTCTGGAATTGGGCACGTAAATGTTTAATATTGTTAAATTCTGCTTGTGTATTGAACCTTTCAGCAATAAACAGCGACCATCCTTGTCCATGATGGTGTTTTTTACATTAAACCTATTTTATCTGAGATGAGTATTACCACATCTGCTGTTCTTTGCATGCTATTAGCTTGGTATATATTGTTCAATCCTTTAATTTTCAGATTGCTCGTACCTTCGAGTCAATTGTGTGTTTCTTTTAAACAATGTATAGATAGATCTTGTCTTTTGATCCAGGATGTCACTTACTGTCTCTTTATTGGAGCTTTCAGTCCATTAACATTAAGTGTAATTTTTGATATGTATGTGATTAGTGGTGTCATTTTGGTATATTTATTTATTTATTATTTTTATTTAACATAACTGAGTGAAAATGTACATTCACATGTAAATTTACATGCCTCCCTATATGCAGCTTCCACTGCTCTCCCTGACCGGTGACTGCACACTATTCCTCTCTGCTCCATACAAGTCTCATCCTCCCAACAGTCTCCTTTCCCCTCCTCTCCGTCCACTCCCCTTCCTCCAGCCAGAGGTCAGCAAGATGATATCCTACAGATGTATAGAACCATAAAGTGCTTCCAATATGTGGTTACTCTGCATTGCCAAGTCCAATCCATTCCTGTCCAAAGAGTGGAACTTTGTTATAATTTATGGGAAAGGGCAGCATCAGATCCAGGGGCCATGCTCTCAGCCAAGCCAAGCCAAGTGCTCTCAGAGGAACCCCAAAACCGCTGGACCATCAATTGAGGTCTTTTAGTGGAGATCTCATGATGCACCTCTTTTTATTCTTGTGTTGCCAGTGAGGCTTCTCTGTGGCTATCACTGGTGGTGGCCGGGCACCATCAGTTCTTCCGGTCCCAGGTCGATGTAGGCACCCACTCTTGTGGGTCTCTCTGTCTTCTCGGTTGTCTTTACTGCATGCCATTATGGCCCTCGGTGAGCATCCGTCCCTGCTGAGTTGGCACGATTTGCTGTGTCCTCGGATGGCAGCTTGGCAGCTTTTAAGACCCCAGAAACCACTCATCAATGTGGGGTGCACAGAGCTCTCTTAGAAAAATGCTAGTTCTGCCAATTGGCTTGGAATTCACCTAAGAGCATGGTCCCCCGCCCCCGACCAAGCTACTCTATCCTTGCAGTATTGAGTTAAGATGGAAGGAGTACTCAAGTTATGCTGAAGTCCACTTAATGTTGTTCTTGTTCCTAATGTGTGCTGTCCCGCTTTCTCCCAACTAGATTTCTAGTAACTATCTAAACTAAACCCTCCCCCCTCGCCCCCCCCTCCCTCCACACCCCCCTTGCAGCTGTCAAAGAGTCTTTTCTTCTATACACAAGTCTGTTTTTGAGATCTGATCATAGAGGTCTCATACAGTATTTGTCCTTTTGTCGCTGACTACTTTCACTCAACATAATGTCTTCCAGTTGAAACCAGCTTAGGAGATGTTTCCTGGAATCATCGTTATTCTTTATCATTGCGCAGTGCTCCATTGAGTATATGTACCACAGTTTACCTATCCATTCTTCTATTGTTGGGCATCTGGGTTGATTCCATCTTTTTGCTATTGTGGACTGTGCTGCGATAAACATTCTGGTGCATGTGTCCGTTGGTGTGAAAGGCCTTGAATCTGTAGGACATATTTGAAGTAGTGGAATTACTGGGTCAAATGGTATATCAATATCCATTTTTTTAAGGAAGCGCCAGATTGCCTTCCAAAGAGGCTGGACCATTTTGAAACCCTACCAACAGTGTAGGAGGGTTCCACTTTCTAAACAGCCTCTCCAGCATTTGTTGTTTTGTGTTTTCTGGATCATGGCCAATCTTGTTGGGGTGAGAAGGTATCTCATTGTTGTCTTGATTTGAATTTCTTTAATAACTAAAGATCGTGAACATGTCCGCATGTGTTTTTTGGCTGCCTGGATCTCCTGTTTAGTGAAGTGTCTGTCCATCTCCTTTGCCCATTGCTTAATTGGATGGTTTATCTTCTTCTTATTGATATTTTCTAGTATGTTATAGATTATGGAGATCAGGCGTCGATCTGACATTGAGTTGCCAAATATTTTTTCCCATTCTGTGGGTGTTCTTTTAATTCAATTAATAAAGTCTTTGGATGAGCAAAAGTGTTTGATTCTTAATAGTTCCCATTTATCTACTTTCTCTTCTGTTGATTGATGTTTCTTTCACAGATTTTGGAGTCTGTCCTCATTGTGTATTAAAACGTCCATTGTTTTTCCTACCTTTTCTTGGATGAGCTGTATCGTTTTAGGTTTGATATTTAGATTTTTTATCTAGTTGGAGTTGGTTTTTGTATAAGGTATAAGATATGAATCTTGATTCAGTTTATTTCAGATGGATAACCAATTTTGCCAGCACCATTTGTTGAAGATACTGATTTTACCGCAGCTTAATGTCTTAGTGCGTTTGTCGAATCTCAACTGTTCGTAGGCAGATGATGGCATCTCTGGGGTCTCAATTCTGTTCCATTGATCGATCTGTCTGTTCTTGTACCAGTACCAGGCTGTTTTGACCTCTGTGGCAGTGTAGTATGTTCTAAGGTCGGGTAATGAGTGGCCTCCCAGTGTGTTCTTCTTCTTTATTAGTAACTTGCTTATCCGGGGCTTCTTCCCTTTCCAAACAAAATTGGTGATTTGTTTCTCCATCTCATTAAAAAATGATGCTGGAACTTGTATTGGTATTGCATTACATAAATAAATTGCTTTGGGTAAAATAGACATTTTCACAATGTTAAGTCTTCCTATCCATGAGCAGGGTAGATTTTTCCATTTATCTAGGTCTCCCTTAGTTTCTTGTAGTAAGGGCTTGTAGTTCTCCTTGTAAAGGTCTGTTGTTTCTCTGGTTAGATTAATTCCTAGATACTTTATCCTCTTAGGGGCTATCGTAAACGGTATTGATTTAATAATTTCCTCCTTAACAGTCTTGTTGATGGTATAATGGAAACCTACTGATTTACTTATGTTTATCTTGTATCCTGAGACTTTGCTGAACTCTTCTATCAGTTTGAGTAGCTTACTTATAGATTCCTTGGGGTTCTCTGCATATACAATCATATCATCTGCGAACAGGGGGATTTTAACTTCCTCTTTGCCGATGCAGATGCCTTTTATTTCTTCGTCTTGTCGAATTGCTCTGGCTAGAACTTCTAGCACAATTTTGAATAGGAGAGGGGAAAGTGGGCATCCAGGTCTAGTTCCTGATCTCAGGGCAAAGTCTTTCAGTATCTCTCCATTCAGGATGATATGGGCAATTGGCTTTGTATAAATGGCCCTTATTGTGTTGAGGAATTTGCCGTCTACGCCCATTTTGCTAAGAGTTTTTAGCATGAATGGGTGTTGGACTTTATCAAATGCCTTTTCGGCATCAATGGACAAAATCAGATGATCTTTGTCTTTTATGTTATTTATGTGGTTAATCACATTAATTGTTTTCCTGATGTTAAACCAGCCTTGCATCCCTGGTATGAATCCCACTTGGTCATGATGGATTATTTTCTTGATATGTTGTTGTATTCTGTTGGCAAGAATTTTGTTGAAGATTTTTGCATCTACGTTCATAGTGATATCGGTCTGTAGTTCTCTGTCTTTGTTGGATCTTTCCCTGGCTTAGGTATCAGGGTTATGCTGGCTTCATAGAATGAGTTTGGGAGTACTCCATCCCTTTCTATAGTGTGAAAACGGTTTCAATAGTATTGGGGATAACTCTTCTCTAAATGCTTGGTAGAATTCTGCCGTGAAGCCATCTGGGCCCGGACTGTTTTTGGTTGGCAGTGTTTTGATGACCTTATCATTCTCTTCCTTTGTGATGGGTTTATTAAGTTGTTCTGCTTCATGTTGTGATAATTTGGATAGGTGGTATGAGTCAAGGGATTGGTCCTTTTCCCCTAGGTTTTCAAATTTGTTAGAGTACAGTCTTTCATAGTATTCTGTTATGATATTTTTGATTTCTGTTGCATCTGTGGTGACAACTCCCTTCTCATTTCTAATTTGAATTATTTGTTTCCTTTCCTGCTTTTCTTTAGTAAGTTTAGCCAGTGGTTTACCAATTTTGTTGATCTTTTCAAAAAACCAGCTTTTGGTCTTTTCAATTTTTTCAATTGTTTTTCTATTCTCTAATTCATTTAGCTCTGCTCTAATCTTTATGATCTCCTTTCTTCCGGTGCCCGAGGGGTTCCTCTGTTGTTCTCTTTCTACTTGTTCAAGCTGTAGAGTTAGTTCCTTGATTTGGTTTCTTTCTTCCTTCCCGATGTGTGCATTTATGGAGATAAACAGACTTCTGAGCACTGCGTTGGCTGTATCCCATAGTTTCTGGTAGGAAGTGTTTTCGTTCTCATTGGAATCCATGAATTTCTTTAATTGATCCCTGATTTCCTCTATAACCCATGTTTTTTTGAGGAAGATGTTGTTCAGTTTCCAAGAGTTCCACTTTCTATCTCTGTTTTTCCTGCTATTGATTTCAACTTTGATGGCTTTATGATCTGAGAAGATTCTTTGCAATAATTCAATAGTATGGATTTTGTGGAGCATTGCATTATGGCGTATCACATGGTCAATTCTGGAGAATGTTCCATGTGCACTGGAGAAGAAGGTGTAGTTGTCTGCTGATGGGTGGAAAGTTCTGTATATATCAATGAGGTTTAGTTGGTTAATTGTGTCAATGAGGTCTTCTGTATCTTTACTGAGCTTTTTTCTAGATGATCTGTCTAGTAATGAAAGTGGAGTGTTAAAGTCTCCCACTATTACTGTGCAGTCATCTAACTGTCTTTTGAACATCGTCAGTGTTTCTTCGACATATTTAGGTGCTCTGACATTAGGTGCATAAATGTTTAATATAGTTAAGTCTTGCTTGTGTACTGAACCTTTCAGCAATAAATAGTGTCCATCTTTGTCCACGATGGTGGATTTGACATGAAAATTGATTTTGCCTGAGATTAGAATTGCCACCCCTGCTCTTCTTTGTTCATTGTTAGCTTGATATATATTCTTCCAACCTTTAATTTTCAATTTGTTCCTGTCTCTAGGTCTCAAGTGAGTTTCTTGTAGACAACATATGGATGGGTCGTGTCTTTTGATCCAAGATGACACTCAGTGTCTCTTTACTGGAGCATTCAGTCCATTCACATTCAATGTAATTATTGATAGGTATGTGTTCACTGCTGCCATTGTGATACGATTCTTTTTATGTTGATGTTTTCTCTGTTGTTCTTATTAGTCTGTTCTGAGACACTCTTTTTTGTGAGTTGATTTTTCACCTTTTTCAGAGCTGGTTTTATAGTTGTTGAGACTCGTGTGTTAGATTTCTTGAAATGGTATGATACATCATTGTTGTGCTTTACAGCTGTCCCTATGAACCACCTTAATAAACCATTTATAAACCCAATTTTAATTACTACCAGTCTGGTCATCTTCCTCTCCATCTGGAAGGACTATAACGACTGTAGTACATCTCTCTTTTATTATGATGACACCATAGTTTTCATGATGATCACTGGATTGCTTCTTTCCAAATCAAAGCTGTGATTTACTTTGGAGCCTTCCCTAAATGAGTGTTGAGTAGTGTGTCGTTCTAAAATATAAAGTTAGTAGTTTTGTTCTTCTAAACGAAAGGCAAGAGCTTCCTTCAGTATTTCTTGTAGTTTGGGTTTGGTTTTTACAAAGTCTCTGAGTTTCTGTTTATCTGGGAATGTTAGTTTCATTTTCGTACTTGAAAGATAGTTTTGCAGGATATATAATTCTTGGTTGGAACTTCTTATCCTTGAAGACTTTCAATGTGTCATGCCACTGTTTCTGTGCCAGCGTGGTTTCTGCTGAGAAATCTGACGAGAGCCTACAGGGTTTTCCTCTGAATTTTAGCTTTGCCTTGAGTCTTGCTGCCTTTAAGAGTTGCTGCTTATGTTTCATTTTGTTAAGCTTGATTATAATATGTCTTGGAGTCTTTCTTTTGAGCTCTATATTGGGTGGCGTACGATATGCATCTGAGATGTCTATGTTGTCTTCCTTCATGATTTCTGGGAAGTTTTCTTTCAGCAGGTCAGCAATAATACTCTCTGTGTTCTCAGATGTCTCACCATGTTCAGGGACTCCAATTAATCGAAGGTTGTTCCTCTTAATAGAGTCCCACATGCTTCTTAATGTTTCTTCATTTTTCTTGCTTCTTTTTTCTGATTTCTGCTCATAGACTCTGGCATCAGTAGCTCTGTCTTCCAAATGAGAAATTCTTTTTTACATTTGTTCCATTCTGTTTTCTTGGGTTTGCATGGAGGTTTCTATGTCTTTGATTTTCTTCTTGATCTGTTGGATTTCAGAGCACTTGTGTTCCATCAGATCGAACAACTTGCTTAATTTTTCATTTTGTTCTGCTGCATTTTGTATAAGGTCTAGAAGGGCCCTGTGTGTAATCAATTTGTATTCACTTCCTGATGCTTTCATAAAAGTTTCTTCATCTGGAAAACTCCTTGGTTGCTTTGTTTGGGAGCCTTCTGAAGACATGAGTGATTGCTTGTATGCCACAGTTGTCTGTTGCTTTTTGGGTCCCATGTGAGTATATAGAGGCTGGAAGAGGTACTGTGAGGATGGATTGGAAATGTTTCTCTAGGGTGTCTTCAAATGTAAAGCAAAAGGTATCTGACCAGTTCACAAGTCAGTTAAGTTTTCAGGTGTAGTGGTCCGTCTTCCCATCTGACAAAGTAAGCCCCACTGTATCCAACCCCAGATGATAACAAACTAGTTCAGAATACAGCACTGCTACTGCCCTGGTGGCCTCTGTTGACAGGGCATAGACTTATCCAACACTGCATCGAGTACTGTTTTTGTGATAGAAAAGCGCTTTCCTGTGGGCAGGCTCTGGCTCCCAAGCTAAGAATTAGGTCCAGCTGCGGCCACCGTACCAAAGATGGCGTCTTCCACACAGGCAGCAGACAGGGGTGCCAAAGGTGCCCAGAGGCTGCGATCCCTCTGCTTCTGTTGCAGAGCCCCGAATGTAGGCAGCACTGTGCAAAATCACTGCTTTTCTGATGGAGAAGCGCTGTCCCGTTTGCAGGTGCCTGCTCCCAGGCTAAGAACGAGGTCCCGCTAAAATCTTCGTACCAACATGGCGTCCCGCACCCTGACTGCAGAGCTCTGCACAAACCCCACTGAGGCAGCTACAAAACGAAAGGCTCAAAGCTTCTAGATTAACAGAGTCCCGAGCCTGGCTCTCAGAATATGGGAATTTCGCCTACGTATTCCCCCAGCAGCGTGTCTGAATCCATCCTCCAGGCAAGGCCCAGCTCCACCCCCCAGCGGAGACCGAGGAAATAAAGTCAAAACGGTGCATTTACCTTCTGTCCATGAGAGCCGGGGCTAGCCAGGAGTGGGAGTCAGCGAAAGAGAGGAGGTTTTTTGCTGAGTGGTATGAAGTCCCAATTAACAGCTCTGTGCTGTGTCCTGAGGCTGATTAGTTGCTTAGAAGGCTCTGTTTGATTGTCAGTTCAGGTCTTGGTTTCCAGAGGGATACAAGGAGATGTGTGCTTAGTCGGCCATCTTGACTCCGCCCCCTGGTATATTTATTTTTGATTTGATGTTTTCCATGTTGTTCTTAATATTCTGTTCTGGAACTTTCTTCGTTGTGGGTTGATTTTTCACCTTTTTCAGTATTGGTTTTGTGTTTGTTGAGACTCCTGTATTACATTTCTTGTTTTGATATGTTGCATTGTTATTGTACGTTGTGGCTTCCTCTATGATTGCCCTTAATATTCTAAGTTTTAACCCAATTTCAACTTTTGCATATCTTTTTAACTTCCCTTCCATCTGAAACAACTATAACTACTGTAGTATATCCCTCTTTTTGTGTGATGGTGTTATAGTTTTTGTGACATATTCACTTGTTCCCTTCTTTTAATATTGTAGCTTTGATAGTGTTTTGTGACTTCCCTAACTATGATTCTGAATGCTGGGTCCTGTACTGCATCCTTAAACACACACTTGATGTTTTCATTTTTTTCTAAACAAAGAAATTCTTTCAGTATTTCTTATAGTTTCGGTTTGGTTTTTACAAAGTCTCTGGGTTTGTGTTTGTCTGCAAATGTCTTAATATTATCTTTATATCTGAGAGAAAATTTTTTATTATATATAGTTCTTGTTGGAAGTTTTTCTCCTTCAAGGCTTTGAATGTTCCATCCCACTGCTTCCTTGCCAACATCATTTCTGCCAAGAAGTAAGACAAAAGCCTACTGGGCTTCCCTATGAATGCTGGCTTTGCATTGAGCCTAGCTGCCTTTCAGAGCCTCTCTTTATGCTTTATTTTGTTAAGTTTGATTATGTCTTGGTGTCTTTCTTTTGGGGTCTAGTTTTTGTGATGTTTGATACATATCTTGGAAGTCTATGTTCTCTTTTTTCATAATTTCAGAGAAGTTTTTGTCAGAAACTCAACAACAATATTCTCTGTGTTTTCAGCTATCCCTTCTTTTCCAGGAACTCCAATGATTCATAGATAATTCCTCTTACTAGAGCCCCACATATTTCTCAATGCTTTTTCATTTTTCTTATTTATTTTTTCTAATTTCTTCTCTTAAATGATGGTGTCAGTTGCTCTATCCTCAAAGTCAGTAAGTCTGACTTTCCTCTCTTCAATTCTGATCTTTTGGTTTAGGATTGAATTTTCTAATTTTGTCATATTGTTACTGATCTGCTGAATTTCAGATCGTTGATGTCCCATCAGTTTGAATAGCTTACATAATTTTTCATTTTGTTCTGGTGCATTTTGTTTGATCTCTAGGAGAACTCTTTATATAATTCTTTTGTACTTGACCTCCAGCAGTTTCAGAAAGGTTTCTTTATCTGAGAAATGTTTTGATTCTTATTTTTAGAGTTTTCCAGATCTATGGTGGACTGTTTATTTAAATATTTAGCAATGGTTGGTTGCCTTCACCCATCTATAGGCTCTTCACTTTCTCTGGTGTTACCTCAACAGGAGCTGAGGTGTAGTTCTTTGAACGGAGTTGTTCACCAGTTGCCTCTGTATACTCTTTTGACTGGTCCCAGTAAACACTTTGGGCTGACAGGCTCTGCCTCCTGGTTTGCAAAGACAGCACCCTACTTATGGAGTCACTGGGGGGCTGACAACGTAAGCACCATCATCCAACATATGGTCACTCTGCGTCATAAAGTCCAATCCATTTGTATCCAAAGAGTGTAACTTCATTATGATTGATGGGCAAGGGCAGAATCAGGGCCAGGGGTCATGGGCCCAGGGGAACCCCAAAGCCACTGGACCATCAATTGTAGTCTTTTAGTGGAGATCTCAGGTGTACCCCCTTTTATTCTTGCGTTGCCAGTGAGACTCAACTTTGTGAGCTCCATCGCAATGTAAGTCACTGGAGGCTGACAATGTAAGCACCTCTTTGGTCATCCCCAGATGCTATGTCATAGCTCAAAGTAGGGAGGGATTACAGTCTTGCTTCCATCCTCATCTGAGCCCTACCCTAAGGTAACACTGTCCTAAAAACAGCTTTTCTGCTGGAAGAGTGCTTTCCGGAACAGCACTGCTTTTCACCTTGGGAATTAGCCCCTGATGAGGCCTCTGGTTGGGTGACTCTGCCTCCCAGCTGGCCAAGATGGAGTCCCAGATGAACTGCCCTTCAGCCATGAAACAGCAGAAATCTATGGCACAGCTCAAAAGAGAGGATAGAGGGGCAGTGGTACCCTCAGTCAGCAGCTAGACTCTCAAAATGTGGCTATCCCACAAGCTGTCTCTCTGCTGTGCTAGCCATTGTTTAATTTAGCACTGCAGTTCAGCATATTAGCTGGCTCATTCCCACCCTCTGCTTCCTGAATAACAAATAAGTTGTCAGCTCTTGCATTCTTCCCAAGCAGTCAGTCAGCAAAAGCAGGGCTGAAAGCATGATTCTTCATGTTAGAGAGAGGTAGTTTCCTGTTTAGTGGCTCATAGTTCAGTCTGACAACCCTGTGCCACATCCTACTGTTACCTGGGCATCCAGAGTGCTCCACTGAATTATCATTTCAGGCCTTTGTTCTGAGAGGAAATTGAGGACTTGTGTGTCCAGTCTGCCATCTTGGCCCCTCCTCTAAATCATTCTTAATATTTCAGTTCAATCATTATTTCCTAAGACTTCCCAGACCTCCCTAGTTAGATAACATTACCCCATCAACCATCCTTATAACCAAGTCAGTTTCAAACCATCGTTATTTACTGTCTGTTCTTTTGTCTTCTACTACTAAGTAGTAAGCAGTATAAGCAAAGGGCATTTTGACTTTCATCACCATTTAGTCTCTAGACTTTGCCCTTAACACTTAATGAGTATGAATTAATGTAAGGTGCTTCTCTTGATAATATGTCTGGAAAAGCAGGTATTAAAAAGGAATGTGGGCTACATCTACTTATGCTTTTGAGGAATTCTTGTCTTGAAGGTAGTTTATACACCTCATAAAAAGATCATTTTTGCTAAAAGGATGAGGCTTCTCACAGAGTTCCTGTAACAGCCATGTTTGTGTGTGGGCACGGACTAGAATTCAGTAAGTAGGCTTCAAAAACTAAACATGTTATCTACCATTTTCCTATTGGGTTTTTCCCCCATTTTTTTATTATGACTGAGTGAAAATGTACATTCCCATATAAATTTACATGCCCACCTATATGCCATTTCCACTGCTCTCCCTGCCCAGTGATGGCACACCATTACTCTCTGTTCCATACATGTCTCATCCTCCCAACAGTTACCTTTCCCCTCCTCTCCACCCACTCCCCTTACTCCAGCCAGCAGTCCACAGGATGATATCCTATAGATGCATAGAACCATCATCCAACATACGGTCACTCTGCATCGCAAAGTCCAAACCCTTTGTGTCCAAAGAATGGAACTTCATTATGATTGATGGGCAAGGACAGAATTAGGGCCAGGGGTCATGCGCCCAAGGGAACCCTGAAGCCACTGGACCATCAGTTGTGGTCTTTTAGTGGAAATCTCAGGTGTACCCCCTTTTATTCTTGTGTTGCCAGTGACACTCAACTTTGTGAGCTCCATCGCAGCTGTCACAGGTGGTGGCTGGGCACCATCCAGTTCTTCTGGTCCCAAGTCGATGTAGGCACCCACTCATGTGGGTCTCTCTGTCTTCTGGGTTGTCTTTCCCCCATGTCGTTTCCTCCATGTCGTTTGCTGAGTTGGGACCATTTGCTGTGCCCACGGATGGCAGCTAGGCAGGTTTTAAGATCCCAGATGCAACTCACCAATGTGGGGTGCAGACAGCCCTCTTAGCAAAATGCTAGTTGTGCCAATTGGCCTCAGTTTCACCTAAGAGCATGGTCCCCTGCCCCCTGCTCCAGCTACTCTGACCTTGCAATATTGGGTTAAGATGGAAGGAGTATTTCAGTTACGTTGAAGCCCACTTAACATTGTTCTTGTTTCTAATGTGTGCTGTCACTGATTTCACCCAACCAAATTTCTACCAATTTCTGAACCCTCCCCTGCCTCCTCACTCCTTCCACTCCCTTGCAGCAGTCAAAGAGTCTTTTCTTCTACGCATAAGTCTGTTTTTGAGTTCTTATTTTAGGGGTCTCATACAATATTTGTCCTTTTGTCCATGACTACTTTCACTCAACATAATGTCTTCCAGTTGAAACCAGGTTACGAGATGTTTCCTGGAATCATCATTGTTCTTTTTATCATTGCATAGTGCTCCATTGGGTATACATACCATAGTTTACCTATTCATTCCTCTGTTGTTGGGCATCTGGGTTGAATCCATCTTTTTGCTATTGAGGACTGTGCTGCGATAAACATTCTTGTGCATGTATCTGTTGGTATGAATGGCCTTGATTCTGTAGGATATATTCCAAGCAGCGGAATTACTGGCTCAAATGGTATATCTATATCCATTTTTTTTAAGGAAGTGCTAGATTGCGTTGCAAAGAGGCTGGACCATTTTACAACCCCACCAACAGTGTAGGAGAGTTCCACCTTCTCCACAGCCTCTCCAGCATTTGCTGTTTTGTGTTTTTTGGATCATGGCCAACCTTGTTGGGGTGAGATGGTATCTCATTGTAGTTTTGATTTGAGTTTCTTTAATACCTAAAGATCATGAACATGTCCTCACGTGTTCTTTGGCTGCCTGGATCTCCTCTTTAGAGAAATGTCTGTCCATCTCCTTTGTCGATTGCTTAATTGGATGAATTATCTTCTTCTTATTGATATTTTGAAGTATCTTATAGATTATGGAGATCAGGCGTCTGTCTGCCATAGAGTTGCCAAATGTTTTTTCTCATTCTGTAGGTGGCCTTTTAACTCTTCTGATAAAGTCTTTGGATGAGCAAAAGTGTTTGATTCTTAGCAGTTCCCATTTATCTATTTTCTCTTCTGTTGAATGTGGTTTATTTGACAGATTTTGAAGTCTGTCTACATTGTGTATTAAAATTTCCATTGTTATTCCTACTTTTTCTTGGATGAGCTTTATTGTTTTAGATTTGATATTTGGGTCTTTTATCCAATTTGATTTGGTTTTTGTATAAGGTGTAAGATATGGATCTTGTTTCAATTTATTGCAGATGGACATCCAATTTTGCCAGCACTATTTGTTGAAGAGATTGTTTCTACCCCAGTTTAATGTCTTAGGTCCTTTTTCGAATATCAACTGTTCATAGGCAGATGGTGTAATCTCTCAGATCTCAATTCTGTTCCATTGATTGATCTGTCCATTCTTGTACCAGTATCAGGCTATTTTGACCACTGTGGCAGTGGAATAGGTTCTGAAGTCGGTTATGAGAGGCCTCCCAGTGTGTTCTTCTTCTTTAGTAGTACTTTACTTATTCGGGGATTCTTCGTTTTGCAATAAAATTGGTGACATTTTTCTCCATCTCATTAAAAAATGTCACTGGAACTTGTATTGGGATTGCATTATTTAAGTAGATTGCTTTAGGTAAAATAGATATTTTCACAACGTGAAGTATTCTTATCCATAAGCAGGGTAAGTTTCTCCATTTATCTATGTCTCTCTTAGTTTCTTACAGTAAGGGCTCGTAGTTCTCTTTGTAATGGTCTGTTATTTCTCTGGTTAGATTAATTCCTAGGTACTTTATCTTCTCGGGGGCTATAGTAAATGGTATTGTTTTGATGATTTCTTCATTAGCAGTCTCACTGTTGGTATAAAGGAATCCTACTGATTTACTTATGTTTATCTTGTGTTCTGGCTGGCTTGGCATCTTGTGTTCTGAGACTTTGCTGAACTCTCCTATCAGTTTGAGTAGCTTACTTATAGACTCTTTGAGATTCTCTGCATATACAATCCTATCATCAGCAAACAGGGAGATTTTGACTTCCTCTTTGCCAATACAGATTCCCTTTATTTCTTGGTCTTGTCTAATTGCTCTGGCTAGAACTTCTAATACTATGTTGAATAGGAGAGGTGTGAGTGGACATCCTTGCTTAATTCCTGTTCTCAAGGGAAACTGTTTCAGTCTCTCTGCATTCAGGATGACATAGGCAGTTGGTTTTGTATAAATGGCCCTATCGCATTGAGGAATTTTCCATCTACACATATTTTGCTAAGAGTTTTTAGCATGAAGCGGTGTTGGACTTTATCAAATGCCTTTTCTGCATCAATAGACAAGATCAGGTGATTCTTTTCTTTTGTGGTATTTATGTCGTTGATATCATTAATTGTTTTTCTGATGTTGAACCAGCCTTGCATCCCTGGTATGAATCCCACTTGGTCAGGATGAATTATTTTTTTGATGTGTTGTCGTATTCTATTGGCAAGAATGTTGTTGAAGATTTTTGCATCTAGATTTATGAGAGGTATTGGTCTGTAGTTCTCCTTTTTTGTTGGGTCTTTCCCGGGTTTTGGTATCAGGGATATGCTGGCTTAATAGAAAGAGTTTGGGAGTACCGCATCCCTTTCTATACTGTGAAATAGTCTCAGTAGTACTGGAGACAATCTTCTCTAAAAGCTTCATAGAATTCTACAGTGAAGCCATCTGGGCCTGGGCTTTTTTGGTTGGCAGTTTTTTGATGACTTTTTCAATCTCTTCCTTTGTGATCAGTTTAAGATATTCTGCTTCACCTTGTGATAATCTGAGTAGGTGATATGAATCACGGAATTCGTCCATTTCCTCTAGGTTTTCAAATTTGTTAGAGTACAGTCTTTCATCGTATTCTGTTATGATATTTTTAATTTCTGTTGGATCTGTTGTGACCACTCCCCTCTCATTTCTAATTTGAGTTATTTATTTCCGTTCCTGTTCTTCTTTAGTAAGTTTAGCCAGTGGTTTGTCAATTTTGTTGATCTTTTCAAAAAACCAGCTTTTGGTCTTTTCAATTTTTTGTATTCTCTTTATTCATTTAGTTCTTCTAATCTTTATGATCTGTTTTCTTCTGTTGCCTGACGGGTTCCTCTTTTGTTCTCTCTCTGCTTGTTCAAGCTGTAGGGTTAGTTCGTTGAGTTGATTTATTTCTCCCTTCCAGATGTGTGACTTTATGGAGATGAACAGACCTCTGAGGACTTCTTTGGCTGTATCCCATAGGTTCTGGTAAGAAGTGTTTTCATTCTCATTGGAATCCATACATTTCTTTATTTCATCCTTGATTTCTTCTGTAATCTATGGTTTTTTGAGCAAGATGTTGTTCAGTTTCCAAGAGTTCCACTTTCTGTGTTTGTTTTGCTATTGATTTCAACTTTTATGTCTTTATGATCTGAGAAGATACTTTGCATTAATTCAATAGTACGGATTTTGTTGAGAATTGCGTTATGTCCTAACACATGGTCAATTCTGGACAATGTTCCATGTGCACTGGAGAAGCAGGTGTAGTTATCTGCTGATGGGTAGAAAGTTCTGTATATATCGATGAGGTTTAGTTGGTTAATTGTGGCAAGGTGGTCTTCTACATCTTTACTGAGCTTTTTTCTAGATAATCTTTTCAGTATTGAGAGCATAGTGTTGAAGTCTATCACTATTACTGTAGAGCAATCTAACACTTTTTTGAGAGTAGTCAGTATTTCTTCAACGTATTTAGGTGCTGTGATATTACGTGCATAGATATTTAATATAGGTAAGTCTTCATTGTGTACTGAACCTTTCAGCAGTAAATAGTGTCCGTCTTTGTCCACAATGGTGGATTTTACATTAAAATCTATTTTATGTGAGATTAGAATTGCCACACCTGCTCTTCTGTGTTCCTTGTTAGCTTTATATATATTCTTCTATCCTTTAATTTTCGGTTTGTTCCTATCTTTAAGTCTCAAGTGAGTGTCTTACAGACAACATATGGATGGGTCATGTCTTTTGATCCAAGATAACACTCGGTGTCTCTTTACAGGAGCATTCAGTCTGTTCACATTCAATGTAATTGTTGACAGGTATTTCTTCACTGCCACCAATTTGAAATGTTTATTTTTGTGTTGATGTTATCTCTGTTGTTGTTATTAGTCTGTCCTGGGACATTGTTTTTTGTGAGTTGATTTTTCACCTTTTTCAGAGCTGGTTTTGTAGTTGTGGAGACTCCTGTGTTAGATTTCTTGATATGGTATGTTGCATCTTTGTTGTGCTTTACGGCTGCCCCTAAGATCCCCCTTAATAAACTATATATTAACTCCATTTTAATTACTGCCAGTCTTGTCAACTTCCTCTCCATCTGGAAGGACTATAATGACTGTAGTACATCCTTCTTTTTAATATGATGGCACCATAGTTTTTATGATATTCACTAGATTGTTTCTTTCAGTATTAAAGCCGTGATTGAGTTTGGAACCTTCCCTAACTGAGTAGAATTCTGGATGATGAGTCATTCTAAAGTGTAAAGTTAGTGGGTTTTTTTTCCTAAGCCAGAGCCAAGAACTTTTTTCAGTATTTCTTGTAGTTTTGGTTTGGTTTTTATAAAGTCTCTGAGTTTCCGTTTATCTGGGAATGTCTTAATTTCATTTTCATATTTGAAAGATAGTTTTGCAGGATATATAATTCTTGGTTGGTATTTCTTCTCCTTCAAGGCTTTGAATGTGTCATGCCACTGTCTGCATGCCAACGTGGTTTCTGCTGAGAAATGTGATGAAAGCCTACAGTTTCCCTCTGAATTTTAGCTGTGATTTGAGTCTTGCTGCCTTTCAGAGTTGTTGTCCATGATTCATTTTGTTAAGCTTCATTATAATATGTCTTGGAGTCTTTCTTTTGACATCTATATTAGGTGGCATACGATATACATCTGGGATATCTATATTCTTTTTCTTCATGATTTCTGGGAAGTTTTCTGTCAGCAGCTCAGCAACGAAACTCTCTGTGTTTTCAGGTATTTCATCCTGTTCAGGGTATCCAATTAATTGAAGGTTGTTCCTCTTAATAAAGTCCCACATGCTTCTTAATGCTTCTTCATTTTTCTCGTTTCTTTTTTCTGATTTGCCCTCATAGATGCTGCCATCATAGTTCTGTCTTCCCAGTCAGAAATTCTTTTTTCCATTTGTTCCATTCTATTTTCTTGGCTTTGAATGGAAGTTTCTATGTCTTTGATTTTGTTCTTCAGCTATTGGATTTCAGAGTACTGGTATTCCATCAGATCGAACAGCTTGCTTAATTTTTCATTTTGTTGTGCTACATTTTGTATAAGGTCTAGAAGGGCTCTGTATATAATCTTTTTACATTCATCATACAATGATTTCAGAAATGTTTCTTCATCTGGAAATTGCCTTGGTTGTTTTTTTTGGGAGCCTTCAGAAACCATGGATGATTTCTTGTTTGCCAGAAGTGTCTGTTGCTTTTTGGTCCTATGTGAGTAAGCAGAGGCTGGGAGAGATGCTATGAGGATGGACCGCAGATGTTTCTCCAGGCTGTCTTAAAATGTAAAACAAAAGATATCTGACCATTTCCCAAGTCCATCGAGTTTTCAGGTGTAGAGATCCCTCTTCCCAATTGGCAAAGTAAGCACCTCTATATCCAACCCCAGATGGTACAAACTAGCTCAGAATACAGCAATGCTACTGCCCTGTTGGCCTCTGCTGAGAGGGCCCAGCCTTAGGTGACATTGTGTACACTACTGCTTTTGTACCAGAAAAGCCCTCTCCTGTGTGCAAGCTCTGGATCCCAAGCTAAGAGTTAGGTCCAGCTGCAGCCATCGTATCTAAGAAGGCACCCTCCATACAGTCAGCAGATAGAGGGGCTGAAGGTGCCGAAAGGTAGTGAGTCCTCCACCTCTGTTCCTGGGCCCCCACCATAGGCAACACTGTATAAACTACTGCTTTTCTGTCAGAGAAGCTCTGTCTTGTTTGCAGGCGCTGGCTCCTAGGCTAAGAATTGTGCCCTGCTAAAATCTCCGTATCCAACATTGTGTCCCGCACACAGGCACTGCAGTTCCTTATGAACTGTGTTGTGGCAGAGATAAAAGGCAGGCCCAAAGTGGCTAGATGAACAGAGTCCTAAGCCTCTCAAAATATGGCCATTTCACCTGCCTGTCCCAGCAGCAGTGTGTCTGATTCTAGCCCCTAGGCAAGACCCAGCTCCTTCTGCTGGCCAAGACGGAGAAAAAAAAAAGTCAAAATGGTGCATTTACCTTTAGTCCGTGAGAGCCGGGACTAGCCAGGAGCAGGAGTCAGCCAAAGAGTGGAGGTTTTTTGTTCAGTGGTATGAAGTCCAATTTCACAGCCCTGTGCCATGTCCTGGGGGCTCACTAGGTGATCAGAAGTGTCTGTTTGATTATCAGTTCAGGTCTTGGTTTCCAGAGGGATATAAGCAGACATGTGCTTAGTCCGCCATCTTGCCTCTGCTTCTCCTATTGGTTTTGTTTTATCATAAATGTTGGCTGTCACTTTGGTCATTTAGTAAAGTTTCTAAGTATATTTGCTACATACATATCAAGCTCATTAAAGGTGATTTGATGACCTGTTTTACTTTAGGCAAATAGATGTCTAGTGTTGCAAAACCTGAAATTACATTAATTTGCCAGGCTGTAAAAAAAATACTTAACCCATGTTCTCCAACACAAGGGCATCCAGACTGGAGTAATGGCATCAGCCAAATTAGTGAAAAGCACAGGGAAGCTTGTTCCACCTTGGCTATAATAGTATTAAATTGAAATCCTATAGGCATGACTGAGAAAAGAAGTTGCCAGTAAGAGGACCATGGGGTTGGTACAGGCGCCTATCATGTCCAATGGACTTTCAATCTAGTATCTCATTATGTCTTGCAATAATAGTAAAGATATTATTTTTATCTCAGTATTACAAACTAAAAAGTCACATTCAGGGATAAACTGACACTCAGGGATTATTGTTAAAGGGCTGCTACTCAGAGAATATTGGGAATTCCAACTTCTGTACTTTAACTTTGGCTCCAGTGTCACTTTTTTAAAGAAAGACTACCTTTAACACCAAAGTTTGTGGTAGGCACTACTTTACATAGTTCTCACTGTATCCAGTCCTTTCTCCTTCACACCATATTCTAATTGTCTCTGTTGTTGTGGTTGTTAGTTGCTTTGGAGTCAGTTCAAATCCACCAGGCACTCCTTGGAAACTGTGTGAGGCAGTTCTACTCTGCCCCATAGGGTTGCTATGAGATGGAATTGACTCAATAGCGTTGGGTTTGGCTTGGTTTTTGTTAAAGATCCCTTGGTTTGTAAGAATTTGAATTCAGTTATGTTTCTTACCACAAACCATAATTTTTTCATACTACAGCAAAGGAGTAAATAGCTAGGAGAAAAGAATCAGTGTTGAATTTAAGCTACTGCATATCAAAACATTATTAAGTAGTTGCTGTTAATATACTTAAGGATATACAGAGGTGCTAGAGATCTTTCACTTTTCTTTCTTTTGAAAGTACACACTGAAGTGCCTTTGAGAAAATAAACATTTTCTCCCTACTCCTTAGACTTTGTGATATGCTTCCATGTATCACCACATTGTATTTGTTTTAGTCAGCTGGTGCTGATCTAACAGAAATACCTCAAAGTAGATAGTTTTAGTTCAGAAAAGTTTATTTGTCCACAGTCTAGTAGGCTACAAGTCCAAATTCAGGATGTCCACTCTAGGGAAGGGCTTTCCCTATATCAGCTCTGGAGAAAAGTCCTTATGTTGCATCAGTCTTTGATTAGGTAGCATCTTGGCACAGGAACCTACACTCTGAAGGGTGCACTTTACTCCCAGAGCTACTTTCTTGATGGTATGAGGTTCCCAATTCTCTGCTTGCTTCCCTCTCTATCTCCCATAAGATGAAAGGATAAAAGGTGGTGCAAACCACGTTCCAGGGAAACTCTTTTAACAAAGATATTGCAGTCCCACCCTAATCCTCTTTTACCATAATCATCCTATCAGTGGCAGGCAGAGATTAGGATGTATAGCATAGGAAAATAACAAAATATTGTGAATGATGGTCAGCCAATAGATATACACATTTTTAGGGTGGACACAGTTCAATCTATAACAATATTACATCAATTTGTCATATTTGGGAGAAATTTTGTATCTAAGCAGGAAGCTCAATGGTAACCCTGCCCCAAGTGAAGAGAGAAGAGGCAGAGGTTAGGATTTGAAGAACCTGAGCTTAAACAATGTTAAAGGGAAGGATTATGTTCTTTCTTAAGGATCAGCATTCTGTCAGACCCCTTGCCATGCTGATCGTTGATGGGACATTAAATAATTAAAAGAGAATAAATTGCTTTTCAAAACAAATTGTTAATAAATATTTACAGCAGCAGATTTTGTTAGTCTTTTTTCATGAATTGTGTTCTCAATAAAAAACAATTATTGTCACTCAGCAAACGTGTTCATGGTTCACGTGCTTTGCTGAGCTCCCTGAGCTTCTTCTCTCTTCTTCTTTTTTTTTCTTTTTTAGGAAATAATTCTCATTTCTTTTCCTTCTCTTCAGTTTAGGTGAGATGTATGTGTGTGTATGAATGTGCATACAACATGAGTTTGTGTGCCCCGGTGAATAAGGTGAACGTAAGAAAATTGCACACGTGTGTGTGTGTGTATATAAAGAGAGAGATGGTTGTTTCTTTGATTTACAAGAGAAATATTCTACACTTTTTTTTTTTTTTTTTTTTTTACTATTTCCTATATTTTGAAAAATACATTCCAGGTGGCAATTTTCAGCAAAACATTTGAGGCCAACACAATTGGAAATGTTTAAACACTCAATGCAGTGAACTTCACACTGGAAAATCTGACAAGCCTTTCACAGTAGTGACAATGTGAGGCATTACTGAAATGACTCAATATGCAACAAGTGCCATAATTAAAGCACAGTTTTTGGAAACTATGGACAGACAGCCTGTAGCTGTTCTTCAACAATTATTTTTCTAATTGTGTGTTCCTAATTCAAGAGAGAACTTGATGATAACAGTATGTCCCTCCATTGTAGTCTCTACATTTAGTTTTCAAATAGCCACATTAGGTTAGCATTGTGTTTGTTTGGAGTCAAATGCTTTTGCTGCAAAAGGAAAAATGTAATATGAAGTGCCCCTTTCAGCAGTTTAAGCTCCACATCTTTGAGTTAGATGGCAGATGGTGAACATTTGATTTATTTTTATAGATAGTGGCCTAAAAAGAAAATCAAAGAATGACTTCCCAGGATGAAAAAGGAAGAGCAACATGAGTGTTTTTTTGGTACTTTTGTTTCATGTAAGTAAAGATATTCAGAAAGTCAGAGAAATAACAAAGTTGTCAATACCAGCATTGTTAACGCCTTAAGGTGAAGGTAAAAGAACATGAACTGCAAAAACTTGCTTTCAGTGAACATTAAATCATTAGATAAAAAGACTGGAAAAGTCTTATCTAACACATCTGAGATAGATTTGTTCATTACTGATTAAACAAATACGTATGGAAACATAATGTGCTATGTTCTGTTCTGAGGTACACAAAAACGAACAAAAACAGACACACCACCAGTCTCATGGATGTGTGCTCTAGTGACATGCACTTAAAGATAGCTTACTACGTACTTTGATCATTACTTAATAGTCTTCTCCAGAATTGAAGGGCTGCTAACGCTAGTAATTACCTTTATGCCATTACCTCTCGTTAGGTATTTTCTGTCCACGTGTATGTGGGCATGTGCATGTGTGTGTGTGTGTGCGTGTACATGCAAGCAAGAGCCTATACCCACAAACTTCTCTGGCTTGGGAAATCCATGCAATTTTACTTAATGAGTATAAAACACTAAAGAATCGGGTAAAGCTAAAGAATAAAAATAAGAATACAAGCTGCATTTGAGGACAAAATATTTGCCAAATTCTATCTGGCTTAGTAAAAAACAAATTTTTCCCCTTGTCAGATCTAATGTCCTCCACCTTCCGTTTTCAAGATGCTATTTCTTCTGTACTGTAGTGACCTTCAAAGATGGCTGACCACTGGAATCACTTGGGGGGATTTAAAAATCACTCATGTTGAGGTTCAGTCCCCTCTCCCACAGTATTTTGATTTAATTGGTCAGGGTGTAACTGGTCACTGAGAATTTTTAAAGGTTCCCTTAGTAAATCTCACGTGCAGTCAAGGTTGAAATCCAAACGGATTCAAAGTCCTGTAAAAAAAAAAAATCTGTATTTTATCAAACCCTTTATGTGATTCTGAAAGGTGTTTAGGTTTGGAGAACACTATACCCAACCCATAGACATCGAGTCAGGCCTGACTTACAGCAACTCTATAGGTCAAGGTAGAACTGCCCCATAGAGTTTCCAAGGAACACCTGAGCAATCTGAACAGCTGACACTTTCAGATAGCAGACGTAGTGCTTAACTCACCATACCACCAGCGTTTCCAAAGAACACTGTGATAAGTTGGAAATCAGCCTAACTGGTTTCCTGAAAGAGTCTTGGTGGCCAAGTGGTAAAGCACTTAACTGCTAATTGACTGGTAGGCAGTTTAAACTCATCACTCACTTTGTGATGGAAAAGACCTAGTGATCTGCTTCTGTAAAGATTTCAGCCTAGGAAACCCTATGGAGCAGTACCACTCTGTTCTGTAGGGTTACTGTGAGTTGGAATTAACTTGACAGCAGACAACACATTCCCTCATGATGCTGATGCTGTTAGTTCAGAGACAACACTTTGAGAATGACTGTGCTAAACACAACTGAGTTCTTTATGACACACTTGTTCATATATGATGGAATGAATTATTCAGAAAAACTTAACTTCTGACAGATTTAGCTAATAGAGATAATCAATGTATTCTTTGTGTTCTCTTATCTGATAATTTACTGGAGGAAAAATGGCAGTTTTAGTATAAAATGAGATCTTAATGTAATCAAGTTTTAAATTGTCCTTTTTTTCTGAACTACTACCACAGATAATTGATTTCAAATGGTAGTTCAGTTGTTATCCCTTTCCAGGCAGGAATAAATAACCAGGTATTGGAGCCACTGAAAATGTATTTGACTCAAAGGCAGCTTTTGTGTTTGGCTTTTAGGTAACTTCCAACCTCTGCCAGACACGCTGACCACCTATAAAATATTTGATCAATCTGCTAATGCTACTGCCACCTCTCAATGCTGTAAATTCCAGCTGTCCAGTGGGATGAAAAGAAGTGCTTGGCAGCATGACAGTCAGATATGGGCCAACTCAGTGGGAAGGAGTTGACTAAGGCCTAGCTGACAGAAGTAATTTTTTGCCCCTGTTGTCTCTACTGTCAAAGTTACTATTTTACTATCTCAATGAAAAACCCCTTTCTTCATGTGAAGTCAGGACTTATTGCTCAAATAATTGACATATTCAAATCTGTACACTAACACATCAGGACTCTCTGAGTAGTGCAAAAGGTTAATACACTAGACTGTTAATCTAAGGGTTGGAGACTCAAGTCTGCCCAGAGATATCCTAGAAGGAAGTTCTGTTTATCTGCTTCCAAAAAGTCTAAAATATCAGCCATTGAAAACTCCATGGGGCACATTTCCTCTCTGACACGTGGAGTTACTCCAACAGTGGGTGGTTATGCTAGATGCCTCCTGTTTTAAGATACAGGTCTATAAAATGTCACAATGCCTTCCTTGGCCCAGAAAAAAAGTCATATGGGTATCTAATTTATTCTTAGATTCTGGGACCAACTATGGCCCAGAATGAAACTGTGAAAGAGCTCTGAGATCAGTTTTTGTTTTTTTTTTTTAAGTCACTAAAGAAAGAAAGGAAAACAAAAAGATATGGGAAGGAAGTACTCATAGATACCAACTATTCCAGGGATTCTGAAACGTGTCTGATCATCAGAATCATCTGGGGAACATAAGGATTGAAATATCTAGGCCCATCTAAAGATTAATCTTTGAGTGGAGTTATATTTAGTTCATGTGATTCAGATGACTTCTCCCAAATATCTTCATTTTTTCCTACCCAACACCATTTTGACATTCAATAGCCTGGAAGAGTGCTCTCTGAAGGCTAGATAATTTCTGCTTCAAAATGCTTTTTTTTAAAAAAAAAAAAACAAAAATTAAAAAATCATATTCTGTCGGTTCTGTGAGAATTAATGATTGTGGATAAAGGAGAAAGTTAACCAATAAATGTTTACGGGATGAGATATGACTCCTAGTTCTGTCTAAGCCATTGATTGAGTATATGACTTAAGACCCCTTTTAAGCTTAGTTTCCTTTCAGGTGAAAGAAGAATAGTAATTCCATAGGATAATTTTAAGGACAAAGTATATAAAGACTATTAAACTATTTTTAAAACAACAAATAATAACATTTACTTAATATATCATTTATTGTTAAATACCTTTTAATCTTGAAGAATGAATTTCCCATTACTTATCATAGGAGACATAAAGTAAGCGAATTTTAGGTATCTTGATTTAGAGTAATAAATAAGGCCAAGTCATGTGAATTAAAAAATAAAATATGCAAGTATATGACCAATAAAAGCTGGTACATCAACATAGGTTTTGACATTTGCCACGCACTAGAGAACAAATAACTAAAAAATAAAAACAGAAAAACCCTACAACGAAACATCTATATTGGCTTTATGTTTTTTAAAGAAGAAACTTTAAATTGCTTTACACGGCATGAAAGAAATCTCACAATCTCTGCCCTATCTTTTTCTGATATATCATAGAAAGTGGTTATAGTTGAGTCACACCGATTTTTAAAATTTTACTTGGATAAGACAGTCCTTTAGAATTTTGAGCCTTTGTCTAAAGACTGGATTCTGCTGCTAGAATGGAAACAGCTACTAATTTCTCTACAAAGAGGTGTCAAATTCTTGTTTTTAGGTTCTTATAAATGAATCAATTTACCTGAAAAGCAGCTGAAGTTTGATAACACTGCAGAATGGCTGTATAAAACTGTTAACACACTGGCAAGTCAAAGCTGGGCACTGTGCACAGCCAGCGCAAACAAAAAACTTCCGTCTTAAACATTTTACTCAGGGAAAATAGCACTCCCATAAGCACCTATTTATATTTCTATCAGAGCATATGTAACACCATATAGTATTATCTGCTTATATGGTCTTAGGTTTTTTTTTAGTATAAAGTCTAAAACAAGAATCTCAATTATTCCTTTGTCTTCAATGCTTGTTGCCATTCCTAGCAAATAGTCCCAAAAGACAAACCCATTGCTCTAGTTCATTCTGACTCATACGAAGTCAGTCTATGGGACAGAGTAAAACGTTCCCATAGTGTTTCCAAGAAAAGCCTGCTGGATTTGAACAGCTGACCTTTTTATTGGCAGCCATAGATCACTACTATGCCTCCAAGGTTACCTAGAATATAGTAAAGGCTCAATACATGACAAGAGAAAAATAAAAAAGGAAGTAAAGGAAACAGACTTAATTTATGTCCCAATATCCCTCCATAAAATCCATGAAGGATTTTTAACAGTTGACTAGGTGTTCTAAAGGATGGGGCTATGAAAAGAAAGTATGCTTATGGAAAAAACAGACTTTTCTGCAGATAGTCAAAGAACAAAAGCTGAAGTCAGGTAACATGCTAAGTCAGTACTGTTTGCTCTTTGGGCATGGCTCCAGTTAGGAACCACAGGGTTGGAGAGGTTCTGTTGGCCTCCAGAGTTGCTTAGGCATGTTAAGATTATCGTGTTCACAGCCCCTATGTAGATAGGCCAGTAGCAGCTTTCAAATCTATCCCAAAGAATTCCTAAGGGAAAATTGTAGCATCACTATGGAATATGATGGATGGAAAATGCCTGCAGATGTTCCAGGCTCCCTGATTCATAACACTCAAGAGTCCACATGGGAACACAGCATATCCAGAGGTGGTTGGTCTTACCCACCAGAGGTTTTGTTTATGTCAAGGAGTTGGAGTTGATGAGAAAATTCAGACATTTTCCTAGTGTGGGCACTGTACTAGTATTACGCTGTGATCAAACTGAAAACTTACTTGCCTGTGTAAGGACTCTGTCTTTCAGTACAGATTCCATTATCTTTACCTAAAGAACTCCAGCTTGAAGTTTGCTGCTGGTCTGGCTATAGGTGTGGTAATGTTTACATACTATATATAAGTGAGAGTGTATTATCCTTAGCCCTATACTTTACTACTGGCAAAACAAACAAACAACAACAAAGACAAAACAAACAAAAAATCACCATGGTACCAATACAGAAACATACAAATTCCTATAACGCCAAATTAACTAAATGCATCAAAGGTTCATACAGTAGACATTTTCAACAAGTATTTATTGAGGTTTTATTTTGTGTTCTAGGCACTGTTCTATGCCCTTCATGTGTGACTGTGAAAAGGATACATAAAGTACCTATTTGTATTAAGCTTGCATGCTAGTGAGGTAGGTAGACCACAGAAAAATAACTGTAAGAAAAAATACATGATACTGTCATAGCTAGTGACTTAGAGGGTGACTTTTGGTAAGCTATTCAGGGAAAATTCTCTGGAACAAAAGTAAAAAGAGACATTTAAATTGAGATCTGACTAAACAGAAGATGTTGCAAAGATATGGGGAGAGAATATTCTAGGTAGAAGGAACATGACACACAGTGTTTGTAAGCTGAGGACAAGCTGTTTCTGTAGAAGAACAAAAGATAACCATGAGGAAGTTGGAGAAAGATACAGAGAACAGGATAATGTAGATAGTGATGGAAATTTGAAATCTGCTGGCTACAATGGTAATCTTTTGAATGATTTTAAGCAACACATTGCTATGAAAAAAACAATAAGAATGAAAAGAAAATGAGAATTTATTGTTGCTAAGTTTTACTGTGTGTTTCACTGTGGAGTAATTACGAACTGCTGCTTGAAGAATGTATAAGGGTTCTATAGGTGAGTAAAACAGAGAAAAGGCCACTGAACTGGGAAGAAACATGCAGGTAAAGGTATAGAGGTATGCAAACACCTAGGTGTCTAATGTAAGCGGCAGGTGTATGCCAGAAGAAGTTACAAAAAAAATGTGGTTTTAAGTAACAAGAAAAATGCTCATAAATATGGAGTCCCTACTGTCTACTAGGAATTGAACCATTACATTGATAAATTGCAAAACCACTACATTTCCTGAGTACATTCAGTATCCTACTCTCTATTTCATATTTCCTCTCTCAGACTTTTAACATATCATCTCTCCACTGAGTCATAGTTAAAGATTTGTATTTTTATTATTGAGAAAACTGAAACAATCAGAGGTAAAAATCTACTCATATGCATTGTTAAATCTACTATGTTCCTTCCACTTATGTTCACATACTCTGCCCTCCTGCTTATTACTGTGGAAGACCTGCCAGTCCAGTCTAACATTAATCTTCCACTTATGCCTATATCCCATGTCCTTTCCTTTCTCAAAGACTTCCTCCTGTAATTATCCCTTACTTCCTCTCAACATCAGTTAGTGCTCCTATGTCCCATCACTTATTATGCAACCATGAAGTAATAAGTTTCATTAAAACAAAAAACCCTTGGCCATTTATCCTCTTCTAGGTTCTACTCCATTGCTGTATTTTCCTTTGCAACAGAACTTACATGTGGAGTCTCTTATTCCTATGATTCCATTCTGTTTCAAAACCACATCAATTGGGGGGGCAGAGTCAAGATGACAGACTAAACACATGTCTCCCTAATCCCTCTGGAAAACAAGACCTGAATTGATAATTAAACGGAGCTTTCTGGATACCTAGTGAGCCCTAGGACACGGCACAGGACTGTTAATTTGGAATTCATACCACTGAACACAAAATCTCCTCTCCTTCGCTGACCCTACTCTTGATGAGCACAGGCTTGCACAGACAGAAGGTAACTCACCATTTTGATTATCTTTTTCTCTGTATTGGCTCATGAGTGGAGCTGGGACTTGACTGGCTGCTGGTCTCGGATGCACTGCTGGTGGGTTCAGCAAGCACAACTGCCATGTTCTGAGATCCCGGTTTTGGACTCTGTGCATCTTGGCTCCTTTGGGCTATCTTTCTGCCTCCGCTATGTGTTAGCCATAAGGATACAGTGATGAGCTTTTGCAGGATGCCATCTTGATCCATTGGGAGATGGAAATGCCCAGGTAGAGGCTCCAGCTGGACTTGGTTCCTGGGTCGAGAGGCAGCACCTGCTTTGGGGGAGAGTCCTTTTCCAGCAGAGAGATGGTGTTTTGCATGATGTTGCCTGGGGCTGAGGGACAGCAACGGAGGCTGTGGACTCTGGGCATCTTGGCACTTTTGGCCTCTCTTTCCACCAGTAGCCTGGTTCTAGCTAGGTGGCGAGCTTGTGTGAGATACCATCTTCTCCAGTTGGGAGGCAGGGAAACACATATGGAAACCTCAGCTGGACCTGATTCCTGGGCAGGGAGGCAGTCTCCTGCCCAGAAGAGAGTGCTTTTCCATCAGAAAAGCAGAATTCTACACAGTATCATCTACAGCTTGGGCCCAACAGCAGAGGTCATCAGGGCAGTAGCCTTTCTGTATTTTGAGCTAGTTTATAACATTGGGGGTTTGATATACAGGTGGTTACTTTGCCAGCTGGGAAGAGGAATGTATACACCTGAAACCCCGAGTGACTTTGGAAGTTGTCAGATACTTTTTACTTCTCATTTTAAGGTGGTCTACAAAAACAACTGTGGTCCATCCTTACAGCATCTCTCCCAGCCTCTATTGACCCACATGAAGCCCCAAAAGCAACAAACTCTAGAGAAAACCATAACCAAGAAATCACCTGTGGCATCAGAAGGCCCCCAAAGAAACCACCCCAGAACTTCCCAGATGAAGGTGCTTTTCTGAAACTGTTGGAGGGTTAATACCAAAGCATTATATAGAGAGCTCTCCTAGATCTTATACAAAATGTAGCAGAGCAAAATGAAAAATTAAGCAAGCTGTTCAATCTGATGGAACATCAGTACACGGAAATCCAACGGATCAAAACAAAATGAAAGACATAGAAACTTCCATTTAAACCCAAGAAAACAGAATGGAACAAATAGAAAACAGACTTTCTCATTTGGAAGACAGAGCTACTGACTCTAGCATCTACGAGGAGAAATCAGAAAAAAAGACACAAGAAAAATGAAGCAGCATTAAGAAGCACATGGGCCTCTATTAAGAGGAACAATCTACAATTAATTGGAGTTCCTGAACAGGGCAAGACACCTAAGAACATAGAGAGTATTGTTGCTGAACTGCTGACAGAAAACTTCCCAGAAATGAGGAAAGAAGAGAATACAGATATCCAAGTTATATATCAAACACCTCTCAATCTAGATCTCAAAAGAAAGACTCCAAGACATATTATAATCAAGCTTAAGGAAATGAAACATAAGCAGAAACTCTTAAAGACAGCAAGACTCAAAGCACAGCTAACATTCAGAGGGAAACTCTGTAGGCTTCTGTCTCATTTCTCAACAGAAATAATGCTGGCTCAGAGACAGTGGCATGACACATTGAAAGCCTTGAAGGAGAATAACTTCCAACCAAAAATTATATATCTTGCAAAACTATCTTGTAAATATTAAAATGAAATTAAGACACCCACAGATAAACAGAAACTCAGAGACTTTGTGAAAACCAAACCAAAGCATCGAGAAATACTGAAAGAATCTCTTGGCTTAGAAGAACAAAGCCACTAACTTTATATTTTAGAAGGACACATCATCCAGAATTCTACTCAGTTAGAGAAGGCTCCAAACTCAATCAAAGCTATGATAGTAAAAGAAAGGATCCAGTGATCATATCACAGAAACTATGAAGTCATCATATTAAAAGGAAGGATATACTAGTTGTTATGGCCCTTCCAGATGGACAAGAAGGTGACAAGAGTGGTAGCGATTAAAACTGGGTTTATACGTACTTTATTAAGGGGGATCTTAGGGGCAGCCATAAAGCACAAAAAAGATGCAACATACTACATCAAGAAACGAATACAAGAGTCTCAACAACCACAACACCAACCTTGAAAATAGAGGAAAAATCAACTCACAAAGAAGGTGGCTGAACAAATTAATAAGAACAACAGAGAAAATATCTACACACAAATAAACATATCACAATGGCAGCACTGAACACATGCCTATCAATAATCACACTGAATGTGAAAGGACTGAATGCTCCAGTAAAGAGACATCGAGTGACATCTTGAATCAAAAGATACGACTCATTCACATGTTGCCTGCAAGAAGCTCACCTTAGACTTAAATATAGAAAGAAACTGAAAATTAAAGGATGGAAGAGTATACATCAAGTTAATAATGAACAAAGAAGAGCAGATGAGGCAATTCTAATCTCAAAAAAAATCGATTTTAATGTAAAATCCACTATTGTGGACAAGAGTGGACGCTACTAAAAGGTTCAATACACAAATAAGTCTTAGCCAAGTGCTGTCGAGTACAATATTAAATATGTATGCACCTAATATTAGAGCACTAAATACATCAAAGAAACACTGCCTACAGTCAAAAAAGAGACAGATCACTCCACAATAATAGTGGAGACTTCAACACTACTCTCAGTATTGGACAGATCATCTAGAAAAAAAGCTCAGTAAAGACACAGAAGACCTTATTCCAACAATTAACCAACTAGATCTCATGGACATCTACAGAACTTTTTATCCATCAGCAGACAACTACACCTTCTTCTCCATTGCACATGAAACATTCTCCAGAATAGACCATGTGTTAGGACATAAAGCAATTCTCAACAAAATCCATACCACTGAATTAACGCAAAGCATCTTCTCAGCAGAAAAAAACATAGACAGAAAATGTAACTCATGGAAACTGAAGAACACCTTGCTCAAAACATCATAGGTTATAGAAGAAATCAAGGATGAAATAATGCAAGAAGGGCCATTTATACAAAGCCAGCTCCCTACATCATCCTGAATGGAGAGAGAATGAAACAGTTTCCCTTGAGAGCAGGAACTAGACAAGGATGCCCACTCTCACCTCTCCTATTCAACATTGTACTAGAAGTTCTAGCCTGAGTATTAGACAAGACCAAGAAATAAAGGGAATCTGTATTGGCAAAGAAGAACTAAAAATCTCCCTATTTGCAGATGATATGATGTATACACAGAGAATCCTGAAGAATCCGTAAGTAAACTACTCAAACTGACAGAAGAGTTCAGCAAAGTCTCAGTACACAAGATAAATATAAGAAATCAGTAAGACTCTCTTAAACCAACAACAAGGTTCTTAAAGAAGAATTCATCCAATACTATCATTTACTATAGCCCCTAATAAGATAAAGTACCTAGGAATAAATCTAACCAGAGAAATAACAGACATTTACAAAGACAACTACAAGTCCATACTCCAAGAAACTAAGAGAGACTTACATAAATGGAGAAACATACCTTGATCATTGATAGAAAGACTTAACATTGTGAAAATGTCTATTTTTCCTAAAGCTTATGTAATGCAATCCCAATGCAAATTCCAGTGGCTTTTTTTTTTCTTTAATGAGATGGAGAAACCAATTTCTAATTATGTTTAAAGAGGAAAGAAGCCCTGGATAAGTAAAGCACTACTGAAGAAGAAGAACACACTGCAATGCCTCTTGCTACCCAACTTTAGAACCTGTTACACTGCCACAGGAGTCAAAACAGCCTGGTAATGGTACAAAAACAGACAGATAGATCAACGGAAGAGAATTGAGACCCCCAGAGATGACACCGTCTTCCTATGAACAGCTGATATTCAACAAAGGCCCGAAGACATTAAACTGGGGTAAAAACAATCTCTTCAACAAATGGTGCTTGCAAAATTGGATACTCATCTGCAAAACACTGAAACAAGACCCTTATCTTACACCTTAAATGAAAACCAACTCCAGCTGTATAAAAGACCTAAATATCAAATCTAAAACGATAAAGCTCATCCAAGAAAAATTAGGAATAACAATATAAGTTTTAATAGACAACTTAGACAGACTTCAAAATCTGTCAAACAAACCACAAACAACAAAAGATAAAATAGATAAATGGAAACTGTTAAGAATCAAACACTTTCCCTCATCCAAAGACTTCATTTATAGAATTAAAAGGCCACCTACAGAATGGGAAAAAATATTTGGCAACTCTATGTCAGGCTGATGCCTGATCTCCATAATCTATAAGGTACTACAAAATACCAATAAGAAAAATATAAATCATCAGATTGAGCAATAGGCAAAGGAGATGGACAGACACTTCACTAAAGAGGAGACCCAGGCAGCCAAAAAACACATGCGGACATGTTCACGATCATTAGCTATTAGAGAAATTCAAATAAAAACTACAGTGAGATACCATCTCACACCAACAAGGTTGGCCATGATCCAAAAAATGTGAAACAGCAAATGCTGGAGAGGCTGTGGAGAAATTGAAACTCTACTACACTGTTGGTGGGATTGCAAAATGATGCAACCTCTTTGGAAGGCAATGTGGCACTTCCTTAAAACACTGGATCTACATATACCACTTTAGCCAGTAATTCCACTGCTCGGAATGTATCCTACAGAATCAAGGCCATTCATACCAACTGATACATACACATGAATGTTTATTGCAGCACAGTCCACAATAGGAAAAAGGTGGAGTCAACCCAGATGCCAAACAACAGAAGAATGGATAGTAAACTATGGTATATACACTCAATAGAACACTACACAATGATAAAGAAGAACGATGATTTTAGGAAACATCTAAACCTGGTTTCAATTGGAGGACATTATGTTGAGTGAAAGTTGTCAGCGACAAAAGGACAAATATCGTATGAGACCCCTACTATAAGTACTTAAAAACAGATGCATAGAAGAAAAGACCCTATGATGGCTGCAAGGGTGAGGAGAGAGTGAGGGGGGGAGAGTTTAGATTAGATAGTTGATAGAAAGTTGGTTGGGTGAAGTATGGGACAGCACCCAATAGAAAGATCAATATTAACTGGACTTCAACATAACATGATTACTCCTCCCATCTTAATCCAATATTACAAGGACTGAGTAGCTGGAGCAGAGGGCTGGGGACTATGCTCTCATGGGGAACCGAGGCCAACTGACTCAACTAGCATTTTGCTAAGAAAGCCCTCTGCACCCTGCATTGGTGAGTGGCATCTCGGGTTTTAAAATCCGCCAAACTGCCATCTGAGGGTACAGCAAATGGTCCCATCTTAGTATGAATGGATGATCACCAAGGACCAAAATGATTACATCGACTTGTGACCGGAAGAACTGGATGGTGCCCAGCCACCACCAGTGACAGCAGTGATGGAGCTCACAAAGTTGAGTCTCACTGGCAACACAAGAATAAAAAGGGATGCACTCTGAGAGCTCCACTAAAAGACTGCAATTGATGGTCCATGGGTCTCGGTGTTCCCCTGGGAGCACGGACCCTGGTCTTGATGCTGTCCCTGTCCATAAATCATAATGGAGGTCAACTCTTGGACAGGACTAGATTGGACTTGGTGACACAGAGTGACCATATCATGTGTGCAGTTTATGGTTCTATGCATCTATAGGATTTTGTCTTGCTGACCTCTTACTCGAGGAAGGGGAGTGGGTGGAGAGGAGGGTACAGGAGATTTGTGGGAGGATAAGACATGTATGGAGTAGAGAGGAAGAGAGTGCTGTCACTGGGCCAGAAGAGCAGTGGGAGCTGCATATAGGTGGGCATGCAATTTATATGGGAATATACATTTTCATTCAATCATAATAATAATAATAAAAGCAAACAACAACAACAACAAACCCACATCAATTAGGCTTTCATCACTACTATTTTGAAACCATCCAAGGTCACCCATGATCTCCACACTGCAAAAATACCCACGGTCAATTCTCTTACTCTGTCTTTCAGCAACATTTAACACAGTTGGTAACACTTTGAAGCTCTTTGTTCTACTGCCTTTTAAGACTTCACACTCACCTAGTGTTCCTCCAGCATCACTGGTTACTTTTAGTTCTTTAAAAGATGGAATCAATCCAGATTCCCACCAACAGAAGAATGGATAGGTAAACTATGATATATATACTCAATGGAACACCATGCAACGATAAAGAACAACGATGATAGCAGGAAATATGTCTTAACCTGGTTTCAACTGAAGGACATTACATTGAGTTAAAGTAGTCAGTGGCAGAAGGACAAATATTGCATGAGACCCCTACAATAAAAACTTAAAAGCAGACTCATGCATAACAAAAAAGACTCTTTGTCGGCTGCAAGAATGGGGAGGGTGGGAGGGCAGGAGGGCGAGGGGGGAGGGTTTAGTTTAGACAGTTGTTGGAAATTTGGTTGGGTAAAATTGGTGACATCACACATTACTAAGAAGATCAATATTAATGGGACTTCAACACAGCTTGTGTACTCCTCCCATCTTGACCCAATATTGCAAGGACAGAGTAGCTGGGGCAGGGAGCAAGGTACTGTGCTCTCAGGGGAAATTGAGGCCAACTGGCACAACTAGCATTTTGCTAATGAGGTCTCTCTGCACCCCACGTTGGTGAGCAGCATCTGGTGTCTTAAAAGCTGCCAAGCTGCCATCTGAGGGTACAGCAAATGGTCCCAACTTAGCAGGAACAGATGATCACCAAGGTCCATAATGACACGGGGGAAAGAGAATCCAGAAGACAGAGAGACCCATGTGAGTGGATGTCTACATTGACTTGTGACCGGAAGAACCAGATGGCACCCGGCTACCACCAGTGATAGTCACTATGGAGCTCACCAAGTTGAGTCTCATTGGCAACACAAGTATAAATAGGGGTGCACCCTGAGATCTCCACTAAAAGACTGCAATTGATGGTCCAGGGGACTCAGAGTTCTCCTGGGAGCAGGACCCCTTTCCCTGATACAGCCCTGTCCGTAAATCATAATGAAGGTCAACTTTTCAGACAGCAATGGATTGGACTTGGTGATGCAAAGTGACCATATTGTGTGGGCACTTTATGGCTCTAGACATCGATAGGAGGTAGTCCTGTTGACCTCATACTGGAGGAAGGGGAATGGGTGGAGAAGAGAAGATAGGGAACTGTTGGGAAAATAAGATATGTATGGAGCAGAGAGGAGGAGTGTGCTGTCACCATGCAGGGACAGCAGTAGAAGCTGCATGCAGGTCAGTATGCAAATTTATATGGGAATGTACATTTTCATTCAATCATAATAATAAAAAAAGAATAAAAGAAAAAAGTTGGAATGTCATCATTTCTCAAACTCTTAGGAAGCACCAAGGCTCAGTCTTTAGATTTCTTCTCAATATGTCCTCAGTCCATAGTTAATACTATCCTTTCTCATGATTTTAATATACGTATGCTAATGACACCCAAACTTATATATAAAGCCCCATACCCTATTCTGAAATGCAATTGTTTTCTCAACATCTCAGAAATCTTGACATTTTCTCAATTATTTCTTTTCATTATCTAAGAGGTATCATAAGTAAGTATTTTCACCTCTTTTCTGACTCTAGTCTTATGCCTCCTCCAGGATTTCACAAAAAGGAGAATTACCATACTCTTTACAGTTATTTTCATAATTGCTGAAAGATTATTTACCTTAATCATGTTCATTCTTTCATGGTTGTATTCTATTGTGGAGTTTTCCAGAGGCCACCTAGGATATGTCACATTATTGATCTTAGAATTAATGGAATATATGGTCGTGTATTATTGTATTTCTAAGATTTCTCAGCTTTTAATTAAAAAAGTCTGATAATTTTCAAAGTTTAACCACAGTGTTACCATACATTCCAATAATTTTACTGCTACTCATAGATCCAAGATAAAAGAAAACATATGTCCACACAAAAACTTGTCGGTGAATCCCTATAGCAGCATTATTCATAATAGCAAAAAGTTGAAAAAAACTTAAATATCATAAATTGATGAATGGGTGAATAAAATATGATATAGTTATACAACAAAATACTACTTGGCAATAAAAATAATGAAGGGGAAAGAGAACCATTGCTGAGTTTCTTTTAAGGGTGAGCGAAAACATTTGGAAATGGTGGTCATGTTTATACAACCTGATGAACGTAGTTAAAGTTACTGAATTTTACATATAAAAACTGTTGAAACAGTGAATGTTTTATTGCATACATACATATATACTTAGAATAACTAAAATAATGTATTAATACATGTCATAGCATAGGTGAATCTTGAAAACATTTTAGATGATGTAGATAAATTACAAAAGACAGCATATTGTACTACTCAATGTGTATAAAATAGCCAGATAGCCACAGTAAGCAAATTTACAGATACAACAATCAGATTAGTTGTCTAGAGTTAGGTGGGAAGGATAGAGAGTAACTGATAACAACTATAGGTGTATTGTGGAGTAATATTTCCAAATTAGTTCTAATATTTATACAAACTTAACTATACTGAAACTTGAAATATATACTGTAAGTGGTAAATTTTGTAGCATGTGAATTAAATTTCAATAACATTTAAAATAAATGTTTCTCAGTTCTAATTTCATGTGTGTGTGTATACCTTATAACAAAAGGTTTTTGGGGTCCTCAGTTTTTAAGTTTAATGTTTAAAAGTCTGAGACCCACTGCCCTGATACAAAAAAGAATCTTCTAATTTTATTCTTACTCTCTGATGGTCTATCTTCATGCATTATTAACTGTAACAATCTTTTTAAAATGTAAGTTAGATCATAATCATTCTCCTATTTAGAATCTTTCAGAATCTTTCTATTAGTTGGATCAAAATTTATAGTCCTTTGTCGGGAGCCATGAAAAAACTTCAGGCCCCAAAAAACAGGAAGTCCGAAAAGCCCCTGAAAACGCGTGCCGCGCGAAAACTACCCGCGTGTCACTGCCCAGAGTCACTGTCCAGGCATACCGCCTAACCAATCATAAAACGCCAAGTGCCTCACACCAGATATCACCCGATTCCAAATCCCTCCCCTTCCCGCTGTATATATATATATCCACTGCTAAAATAAAAAATTTTTGAGGCTTGATCAGAATCCTGTCTTGCCTCCATTTCTTCGCATCTCCTGCCCTACTTTCATTTTCACAGGTTCCTCCTCGCCCCTCGTTGATTTGTCCTGCGGGCCGGGACATTTTTTGGCGCCCAGCGTGGAGACCGAGGTACAGAGCCGTTGAAAAGACCCACTTGACAAGCCCTGGCCAGGCGTTCCTTGAGCCTCCATGAGGTGTGAGTTTGGCTCGTCCTGAGTTGCCACGAGGTATTGACCCGTGAGAAAGACTCGTTCCTGATCACCGCCGGACTAGCTGCCCTGTGAGACTGATCTGCTAAAGGTAAGTGGGGAATCATCATGGGGCAGGAATTGAGCTCTCACGAGCTCTTCCTCACAGGAATCAAAGAATCGTTAAAGATGCGAAGGATTAAGGCTAAGAAAAAAGATTTAGCACATTTCTTTACATTTTTGTCTGATGTCTGTCCTTGGTTTCCCCAGGAGGGGACAATAGACCCTAAGTGTTGGAAAAGGGTTGGAGACTGTCTAAATGATTATTATAGAACCTTTGGACCCGAGAAAGTCCCTGTCACTTCCTTTTCATATTGGAGTTTGATTAATGATGTGTTACAAGGCTCCCCTCACCTCACCTTTTGACCCAGAGCACAGCACAACCATGGTTTTAGACCCCATCCGGCAGGCTAAGATCTCCCTCACTCAAGAAGTCTCCTCCTTAAGAGAATTTCTGACTCAGAAACACGAACACTTACAACTTATTAAAGAAATCCGAGCCCTTGAGACTGAGCTTGCTTCCATGACTCCCGGCCAGGTTTCCAAAAATATCTCCAAAGGCTCAAGTCCCAAAAACCTTCTCTTCACCTTTCCTGTGACCCGTAGTCACAGGCCTCAACCCGAAGTTGAGGAAGAAGAGGAGGGCAGCGGTCCTGACGAGGCCCCGGGGGGAGAGGCCTCTGATGAGGAAAATCCTACCCCAGATGAAAGTAGTTCAGACAAACAAAAATACCGCCGCCTAAACCTCAAACATTTAAAAGACTTAAAGGCGGCTGTTAATAATTATGGCCCTACTGCCCCCTACAGCCTGGCCATACTTGAAAGCCTAAGCGATAGATGGCTAACCCCTAATGATTGGCAGTTTCTGGCACGGGCCACATTATCTGGGGGCGATTTTGTCCTTTGGCGCACCGATTTTACAGAAAATTGCCGAGAATTTGCCCAGCGCAATAGTGAAAGCAAAACGTCTCGCTCTTGGACAAGAGATAAATTCCTGGGGCGGACCCCCTATGACACTAATGAGAAACAGGCAAATTTTCCCCCTGGTTTGCTGGCACAAATACAAAATGCCGGCCTCAAGGTATGGAGGCGTCTTCCCCCAAAGGGCTCAGCCACTACCTCTTTAGCCAAAATCCGCCAGGGCCCTGATGAGTCCTACAGTGACTTCGTCAGCCATCTGACCGACACTGCTGAGCATCTGGTCGGAGAGGGAGAGACTGATAGCGCCTTCATCAAGCATCTCGCTTTTGAGAATGCTAACCCTTCTTGTCAAGAGGCTCTAAGACCCCACCACAGTGGTAGCCTTTCTGATTATGTCAAACTTTGTTCGGGTATAGGAACCTCACATGCCATTGGAATAGCCATAGGAGCCGCTCTTAAAGGCTTTGACCAAGATAAACAACAAAGAACCTGCTTTAATTGCAAACAGCCCGGACACTTGGTGCACGATTGTCCCACAAATAAACAGCATCGGGGGCCTCCTACTTCAGTGTGCCCCCGATGCAAAAGAGGTAAGCGTTGGGCCACTGACTGTTATTCTAAAACTGATATCAACAGTCAGCCTCTCCCCTCGAAGCAGGGAAACTTCCAGCGGGGCCAGCCCCTGGTCCCGCCCTCGGGACAGAACCTAGGGGCAGTCAGGTTTGTTCCCCAAAAACAGACACAAAAGCAAACATCAGCTCCCTCTGCCGTGAAGTGCAGGGCTGGACCTCTGTTCCACCACCGATACAATATTAGTGCCCGATCAGGGTGTTCAGCTCATCCCTACAGGGGTTTATGGGCCACTGCCCCCGGGAATGTTTGGTTTAATCTTAAGGTGTGGCAGCTCCTTATTGGCCGGCCTTCATGTCATCCCTGGAGTCATTGATAACGACTACACAGGACAAATCACTCTTTTGGCCTCGGCTCCGTTGGGGCCTTTACCCATTCCAAAAAGAAAAAGAATAGCACAACTTATACTGCTTCCCTTAGATTCCATACCCACCAAACACATACAGTCCATGAGATTGAATTCTGCCTTTGGGTCTTCCGACACCTATTGGGTGCAACCAGTAACCCCTGATAGGCCAAGACTCACCCTCCAATTAGATGGTAAGGCCTTTGAAGGGATAGTGGATACAGGGGCAGATGCCACGGTAATATCAGCTAAATATTGGCCTTCCAACTTGGCCCTGTGAAGCCTCAATAACTCATCTTGAAGGCATTGGCCAGTCTGTCAACCCTAAACAAAGCTCAAAGATTCTTACTTGGAAGGACTCTGAGGGTAACTCAGGACAGGTTCAACCTTTCATTGTTCTGGGTTTACCTGTCAATCTATGGGGTCGTGATGTCTTATCCCTACTAGGAGTCATCATGTGTAGTCCAAATGAAATAATTACCCAACAGATGTTTAACCTAGGTTTCCTACCGGGACAAGGACTGGGAAAAAATAATCAAGGTATAAGACAGCCTCGTCCTGTAATGCCTAAAAATAATCGTTCAGGCTTGGGAAGTGAAAATTTTCCTTGGCGGTCATTGACTCCCCTGCACCCCACGCGGATAAGATTAAGTGGAAATCTGAGTCTCCAGTGTGGGTAGATCAATGGCCCTTGACTGAACAAAAACTCGCAGCTGCCATGGCGTTAGAGCAGGAACAACTGGCTGCTGGACATTTAGAACCAACCACTTCTCCCTGGAGTACTCCTATATTTGTGATTAAAAAGAAAAATGGGTCATGGCGACTCCTTCAGGATCTCAGAGAAATTAATAAAACCATGTTTACAATGGGGGCTCTCCAACCTGGACTTCCCTCCCCCATTGCCATTCCAGCTAACTATTTTAAAATCATTATTGATCTCAAAGATTGCTTCTTTACCATCCCTCTTCACCCACTCGATAGAGAGCGCTTTGCGTTTAGCCTCCCAGTTATTAATTTTAAAGGACCAATGCAGCGCTATCAGTGGAAAGTTCTCCCTCAGGGCATGGCCAATAGCCCCACTCTGTGTCAAAAATTTGTTGCTCAGGCTGTAGACCCTCTTAGGCGTCGGTGGTCTTCCATTTATATCATTCATTACATGGATGACATTTTACTGGTGGCGGCCTCCAGTTTTGAGGTACTTAGGTGCAGCCAGGACCTAACTTGCCAACTAACTTCCCTCGGACTTCAGGTTGCTCCAAACAAAATACAGCTTACCGACCCTTATTATTACCTCAGTTTTGAATTAAACAATAATCAAATCTCCACTCAAAAACTCAATCTAAAGACCTCTCATCTACATACGCTCAACGATTTTCAAAGATTCCTAGGAGATATTAATTGGCTTAGATCATATCTCAAACTTACAACAGGAGACTTAAAACCGCTGTTTGACATCCTTCAAGGAGACTCCAGCCCCCTCTCTCCCCGTCACCTCACTCCTGAAGCAAAAGAGGCTCTTCATACTGTCGAGATAGCTATACAACAACAACAGATTACCTTCATAGCCTATGAACGGCCTTTTGCCCTTATTATCTGTGCCACACCTCATGCACCCACTGGGGTTTTGTGGCAAGATGGTCCCCTCTTGTGGATACATCTATCTTCCACCCCAACTAAGGTTCTTCTCACCTACCCCTCCCTAGTGGCCAAACTTATAAGACTGGGCCGAGAAAAGAGCTGCCAACATTTCGGCAGAGACCCTGACCAACTTATTATCCCTTACACCAAAGAACAGATGGACTGGCTTTCCCAGAATGATGATGATTGGATAATAACCCTGTCTACATTTCAGGGTACGGTTGATAACCATTATCCTTCCCACAAGCTTCTCCAATTCGTGCGACTATACCTTTTTACCTTTCCTAAAGTAACTTCAGCAAATCCTTTAAATAAGGCCTCCCTGGTCTTTTCAGATGGATCATCTTCTGGCATTGCAGCATGGGTTATAGACTCACCAAGTCACAGTGTCCATTCTCCCTTTAAGTCAGCTCAGCTTGTAGAACTTTTTGCTATCTTACAAGTCTTCACAATGCTACACGATGTCCCCTTCAATCTTTATACCGACAGCGCTTACATAGCTCTCTCGGTCCCTATGTTAGAAACAGTCCCTTATATCAAACCATCTTCCAATGCTGTATCTCTTTTTCAACAACTTCAATCCCTCATTTTGAAAAGACATACCCCTTTCTTCATTGGACATTTGCGAGCCCACGCGGACCTCCCTGGTCCACTTTCACAAGGTAATGATCTTGCAGACAAACAAACCCGCCTTGTCCTCTCAATCACCACCGACCCCGTCACTAGGGCTACACAAAGCCATGCCTTCATCATCTCAATGCCCATACACTCCGCCTTATGTTTAAGATTTCCAGGGAACAAGCTAGACAAATTGTTAAGGACTGTTCTGGATGTGTTACTCTCCTACCACTGCCCCATTTGGGGTCAACCCAAGGGGCCTACTCTCCAATGAGATTTGGCAGATGGATGTTACTCACATTCCTGAATTCGGTAACCTCAAATATACCCATGTAACCATTGACACCTATAGTGGGTTCCTCCATGCCACCCTCCACAGCGGTGAGGCCTCTAAAAATGTCATAGCACATATTCTCCAATGTATTGCCATCATGGGAAAACCCCCCAAAATCAAAACAGACAATGGGCCAGGTTATACATCACAAACCTTCAAAAACTTCTGTGGTCAATTCCAAATCAAACATGTCACAGGCATTCCCTATAATCCTCAGGGACAGGGCATAATAGAACGAGCTCACCAGACCCTTAAAAATACCATATCCAAACTCAAAACAAACACTGTCTACCCCACTAAGAGCTCCCCTCGTAACATCTTAAACCATGCATTATTTATCCTTAATTTCTTACAACTAGATCTTAATAAAAAGTCTGCAGCAGATCACCTTTGGCACCAAGAAACCAAAAATCAGTACGCCAAGGTTATGTGGAAAGATCCTATAACCCATAAATGGCACGGTCCTGATCCAGTTCTCATCTGGGGAAGACGCCACGCCTGTGTGTATGATACCCCCGAGGGGGCCCCTCGGTGGCTACCCGAACGTCTCGTCAAGCCCATTAATGATAAACCCCCGTCCAGGGAAATGACCCCTGAGAAAAATTCTTCTTGTTTGTAGGTCATGGAAATTGCCATCTTATTAATGGTCCTCATTCCACCGACTCATGGAGGATTCGGAACCCCTGTGGACAAACAACAGCTTCTTATCGCCTTGTTCGGTAAACCCTGCGACTGCGGAGGGGGTATCCAAAAAAATCAGCCCACTAGTTTTACCCACTCAATTGACTGTGTAGACAAGACCGCTTATTTGACCTATGTATTTCAACACGGAGGGGGATACAGACAAGAATGGACATGTGTGACCAAGCCTCAAACCATACCCTCAGTAAATGGCCAACCAGGGCCTTGTCCCAACAATTGTAAAATGCTCACCCAAAATGCACTCAACCTGTTACCAAACCTCCCAATCCTGTAGCCAGGGCGATGCAGTATATCTGATTGCTGTCCAAAATAAAGAATATCGGGGCTCAACAGGGGGTGACTGGGACACGTTGCCACAAGGCCACAATAAATATGCCCAAGCCTCTTGTACAGGAAAGGTCAGTGAGCAGGTATGTTGGCCTCAAAACACACCTATTCACATATCGGACGGTGGTGGGCCATCAGACAGAGCCAGAGAAGCTATAGCGCAAACAAAAATCAATCAACTTATTGCCCATCAACATCCCTCTCTCAATTATCACCCTTTGGCTCTCCTGAAGCCTCAGACTGTTGACTTAGATACTCAAACCAATAACATTCTTGAAGCCACCCACAAGGTCTTCAATTCCTCCAACCCCTCCCTGGCTAATGATTGCTGGCAATGCATGACTATCCGGTCTCCTATGCCAGCAGCTATTCCCACAAACAATTTCTCTACACTTTCATCCCGTAACTGCAGCCTCATTCCACCTTTTCGAACACAGCCTGTTGGCTTTAATTCTTCCCATTGCTACCAAGGGTCATTCCAGAATAATAGCTTTGATCTAGATGTCGGATTTATAACATTCTCTGATTGTACCAATACCACTAACCATACAGAGCCCCTCTGTCCAGCCCCTGGGCAGGTTTTTCTATGTGGAAATAACTTAGCCTACACGGCCTTACCCCAAAACTGGACAGGACTCTGCGTTCAGGCTAACCTCCTCCCAGATATTTCTATTATATCAGAAGACACCCCTGTCCCTGTCCCCAGCCTTGATTACATAGCCGGACGATCAAAACGAGCCCTCCAATTCATACCCCTTCTTGTGGGCCTAGGAGTTGCCGGAGCTACAGCCACTGGCTCTGCCGGCCTGGGCATTGCCATAGACAAATACAATAAGTTATCCCACCAATTAATAAACGATGTCCAAACCCTCTCCGGTACTATCAATGATTTACAAGATCAAATTGACTCCTTAGCAGAGGTAGCCCTACAAAATCGAAGGGGCTTAGACCTTCTTACTGCAGAAAAAGGTGGAATCTGTTTAGTCTTACAGGAACACTGCTGCTTCTACGCCAATAAATCCGGAATTGTCCGAAACAAGATAAAGGACTTACAAGAAGATCTATTAAGGAGGCGAAAGGAACTACGAGAAAACCCTTTTTGGACTGGACTGAACGGATTCCTCCCTTACCTCCTCCCTATCCTCGGCCCCCTTTTAGGTTTGCTGTTAATCTTATCCTTTGGCCCCTGGGCTTTCAAGAGACTTACGAGCTTCATCAAACAACAAGTAGATTCGGCATTAGCTAAACCTATTCAAGTCCATTACCACCGCCTGGCAGTTGACGATGAGTACGTCGCTAAAAATGGGTACTCCGACTTCCTCCCCGAGGAGACAGCATGAATAGTAGAGGCATGCTTACCTCCTTGCCAGTATGGGAAGAGAGGTATGGGTACTGGGATGAGTGCGAAGCAAAGCATTGCAAGGGAAAGTTATCATTGACTCCTCTACGTTTCCCTGGAGCATACCTGGCTTGCAAAGAGGTTGGTATCTATACAAATCTGCTAAAACGGCTCTGTCTCTCCTCCCCAAAAAGATACCAAGAGCCGAGAACCACAATGGGAGGAGCCAGGTCACTATTCCCTCTCCCGGTAAAAGCCCACCTCCCAAAAAATACAAAAAGGGAGGAGATGTCGGGGGCCGTGAAAAAACTTCAGGCTCCAAAAAACAGGAAGTCCGAAAAGCCCCTGAAAACGCGCGCTCACGAAAACTACCCGCGTCACTGCCCAGCGTCACTGTCCAGGCATACCGCTTAACCAATCATAAGACGCCAAGTGCCTCACACCAGATATCACCTGATTCCAAATCCCTCCCCTTCCCGCTGTGTATATATATATATCCACTGCTAAAATAAAAAATTTTTGAGGCTTGATCAGAATCCTGTCTTGCCTCCATTTCTTCGCATCTCCTGCCCTACTTTCATTTTCACAGGTTCCTCCTTGCCCCTCGTTGATTTGTCCCGCGGGCTGGGACAGTCCTTAGCATGACCTATAATGTCTTCCATCATCTGGTTTCTATCTCGTCCTCAATCCTTACCAGTCACTGTGTTGCAGCTATACTGACTTTCTTACTGTTTTATGGATACAAAAAGCATGATCTTGGCTCAAGACCCTAGACATTTCTGTTTCCTTTGCCTGGATTCTCTCAAGATCCAAGATACCAGCAAGGTCATTCCCTTATTTAATTCAGTCCACTGAACAAATATCAATTCATCATATAAAACTTTTCTGATCACTCTATCCAAAATAGCACCTTCATCCCTATAACATCTTCCATCCATATAACATTTTCCATCCCTCCATATCCTTTGTCTGAGAACTTCTGAATTGTTCTGCCAGTGTGCACACCAAGTCATAATTACTGAAAAATAGAATTCTCCCTTGTATCCCAAATAGCCTCTAACCTAATGACTGATAAGAGTTGATGTCAAAGTTCCCTAAGCGCCGTTGCACTCTATGTGGGGTTGATTTTGAGGTATGCCATTATTTACCAACACTCAGAGTTCTTCAGAGTGATTAAACTTAAGTTGTCCACAATGGTAAAACACTCAACTTGGCTGATTTGCCTTCCTAGTCTCATTTCTCTATCTACTGAATTGTATGTCCTGATATTGCATCCTAAATGTACTATCTGCATTCAAATCATTGTCTATTATCGCTACCAGATTTTTTATTATGTTTATTATTCTCCTTCATATTTATTGCTATATGGTCTTTTTCACCTGCTCATATGCAAAATCTAAGAAGATAGGACTATTTTGCCCACTGTAGTCACAATACATAAAATAATGCCATATGTAAAGTTGACATCTACTAATTATTTTTTAATGTAAGAAAAATTTCCAAACATTAAGCACATTGCTCAGCATTGAACAGCATGTGGAGAAGCAGGTCTTTAGCCAATCTCTTTAACAACAAAGTCTACACATTTAACAAAATTTATAACAGTTAAAACTCAGCTCCGCAATCTAAAGTAAATGGTCAGAACACAATTACCAGCAAATGATCTTAGAGTGAACATCTTAGCATTCTTAGAATTCTCCTCATTAAGCTAAGGGCTAAGCAGTGTAATCATGAAAGATTAACAAGTATAGAGACAAAATAAAAACAAGCTGGTATAAATTCTTCTGAACATCTGAGCCTCTCCCTTTTAAGTGTTGTTTTCATAGTTGGTTTTACTGGTTCTCTTTTCTCTTAGATGACCACTGGGGCTACGTGTGTCAGCAGGACACACCATTTATGTTTCTGATTGTCTGCTTTATCTAGCTAAGAGACATATCCACTCATCCTTGTCTAAGCTGCCTCCTTGCTCTCAGCTCTCAGTTTTAAACTTCAGAATAAATCCACATTCTCCTAGATCTCTGCCATTCTTATTCCAAAACCTGGGAATTTTGGAATAAATTCTGCAAATCTAGAAGCTTGCTACAGAGAACAACATTTTTTCTCAAATGGTAGCCAAGTAGAGGAATTATCCAGTTATAAGAATCTTTGATCTCTTTCTTCTTCAGTACTTAACGTAAATACCCACAAGGTTCTAAAATGTCAGAAAGGAAAAGGAAAATGATGGATACCATTATTTTTTTCTTCAGCTCTTATTAGAGAATTGGTAGACTGATTTGGCAGATGAAACAAAATTGAGGCATCAGAAGTCTTCCAAAGTAAATTATTTGGTTAATTGTAATTATTCCTTCAAATGAGGAAATAGACAAATAACTCTAGCTTCCTTACTGTTTAACCAAGGAATTTGTAAGTCCTCTAATAAGTTATGTTAGAATAGACCAAAAAGTATGGGTTTCTTGTCATAGGGTTTCAAAGGAAAAATAGAGTAAGAATTTATCATTAAAATTTAAAAACAGTCTCCTTTCCTGTTCTCTCCACCCACTCTCCTTCCTCCAGCAGAGGTCACCGGGCAGGGAGAGCAGTGGAAGCTACATATAGGTGGGCATGTAAATTTATATGGGAATGTACATTTTCGCTCAGTCATAATAAGAATAAATAAATAAATAGACAAAAGAGAAAAAAGAAAAAATTTAAAAATAAAATGTGTATCTAGTATTTAAGAATATAGTAACAAGTATTAAGTAGATAAAGGAGATGTGGATTTGATGAAGAAATAAGAAGAAAAGTCAGTTACATGATTCAAACTTTTGTCAGTTGCTGTTTCAGTGTTTATAGACTCCAGCACTTCGCCAAGATTATCAAAAGAAAGCCTTATTGAAAGAATACAGAAAATAAACAGTAACAAAATTTTTATATGATATTTGATTTTACCTCTGCTCTACTGTAATCTAATGCTTGAGAACATAGTATATTGCCAGTGACACAATTACAGTTTCTTGGAGGATTTAAAGAGGCCAGTCATTGAGTTGACTTCCGATTCTTTAAGTGGTCTTTTCTGTCTCATTCATTCTTGAATCTCTAGCATCTAGCAGAGATAGATGAGCGGTTATGTGCATTAACACAACAGATAAGATAGAAGAATGCTGTTTGTCCTTGCCTCTTCCTCAGGTATCAATGTATATATAAACAAAAACAAAACTATCACTGTTGATTGCAACTCACAGTGACCCTATAGGACACAGGAGAACTGCCACATAGAGTTTCCAAGGAGCCCCTGATGGATACAAAACTGCTGTCCTTTTTGATAAGCAGCTGTAATACTGTAACACTGACTATTCCACCAGGGTATGTGTATGCATGGATATATATATATATATATATATATGTACCTGTATGTATGTCTTATTCTAACATAACTTCTAGAGGACTTACAAATTCCTTGTTTAAACAGTAAAGAAGCTGGAGTTGTCTATTTCCTTACCTACAGAGATAATTTAGTTAATAAAATAATTTACTTTGGAAGATTTCTGATACCTCAATTTTGTTTCACCTGCCAAATGAATTTATCAGTTTTCTAACATGAACAGAAGAAAAAATAAAGAAGAAACAGTATGCAAAAAACATTCGGTAAAATAATATATCACCAGTGGTACGTGTACGTGAACATATACGTGTGTAATCACATTACCCAAAAGCAATTTGGCCTTTTGGTTCTGCTTCCTCAGTCCTGCACAAACTGACCTTTGTTGAGTAGGCTGGAGAGGCTTCCCGGTAACTGATCTTTATCTGGATTGGCTGGGAAACCTCCCCTAGTAACTGACCTATACGTGGTTTGACAGGAAATGCAGTGGTACCAGAAAGGGCTGAGCAACAAAAGCTGGGGTAGCACTGCTACATAGTTACTGCCCGGGTCTGTCGTCTCCATGGAAGTAGACTGTCATGTTTTTGTCTAGCGGAGTGGCTGGTGGGTTATAACCAGTGATCTTTTGATTGGTAGCCAAGCATTTCAACATGGACCAGTTTTGTGTTGATCTTGTTTTCAAAGTTATCATTTCAGTTGTTGTCCAAGAAAGTTGACCTAGCTCAACATGCACACACATGTGTATATGCATATATAAAATTCCACAGTCCTATTAATTATCAATCCTAATGCAATGAAATACTGACCTAGATAATATGTGAATTAAGTAACAGTTCAAAAACTCAGCAACTTATCTGGTTAATGTCATATTTTGTTCAAATTTATGTAAGTGTGGAACAAATAAGATTATTTATACCTTCTCTCTTCTCATACCAAAGAGACCTTTCCACCTTGAAAGGATTGTGACCCATCGTAAGAACCAAGGCAACTCAGAAAATGAACTGATAACTTTAAGAGGTTATCACAAGTTCACTCTGTTTTTCATTCTTTTATTTGCTTGGAGATAAATGAGTAACAGTCATTTAGATACTTGGCCTCCTCATGGCAGGACCATTGTTTAATATCTCAGCCAAAATCTTTACTTGTGAATTCTGCAGAAAGTGTCAATTTAAGGTAAATCCAAGGCTACTAGCGTGTGAGAGAACATAAACACAGTGTGCACATATCTTAGAAGTCCGAACAGTCATATGCATGTTTTTGTATATAATTTTATAAATGGGACATAATCCAAGAGGAATAAGGTTTGAGAGGAAATACCTGTTTACTTCTCCTTTATTTCTTCCTTCCTCTTTAATGTTTCAAAGTGTCCACAAATGTTTGGCAGTGTAGATGAACTATTTATTTAAAAAGAAAATAATGTGTTGTCCAGCACCTTTGTTCAAATTCAGCCACAAATTCTTGGGCATAAATATTGTTATGAATAATGTGATAACTACAGTCTTTGAGCTCTAGATTTTCATAATAAAGACAAATTAACAAAATTAGCAAGAATAAAGCTATTATCATCAATCTTGTCAACCAAAATATTCCTAGACTTCCGGCTTTCAGTCTTTGAACAGCAGCAAAGCAAAAGCAGGAACAGGGAAGAGTTGCTTGCTTTTCTTCTTGTCTTCTCTAATGGAACTTTGTTCTGAACTGTCCAGAGCTCAGAAACAACTTTCATGTATCGTGACTTCAAGGTTTGGGCTTGATAGCCTTTTACTGAATGCAATGAGTAAGATTTAACAGAGCCACTAAGGATGTAGAAGCCTCTCTGCACCAAATAAAAATGCTGAGTGATAAAAGACTGTGAATAACAATCCATCTATACAAATGAACACCATTTGACAGGCTCAGAAATGGGAAGAAAGGTGAAACTAGGCAATTACAGTTATAAACATAACCTACAGCATTGAGAATTTTTTTTATGCATCACAAAGTTCCCATGTTATCTGATGTCATATTTTTGTATGTTTGAAAAGACAGACAAAAACTATTTTGTGCTCTTGGAACCATCTGGGCCTAATCAATATCTTAAACTCATAACAAAATTCTACTTTTGCTGCAAATCTGTCATTTTGGTGCAGGGTAAAATAATGACCACAGGTGATTTGTCATCATATTTGCCTCTTGTTGAGTATCTTCCTTTTGTCAGTAACTAGAAAATTGTGTTTGAAAAGTGAAGCCATTAGACTAGAAATGTTTTTAAAGTGCAATGAAAGCACAGAAAAGGTTTCCAGTTTTTTTTTCTTTTTAATAAATGTGGTGGAGTACTGCTGTTCATGGTTTTATCTACTTCACTAACTGCTATTCCCTGTCTTCTTTTCCTCTCTGTATTTATTCTACTTTCCATGCCTCCATTTTTTTCTGAACTGACCATTAAACTTTTAGTATATAAAGGTATTCTTTATAACTTTTCCACTAATATTCAGTTAGGTGCAGAAATGCTCAACAAACACATTTCCATCAAGTTGATTCTGATGACATGTAGATTCTAACTGTTAGTTTTTGTTTAGCCGCTAAGCTCTTAATCACTTCATTATAAGGGACACTTTAACTTAATATGTGCATTATTTATATATTTTTTAAAATTGTGATTAAGTGAAAGTATACATTCCAAATTAATTTTGTATGCCCACCTATCTGCAGCTTCTTCTCCTCTCCTTGCTTGGTGACAGTACAATCCTCCTTTACCTTCTCTACTTGCAGTACATAGCCAGGCACCATCTGGTTCTTGCAGTCACACGTTGATACAATCTCCCATTCACATGGGTCCTTCTGTCTCCTGAGCTCTTTTTAAATCATGTCTTTGTTGTTCTTATTCATCATCTGTTTCTGATGAGTTGGGACCATTGGGTGTACCTCGGATAGCAGCTTGGTACCTTTTAAGACCCCAGACGGCACTCACTGAAATAGGGAGCAGAAGACTATCTTAGCAACAGACTAGTTATACAAATTGGCCTCTGTGTGCATGGTCCCCAGGCTCCTGGCCTTGCTACTCTATCCATGCAATATAGGGTTGAGATTAGAAGAACTTTCAGTTTATGGTGAAGTCCAGTTAAGTTGATCTGCTTTCTACAGTGTGCTGTCATGGCTTTCACCTAACCAAATTTCTATCAACTACTCAATCTGTGACGAATCCTCTGCCTCTCTCCCCACCCTTATAGATGTTAAAGAGTCTTTTTTTCTGTACATAAGTATATATTTAAGTCCTAGTAGCAGGGATCTCATGCAATATTTGTCATTTCACCACTAACTGATTTCATTCAGCATGCCTTCCAATTGAAACTAGGTTATGAGATGCTTCCTAAAATCGTGATTGTCCTTTATCATGGCGTAGTGTTCCTTTGAGTACATGTACCATAGTTTATTTATCCATTCACCTGTTGATGGGCCTCTAGGTTGATTCCATCTTTTTACTATAGTGGACTGTACTGTAATAAATATTTGTGTGCATGTTCATGTGGCAGCCTTTGTTTCTGTAGTATATATTCTGAGCCGTGGGGTTACTGCTTTTTAAGGAAGCGTGAAGTTTCTTTTCAAAGAGGTTGTACCATTTTGTAATCCCACCAGCAGTGTAGGAAAATTCCTATCTTTCCACAGCCTCTCCATCATTTTTCTGTGTGTGTGTTTTTTGGATCATGACCAGTCTTCCTGGGTTGAGATGGTATCTCATTGTAGTTTTCATTTGGATTTCTTTGATAGCTAATGATTGTGAGCATTTCCTCACGTATCTTTTGGCTGCCTGGATGTCTTTTGTGGCGTGTCAGTTCATCTCTTTTAGCCATTGCTTAACTGGGTTATTTAACTTTTTCTTGTTGATATTGTCCAGTACCTTGTAGATTATCGAGATTAGATGTTGGTCCAGCATGTAGTTACCAAATATTTTTTCCATTCTGCAGGTGATCTTTTAACACTTTTGACAAAATCCTTGCAGGAGCAAAAGTGATTCTTAGTAGTTCCCATTTATCTATTTTTTTTCTTCTGTTGATCATGTTTTCTTTCTCAGATTTTGAAAGTCTGTCTAAGCCATGTATTAGAACTTTTAATGAGATGGAGAAACAAAGCACCAACTTTTCTGCAAAGGTCAGGCACCCCAGATACGTAAAGCACTACTGAAGAAGAGGAACACAGTGGGAACACATTGTTGACCCTGTTTTTTCTTCCATAATCTTTACCATTCTAGGTTTGATATTTAGGTCTTTCATATATTTTGAGTTAGTTTTTGTGTAAGGTGTGAGATATGAGTCTTGTTTCAATTTTTTGAGATAGATATCAAATTTTTCCAACACCATTTGTTAAACGGACTGTTTTTTACTGCAGTTTAAATCTTTGAGCCTTTCAAGAATATTAACTATTCATAAGAGGATGGTGGCATCTCTGGGGTCTCAACTCTGTTACATTGGTATATATGTTTGTTTATGCACCGTTACCAGACAGTTTTGACTACTGTGGCAGTGTAATAGATTCTGAAGTCAGCTACTGTGAGGCCTCCCACTGTGTTCCTCTTCTTCAGTAGTGCTTTACATATCTGGGGTGTCTCACCTTTCCGGAAAAGTTGGTGATTTTTTTCTCCATCCCATTAAAAACAAAAAGGACACTGTAATTTGTATTGTGATTGCATTACATATATATATTTCTTTGGATAAAATAGTCATTTTCAGAATGTTAAGACTTCCCATTCATGAGCAGGGTGGTTTCCCCACTTATGTAAGTCTCTTTTTGGAACTTTTAGTAAGGTCTTATAGTTCTTTCTGCATAGGTCTCTTATTTGTCCAGTAGATTTATTCCTAGGTATTTTATCTTCTTGCCAAGCCAAGTGCTGACTTGGGGGATACATTAAGTGATATCGATTTGGTGATTTCTTCTTTGATGATCTCTTTGTTGGTGTAAAGGTATCTACTGATTTGCTTATGTTAATCTTACATCCTGATACTTTGCTGAACTCTTAGTTGTGGTAGTTTACTTATGGATTTTTTAGGATTCTCTGCATATACAATCACATCATCGGCAAATAGAGGGATTTTTACTTCTTTACCAATGAGGATGCACTTTGCTTCTTTTTCTTGTCTAATTGCTCTGACTAGAACCTCTAGTACAATGTTGAATAGTAGTGGTGAAAGTGGGCATTCTTGTCTAGATCCCATTCTCAAGGGGAATTCTTTCCATTTCTCTCTGTTCAGGACGATGTAGGCATTTGTTTTTGCATAGATGCCCCTTACTGCATTGAGGAATTTCCCCACTATCCTATTTTGCTGAGAATTTTTAGCATGAATGGGTACTGGACTTTGTCAAATGCCTTTTATGCATCAATTAGCAAAATCAGGTGATTCTTATCCATTGTGCTGTTCATGTGATTGATCACATTAATAGTTTTTATGATGTTTAACCAGCCTTCCATCCCTGGTATGGATTCAACTTGGTCATTGTGAATTATTTTTTGATATGTTGTTAAATACTATTGGCTAGGATTTTGTTGAAGATATTTGCATCTAGGTTCATGAGTGATACTGGCCTGTAATTTTCTTATTTCGTAGGATCACTTCCCGGCTTTGATATCAAGATTACACTGGCTTCATAGAAGGAATTTGGCAGTATTCATCCCTTTCTGTGTTGTGAAATAGCTTCATTTGTAATGGAATTAACTCGTCTCTAAATTCTTGGTAGAATTCTCTTGTGAATCCGTCTGGGCCAGGGCTTTTTATGGTTGGTAATTTTTTGATGACCTTTTTAATCTCTTCCTGTGTGATGGATATTAAATTATTCTACTTCTCCTTGTATTAATTTTGATTGTTGTTGTTGTTAGGTGCCGTCGAGTTGGTTCCGACTCATAGTGACCTTATGAACAACAGTCTAAAACACTGCCCAGTCTTGCGCCATGCCCACAGTCTTTTTTATGCTTAAGCTCATTGTTGCCACCACTGTGTCAATCCATCTCGTAAATGGTCTTCCTCTTTTTCGCTGACCCTCTGGTCTATCAAGCATGATGTCCTTTCCAGGAACTGATCTTTCCTGATGACATATCCAAAGTACGTAAGATGCAGTCTTGCCGTCTTTGCATCCAAGGAGCACTCTCGCTGTATTTCTTCCAGAACAGATCTGTTTGTTCTTTTGATGGCCCATGGTACAGTGAACATTCTTCTCCAATACCACAATTCAAAGGCGTCAAGTCTTCTCTCTTCTTTGCTCATGGTCCAAATTTGCATGCATATGATGCAATTGAAAATATCATGACTTGGGTCAGACGTATTTTAGTCTTCAAGGTGACATACTCATTTTTGAATACTTGAAAGAAGTGTTTGGCAGCAGACTTCCAATGCAATGCATCTTTTGATTACTTGACTGCTGTTTCCATGGAAGTTGATTGTGAACTCAAGTAAAATGAAATCCTTCACAACCTCAGTCCTTTCTACATTCATGACAATTGCTTACTGGTCCAGTTGTGAAGATTTTTGTTTTCCTGATGCTGAGATGCAATCCTTACTGATGGCTGTGGTCCTTGATCTTCGTCAGTAAGCATCTCAAATCTTCTTCATTTCCAGCAAGTAAGGTGGTATTGTCTGCAAGACACAGGCTGTTAATGAGTCGTCTTCCAATCCTGATGCATTGTTTTTCTTTCTATAATCCAGCTCTTCAGATTATTTACTCAACATACAGATTAAAAAGTTCTGGTGAAAGGGTACAACCCTGATGCGTGCCTTTCCTGACTTTAAACCATGCCGTGTCTACTTGTTCTGTTTGCATGACTGCCTCTTGATCCGTATAAAGATTTCTTAAGGGCACAATTAGGTGTTCTGGAATCTCCATTCACCTTAGTGTTAGCCATGATTAAGTATGACCTACACATTCAAAGGCTTTTTCATAGTCAACAAAACTCAAGTAAACATCTTACCGATATTCTTTGCTTTCAGCCAAGATCCGTCTGACATCAGCAATGATATTCTTGGTTCCACATCATGTTCTGAATCCAGCTTGAATTTCTGGCAATTCCTTGTCAATATACTGTTGTAGTAGTTTTTGAATGATCTTTAACAGAATTTTACTTATGTGTTACATTAATGATATTGTTTAGTTCCAGATTTGGTTGGACCACCTTGTTTTGCAATGGGAGTATACATGGATCTCTTCTAGTCAGTTGGTCAGGTAGCTGACCTCAGGTAGGTGATATGAAACCAGAAATGTGTCTATTTCCTCTAGGATTTCAAATTTTTATAACACTGTCTTTCATAATATTCTGTTATGATACTTTTGATTTCAGTTGGGACTGTTTTAACGTCTCCCATTTCATTTCTTATTAGCGTTATTTGTTTCCTCTCCTGTTTTTCTTTTGTAAGTTTAGCCAGTGGTTACTCAATTCTGTTGGTCTTTTCAGAAAACCAGCTTTTGCTTTGTTAATTTTTTTTCAGTTCTTCTTCTATTCTCTACTTCATTTTGGTCTACTCTAATCTTTATTATCTGTTTTCTTCTTGTGCCTGAGGGGTTCCTTTGTTACTTTCTGCTTGTTCCTGCTGTAGGTTTTGGTCCTTTCTTCATTCTGGATGTGTGCATCTATAGGGATAAACTGACCTCTGAGCACTGCTTTCGTTGTATCCCATAGGTTCTGGTATGATGTGTTTTCATTCTCATTTGAACCTGTAAATTTCTTTACTTTTTTTTGATTACATCTACAACCCTTGGACTTTCCTTTTTTATTTTTCTTTTTTAAATTCTGATTAACTGAAAGATATCAATCCTAATTAATTTTGCATGGCTGCCTGTGTGCACCTCTCTCTGCTCTCCTTGTCCAATGATAACACACCCCTCCTTTTCACTCTATATTTGTTATATCTTCCTAAGAAGCTCCTGTACCCTCCTCTCCACTCTCTTCTCTCCCATCTAGAAAGAGACCAGTACAACAGCATTTTATAAATATATATAGCCTTAAAGCACACACACTTTATGGTCATGTTGTGTCCCACAGTCAAGTCCATTTTTTCCCAAAGAGTTCATCTCAGTAGTGTTTTCTGGTCAGGGCCAGCAGCAGGTTTAGGGTCTATGCTGCTAGTGTATTCCCTGAGGCCATCAGACCATCATTTATGGTCTTTTAGTAGAGTTCCTGAGCTGCACCCTTCATTTTCTCATGTTGGTACAAGATCTCAACATTGTGTGCCACATCATGGCTGTCTTTGGTGGTAGATGGGCACCATCTAGTTCTTCTGGTCACATATTGATACAGTCTCCCATTCACTTGGGTCCTTCTGTTTCCTGAGCTCTTTATTCTTCATGTCTTTTTTTTCTTGGTGATCATCTATTCTAGATGATTTGGGACCTTTTGGTGTACCTCAGGTGGCAGCTTGCTAGCTTTTAAGACCCCAGAAGCCACTAACCAATATGGAGTACAGAAGGCTCTCTTAGCAATAGGCTAGTTACAGGAGTTGGCCTTGATGTCCCAGAGAACATGGTTCCCATTCCTCACCCCTGCTACTCTATCCTTGCAATATTGGGCTGAGATTAGAAGAGATTTCAGTTTATGGTGAAATCCAGTTAAGTTGATCTACTTTCTACTGTGTACTGTCACTGCTTTCACCTACCAAAGTTCTTTCAACAATCTAGTCTATGAAGCTGTTTCTTCTCATTTAGAGTAGTGGCATATCAGCAAATGAAGACACTGAAGACCTTACTCCAAAGATCTTACTCCATTCATGTTATTAAGGTCAACCCTACTTTGAGGGGCAGCTCTTCCCCATTTGTCCTTCAAGTGTCTTCCAACCAGGTGGCTCAGTTTCTGGCACCATATCTGACAATGTTTGGCCTCTATTAATAAGGTTTTCCCTGGCTAATTCCTTTCAGAATTAGACTTCTGGGTCCTTTTGCCTAGTCTGTCTTAGTCTGGAGGCTCAGCTGAAACTTGTCTACCATGGGTGACCCGGATGGTTTCTATGTACCAGTGGCAAAGCTTCCAGCATCACAGCAACAAGCAAGCCTCCACTGATGGACAAGTGTGAACTGCTCACTCTATCTTTATCTTCCTTACCCAATGCTGTCATTTTCCTTACCAGATGCTGTTACCCTCCTTACCTGACACTGCCATCCACCTTACCTGATGATGTTATCCTCCGTTACCTGATACTGTTACCCTCCTTACCTGATGCTGTCAGCCTCCTTACCCAGTGCTGTTACCCTCCTTACCTGATACTTCTACCCTCTTTACCTGATGCTATTACCCTCTTCCTTAGCTGATGTTGTTATCCTTCTTACCTGATGCAAAAATCCGCTAATAATAGGGACACAGAATGTATGAAGTATGAGTATAGGAAAATTGGAAATTGTCAAAAATGAAATGGAACCCATAAATACTGATACCCTAGGAATTATTGAGTTGAAATGGATCAGTATTGGCCATTTGGAATCCAACAATCACATGGTCTACTATGCTGGCAATGAAAACTTGAAGAGGAATGGTGTTCCATTCATCATCAAAAAGAACATTTCAAGTTCTGTCCTGAGGTACAGTGCTGTCAGTAATAGGATAATATCTATACACCTACAAGGATGGTAAGTTAATATGATTACTATTCAAAATTACGCACTGTCTACTAAGGCCAAAGATGAAGAGATTGAAGATTTTTACCAGATTCTGAAATCTGAAATTGATCAAACATGCAATCAAGATACATTGATAATTACTGGAAACTAGAATGCAAAAGTTGGAAACAAGGAAGAAGGAAGGAGGATTGGTGGTTGGAAAATATAGCTGTAGTTATAGAAATCGTGCTGGAGATCACATGACAGAATTTTTCAAGACTAATGACTTCTTCACTGCAAACACCTTTTTAAACAACACAATCAGCAGCTATACAGACGCATCTCACCAGATGGAATACACAGAAACCAAACTGATTACATCTGCGGAAACAGACGATGGAAAGCTCCATATCAGCTGTCAGAACAAAACTAGGTGCTGACTGTGGCACACATAATCAATTACTCATACAAAAATTCAGATTGAAATTGAAGAAAATTAGAACAAGTCCATGAGAGCCTAAATATAAACTTGAGTATATCCCGCCTGACTTTAAAGATCATCTGAAGAACAGATTTGATGCATTGATGGCTAGTGACCAAAGACCAAATGAATTGTGGAGTGACATCAAAGACATTATCCATGAAGAGAACAAGAGGTTATAAAAAAAGTCAGGAAAGAAAGAAAAGATCAAACTGGAAGTCAGACGAGACTCTAAAACTTGTTCTCAAACATCGAGCAGCTAAAGCAAAAGGAAGGAATGGTGAAATAAAAGACCTAAAAGAAGATTTCGAAGAGTGGCTTGAGAACACAAAATGAAGTATTATAATAGTAGGGGTAAGGAGCTGAAAATGGAAAACCAGAAGCTGAAAGAATTGAAGAAAAGCTTCAAGACTCAAGTTGCAATAGGGAAGAATTCCACAGGGAAACCATTAAAATGACTCAGGGGGCATCAATAGAAGATGCAAGGCATACACAGAGTCATTATACCAGAAAGAAGTAGTTGATGCTAGCCAACTGAAGAGTTAGCACATGGTCAGGAACAGTGATATTCAAGGAAGAAGTCAAAGCTGTACTGAAGACAACAGCAAAAAAAAAAAAAAAAAGATTCCAGAAATTGATGGACTATCAACTGAGATATTTCAACAGACAGATGCAGCCCTGAAAGTGCTCACTCATCTATGCCAACAAATTTGGAGGACAGCTACCTGACCAACTGACTTGAAGAGATGCACACTTATACCCATTCCAAAGAAAGGTGATCCAACTGAATGCAGAAATTGCCTAACAATATCATTAGTATCACACACAAGTAAAATTTTGCTCAAGATGATTCAGGAACAACTGCAACTGTATGTTGACAAGGAGCTACCAGAAATCCAAGATGGATTCAGAAGAGGACATGGAACCAGGGATATCCTTGCCGATGTCAGATGGGCCTTGGCTGAATGAAAGCAGATAATACCAGAAAGATGTTTACTTGTGCTTCATTATGTAAAGGCACTCAGCTGTGTGGATCACAATAAATTATGGCTAACATTGCAGAGAATGGGAATTCCCGAAGACATAATTGTGCTGTAAACAATCTGTATATGGATCAAGATGCAGTTGTGAAAACAAAACAAGGGGACACTGCATGGTTTAAAGTCAGGAAAGGTGTGCATCAAGGTTGCATCCTTTCTTCATAGCTTTTCAATCTGTATGCTGAGCAAATAATCTGAGAAGCTGGATTCTGTGAAGAAGAATGAGGCATCAGGATTGGAAGATGACTGATTAACAACCTGTGTTACACGGAAGACACCACCTTACCTGCTAGAAGTGAAGATTTCAAACAACTACTGGTGAAGATCAAGGACAACAGCCTACAGTATAGATTATACCTCAGCATCAACCAAACAAAAATCCTCACAACTGGACCAGAAAACGACATTGTCATAAATGGAGAAATGATTGAGTTTGTCATGAATTTCATTTTACTTGGTCCACAATCAACACCCACAGAAGCAACAGTCAAGAAATCAAAAGATGAGCTGTATTGTGAAAATCTGCTGCCAAGGACCCTTTCAAGTATTGAAAAGTAAAGATGTCTCCTTGAAAATTAAAGTGCACCTGACTCAAGCCATGTTATTTTCAATTGCATCATATGCGTGTGAAAGCTGGACAATGAACAAAGAAGACAGAACAAGAATTGATGCCTTTGAATTGTGGTGTTGGAGAATAATGTTGGCTGTACCACGGACTGCCAAAAGAGCAAACAGATCTGTTACGGAAGAAGCGTAGCTAGAGTGCCCCTTGGAAGCAATGACGGCAAGACTGATTCTTACATACTTTGGACTTATTGTCAGGAGGTATCAGTCCCTGGAGAAGGACATTATGCTCAGTAAAGACAAAGGTCAGCAAAAAAGTGGAAGAGCTTTTACCAAATGGATTGACACACTGGCCGCAACATTGCACTTAAACATAGAAATGAAGGTGGACATGGCACAAGACAATACAGCAATTCGTTCTGTTATTCGTAGTGTCATTGTGAGCGCGAATCAACTCTATGGCTCCTTACAACAAAAACATCTGAGCTATGCCCAACCTCTCCTTCCCTCCTGCTCATGGAGCCATCAAAGAGTCTTTTTTTTCTTTACATAAGTATATTTTTAAGGCCTTATAACAGGGGTCTCATACAACATTTGTCCTTTTGATGCTGACTGATTTCACTTAGTGTAATGTCTTCACATTGATACCAGGTTGTGAGATGCTTCCTAAAATCAACATTGATCTTTATCATTGTATAGTGTTTGCTGAGTATCTGTGCCAGAGTTTGTTTATCCATTCATCTGTTGATGGGCATTTAGGTTGATTGAATCTTTTGCAATTGTGAACTGTGTTTCAATAAACATTCATGTGTACATATCTTTTCACGTGACAGCCTTTGTTTCTATAGGATATAGTCCAAGCAGAGGGATTTCTGGATCAAATGGCCAATTTATTTCCAGCTTTTGAAAGAAGTAAATAGCTTTCCAAAGAGGTTGTACCATTTTACAATCCACCAGCAGTGTAGGAGAGTTCCAGTCTCCCTCCAGCCTCTCCAGCACTTGTTGTTTTGAGTTTTCTGGATTATAGACAACCTTGTTGGGGTGAAACGGTATCTCCTTGTAGTTTTTATTTAGATTTCCCTGACAGTTAATCATTGTGAACATTTCTTCATGTGTCTTCAGCTGCCTGGATGTCCTCTTCGGTGAAGTGTCTGTCCATCTCCTTTGGCCATTGCTTAATTGGCTTATTTACCCTTTTCTTGTTGATATTTTGCAGTACCTTGTAGATTATGGAGATCAGATGTCAGTCCGACATGTAGTTGCCAAATATTTTTCTCATTCTGCAGGTGGTCTTTTAACTCTTTTGATAAAGAGGAGTAAATTGTTTGTTTCTTAGTGGTTCCCATTTATCTATTTTCTCTTCTGTTAATCATGCTTTCTTTCTCAGATTTTGAAGTCTGTCTAAGCTGTGTATTAGAATTTCCATTGTTGACCATGTTTATTTTCAAGATCTTTATCATTCTAGGTTTGATATTTAGGTCTTTGATCCATTTTGAGTTAGTTTTTGAGTAAGGTGTGAGATATGGGTCTTGTTTCATTTTTTTGCAGATAGATGTCCAATTTTGCCAGCACCATTTGTTAAAGAGACTGGTTTGACCCCTGTTTGATTCTTAGAGCCTTTGTCAAATATCAACTGTTGATAACAGGATGGTGGCGTCTCTGGGGTGTCAACTCTTTTCCATTGGTTTATATGTCTCTTTTTGTACTGGTACCAGGTTATTATGATTACTTAGGCAGTGTAATAGGTTCTAAGGTTCCACAGTGTGATGTCTCCCTCTGTGTTCCTCTACTTCAGTAGTTACTTATCTGGGATTTCTTCCCTTTCCAAGCAAAGTCAATGATTTGTTTTTCCATCTAATTAAAAAAATGACACTGGAATTTGTATTGGGATTGCATTTTATATGTAGATCACTTTGGGTAGAATAGACATTTTCATAGTATTAAGTCTTCCTATCCATGAGCAGGGTAGGTTTCTCCATTCATGTAAGCCTCTTTCAGTTTCTTGCAGTATGGCCTTGTAACTGTCTCTGTATAGGTCTGTTATGTCTCTGGTTAGAGTTATTCCTAGGCATTTTATCCTCTTGGGGGCTTTAGTAAATAATGTTGATTTGATGATTTCTTCTTTAATGTTTGCTTTGTTGGTGTAAAGTTATCCTACTGATTTCCTTATGTTTATCTTATATCCTGATACTTCACTGAACTCTCTTATTGTTCCCAGTACATTACTTATGCATTTTGGGGGGGATTCTCTGCATATGCAATCATATCATCTGCCAGTAAGGATATTTTGACTTCTTCTTTGCTGATGCAGATGCCCTTTATTTTTTGTCTTGTCTAATTGCTGTGGCTAGAATCTCTAGTACAATGTTGAATAGAAGTTGTGAGAGTGTGAATCCTTGTCTAGTTCCCATTCTTTTTTTATTATGACTGAGTGAAAATTTTACATTCCCATATAATTTACATGCCCACCTATATGCAGCTTCCACTGCTCTCCCTGCCCAGTGACAGCACACTATTCCTCTCTGCTCCATATATGTCCCGAATTCTTTCAACCTCATTCCACTCAGGATAATGTGGGCTGCTGGCTTTGCTTTGATGCCACTTATTGCTTAAGGAATTTCTCCTCTATTCCTATTTTGTTGAGAAGTTTTAACACGAATGGGTGTTCGGCTTTGTCAAGTGTCTTTGCTGAATCATTAACAAAATGTTATCCTCAGTGTTATTTATGCAGTAGAACACGTAATTTGGTTTTCTGATATTGAACCAGCCTTATATCCCTAATATGAATCCAACTTGATATCATGAAATATGTTGTTAACTTCTATTGGCAAGGATTTTGCTGAAGATATTTGCATCTAGGTCCTTGAGTAATATTGGTTTGTAATTTTCTTTCCCTGGCTTGGTTATCAAGATTATGGTGGGGGGTGGAGTCAAGATGGCAGACTAAGCATACATCTCCTTATATCCCTCTGGAAACCAAGACCTGAATTGACAATCAAACAGAGCCTTCTGATCACCTAATCAGCCTCAGGACATGGCACAGAGCTGTTAATTGGGACTTCATACCACTCAGCGAAAAACCTCCTCTCTTTTGCTGACTCCCACTCCTGGCTAGCCCCTGCTCTCACGGACAGAAAGTAAACGCACCATTTTGACTTTTTTTTCCTCTGTCTCGGCTGGCGAGAGGAGGTGGGCCTTGCCTGGCAGCTGGACTCAGAAGCGCTGCTGGGGATATAGGCAGGCGAAATTCCCATATTCTGAGTGCCAGGCTCAGGACTCTGTTAATCCAGCCACTTCGAGCCTTTCATGTTGTGGCTGCCTTAGGGGGTTTCTGCAGAGCTTCGCGGTCAGTGTGCGGGACGCAATGTTTGTACCGAGATTTTAGCGGGACCTCGTTCTTAGCCTGGGAGCCAGAGCCTGCAAACGGGACAGCGCTTCTCCGACAGAAAAGTAGTGATTTTGCACAGTGCTGTCTAAGTTTGGGGCCCTGCAACAGAAGCAGAAGAATCACTACTTCTCGGCACCTTTAGCCCCTCTGTCTGCTGCCTGTGTGGAGGATGCCATCTTGGATATGGTGGCCGCAGCTGGACCTAATTCTTAGCTTGGGAGCCAGAGCCTGCCCACAGGAGCGCGCTTTTCTATCACAAAACCAGTACTCGACGCAGTGTTGGCTAAGGCTAGCCCCTGTAAGCAGAGGCCACCAGAGCAATAGCAGTGCTGTATTCTGAACTAGTTTGTTATCATCTGGGGTTGGAAATAGTGGCGCTTATTTTGTCAGATCAGAAGAAGGATCTCTACATCTGAAAACCTAACTGACTTGTGAACTGGTCATATGCCTTTTGCTTTACATTTGAAGACAGCCTAGAGAAATAGTTGCAATCCATCCTCACAGTAACTCTTCCAGCCTCTATATACTCACATGGGACCCAAAAAGCAACAGACAATTGTGGCATACCAGCAATCACTCATGGCTTCAGAAGTCTGCCAAACAAAGCAACCAAGGAGTTTTCCAGATGAAGAAACTTTTATGAGAGCATGAGGAAGTGAATACAAATTGATTATATACAGAGCCCTTCGAGACCTTATACAAAATGCAGCAGAACAAAATGAAAAATTAAGCAAGTTGTTCGATCTGATGGAACACCATTACTCTGAAATCAACAGACAAGAACAAAATCAAAGACATAGAAACTTCCATGTAAAGCCAAGAAAACAATGTGGAACAAATGGAAAAAAGAATTTCTGACTTGGAAGACAGAGCTACTGATGCCAGCGTCTATGAGCAGAAATCAGAAAAAAGAAACAAGGAAGATGAAGAAACACTAAGAAGCATGTGGGACTCTACTAAGAGGAACAACCATCGATTAATTGGAGTCCCTGAACAAGGTGAGACATTTGACAAGACAGAGAGTATTGTTGCTGAGCTGCTGAAAGAAAACTTCCCAGAAATCATGACGGAAGAGAATATAGAAATCTCAGATGCATATCGTACGCCACCCAATACAGATCTCAAAAGAAAGACTCCAAGACATATTATAATCAAGCTTAACAAAATGAAACATAAGCAGCAACTCTTAAAGGCAGCAAGACTCAAGGCAAGGCTAACATTCAGAGGGAAACCCTGTAGGCTTTTGTCAGATTTCTCAGGAGAAACCATGCTGGCAAGGAGACAGCAGCATGACACATTCAAAGTCTTGAAGGAGAATAACTTCCAACCAAGAATTATATATCCTGCAAAACTATCTTTCAGATAAGAAAATGAAATTAAGACATTCCCAGATAAACAGAAACTCAGAGACTTTGTAAAAACCAAACCCAAACTACAAGAAATACTGAAAGAAGTTCTTGGCTTTGGCTTAGAAGAACGAAACCACTAACTTTATATTTCAGAACGACACACTACTCAATTCTAATTTAGGGAAGGCCCCAAAGTAATTCACAGCTTTGATATGGAAAGAAGCAACCCAGTGATCATCATGAAAACTCTGCTGTCATCATAATATAAAGAGGGATGTACTACAGTCGTTATAGTCCTTCCAGATGGAGAGGAAGATGACAAGACTGGTAGTCATTAAAATTGGGTTTATAAATAGTTTATTAAGGAGGACTATAGGGGCAGCTGTAAAGCAAAACAAAGATGTATCATACCATTTCAAGAAATCTAACACACGAGTCACAACAACTATAAAACCAACTCTGAAAAAGGTGAAAAATCAACTCATAAAAGAGTGTCCTAGAACAGACTAATAAGAACAACAGAGAAAACATCAACATAAAAATAAACATATCAAAATGGCAGCAGTCAACACACACCTATCAATAATTACATTGAATGTGAATGGACTGAATCCTCCAGTAAAGAGACACTGAGTGTCATCTTGGATCAAAAGACACAACCCATCCATATGTTGTCTACAATAAATTCACTTGAGACCTAAAGACAGGAACAAACTGAAAATTAAAGGACGGAAGAATATATATTAAGCTAACAATGAACAAACAACAGCAGGGGTGGCAATTCTAATCTCAGACAAAATCAATATTAATGTCAAATCCACCATTGTGGACAAAGATGGACACTATTTATTGCTGAAAGATTCAGTACACAAGCAAGACTTAACTAATGTCAGAGCACCTAAATATATCAAATAAACACTGACTACACTCAATAGAGAGTTAGATGACTCCACAATAATAGTGGGAGACTTTAATACTCCACTTTCATTACTAGACAGATCATCTAGAAAAAAGCTCAGTAAAGATACAGAAGACTTCATTGACACAATTAACCAACTAAACTTCACTGATATATACAGAACTTTCCACCTGTCAGCAGACAACTACACCTTCTTCTCCAGTGCACAGGGAACATTCTCCAGAATTGACCACGTAATAGGCCATAATGCAATGCTCAACAAAATCCATACCAATGAATTACTGGAAAGCATCTTCTCCGATCATAAACCTATAAAAGTTGAAATCAATAGCAGAAAAAACAGAGATAGAAAGTGGTACTCTTCGAAACTGAACAGTATTTTGCTAAAAAAAATATGGGTTATAGAGGAAATCAAGGATGAATTAAAGAAATTCATGGATTCCAATGAGAAGGAAAACACTTCCTACCAGAACCTATGGGATACAGCCAAAGCAGTGCTCAGAGGTCTGTTTATCTCCATAAATGCACACATCGGGAAGGAAGAAAGACACCAAATCAAGGAACTAACTTTACCGCTTGAACAAGTAGAAAGAGAACAACACCGGAACCCCTCGGGCGCCAGAAGAAAGGAGATCATTAAGATTAGAGCAGAGCTAAATGAATTAGAGAATGGAAAAACAACTGAAAAAAATCGAAAAGACCAAAAGCTGGTTTTTTGAAAACATCAACAAAATTGATAAAACACTGGCTAAACTTACTAAGGAAAAGCAGGAAAGGAAACAAATAACCCAAATTAGAAATGAGAAGGGAGTTGTCACTAAAGATGCAACAGAAATCAAAAATATCATAACAGAATACTATGAAAGACTGTACTCTAACAAATTTGAAAACCTAGGGAAAATGGACCAATTCCTTGACTCATACCACCTACCCAAATTATCACAACGTGAAGCAGAACAACTTAATAAACCCATCAGGGAGGAAGAGATTGAAAAGGTCATCAAAACACTGCCAACCCAAAAAAATCTGTGCCCAGATGACTTCATGGCAGAATTCTACCAAGCATTTAGAGAAGAAGTATCCCCAAAACTACTGAGACTATTTCACAGAATAGAAAGGGATGGAGTACTCCCAAACTCTTTCTATGAAGCCAGCATAACTCTGATACCTAAGCCAGGGAAAGATCCAACAAAGACAGAGAACTACAGACCGATATCACTCATGAACGTAGATGCAAAAATCTTCAACAAAATTCTTGCCAACAGAATACAACAACATGTCAAGAAAATAATCCATCATGACCAAGTGGGATTCATACCAGGGAAGCAAGGCTAGTTCAGCATAAGAAAAACAATTAATGTGATTAACCACATAAGTAACACAAAAGACAAGGATCACCTGATTTTTGTCCATTGATGCTGAAAAGGCATTTGATAAAGTCCAACACCCATTTATGCTAAAAACTCTTAGCAAAATGGGCAGAAACGGCAAATTCCTCAACACAATAAGGGCCATTAATACACAATTGCCAATTGCCCACATCATGCTGAATGGAGAGAGACTGAAAGACTTTCCCTTGAGATCAGGAACTAGACAAGGATGCCCACTCCCACCTCTCCTATTCAACATTGTGCTAGAAATTCTAGCCAGAGCAATTAGACAAGATGAAGAAATAAAGGGCATCTGCATCAGCAAAGACGAAGTTAAAATCTCCCTATTCACAGATGATATGATTGTATATGCAGAGAAACCCAAGTAATCTATAAGTAAGCTACTCAAACTGATAGAAGAGTTCAGCAAAGTCTCAGGATACAAGATAAACATAAGTAAATTGGTAGGATTCCTTTATACCAACAACGAGACTGTTAAGGAGGAAATTATCAAATCAATACCATTTACAATAGCCCCTAAGAAGATGAAGTACCTGGGAATTAATCTAACCAGAGAAACCACAGACCTTCACAAAGAGAACTACAAGCCCTTACTACAAGAAACTAAGAGAGACTTAGATAAATGGAAAAACCTACCCTGCTCATGGATAGGAAGACTTAACATTGTGAAAATGTCTATTTTACCCAAAGCAATTTGTTTATACAATGTAATCCCAATACAACTTCCAGCATCATTTTTTAATGAGATGGAGAAACAAATCACCAATTTTGTATGGAAAGGGAAGAAGCCTTGGATAAGTAAGGTACTACTAAAAAAGAAGAACACACTGGGAGACCTCTCATTACCCGACCTTAGAACATAGTAGACAGCCACAGTGGTCAAAACAGACTGGTACTGTTACAAAAACAGACAGTTGGATCAATGGAACAGAATTGAGACCGCAGAGATGACACCATCTGCCCATGAACAGTTGATATTCGACAAAGGCCCTAACACATTTAACTGGGATAAAAACAGTCTCTTCAACAAATGGTACTGGCAAAATTGGTTCTCCATCTGCAATAAACTGAATCAAGATCCATATCTTACACGTTATACAAAAACCAACTCCAACTGGATAAAAGACCTATATATCAAACCTAAAATGATAAAGTTCATCCAAGAAAAGGTAGGAACAACAATGGAAGTTTTAATACACAATGAGGACAGACTCCAAAATCTGTGAAAGAAACCTCAATCAACATAAGAGAAAATACATAAAAGGGAACTATTAAGAATCAAACACTTTTGCTCATCCAAAGACTTTATTAATAGAATTAAAAGAACACCCACAGAATGGGAAAAAATATTTGGCAACTCTATGTCAGACCAACGCCTGATCTCCATAATCTATAAGATACTACAAAATATCAGTAAGAAGAAAATAAACCATCCAATTCAGCGATGGGCAAAGGAGATGATCATACACTTCACTAAAGAGATCCAGGCAGCCAAAAAAATGTATGTGGACATGTTCACGATCTTTAGTTATTAAAGAAATTCAAATCAAGATATCAATGAGATACCATCTCACACCAACAAGAATGGCCATGATCCAGAAAACACAAAACAACAAATGCTGGAGAGGCTGTGGAGAAAGTGGAACCCTCCTACACTGTTGGTGGGGTTGCAAAATGGTCTTTGGAAGGCAATCTGGCGCTTCCTTAAAAAAATGGATATCGATATACCATTTGACCCAGTAATTCTACTACTTGGAATATATCCTACAGAATCAAGGCCGTTCACACCAAGGGACACATGTACCAGAATGTTTATCCCAGCACAGTCCACAATAGCAAAAAGTTGGAATCAACCCAGATGCCCAACAATAGAAGAATGGATAGGGAAACTGTGGTACATATACTCAATGGAGCACTACACAATGATAAAGAATAAATTCCAGGAAACATCTCATTACCTGGTTTCAACGGGAAGACATTATGTTGAGTGAAAGTAGTCAGCGACAAAAGGACAAATACTGTATGAGACCTCTTCGGTAAGATCTCAGAAACAGACTTGTGTATAGAAGAAAAGACTCTTTGACAGCTGCAAGAGAGGGGAGGGAGTGGAGGGAAGGAGTGTGAGGCGGGGAGTGTTTAGTTTAGATAGTTACTAGAAATCTAGTTGGGAGAAAGAGGTGATAGCACACATTAGAAACAAGAGCAACATTAGGTGGACTTCAGCATAACTTCAGTACTCCTTCCATCTTAATACTGCAAGGATAGAGTAGCTGGGGCGGGGGGCGGGGGACCATGCTCTTAGGTGAATTCCAGGCCAATTAGCACAACTAGCTTTTTGCTCAGAGAGCTCTCTCCTCCCCACATTGGTGAGTGGCGTCTGGGGTCTTGAAAGCTGCCAAGCTGCCATCCGAGGACACAGCAAATGGTCCCAACTCAGCAGGAAGGGATGCTCATCAAGGACCAAAATGATATGTGGTAAAGACAACCAAGAAGACAGAGAGACCCACAACAGTAGGTACCTACATCGACTTTGGACCAGAAGAACCAGATGGTGCCAGCCACCACCAGCGATGGCCATGATGAAGCTCACAGAGTGGAGTCTCACTGGCAACACAAGAATAAAAAGGGGTGCATCATGAGATCTCCACTAAAAGACCTCAGTTGATGGTCCAGCTGTTTTGGGGTTCCTCTGAGAGCATCACCCCTGGCTCTGATGCTGCCCTTTCCCATAAATTATAACAAAGTTCCACCCTTTGGACAGGAAATGATTGGACTTGGCAATGCAGAGTGACCTTATATTGGAAGCACTTTATGGTTCTATACATCTATAGGATATCATCTTGTGACCTCTGGCCGTAGGAAGGAGAGTGGGTGGAGAGGAGGGGAAAAGAGGCTGTTGGGAGGATGAGACATGTATGGAGCAGAGAGGAATAGTGTGCAGTCACCGGACAGGGAGAGCAGTGGAAGCTGCATATAGGTGGGTATGTAAATTTATACGTGAATGTACATTTTCTCTCAGTCATGTTAAATAAAAATTAAAAAAAGAAAAAAGATTATGCTGGCATCATAGAATAAATTTGGGAGTATTCCGTCCTTTTCTAAGCAGTGAAATATCGTCAGTATTGTTGAAATTAACTCTTCTCTAAAAGTTTGGTAGAATTTTCTGATGAAGCCATCCGGGCCAGGACTTTTTTTGGTTGGCATTTTTTCTCATTACTTTTTCAATCTCTTCTGATGGGTTTATTAAGTTATTCTTATTCTCTTTCTGATAAATTTGTTAGGTGACATGAATCTAGAAATTTATCCATTTCCTCTAGGTTTTCAAATCTGTTAGTGTACAGTTGTTCATAGCATTCTGTTAATCATACTTTTGATTTCAGTTGAGTCTGCTCGGACGTCTTCCATCTGATTTCTTATTTTGGTTATTTATTTCCTCTCCTGTTTTACTATTGCAAGTTTATCCAATGGTTTATCAGTTTTTTTGATCTTTTCAAAGAATCAGCTTTGGGTTTTGTTAATCTTTTCAACTGTTCTTCTGTTGTTTAATTCACTTAGTTCTGCTTTAATCTCTATTATCTCTTTTCTCCTGGTGCCCCAGGGTTTCTTTTGTTACTCTCTTTCTACTTGTTCCAGCTACGGGGTTAATTCTTTGGTATGGGCCCTTTCTTCATTCTGGACGTGTACATTTATAGAGGTAAGTTGACCTCTGAGCACTGCCTTTGCTGTATCCCAAGTGTCTATTTGAATGTGTTTTCATCCTCACTTGATTCCATAAATTTCTTTATTTGATCCTTGATTTCTTCTGTAACAAGTGGATTTTAGGCAAAGCATTGTTCAGTCTCCATTAGTTGAAATTTTTACCTATTTTTCTTCTGCTATTGATTGTAACTTTTAATAGCTTTATTGTCTGAGAAGATGCTTTGCAGTAATTCAGTGTTTTGGATTTTGTTGAGACCTGTTTTATGTCCTAACACATGGTCTATTCTGGAAAATGTTTCACATGCATTGAAGAAGATGTACTTATCTATCGATGGGTAAAAGGTTCTGTGTATGTCAATGAGGTCTAGTTGGTTAATTGTTGCAACAAAATCTTCTATATCTTTCCTGAGCAATTTTTTTTTTTTTTGGATACTCTGCCCATTACTGAAAGTGGAGTGTTGAAGTTTCCAACTTTTATTACGGAGTGATCATTTTTCAGTGTTGTCAGTGTTTTGTTGATTCACTTCATGCTTGGGTATTGTGTGCATAAATATTTAATATTGTGTAAGTCCTGTTTGTATATTGAAACTTTCAGCAATAAATAGAGTCCATCCTTGTCCATGATGGTGGTTTTTACACTAAAATCGATGGATAAGTACATCTTCTTCTCCAATGCATATGCCACCCCTGCTCTGATTTGTTCATTGCTAGCTTGTTATATATTCTTCCATCCTTTAATTTTCAGTTTGTTAATATCTTTAAGTCTAAAGTGAATTTCTTGCAGGCAGTGTACGAATGGGTCATGTCCTTTGATCCAAGATGCCAATTGATGTCTCTTTACTGGAGCATTCAGTCCTTTCACATTCAGTGTGATTATTGATAGCTATGTGTTCAGTGCTGCCATTGTGATATGTTTATTTTTGTGTTGATGTTTTCTCTGTTGTTCTTATTAATATGTTCTGGGACCTTCTTCTTTGTGAGCCAATTTTTCACCTTATTCAGGGTTGGTTTTGTGGTTGTTGAGACTCCTGTATTACATTTCTTGGCACGGTATGTTGCATCTTTATTGTGCTTTACAGCTGCCCCTATGATCCTGCTTAATAAACTACATATAAACCCAATTTTAATTGCTACTAGTGACGGCACTTGGCTTTGGCAGTCTTTTCAACTTCCTCTCCATCTGGAAGGACTATAACAACTGTAGTACACCCCTCTTTTCAATATGATAACATCGTAGTTTCCTTGATATGATCACTGGATCATTTCTTTCACTATTATAACCCTGATTGAGTTTGGAGACTTCCCTAACTGAGTAGGATTTTGGAGGATGTGTCCTTCTAAAAAATAAAATTAGTGGTTTTCTTCTTCTAACCTAAGAGATTCTTTCAATATTTCTTATAGCTTTGGTTTGGTTTTTACAAAGTCTCTGAGTTTCTATTTATCTGCAAATGTCAATTTCATTTTCATATTTGAAAGATAGTTTTGCAGGCTGTATAATTCTTGGTCAGAAGTTCTTCTTCTTCAAGGTTTGAATGTGTCATGCCATTGTCTCTAAGCTAGCATTATTTCTGCTGAGAAATCTCATGAAATCTTACAGGGTTTCCCTCTGAATTTTAGCTTAACTTTGAGTCCTGCTGCCTTTAAGAGTTTCTGCTTATGTTTCATTTTCTGAAGCTTGATTATGTCTTGGAGTCTTTCTTTTGAGATCTATATTGAGTGTTGTTTGATATGTATCTTGGATATCTATATTCTCTTCTTTCCTAATTTCTGGGGAGTTTTCAGTCAGCAGCTCAGCAAGAATACTGTCTATGTTTTCAGGTGTCTCGTCCTGTTCAGAAACTCCAATTAATCATAGATTGTTCCTCTTAATAGAGTCCCACATGCTTGTTAATGCTTCTTCATTTTTCTTGTTTCTTTTTTCTGATTCATCCTTATAGATGCTAGAGTCAGTAGCTCTGTCTTCCAAATAAGAAAGTCTGTTTTCCATTTGTTCCATTCTGTTTTCTTGGGTTTAAACGGAAGTTTCTATGTCTTTGATTTTGTTCTTGATCTGTTGGATTTCCATGTACTGATGTTCTATCAGGTCAAACAGCTTGCTTAATTTTTTCATTTTGCTCTGCTACATTTTGTATAAGATCTAGGAGAGCTCGCTATATAATGTTTTTGTATTCACCTTCCAATAGTTTCAGAAAAGCATCTTCGTCTGGGAAGTTCTGAGGTAGTTTCTTTTGGGGGCCTTCTGATGCCATGGATGATTTCTTGGTTGCAGTTTTTGGTTTTCTTCAGAGTTTGTTGCTTTGGGGGCTTCATGTGAGTCAGTAGAGGCTGGGAGAGATGCTGTGAGGATGGACCACAGTTGTTTTTGTAGGCCACCTTAAAATGAGAAGTAAAAAGTTTCTGACAGCTTCCAAAGTCAGTCAGGTTTTCAGGTGTACAGGTCCCTCTTCCCAGCTGCAAAGTAAGCACCTCTATATTGAAACCCAGATGTTATAAACTAGCTCAAAATACAGAGAGACTACGGCTCTGCTGGTCTATGCTGTCAGGCCCCAGCTATAGGCCTTACTGTGTTGAATTCTGCTTTCTGATAGAAAAAGGCTCTCTTCTGGGTAGACACTGCCTCCCAGCCCAGGAATTAGGTCCAACAGAGGTCCGTATGGTTATGCCCACCACCCAGTGGAATAAGATGGCATCTCTCACAAGCTTGCCACCTGGCCAGAACCAGACTACTGGTGGAAAGAGAGGCCAAAAGTGCCAAGATGCCCAGAGTCCACAGCCTTCATTGCTAGGCCCTGTGTAAAACATCGTCTCTCTGCTTGGAAAGCACTCTCCCTGTGGCAGGCCCCACCTCCTGTCCTAGTAACTAAGTCCAGCTGGGGCCTCTGCATGGAGGTTTGCATCTCCCAATGGATCAAGATGATGTCCTGCACAAGCTTACCACTGTATCCACATGGCTACTATGGGAAGGAGGTAGAAAGATAGGCCAAAGGAGCTGAGACACACAGAGTCCAAAGCTGGGCTCTCAGAACATAGCAATTGCACTTGCTGATCCCACCAGCAGTGTGTGTGAGATCAGTGGCCAGTCAACTCCCAGCTCCTCCCACTGGCCAATACAGAGGAAAAAAAAAAGAAAATCAAAATGGTGACTTAGCTTTGGTCTGTGCAAACCCTTGCTCGCCAAGAGTGGGGTCAGAAAAAGAGAGGAGGTTTTGCATTCAGTGGTATGAAGTCCAAATTAACAGCTGCATCCTAGGGCTCATTAGGTGTCCAGAAGCCTCCATTTAATTATCAGTTCAGGGCTTGGTTTCCAGTAGGGTTTAGTCTATCATCTTGGCTCTGCCTCCTGAATTTTACATTAAAATTGATTTTACACTGAGTTTGGTATTGCCACTCCTGTTCTTCTTTTTATGTTGTTAACTTAGTCTATATTTTTCTTCCTTTAATTTTCAGATTGTTCATAACTTTGAGTCTAAGGTGTATTACTTGTAAGCAACATAGAGATGGATTGTGTCTTTTGATCCAGGATGTCACTTGCTGTCTCTTTATTGGGGCATTCAGTCCATTTGCATCCAGTGTAATTATTGATAGGTATGTGTTTAGTACTGTCATTTTGATGCATTTACTTTTGTGTTATTGATGCTTTCTTTTTGCTCTTAATATTCTGTTCTGGGTCATTCTTCTTTATAGGTTCACTTTTCATCTTTCTCCTTGTTAGTTTTGTGTTGGTTGAGGCTCCTGAATTATGTTCCTTGTTTTGATTTCACATTGTTATTATGCTTTGAGGCTAGCCCTATGATTCCCCTTAATATTTTAAATGTAAACCAGACGTTAACTTCTGCATATCTTTGTAGTTTCCTCTCTATCTGAAAGGGTAATAACTACTGCAATATCTCTCTCTTGTTAACATGGCAATTTCATGGTTTTCTTGTTAGGATCACTGGTTCCCTTCTTTTAATATTGTAGCTTTGAGCTTCATGACTTCTCTAACTGAGTAGGGTTCCGGATGTTGTGTTCTGTCTTACCTCCTTAGCTATACACTTGATATTTTTGTTTTTCCAAACAAAGAGATTCTTTCAGTATTTCTTGTAGTTTAGATTTGTTTTTTTTACAAAGTCTCTAATCTAGGTTTGTTTTTTTACAAAGTCTCTAAGCTTCTGTTTATCTGTGGATTCTTAGTTTCACTTTCATCTTTGAGAGACAATTTTACAGGATATATAATTCTTGGTTGGAAGTTTGTCTCCTATGAGGCTTTGAATGCATCATCCAATTGCCTCCTTTCCAACATCGTTTCTTCCAGAAAGTCAGACAAAACCTACAGGATTCCCTCTGTACATTAGCTGTGGTTAAACTTCACTGCCTTTAAGAGCCTCTGTTTATGTTTCATTTTGTTATTAAGTTTGATTATGATATCTCTTGGTGTCTTTCTTTTGGGGTCCTGTTTTTGTAGTGTTTGATAAGCATCTTGAAGATCTATGTTCTCTTCTGCCATAATGTCAGGGAGGTCTGTCACAACTCTACAACCATACTTGGTACTTTCTCTGTTCAAGAACTCCAGTTATTCATAGATTATGCCTCTTAATAGAGTGCTACATGTTTCTTAGTGCTTCTTAATTTTATTTCTTTTCTCTTTCTCCTCAGAAATGCTGATGTCAGTTGCTCTGTCCACAAGCTCACTTAGTCTGTCTTCCTTGTCCTCAATCCTGCTCTTTTGGCTTTGTATTGAACTGTCCAATTCTGTAGTTTTATTATTAATCGCCTGGATTTCAGATCATTGATATTTCATGAATACAAATAGCTTACTTAATCTTTCATTTTATTCTGCTGTGTTTTGTTTAATCTCCAGGAGTGCTCTATACTTAATTCTTTAGCACTCAATCTCTGATAGTTTCAGAAAAGCTTCTTCATCTGGAAGTTTTTTGATTCTTTATTTTGGGCATTTTCCAGAGCCATGGTGGACTGCTTCTTTAAATGTTAGTTATAAACTGTTATCTTCACACCATGTGGAACTGTTCAGTTTCTCCGATGTTATTTCAACAGGAACTGAGGTGTAGTTCTAGGTGCACCACTAGATTTTGTCTCCATCCACCTCTGTGTACTATAGTGACTGGACCCAAGTGGACTTTCTGGGGTGACAAGCTCTTCCTCCTGGCTGGCAAAGCCAGTGCCCTACTTTTGGAGTCACTGGGACACTATTAGCCAACAATATGATGTGGGTCAGTGAAAGGTGGAGGAGAAACTGCTGGACCACTCAGCAGTCAGTTCTCTAGGTGATCTTGTTTTAAAAAGGTATTTTACTGCTAATCAAGGTGTCCAACAGCTGTTTAAATCAGTCAGGCCCTCAGGTGTGACAGGCCCAGCCTTCCTGCTGAAAACAAGATCACCTTATATTCTATCCCCAGATGCTACAACATGGTTCTAAGCAGGAAGGTGTTAGGTCCTTGCTGCCATCCTTTGTCAGGCCCCACCCATAACTCTAGACACCACTATACTAAATACAACTTTTCTGCTGGAGATGCACTATCCAGAAAGGGGCTGCTGCTCCACAGGAGAATTAGTCCCAACTAAGACCTAATGTGGCTGATTCCATTTCCCAGCTGACCAAGATGGCATCCCGCCCAAGCTGCCCTTCCTGTCATGAGTCAGCAGAATCGATGGTGCAGCTCAGAGAAGAGAGGGTGGAGGGGCAGTGATGACTTCAGTTGGTATCTGGGCAATCAATATTTGGCCATTCCAAGCAGTCTCTCTGTTGCACTACATGCTGTTTACTTAAGCACTGCAGTTCACCATATTAGCCAGCTCATGCCCAATCTTCACCTCCCAGATAACAAAGCAGGTGTCAGTAACTGCAGTCCTCCTAAAGGATGAGTCAGCAGAAGCAGGACTCAGCATGCTACTGTCTCATCTTTGAAAGATGTAGTTTCCCCTTTACTGGTGCTTAATCCAATCTGATAACCCTATGCCAGCTCCTAGGGCTCCCCAGATGTCCATGCTTCCCCACATGATTATCATTCCAGGATGTAGCTATCAGACAAAATCTAGGAGACGTATGTTTAGTCAATCATCATGGCCCTGCCCTCTCACTTTTTTTCCTTGAAGGAATTTCTTAATGATTGTTTCCATTAACTGCCAGTCAAGTCACCCTCCATCTCATAGCTTTATAGAGTAGGCCTATGCCGTTGATGTTTTGTTGGCTGTAATCAATGCCATGAGGAACCTTAGTAGCACAGTGTCTGAAGCACTTGACTGCTAACTGAAAGGTCACTGCTTTAGACCACTAGTGGCTCTGTGGGGAAAAGATGTGACAGACTGCTTCTTGGGAACCATAGGGGTTGTATGAGTCAGAGTGATTCCATGTCAGCGTGTTTGGTTTAGTTTGTTTGCTTGTTTGTTTCCTGTTTAAATGATTACAGGAGTCTCAGAGCAGCACAGTTAAGCATTCAACTAGTTGCTCAAAAACGTTGGAGGTTCAAACCCACCCATAGGTACATCAGAAGACAGGCCTGGTTATCAACTTCTGAAAGGTCACAGCCTAGAAGTACCTATGGAGCAGTTCTACTCTCCATATCATGAGTCAGAATCGAGACAATGGTAACTAGCAGCCAACTTACTTCATGGACACAGTTTACTAGGCCTAGCAGCGTCTGCATGGGTTTGAACAGCTACCTTTAGGTTGGCAGCCAATTCCAAACCTCTTAGCCCACCCAGGTTCCTCTTACTGATTACCCTTCCATTAAAGTGTTAAGACAAAATGATAGAATGGATTTCATTTGATTTTCTTCAAGAGTACAAAAGAACACATTTTATTTTTGCTTTGTGTTGCTTGGCTTTTACAAAGCTATTTTGTTCATAAGTGAACCTCATATTTTTTACAATGACTTTACTGATGTGAAATGCCCTAAGAATACATAGGAAAGTTGAATGCACCTGAAGATTAATGAAAGCCTTGCTTGCCATTTGAAGAATACATTGTTCATAAGTCTCCAACATAAAGGTCACTTGTGTGTGGTTTTTTGTGGTCATTTGTGGTGGTTTTAAAGTAAGGCTAATGATGTAGATTAATTTCTATAACAAGCAAGACTAATTATATAGTGCTCTATTCATTTAACATCATATATGAATACAGGGTCTGACACCATCTGAAAGTTCTTGGGACTTTTCCTTCTCTAGATGAAAGGTGTTATCTAAATCTTTTAGAGTATTTGGTTGTAATTACTGAGTTGTTTTTCTAGGGAGATAATTGCATGGCTGTTGCGTGATCCACTCACAACAAGTGAACGGCAGATCTAAATCTTGCTAAATCACTCACCTACTCAAATTAGAGTACAAGTAAATGTAGGAGCTTGAAGGCCAAACCCAGAAAATCTGACATGGTACTGCCACTCTTACATCATATTTTACTGAAGACAAGACTGGAAAATGTCTTTTGGTGTCCATGACGGAAGAATTTACCTGAAGCTGTTATTCAGTTGAATTCAGAACACTTGTCAGAAGCTAGAGAATTTTTATCAGATGGCATTACCAGAGGGAAAAAAAAATGTAGAAAAACTATTCTGATCAACTCTGTCCAGGGGCTGTATAAGAGTAAGTCCCTCTTCTATAGACCTGTTTGAGATTGAAAAATGAATCACATAGCATTTTGGACATTTGTTCTTTGTGAAACTGAAGATAGTTTTCTTGAAATCATGCCTTAAAGACAGAACTAAGGATTTTTACTAATAGCAATGTATTTTCTATTGCCTCTCTTATGCTATATACCTTAGAATATCTCAGTTCCAATGTCTGATCTTGCACTTCTTCAGAATGCCATGGGAAATTACTAACAAAAGAAAGTGCCCCTAAAAAAATAAGCTACTCAGTAAAAGAGGGAAAAATTTACAGGTAGTAAGGAATGTGGGTTTTTAAGCAGTAATCTCATCCCTTACTCCACCTTCTTTAACTATGGTTTGGGGGTGTGCCTTTTAGGAGGATCATTTTCCTCACTGGCAGAAACATGTAGAAAACATACCGTTTGTTGTTCTGCTCTGTTTGAACTATGACAATATATAAAGAAGTTCCTGCCAAATCTCTATGAAAGAGTTAGGTATATACTGGAAATAGTTTGAAAGCAAGTGGTGGCAAGATAGGGTGGAAGTTGATACGTAAACTTGTGTGTGTTCCAGATCCAACATCAGGTTTTTCAAGTTCTGACACTGGTAATGAGTTTGTTCTCTGAAAGGAGTCTGGGCCTCCATGTAGATAAAACAAACATTTAAAATTGAAACTCGTAAAAGAATAAAAGAGTCAAAACAGCCTTACCTGCTTTCTGCAGGGAGGGTGGGAGGCATTGGTGTCTGACAGGTGCAGCTGTGATTCACCTGGACAACCGCCAGTTTTTGTAAGAACAGACCAAGAAGGCCACACCTGTTGATGGAAAACAATGACTTCTAACCCAACAGATGGACTAGTGTAAAATGTCACCCCTGTTTTTCTACTTTCTTGCATTTACTCATTTTTGCTAAATGTAAGTTTATGTCAACTAGGTGGTTTCAAATCCTGGCAACCTCCGTTGAATATAAAATGTACCAAATTTCACTTAAGATCATAATCTTTTTCTGGAATGGAAAGATTCATTTTTCATTTTCATCATACTCCTGTTGAAGGATAACTTTGCATGTCCTTTAGTGTCATTGAAGCACATGAATTCATCTATTCGCTTCCCATGCATAAATTAGCTTGTCCAGTACGGCTTTTCTCAGCTGAACACATTACAAGGGTCTGCTAAATGTGGAAGCTGGGTCAGATGCCTAGAAGATGAAGAAAATAAGACTTGAGGGATGTATCTTTGGAAAAAAATTCTCACCATTTGATGAGGAGTGGAGGAAAAGAGAGACTACAGAGAGTAACTACCTAGATAAAGAAAAAAGAGCTTTGTAAGAGGAGGAAGCAGGGAGAAAATAGGAAAATATGTGCCAGAAGGTTTCAGAACAACTGCTGACAAGAAAACTTGTTGGTAACTCTTATTGAAATTCAGATAAAAGCATATAGGTAAACATTTTTATTTCTGTTGCTTTTTTAATCTTTTTTTCCTTCTTTGAATTGCTATAAATATAATACTACTTCCTGTGCATAAAGCTGCATATGGGAGAGACGACAATCAAATCATCTTTTTTTAACCCTTTCATGGCCTCTACACATATATGTCCCAGTTATATTTTTCGACCCTGGAGGTTTATTGGCAGGCATATGAGCCCTTTCATATGTGGTGGCGTAACAAATGCTGGTGCAACATCCTAAAAAAAGCAAGGAAATTGACTTGCACAACATTTGAGTGTTAGGGGTCATCCCTCTGAGGGCATGCTTCCCAGATACTTTTCAAGGGAGTGATTGTATGAAACTTTTGTTTCTTTTGGCTTCTATATAGCAAGAGAAGACTTACAAATTTACTATTTCCTTTGTGTTACTAGAGAAGGGTTACAGAAATTCAGAAATATCCAAGTAAATCATTTGTTTTTGGTTTGAAAATAGTTTGTGATGCACTTCATGGGCCATGGGATCAACATGTTCTGTGAGTGTAATACACTTCATGGGACATGGTACTAATATGCCAAAGCCACTGCTGGCGAGTTGATTCCAACTCACTAAATCAAACTGATAACAATTATGTGCAGAAAGTGATGTTTATTTAGTGTTTCATGTGTACTTTTAGAATGTTGAATAAAATAGCTTATGGCTTCAGTTTGGTTTTCTCCAAGATGCTGCTCTGGCCCTGCCAGACATTCCTGTTTACACCACTGTTTACACCACTGGGGCTCTTCATGTTAGTCCTCTGATAGATGTTTAGTCTAACCAGCCCTGGAGAACTCTGGTTTCTCCACTAAGAAAATGAAATGTCTTAGAACAAAGAATAAATGATGCTAGACCAATGCATTCTCCAGCAAACATAAACTACGTATCTCATGTACACAGGAATTCATGTGTGTGAACAAAATATTTTTTTGCATTATAATACTGACTCGACGGCACTTGGCAATACTGATTATTTCCTTCTCTTTTACTGCCTCTCTGTTCTATATGCACCACCCAGTCTACACAGCTGAGGGATAAGAAGACAGAATAGAAAGACCTGATTTAATGTGGTTGATGGAAGGAAGATGCATTAACTGTGTTTCCTTCCTCCCAGTGGGAAAAACAAGATAAACCATCATTACATACGAAGCAGCTGCTAAGAAAGTGGCTAGAAGCATTAAAATGGAGATTGTATGTTGGCTGTAATTAAATCTCCTTTTTAATTTTTTCCTCTGGGCCTACAGATGATACTTAGTTCCTGGGAGCATGTTTTATACATTGTCCTGTACAGTAGCCTCAAGATGGGCAAAGGCAGTAATCAGAAATTTTTAACTTAGGGAGATTTTATTTCCTTCTTAAGGAAAATTGGGAAAATGCTATTTTTTTCTCAAGATCTGTTTATAGAATTTCACCAATGTACAGTATTTATACCACAATGCATAGAGGTGTTTCTGTCATCAAACATCACCATGTACATATCTACTGCTCCACCTCTGGCACATATCGCTCACATGAAAGACAATTTAGATGACTGGTAATAGAAACAGAAGTCTGCTTTGAGTTGTATGCAGAAAGTATGTGTTGACTGGTAGCAGGACTGTATGTTTGGATTTGCTTCTGTGTCATGGGCTAGTCGGATTCCATTGACTCTTATAACTCTAGATCTATGGTGACATTTTCTAAGCAGATACATAATGGCTTCTCAGACAAATTATAATAAAACAAGGAAATTGAAAATCTCAGGAATTTGCAAAGACAATAACCTTCCCCCCCTTTTCTGTTCCTCATTATGACAGAATAGCCGGATACGGGCTAACCTGGACAACTTTTGAATAAAAAAATATTTCAGTGCCCATGGTCCAAGTTACTGTAGATTTTCAGTCAGTATAAGAAGGAGGAAGCAGAACAACCTAAGCTTTGCAGATATAGAGCATTTGGTATCTTTAGTTGTGTAGGCCAGCTGGCTGTTAATCTTCAGCAGTATCCTCTCAGCATTCTGTGACTTTGTAGAGATGAGGTGTCCTAACTCCACCTGCTGGCTGACTCAGTGACATGGCTATGATTCAGAAAGGCAAGCTGGGGTCATGACGTGGACAGCCACAGAAAAATCTGGAGAATCTAACCCAGGCCTTTGATTTACTACTTTCTGGTCATAGTAATTACTTCTTAAAGAATGACTTCAGATCCCTGAATTTTAAAAGAAAGGTGGGAGTCAAGAGGGGGAAGGTGGCTTGAATACAGAAATGAATGAGAGTTTGTTAATACTAAAATTAATATCAAAAGACAGGTAAAAGAAAATATTTTAAGCAAGAATAGTAAAATTTACCAAGGAAAACAAAATGTTTCTTATTTCAACATATTGTAATTATTTCTCTATGAGAATCTTTTTTCATCATTCTTGTAAATTACATCACAGGATGCTTCATAAACACAAAACCCCACACATTTTGTACACATACACACCAAATGTGTATGACCCAGTCCCCTATTGAGGCCTAGAGACCTCCAATTACATTTTGGCTGTGAACTCACAATGGACCTACCAGCAAACAATGTTGGAGCTCTGTATAATTTGATACCAGGGCATTAAGAATGCTAATTGTATTCTTCACCTTGTGCAATTCTAAATGCATACCAAAACTGTACAGATTTTACATGTTAAGTAAAGAAAATGTAAATGACTAATGATCACAGATAAAAGAATATTTTTAATATAGGTCAACGCTGTTTAATAGATAAGAGGACCCAAGGGAGAAAATATTACCTCAGAGTAGGTTTGGTTTTAGGCTTAGACCTCCACCAAGTATGAATGGGGTCCAGAAGTGCTCTTTTAACTCAGCTTAATATTAGGATGTCTCATGCTCTTATTGTTTCTTGTTCCTCCAGTGAGTTTCTTTATTAGTATTAGCAACCACCCTTTGCTTTTTTATGTCTTCTGATATTTTCAGCTCACTCCTCTGCTAATGTATTATTTAGCTTCTAATATTTTTATTTTTCCCTTACAACCCCTTTTCCAAGTATCATATAATCTGGGTTCAGTTTCCTCCCCACCCCCCTGTACTTGTTAGTTTTCTTCTATCTACTCTGACTCAAGGCAGACCCCATGGGTGCGGAATTGACCTGTTCCATAGCTGTTCCATGGGGTTTTCATTCTGTAGCCTTTTGAACACAGGTAACTAGGACTCCTAAGGCATCTCTGGATGAATTAGAACCGCTAACAGGGTTTGTTTTAGTCAAATACAAAATAAGTCTTTCATAAGTGCTTAAGGACATTTACTTATTTTGCCTATGACTTCAAATAAGTGAGTATTTTTCCTTCCGAACTTCGAGTAGGAGAGACTACAACAAGGACGATTTCAGAGATAATTTCAGATTACTTGCTCAATGACTGAACGTTACATCCTGATTTTTTTCTGTAACCAGATATTACAATTGCAATTATTTAATTTTAAAAAATAATTACTTATCATTTAAGAAGTTAATAATGATAATAGCAGTTATAAAGTGGACTAAAGTAAGATCACGAGCATTGAAATAGAAAAGAAAATATCTCAACAATTTGGGTAAAGGAATCTGGTAATACATTCAACCTGTCCTAACATCTGGAATAAGTTTTCAAAATTTGGGTTAAGCAAAAGCACTAATAGATCTTGACAGATATTTCTCTGCTTGATTTCTAAGTATTTATTGAAGTATAATAAAATAGAATCCATATGAGTCCAGTTCATCCTAGCTGCATTCTATAAAATGTGGCTTTCTGTGAGCTACAAGAGACATGGTCTCACTGCTGTTTTTAAAATGTGTTCTACTCTTCTCCAACCCCTACTCCTCATTATACAGGTAAAAACACGTGTTTGTATTTAATTTCCATTATAGTGTTGATCTAAGATAACTATAACCCATTTATGTTGCTTAGCTCTCCCCTCAAAACAAACCAAGCTATGACATTTTCATATTTTTCACAATGTATATGATACTTTTTGTAATTATAAAAGTAAGACAATCATTTCCTAAAGTTCAGAAAATACTGAAGGTAGGTATACTATTAATATGGATACGCTTGGCACTCGGCTTGGCATTATCTTCTAGACTTTTCCTTTATATAAGCACCAAGTATAATTCTATAATCACAGGAATGAGGTTATTTTATGAAACTTCCATAACATGGATCTTTTTACCCAATATGGTATCATAGGCATTATTCTGTGGTCATTACTTTGCTTCAGTGTCCTCATTTTGAAAAGCTGAATACTCTTCCATTTACAAAAAGGTCATGATTTAATTTGGCTCCCCTTTGATGGACTTGTGGCTTTCATTATGTTGCTCATATAATCTGCTGTGTGACAGTCTGTTTATATACAAGGTCTGACAATTAAATCTGCAAACTTGCTACCGTGCACTTACACTGGCAGCGCTGTACAAACAAATCAGTAAGGTTTTATAACCTTGGTACATCATCATCTCATAGCTGTGTTCATGTCAATGTGTGGTGGTGTCTTGCTGATTGGCATTCATTATTGTTGTCACATGTTTTTGTGTGCCTTCATGGGAATGTCAGAACTTGAAGCAGAGCAATGAATAATATTAAATTTCTTTTTAAAGCTGTCAAGAGTGGAAGTGAAATAAGGGACATGTTAGTACAAGTTCATGTAGATAATGCCATGAGGAAAATGGCATTGCACAAATGGATTCAGTGTTGTTCTGAAGAGAGAGAAAGCGTCACTGATGAAGAGTCGTCAGGGTGCCCAGTAACAAGCAGAGCTGACAAAAACATTGCAAAGATTTTTCAAATTTTGTGTTAAAAATGTCGGTTGACTGTGAGAGGCATAGCAGATCAAGTAAGTGCTGATAGAGGAACAGTAAAATCTTAATTGAAAATCTTGGCATGAGAAAGGTGTGTGCAAAAATGGCCCTAAAGGGGCTTGCTGATGAACAAAAGCAAAGGAGAGTCAAAGTTTGCCATACCTTTGGAGAGGTAAGATGATGTTTTGGGGCATTTTATCACTGTGAAGAAATACAGGTGTACCAATATGACCCTGAACAAAACATCAAAGTACATAATGAAAGTCAGCCAATTGCCCATGACCTAAAACATTCAGCCAATCCAAACAAGAGTTAAAACAGTGTTATGGACACTTTTTATATGAGAGGGATTGTTCATTAGGAATTAGTACCAACTTGACAAAACAGTTAACCAGCTTAACTATTTGGAAGTGCTGAAAAGGCTGCATGAGGAATTTAGATGAAAAGAAATAAAATTATTTTCCATCAAACTCGTGGCTTTTGCATCATAACAATGCACCAGAGCAACTCATATGACACTGTTTGTAAGGGAGATTTTAGCCAGTAAACAAGCAACTGTAGCAGAACACTCTCCATAGTCACCTGACCTGTCCCTCAATGACTTTTTTCTTTACCCAAAGATAAAGGAAATACTGCAAGGGAGACATTTTGATGACATTCAGGACATCAAGGATAACATGACAACAGCTCTGATGTCCACTCCGGGAAAGAACAAAATTACTTTGAAGGGTGGACTAGGCACTGGCATTGGATCACGGATTCCCAACGGGAGGCTTCAAAGGTAACTGCATCAGTGAGGTATGTAGCACTTTTTCTAGGATGAATTTATGAAATTGTCAGGCCTTGTATGCCTCTGTCCACTTTACTGGTTATTTTCTGCATAACCTACTGAAAGGAGATTACTAGATTAGATAATTTAAGCATTTCTAATGTTTTTATTCATATTCTTAAATTATCCTCTAAAATATCTGTAACATTTTATTTTTCTGTCAGTGGTGCAAATGGTGTTTCCCTTACACTCTTGCCCAGAGGCACATGGCCCAGTAAGCAAGGTAAGCATCTGTAGCGAACAACTTCATTTAGGTTTCAGGTAATTTTACTTACTGAAGATGTATTGAAAAGCATCTGAAGTTGTCCAGTACATATTATTAAATACGACAGCATACTAATTAAGTTTGTGAACTCATCCTAGAAGAAGTGCTATATAACTCACTGCTAAATATCACTGTGGTCAATATTTCCTTTATCTACAGGTAAAGAAAAAAGTTCTTATTGCTCCAGTCAGGTGAGAGGGAAGATGTTTCAGCACAGTTATTTGTTTACTGGTTAAAAGCTACCTCAGAGACAACTATACAATTAAATGCATGAATTAAGTGCCATCATACGCAATTTGCCATTCCAGGAAAAGAGTTCCAAAATTTCTTTGAAGGGCGGAATAGGCACTGGCATTGGCACATAGCTTCTCGACGGGAGTACTTTGAAGGTGCTACAGTGATATACAGCAGTGAAGAATGTAGCACTCAGAACAACTGAGTTCTAGGACTTAAATGTCAGAGCTCCTAAATACACATAAGCACATGTTTAACTTGTTTAAACAAACCCTAGTGGCATAGTGGTTAAGCACTACATTTGCTAATCAAAAGGTTAGCAGTTTGAATCCATCAGGTGCTCCTTCGAAACTCTATAGATCAGTTCTACTCTCCCCTATCGGGTCTCTATGAGCTGGAATTGACTCAATGACACTGCATTTGTTTTTCTGTTAGCTTCTTTACTGTGTTGTCAACTCCCACAGGGGACTGTACAAAACCCTGATAGTATAGTGGTCAAAAGCTACATCTGCTAGCCAAAAGGTTGGCAGTTCAAAAACACCAGGCACTCCTTGGAAACTCTGTGGAGCAGTTCTAATTTTTTTTTAATTTTTAATATTTTATTTAATATGACTCAGTGAAAACGTACACTCCCATATAAATATACATGCCCACCTATATGCAGCTTCCACTGCTATCCTCATACGGTGACAGCACACTATTCCTCTCTGCTCCATACGTTTCATCCTCCAAACAGTCTCCTTTCTCTTACTCTCCACCCACTCTCCTTCCTCCAGACAAGTGCATCAAATGTATGCTCAATCTGCATTGCCAAATCCAATCCATTCATGTCCAAAGAGTGGACCTTCGTTGTGATTTATGAGCAAGGGCAGCATCAAGGCAAGGGGCCATGCTCTCAGGTGAATCCCGAAACCTCTGGACCATCAACTGAGGTCTTTTATTAGAGGTCTCAGGATGCACCCATTTTTATTCTTGTATTGCCATTGATACTCAACTCTGTGAGCTTCATTGCGACTATCACTGGTGGTGGTCAGGCACCATATGGTTCTTCTGGTCCCAAGTCGATGTAGGCACCAACTCTTGTGGGTCTCTCTATCTTGTAGGTTGTCTTTACCCCATGTCATTTTGGTCCTCGGTGAGCATCCATTCCCGCTGAGTTGGGACCATTTGCTGTGTCCTCAGATGGCAGCTGGGCAGCTTTTAAGACCCCAGACGCCATTCACCAATGTGGGATGCAGAGAGCCCTCTTAGAAAATGCTAGTTATGCCAATTGGCCTCGATTTCAACTAAGAGCAGGGTCCCCTGCCCCCTGCCCCAGCTACTCTATCTTTGCAATATTGAGTTAAGATGGAAGGAGTTCTCAAGTTATGCTGAAGTCCACGTAATGTTGTTCTTGTTTCTAATGTGTGCTATCACCACTTTCTCCCAACCAGATTTCTAACAACTATCTAATCTAAAGCCTCCCCACCTCACCCTCTCTCCTTCCCCTCCCTTGCAGCTGTCAAAGAGTCATTTCTTCTATAGACAAGTCTGTTTCTGAGATCTTATCGCAGAGGTCTCATACAATATTTGTCCTTTTGTCACTGACTACTTTCACTCAACATAATGTCTTCCAGTTGAAACCAGGTTATGAGATGTTTTCTGGAATCATCATTACTCTTTATCATTGCTTAGTGCTCCATTGAGTATATGTACCATAGTTTACCTATCTGTTCTTCTGTTGGTGGGCATCTGGGTTGATTCCATCTTTTTGCTATCGTGGACTGTGCTGCGATAAACATTCTGGTGCATGTGTCCGTTGGTGTGAAAGGCCTTGAATCTGTAGGATATATTCCAAGTAGTGGAATTACTGGGTCAAATGGTATATCGATATCCATTTTTTTAAGGAAGCGCCAGACTGCTTTCCAAAGAGGCTGGACCATTTTGCAACCCCACCAACAGTGTAGGAGGGTTTCACTTTCTCCACAGCCTCTCCAGCATTTGTTGTTTTGTGTTTTCTGGATCATAGCCAATCTTATTGGGGTGAAATGGTATCTCATTGTCATCTTGATTTGAATTTCTTTAACAACTAAAGATCGTGAATATGTCCGCATGTGTTTTTTGGCTGCCTGGATCTCTTTAGTGAAATGTCTGTCCATCTCCTTTGCCCATAGCTTGATTGGATGATTTATCTTCTTTTTATTAACATTTTGAAGTATCTTATAGATTATGGAGATCAGGCGTTGGTCTAACATAGAGTTGCCAAATATTTTTTCCCATTCTGTGGGTGTTCTTTTAATTCTATTAATAAAGTCTTTGGATGAGCAAAAGTGTTTGATTCTTAATAGTTCCCATTTATCTATTTTCTCTTTGTTGATTGTGGTTTGTTTGACAGAGTTTGGAGTCTGTTCACACAGTGCATTAAAACTTCGATTGTTGTGCCTACCTTTTCTTGGATGAGCTTTATTGTTTTAGGTGTGATATTTAGGTCTTTTATCCAGTTAGATCTGGTTTTTGTATAAGGTGTAAGATGTGGATCTTGATTCAGTTTATTGCAGGTGGATATCCAATTGTGCCAGCACCATTTGTTGAAGATACTGTTTTTACTCCAGTTTAATGTCTTAGGGCCTTTGAACAATATCAATTGTTCATAGGCAGATGTTGTCATTTCTGGTGTCTCAATTCTGTTCCATTGATCAATCTGTCTGTTCTTGTACCAGTACCAGGCTGTTTTGACCACTGTGGTGGTATAGTATGTTCTAAGGTCGGGTAATGAGAGGTCTCTCAGTGTGTTCTTCTTCTTTAGTAGTACCTTACTTATCCGGGGCTTCTTCCCTTTCCAAACAAATTTGCTGATTTGTTTCTCTATCTCATTAAAAACTGACACTGGAGCTCGTATTGAGATTGCATTATGTAAGTAGATTGCTTTGGGTAAAATAGACATTTTCACAATGTTAAGTCTTCCTATCCATGAGCAGGGTAGGTTTTTCCATTTATCTAAGTCTCTCTTAGTTTCTTGTAGTAAGGGCTTGTAGTTCTCTTTGTAAAGGTCTATTATTTCTCTGGTTAGACTAATTCCCAGGTACTTTATCTTCTTAGGAGCTATCATAGATGGTATTGATTTGATAATTTCTTCCTTAACAGTCTCATTGTTGCTATAAAGGAATCCTACTGATTACTTATGTTTATCTTGTATCCTGAGACTTTGCTGAACTCTTCTATCAGTTTGAGTAGTTTACTTACAGATTCCTTGGGATTCTCTGCAAACAGGGAGATTTTAACTTCTTCTTTGCCAGTGCAGATGCCCTTTATTTCTTCGTCTTGTCTGATTGCTCTGGCTGAAGCTTCTAGCACTATGTTGAATAGAAGAGGTGAGAGTGGGCATCCTTGTCTAGTTCTTGATCTCAAGGGAAAGTCTTTCAGTCTCTCTCCATTCAGGATGATGTGGGCAATTGGCTTTGTATAAATGGCCCTTATTGTGTTGAGGAATTTGCCGTCTATGCCCATTTTGCTAAGAGTTTTTAGCATGAATGGGTATTGGACTTTATCAAATGCCTTTTCAGCATCAATCGACAAAATCAGGTGATTCTTGTCTTTTGTGTTATTTATGTGGTTAATCACATTAATTGTTTTTCTGATGTGGAACCAGCCTTGCATCCGTGGTGTGAATCCCACTTGGTCATCATGGATTATTTTCTTGATGTGTTGTTGTATTCTGTTGGCAAGAATTTTGTTAAAGATTTTTGCATCTAGATTCATGAGTGGTATCAGTCTGTAGTTCTCCTTTGTTGGGTCATTCCCTGGCTTTTGTATCAGGCTTATGCTGGCTTCATAGAATGAGTTTGGGAGTACTCCATCCCTTTCTATACTGTGAAATAGTCTCAGTAGTTTTGGGGATACTTCTTCTCTAAATGCTTGGTAGAATTCTGCCATGAAGTCATCCGGGCACGGATTTTTTTTGGTTGGCATTGTTTTGATGACCTTTTCAATCTCTTTGTGATGGGTTTATTAATTTGTTCTGCTTCACGTTGTGATAATTTGGGTAGGTGGTATGAGTCAAGGAATTTGTCCATTTCCCCTAGGTTTTCAAATTTGTTAGAGTACAGTCTTTCATAGTATTCTGTTATGATATTTTTGATTTCTGTTGCATCTGTCTTCACAACTCCCGTCTCATTTCTAATTTGCGTTATTGTTTCCTCTCCTGCTATTCTTTAGTAAGTTTTGCCAGTGGTTTATCAATTTTTTTGATCTTTTCAAAAAACCAGGTTTGGGCCTTTTCAAAATTTTCAGTCATTTTTCTATTCTCTAATTCATTTAGCTCTGCTCTAATCTTTATGATCTCATTTCTTCTGGTGCCTGAGGGTTTCCTCTGTTGTTCTCTTTCTACTTGTTCAAGCTGTAGAGTTAGTTCCTTGATTTGGTTTCTTTCTTCTTTCCAGATGTGTGCATTTATGAAGATAAGCAGACCTCTGAGCAGTGCTTTGGCTTTATCTCATAAGTTCTGGTACGAAGTGTTTTGATTCTCATTGGAATCCATGAATTTCTTTTTTTCATTCTTGATTTCTTCTATAACCAATTTTTTTTGAGCCAAATGTTGTTCAGTTTCCAAGAGTTGCACTTTCTATCTATGTTTTTTCTGCTATTGATTTCAACTTTTATTGCTTTATGATCTGAGAAGATGCTTTGCAGTAATTCAATGGTATGGATTTTGTTGAGCATTGCATTATGTCCTAACACATGGTCAATTCTGGAGAATTGCACTGGAGAAGGTGTAGTTGTCTGCTGATGGGTGGAAAGTTCTGTATATATCAATGAGGTTTAGTTGGTTAATTGTGGCAATGAGGTCTTCTGTATCTTTACTGAGCTTTTTTCTAGATGATCTGTCCAGTATTGAGAGTGGAGTGTTGAAGTCTCATTGTGGAGTCATATAACTGTCTTTTGAGTGTAGTCAGTGTTTCTTTGACGTATTTAGGTGCTCTCATACTAGGTGCCTAAATATTTAATATAGTTAAGTCTTGCTTGTGTACTGAACCTTTCAGGAATAAATAGTGTCCGTCTTTGTCCACGACGGTGGATTTGCCATTAAAATTGATTTTACCTGAGATTAGAATAGCCACCCCTGCTCTTCTTTGTTCATTGTTAGCTTGATATATGTTCTTCCATCCTTTAATTTTCATTTTGTTCCTATCATTAGGCCTCAAGTGAGTTTCTTATAGACAACATATGGATGGGTCGTGTCTTTTCATCCAAGATGTCACTCAATGTCTCTTTACTGGAGCATTCAGCCCATTTGCATTCAATGTAATTATTAATAGGTGTGTGTTCAGTGCTGCCATTGTGATGTTTTTTTATGTTGATGTTTTCTCTGTTGTTCTTATTAGTGTGTTCTGGGGCATTCTTTTTTGTGAGTTGATTTTTCACCTTTTTCAGAGCTGGTTTTCAGTTGGTGAGACTCCTGTGTTACATTTCTTGAAATCGTATGATACATCTTTGTTTTGCTTTAAAGCTACCTCTATGATCTCCCTTAATAAACTATATATAAACAGAATTTTAATTACTACCAGTCTTGTCATCTTCCTCTCATCTGAAAGGACTATAACAAGTGTAGTACATCCTTCTTTTTATTATGATAACACCACAGTTTTCATGATGATCACTGGATTGCTTCTTTCCAAATCAAAGCTGTGATTTAATTTGGATCCTTCCCTAAATGAGTAGAATATTGAGTAGTGTGTCGTTCTAAAATATAAAATTAGTGGTTTTGCTCTTCTAAACCAAAGCCAAAAACTTCTTTCAGTATTTCTCGTAGTTTGGGTTTGGCTTGTACAAAGTCTCTGAGTTCCTGTTTATCTGGGAATGTCTTAGTTTCATTTTCGTATTTGAAAGATAGTTTTGCAGGATATATAATTCTTGGTTGGAAGTTCTTCTCCTTCAAGACTTTGAATGTGTCATGCCACTGTCTCCGTGCCGTCATGGTTTCTGCTGAGAAATCTGAAGAAAGCCTACAGGGTTTCCCCGTGAATGTTAGCTTTGCTTTAATTCTTGCTGCCTTTAAGAGTTGCTGCTTATGTTTCACTTTGTTAAGCTTGATTATAATATGTCTTGGAGTCTTTCTTTTGAGATCTATATTGGGTGGCGTACAGTATGCATCTGAGATGTCTATATTCTCTTCCTTCATGATTTCTGGGAAGTTTTCTGTCAGCATCTCAGTAATGATACTCTCTGTGTTCTCAGATGTCTCACCCTGTTCAGGGACTCCAATTAGGCAGAGGTTGTTCCTCTTAATAGAGTCCCATGTGCTTTTTAATGCTTCTTCATTTTTCTTGTTTCTTTTTTCTGATTTCTGCTCATAGACGCTGGCATCAGTAGCTCTGTCTTCCAAGCCAGAAATTCTTTTTTCCATTTGTTCCATTCTGTTTTCTTGGCTTTGCATGGAAGTTTCTATGTCTTTGATTTTGTTCTTGATCTGTTGGATTTCAGAGTAATGGTGTTCCATCAGATTCAACAGCTTGCTTAATTTTTCATTTTTTTCTGATACATTTTGTATAAGTTCTAGAAGGACTCTGTATATAATCATTTTGTATTCCCTTTCTGACGCTTTCATAAACGTTTCTTCGTCTGGAAAACTCCTTGGTTGCTTTGTTTGGGAGCCTTCTGAAGCCATGGGTGATTTCTTGTATGCCAGAAGTGTCTGTTGCTTTTTGGGTCCCATGTAAGTAGAGGCTGGAAGAGATACTGTGAGGATAGACTGCAGATGTTTCTCTAGGCTGTCTTAAAATGTAATGCAAAAGGTATCTGACCACTTCCAAGTCAGTCAGATTTTCAGGTGTAGAGGTTCCTCTTCTCAACAGGCAAATTAAACACCCCTATATCCAACCCCAGATGACACAAACTAGTTCAGAATACAGCAATGCTACTGCCCTGTTGGCTTTTGCTGACACAGCCCAGCCTTAGGTGACACTGTGTAAACTACTGTTTTTCTGGTAGAAATGTTCTCTCCTGTGTGGAGGCTCCAGCTCCCAAGCTAAGAATTAGGTCCAGCTGCGGCCACCATATCCAAGATGGCATTCTCCACACAGGCAGCAGATAGAGGGGCTAAAGGTGCTGACAGGTAGTGATTCCTCTGCTTCTGTTGCGGGGCCCCCAAAGTAGGTGGCACTGTGTAAATTACTGTGCTGTGCTGTTTGCAGGCACTGGTTCCCAGGCTAAGAATTAGGTTTTGCTAAAATCTCCTTAATGAAAAGTGAAAGACCAGTTGATGTCCAGTTAACTCTGATTCATGTCAGTCTGATGTTTGTCATGGTAGAACTGTATTACATAGGATATTCGATGGCTGATTTTTTGGAAATATATCTTCAGGCCTTTCTAGACACCTGTAGATGAACTCAATTCTCCAATATTTTGATTAGCAGTCTAATGTGTTAAACATTTGAAGCATCTAAGTAATAATAATTCACTTTAGAATGTAGTTTAATTCTAAATTGTTCAACTATATACGAGAAAGAAAGTCTTATGAAAATATTTTGCTTTGTTTCCTAAACACTTGTTCTCTCAGTCATTCCATAAAGTTCCTTCCAAGTCAGTCTTTTTCTCCTTTTCCTTAACATCACTGTTCTGACAGTTCCTTTTTCTGTACTTGACACTGTTCCTTTTCTCTGCCTGCTTTTTCTTTTCTTGTTTCTTGTAGCTTCCCTTTGTTTACACGTTATCTATATCACATGTCTTTGCAGTGCCTGCTATTTCACATTGATGCTGATCTTCCCTTTGTCTGGGCTACTTATCTGTTACAATTCTTTTCCTTTTTTTGTGACTGGTTTAATTTTAATTCACATTGTGATGTAATATACTGTCTCTCATCACTATCCTATTTCCAGTAGTTTTGGGGCATACTCCAGCTGATAGATGTGTGCCGTATTTATCTCTTGTGCCATGTTTTCTCATGTTGGATGTTTTATTCCTTTTTCAATGTTAATTTACTCTGCTTCTTTGATAGTATTTTCTTTAATGGCAATCTTCTGTCTTTGATGAATTTTTTTGTAGGTTTTTTTCTTCTTAACATTCTTTCATGTTCAGTGTGAGTCTTTTTACTTTTGCATTCATGGTTGTTTCCACTGAAGGCCTTTTCTCAGTCTTGGTCCATTGCTTTCTGGGATATTCTGTCATTTTCTACGAAAGCACTTACAAATGGTTAGGTGAGGAAAAAATATGTTTCGCTTTATCACATATTTATTACATGTGAAGGCTTGGAAGTTTCATGGAATGTCTATTAAACCAGAGTGAATGTTGAAAAACATAAAATTCTCTGATGTAGTACAGGGAGACAAGATCAAGGTAAAAGTGAATTTGAAAAGTGGTTAAATAATAGTTCTCACATCATTAAGTCTGGGCTTGGAGTAATTTTGTGTGTCATCTAACCTATCTTTTCATCCAGTCTCTGAATCTGTACAATATCTCAAGCAATCATCCAGAGTATTTAAGGAAAAAAGATAACCAGGTACAGAGTAGCCAGTTATAATTTCATTTTTCCCTTATATAGAGTAAAATATGTCTCAGGGTAGATTTGCATGTCAGTCCTAATGCTACTTGCTGAGTAAATCCCAGTGGCACAGTGGCTAAGAGTTACAGCTGTTTGAATCTACCAGGCACTCCTTGAAAACCCTATGGAGCAGTTCTACCCTGCCCTTTAGTGTTGCTGTAGTTGGAATTGACTCAATGGTGGTGTATTCCAACTCACTGAAGCAGTACATTAAAAAGAAAAATCTAGGAGGTGGGGCCAAGATGGCAGACTAGTTACAGGTCTCCTTGATTCCCTCAGAGAACTAAGGCCTAGAGAAACAACTGAACAGAACAGAGAAGACATTTCAGGAGCCATAGTATCATGCAGAAAGTTGCAAGATCAGACTGGGTGTTGGCAGCTCAATGGTTTCCACTTCTGCTGGCATGGTGGTGGAATGAGTTACAGGCATGGATGCCATCTTTCTCAACTGGGATACTGGGACTAAGGCTGCTGCACCTGAAAGCTTGGCTGGGGCCAGCTATCACACTGAGCAGCAGTCCCTGAGTTGACAGTATCTCTCTCAGCAGAGACTGTACTTAAGAGACCATCACATCTAGAGAACCCAGCATCAGCTGGTGGCTGAGTGCAGCAGTGTGCATTCCAGGGTGGGTGCCATAGATTTATGACATTTGCCATAGATTCTGCTGGTGCAGCATGGGAGAGGCAGCACAGGTAGAAAGCCATCTTTGCAAGCTAAGAGGCTGGGCCTACTGTGCCTGAGGGCCTAGCTAAGGCTGGCTGATGTGCTTAGCAGTAGCACTTGACTGGGCAGTGTCTCTCTCAGCAGAGAGGCTTTTTTTTAAAGACAATCATACCTAGTGAATGCAGTGGTGGCTGGTGGCCTACTGCAAAAGCAGCCTTTTCCCCTCTCTTCCCTGAAATATTCTGTTGTGTTTGCTGATGCAACACCAGAGAAGCCGAATAGCTTTCTGAGGGCTCAAACACAACAATTAGAATTTCAGTATTTAAAGAAACAAACCACCAAGGCTCTGGAAAACTCCCAAAATAAAGGATAAAAGCTTCCTGTATGAAGAAGCCTTTGTGAAATTATCAGAGGAAGAATGCAAAAGAATTATGCATAGAACCTTTAGGCTGGAGATTAAACAAAGTGCAGCAGAATAAAAAGAAAAATCAAACAAGCTACATGAGTTTCTAGAACAATACCACTCTAAAATTCAGCAGATCACTAGCAATATTACAGAGTTAGTCAATTCAGTGGAAAGCCAAATGAGCAGGATTGAGGAAATGCAATGCAGAATTAGCAAGACTGAAGATAAAGCAACTGATATCAGTCATTATGAGGGGAAATCAGATAAAAAAATCAAGAAAAATGAATCACTAAGAATAACATGGAACTCTAAAAAGAGGAACCATTTATGTATAATTAGAGTTCCAGAACAGGGAAGGACAGGGGAAAATACAGAGAGGATTGTTGAAGAGTTACTGACATAAAACTTCTGTGACATATGAAAGAAGAGAAGATAGCCATTCAGCATGTTCATCTAACTCCAAGAAAGGTAGATCACAAAGAAAGACACCACGATCTATTATTATGAAGTTTAATACAATGAAACATAAGGAGTGGACCTTAAAGACAGCTAGGCTTACACTAAAACTGACATATAAGTAAGTTCTGTTAGACTGAGTTATGAGAATTCAGCTGAAATCATGTTGGATAAAAGACAACGGGATGGCACATGCAAAGCCTTGGTGGGGGGAAACAAAACAAAACAAAAAAAAACTTCCAACCAAGAGTTATATATCCTTCAAAACTGTCCCTCAAACATGACAGCGAAATTAGGACATTCTCAAATAGATGGAAACTTGGAGACTTTGCAAAAAGCAAACCAAAATTACAAAAACTACTGAAGGAAATTCTTTGGTTAGAAAATCAATAACACCAGATGTGTACTCCAGGACATAATGCAGGATACATTAGATATGTAGTATTCTGCATATTAAACATTGAAAGGATTACACATTGAAAAAGATAGAAAGAAAACCCATAAAAAAGAGACACAGAACAAAATATTGAGCAAAACAAAGAAAATGTCAACAACACAAAAATAAATGCACCAAAATGACAGCACTAAATACTTATCTATCAATAGTTACATGGAATGTAAATGGACCAAATGCTTCAATAAAGACAAAGAGAGTAACAGGTTGGATCAGAAAACATGATCTGTCTATATGCTGCTTACAAGAAACACACCTTATACTCACAGATACGAACAAACTGAAAATCAAATGATGGAAAAATATACACAAAGCTAACAACATGCAAATAAGAGCAAGAGTAGCAATATTAATCTCATAAAAAATAGATTTCAAAGTACAGTTGTGGACAAGGATGGTCACTATTTATTGCTAAAAGGTTCAGTGCATAAGGAAGATATAACAATATTAAATATTTATGCACCTAATAACAGAGCATCTAAATGCATCAAATACTGACAATATTGAAAAATGAGATAGATCACTCCACAATAATAGTAGTAGACTTCCACACTCCACTTTCAGTAATAGACAGATGATCCAGAAAAAAAGCTCAATAAAGATACAGAAGAGCTTATTGCAACAATCAAACAACTCAACATCGTAGACATATACACAACTTTGTATCCCCAAACAGGCAAGAACACCTTCTTTTCCAATGCCCATGTAACAGTCTCCAGAATAGGCCATGTATTAGGCAGTAAAGCAAGTCTCAACAAAATCCAAGCCGTTGAATTATTGCAAAGCCTCTTCTCAGATCACAAAGCAATAAAAGCTGAAATCAACAGCAAAACAGAAACACGGGTAGAAATTCAAACTCATGGAAACTGAACAACACCTTACTGAAAAATTCACGGGTTATAGAAGAAATCAAGGATGCAATAAAAAAATAATTCAAATAATGAAATGAGAATGAAAACACATCCTACCAGAACCTATTGAATACAGCTAAGGCAGTGCCGATCTCTAAAACCCTACAGTTCAAACAGGTAGAAAGAGAACAACATTGGGCACCAGAAGAAAACAGATGATAAAAATTAGAGCAGAACTAAACAAATCAGAGAATTGAAAAACAATTTAAAGAATTAACAAAACTGAAAGCCGGTTTTTAGAAAATATCAACAAAATTGATAAACCATTGTCTGAACTCCCAAAAGTAAAACTAGAGAGGAAATAAATAACCCAAATGAAAAATGAGATGGGGTATGTCAAAATACACCCTACTGAACTTAAAAGTACCATAAAAGAACTATGAAAAATTGTAATCTAACAGATTTTAAAACCTCGAGGAAATGAATAGATTTCTGGATTCACATCACTCACAAAAATTATTGCAAAGAGAAGTAGAACAACATAATGAACACATCACAAAAGAAGAGACTGAAAAGGTGATTAAAAAGCCTACCAACAAAAAAAAATCCTGACCCAGGAGGCTTCACTGGAGAATTCTATCTAACTTTTATAGAGGAGTTAATTCCAATACTACTGAAGCTATTCTACAACGTAGAAAAGGACAGAATATTCCCAAATTCATTTTAGGAAGCCAGCATAATCATGATACCAAAGTGAAGTGAAGATCCCACAAAAAGAGAAAATTACAGACCAATATCAGTTATGAACTCAGATGCAAAAATCTTCAACAAAATCCTAGCCAATAGAATTCAAAAAAGTATTTTAAAAAATCATCATGATTAAGTAGTACTCATACCAGGGATGCAGGGTTGGCTCAAAATCAGAAAAAAACAATTAATGTAGTCAACCACATAAATGATATGAAAGATAAGATTCACTTGATTTTGCCAATTGATGTGGAAAAGGCATCTTATAAAGTCCAATGCCAATTAATATTAAAAACTCTCAGCAAAATAGGAGTAGAAGGAATATTTCTGAATGCAATAAAGGGCATCTACACAAAGCCAACAACCAACATGGTCCTGAACAGAAAGAGAAGGAAAGAATTCACCCTGAGAGCGGGAACTAGACAAGGATGACCACTGTCATCACTTCTATTCAACACTTTGCTAGAGGTTCTGGACAGAATAATCAGACAAGACAAAGAAATAAAGGGTTTCTGCATTGGTGAAGAAGAAGTAAAAATCTCCCTATTTACAGGTGAAATGATTATAAACACAGAGAACCCTAAAGAATCCATAAATAAGCTACTGGAACTAATAGAAGAGTTCAGCAAAGTATCAGGATATAAAATAAATATAAATAACTCACTAAGATCCTTTTACACTAACAAAGAGATCATCAAAGAGAAAATCGCTAAATCAATACCATTTACTATAGCCCCAAGAAGATAAAATACCTAAGAATATATCTAACCACAGATGTAAGAGACCTATACAGAGAAAATTATTAGACCCTACTTGAAGAAAACAAGAGACTTAAGAGGAGAAATGTACCTTGCTCGTGGATAGGAAGGCTTTACATAGTGAAAATATCTATTCTACCCAAAGTGATCTACATATAGAGTGAACTCCCAATGCAAATTCCAATGCCTTTTTTTGGTGAGATGAAGAAACAAATCACTAACTTTGTTTGAAAAGGGAAGAAACCCCAGATAAGTGAAACAGCACTGAAGAAGAGGAATGCCATGGGAGGCCTCACATTACCTAGTCTTAGAATCTATTAATCAGAGTACCACAGTAGTCAAAAGAGTCTGGTACTGCTACAAAAACAGGTATATACACCAGTGGAACAGAATAGAGAACCCAGAAATGTCACCATCTTTCTACAAAGAGTTGATATTTGACAAAGCCCCAAAGGTTGTAAACTGGAGTGAAAACAGTGTCTTTAACAAATGGTGTTGGCAAAACTGGTTATCCATCTGCAATACACTGAAACAAGATCCATGTCTCACACTTAACACAGAAACTAATTCAAAATGGATTACAAACTTAAATATCAAATCTAAAATGAAAACACAATGGAATCTTCAACAAAATTCTTGCCAGCAGAATACAACAACATATCAAGAAAATAATCCATCATGATCAAGTGGGATTCATACCAGGGATGCAAGGCTGGTTCAGCATCAGAAAAACAATTAATGTGATTAACCACATAAATAACACAAAAGACAAAGATCACCTGATTTTGTCCATTGATACCGAAAAGGCATTCCATAAAGTCCAACACCCATTCATGCTAAAAACTCTTAGCAAAATGGGCATAGACGGCAAATTCCTCAAAACAATAAGGGCCATTTATACAAAGTCAATTGCCCACATCTTCCTGAATGGAGAGAGACTGAAAGACTTTTCCATGAGATCAGGAACTAGACAAGGAAGCCCACTGTCACCTCTCCTATTCAATATTGTGCTAGAAGTTCTAGCCAGAGCAATTAGACAAGATGAAGAAATAAAGGGCATCTGCATCAGCAAAGAGGAAGTTAAAATCTCCCTGTTCGCAGATGATATGATTGTATATGCAGAGAAACTCAAGGAATCTATAAGTAAGCTACTCAAACTGATAGAAGAGTTCAGCAAAGTCTCAGGATACAAGATAAACATAAGTAAATCAGTAGGTTTCCTTTATACCATCAATGAGACTGTTAAGGAGGAAATTATTAAATCAATACCATTTACGATAGCCCCTAAGAAGATAAAGTACCTAGGAATTAATCTAACCAGAGAAACAACAGACCTTTACAAAGAGAACTACAAGCCTTTACTACAAGAAACTAAGAGAGACTTGGATAAATGGAAAAATCTACCCTGCTCATGGATAGGAAGACTTAACATTGTGAAAATGTCTATTTTACCCAAAGCAATTTATTTATATAGTGTAATCTCAATACAAGTTCCAGCATCATTTTTTAATGAGATGGAGAAACAATTCACCAATTTTGTTTGGAAAGGGAAGAAGCCCCAGATAAGAAAGGTACTATTAAAGAAGAAGAACACACTGGGCAGCCTCTCATTACCCGACCTAAGAATATACTACAGTGCCACAGTGGTCAAAACAGCCTGGTACTGGTACAAGAACAGACAGATCGATCAATGGAACAGAATTGAGACCCCAGAGATGACACCATCTGCCTATGAACAGTTGACATTCGACAAAGGCCCTAAGACATTAAACTGAGGTAAAAACAGTATCTTCAACAAATGGTGCTGGCAAAATTGGTTATCCATCTGCAGTAAACTGAATCAAGATCCATATCTTACACCTTATACAAAAACCAACTGCAACTGGATAAAAGACCTAAATATCAAACCTAAAACGATAAAGCTCATCCAAGAAAAGGTAGGAACAACAATGGAAGTTTTAATACACAATGAGGACAGACTCCAAAATCTGTCAAAGAAACCTCAATCAACAGAAAATAGATAAATGGGAACTATTAAGAATCAAACACTTTTGCTCATCCAAAGACTTTATTAATAGAATTAAAAGAACACCCACAGAATGGGAAAAAATATTTGGCAACTGTATGTCAGACCGACGCCTGATCTCCATAATCTATAAGATACTACAAAATATCAAGAAGAAGAAGATAAACCATCCAATTAAGTGATGGGCAAAGGAGATGGACAGACACTTCACTAAAGAGGAACATGCGGACATGTTCACGATCTTCAGTTATTAAAGAAATTCAAATCAAGACAACAGTGAGATACCATCTCACCCCAACAAGATTGGCCATGATCCAGAAAACACAAAACAACAAATGCTGGAGAGGCTGTGGAGAAAGTGGAACCCTCCGACACTGTTGGTGGGGTTGCAAAATGGTCCAGCCTCGTTGGCAACCTGGCGCTTCCTTAAAAAAATGGATATTGATATACCATTTGACCCCGTAATTCCACTACTTGGAATATATCCTACAGATTCAAGGCCTTTCACACCAACAGACACATGCACCAGAATGGTTATCGCAGCACAGTCCACTGATAGCAAAAAGATGGAATCAATCCAGATACCCAACAATAGAAGAATGGATAGGTAAACAATGGTACATATACTCAATGGAGCACTATACAATGATAAAGAACAACGATGATTCCAGGAAACATCTCCTAACCTGGTTTCAACTGGAAGACATTATGTTGAGTGAAAATAGTCAGCGACAAAAGGACAAGTACTGTATGAGACCTCTACAATATTATCTCAAAAACAGACTTGTGTATAGAAGAAAAGACTCTTTGACAGCTGCAAGGGAGGAGAGGGAGGGAGGGGGTGGGGGGGAGGGTTTAGTTTAGATAGTTACTAGAAATCTAGTTGGGAGAAAGTGGTGACAGCACATGTTAGAAACAAGAACAACATTAAGCGGACTTCAGCATAACTTGATTAGTCCTTCCATCTTAACTCAATACTGCAAGGATAGAGTAGCTGGGGCGGGGGTTGGGAGACCATGCTCTTAGGTGAATTCCAGGCCAATTGGCACAACGAGCGTTTTGCTAAGAGAGCTCTCTGTACCCCACTTTGGTGAGTGGCGTCTGGGGTCTTAAAAGCTGCCAAGCTGCCATCCGAGGACACAGAAAATGATCCCAACTCAGCAGGAACAGATGCTGACTGAGGACCAAAATGACATGCGGTAAGGACAACCGAGAAGACGGAGAGACTCACAAGAGTGGGTGCCTACATTGACTTGGGACTGGAAGAACTGGATGGTGCCCGGCCACCACCAGTGATAGCCACGATGGAGCTCACAGAGAGGAGTCTCACTGGCAACACAAGAATAAAGAGGTGCATCATGAGACCTCCACTAAATGACCTCAGTTGATGGTCCAGTGGTTTTGGGGTTCCTCTGAGAGCATGGCCCCCTGACCTGATGCTGCCTTTTCCCATAAATTATAACAAAGGTCCACTCTTTGGACAGGAATGGATTGGACTTGGCAAGGCAGAGTAACCATTTATTGGAAGCACTTTATGGTTCTATACATCTATAGGATATCATCTTGCTGACTTCTGGCTGGAGGAAGTGGACGGACAGGAGGGGAAAGCAGACTGTTGAGAGGATGAGACATGTATGGAGCAGAGAGGAATAGTGTGCTGTCACCGCGCAGGGAGAGCAGTGGAAGCTGCATATAGGGGGGCATGTACATTTATATGTGAATGTACATTTTCACTCAGTTATGTTAAATAAAAATTAAAAAAAAAAAAACTGCCACCCCCCCCCAAAAAAGAAAAATTGGCTTCACAGCAGAATTCTACTAAACTTTTAGAGAAGAGTTACCTCCAGTACTATTAAGACTATTTCACAGTATAAAAAGGGATGAAATACTCCCAAGTTCATCTTATGAAGCCAGCATGACCCTGGATACGGAAGCCTGGGAATGACCCAACCAAAAGGCAGAAGTACAGACCAGTACCACTCATGAATCTAGAAACAAAAATCTTCAACAAAATTCTTGCCAATAGAATACAACAAGATATCCAAAAAAATAATCCATCATGACCAAGCTGGATTCACATCAGGGATGCAAGGCTGGTTCAACATCAGAAAATCAGTTAATGAGATCAACCACATAAATACCACAAAAGGCAAGAACCAACTGATCTTGTCTAGTTTTTCAGAAAAGGCATTTGATAAAGTCCAACACCCATTCATGCTAAAAACTCTTAGCAAAATAGGAATAGACGGCCAATTCCTCAATGTAACAAGGGCCATTTATACAAAGCCAACTGCCTACGTCATCCTGAATGGAGAGAGTCTGAAACAGTTTCCCTTGAGAACAGGAAATAGACAAGGATGGCTACTCTCACTTCTCCTATTCAACACTGTACTAGAAGTTCTAGCCAGAGCAATTGGACAAGACCAAGGAATAAAGGATATCTGCATCAGCAAAGAAGAACTAAAAATCTCCCTGTTTGCAGATAATATGATTGTATATTCAGAGAATCCCAAAGACTCCATAAGGAAACTACTCAAATTGACAGAATAGTTCGGCAAAGTCTCAGGATACAAGATAAATATAAACAAATCAGTAGCATTCCTTTATATCAACAATGAGATTATTAAGAGAGAAATCACCAAGTCAATACCATTTACTATAGCCCCTAACAAGATAAAGTACCCAGGAATAAATTTAACCAGAGATATAACAGACCTTTACAAAGAAAACTGCATACCTTACTACAAGAAACTAAGAGAGACGTACATAAATGGAGAAACCTACCATGCTCATGGATAGGAAGACTTAACATTGTGAAAATGTCTGTTTTACCCAAAGCAATGTACTTATATAATGCAATCCCAGTAAAAGTTCCAGTGACATTTTTTAATGAGATGCACAAATAAGCTACCAACTTTGTCTGGAAAGGGCAGAAGGCCCAGATATGTAAAGCATTAGTAAAGAAAAGGAACACATTGGGAAGCCGCTCATTACCTGACCTTAGAACCTATTACACTGTCACAATAGTCAAAACAACCTGGTACTAGTACAAAAACAAATAGATCAGTGGAACAGAATTGAGACCCCAGAAATGACATCATCTGCCTACGAGCAGTTGCTATTTGATAGGATAAAAACAACATCTTCATCCAATGGTGTTGGAAAAATTGGATATACATCTGCACTCAATTAAAACAAGACCCATATCTTACACTTTATACAAAAACCAACTCAAACTGGATAAAAGACCTAAATATCAAATCTAAAACGATAAAGCTCTTCCCAGAGAAAGTAAGAACAACAATGGAAGTTTTAATACACAACGTAGACAGACTTCAAAATCTGTCAAACAAACCACAATCATCTGAAGAGAAAACAGATAAATGGGAACTACTAAGAATCAATCACTTTTGCTCACCCAAAGACTTTATTAACAGAATGGTAAAAAAGTATTTGGCAGCTCTATGTCAGACCAATGCCTGATCTCCATAATCTATAAGGTATTACAAAATGTCATTAAGTAAAAGATAAATCATCCAAGTAAGTGATGGGCAAAGGAAATGGACAGACACTTCACTAAAGAGGAGATCCAGGCAGCCAAAAAACACACGCAGAGATGTTCATGATCATTAGCTATTAGAGAAATTCAAATCAAAACTACAGTGAGATACCATCTCAACCAAACAAGGTTGGCCATGATCCAAAAAATGCAAAACGACAAATGTTGGAGAGGCTGAGGGAGATTGGAACTCTTCTACACTTTTAGTGGGATTGCAAAATGGTGCAACCTCTTTAGAAAGCAATCTGGCACTCCCTTAAAAACAATGGATACAGATATAACATTTGACCCAGTAATTTCACTGCTTGGAATATATCCTACAGAATGAAGCCCTTTCACACCAACTGATACATGCACATGAATGTTCATTGCAGCACAGTCCTCAATAGCAAAAAGATAGAGTCAGCCCAGCTACCCAACAACAGAGGAATGGATAGGTAAACTATGGTATATCTACTCAACGGAACACTATGCAATGATAAGGAACAAAGATGATAGCAGGAAAGATGTCTTAACCTGGTTTCAACTGGAGGACATTATGCTAAGTCAAAGTAGTCAGCGACAAAAAGACAAATATTGTATGAGACCCCCACAATAAGTACTTAAAAACTGACTCATGCATAGAAGAAAAGACTCTTTGACGGCTGCAAGGGAGGGAAGGGAGGAAGGGTTTAGATTAGACAGTTAATAGAAATTTGGTTGGGTGAAATTGGTGACAGCATACATTAGAAAGAAGATCCATAACAACTGTACTTCAACACAATTTGAGTACTCCTCCCATCTTAACCCAATATTGCAAGGACAGAGTAGCTGGAGTGGGCCAGGGACCACACTGTCAGGCGAAATTGAGGCCAACTGGCACAGCTAGTGTTTTGCTAATGAGGACTCTCTGCAACCCTCATCAGCGAGTGGCATCTGGGGTCTTAAAAGCTGCCAAGCTGCCATCTGAGAGTACAGCAAATGGTCCCAACTCAACAGCAATGGATGATTACCAAGGACAGGAATGACATGGGGAAACCTGGCCACCACCAGTGATAGCCATGATGGAGCTCACAAGGTTGAGTCTCACTGGCAACAAGAGAATAAACAGGGGTGCACCCTGAGATCTCCAATAAAAGACCACAGTTGATGGTCTGGGGGCTTCGGTGTTCTCCTGGGAGCATGGTCCCTGGCCCTGATGCTGCTTCTGTCCATAAATCATAATGAAGGTCAACTTTTTGGACAGCAATGGATTGGACTTTGTGATGCAGAGTGACTGTATCTTGTGGGAATTTTATGGTTCTATTCATCTGTAGGATGTCATCCTGCTGACCTCTTGCTGAAGGAAGGGGATTGAGTAGAGAGGAGGAGATAGGACACTGTTGGGAGGATAGGACATGTATGGAACAGAGAGGAGGGGTGTGCTGTCACAGGACATAGAGAGCAGTGGGAGCTTCATATAGGTGAGCATGTGAATTTATATGGGAATGTACATTTCCATTCAATCATAATAAAAAAAACTGATCCCAGATTTTAGAGCAGCACTGCACTCTATCAGTACCTAATTTGTCTTAGTCTTATAGTGCTGCTTTAACAGAAATACCACAAGTAGATGGCTTTAAAAAGGAAATTGTTATTTTGTCACAGTCCAGTACGCTAAGAGTTCAAATTGGGGTGTTGGTTTCAGGGGAAAGTTTTTCTGTTGGTTCTGGAAGAAAGTGCTTGTCATCAAGCCTCACTTGTACTGGAAGATTCTGAGGTGCAGGGACCTTGGTCCTTTCCAAACGATGCACTCAGCAACTAGTATACCTTTCTTGGTATGACGTCCCCAAATCTCCACTTGTCTCTCCTTTATATTTTAAGAGGATTCCCTAAAGCACATTGCAATCCCACTTCTTGAGTCCTGATCCACCAACATAATTGCTGTCCATTCTCTCTCATTGACATCATAGGGGCAGCATTTATAACATAAAGGAATACCACACAATACTGGAAATCATGGCCCAGTCAAACTGGCAAACATATTTTGGGGAGAACACAATTCAATCCATGAAAAGCTGTAATATACCACAGGGACACAACCATAATACAAATTTACACACCCAGTAACAGGGCACCAAAATACATATATCCAACTCTAAGGGTATGAAAGGAGAAACAGACAGTTACACATTAATAGAAGGACACTTCAACACATCACTTTCAGTGAAGTACAGACCATTTACAAAGAAGCTCATTAAAGTCATAGAGCCTGTAAATGCCAGAATCCATCAACTTGATTTCACATACATATATAGAACTCCACATAGTAGCAGCCAAGTATACTTCCTTTTCCAGTGCACGTGGAACATTCTCCACAACAGAAAGTGTATAAAGTCACAAAGTAAGTTCCAACAGAGTTTGAAACATCAAAATATTATAATGCATCTTTCCTGAGCATAAAGCTATAAAATTAGAAAACAATAACAGGAAAGAAAGAAAAATCAAATACATAGAAATTGAGAAACACATTGTACAAAAAACAAAGGATTATGGAATAAATTAAAGAATGAAGTGCACAGAATAAAATGAAAATGAAAACACGTCCCATCAGAACCATTGGGTCATAGGAAAAACAGTGCTTAGAGGTAAATTTACAGCAATAAGCACACACCTGAAAAAAGTAAAGGCCAAAACTAAAACAATAATGCTACAACTCAAATAGAAAGAAAGCAGCAAATAGAGATATCAAGTACTAGAAGAATAGAAATAATAAAAAAACAGAGCAGAAAAAAACTGAAATAGAGAATAGAAAAATACCTGAAGGAGTTAACAAGGCCAAAAGCAGTTCTTTAGAAAGATAAAAAAAAAATCAACAAAGGAAAAACAGGAGAGGAAGCATAATAACTCAAGTAAGAAATGAGATGGGTGATATCACAACAGACATAACTGAAGTTAAAAAATAATCAAAATGGAATACTACAAAAAAATGTACTACAACAAAGTTATAAACCTAAGGGAAATGCACAAATTTCTAGAAATACATTACTTAGGTAGACTAACACAAGTGGAGGTACAACAAGCAAATAAGATGATAACAAAGGAAGAGACTGAAGAAGAAATTTTAAAAAATCCTAAGAAAGAAAAGTCCTGGCCTTGATGGCTTCACTGCAAAATTCTACTAAACTTTAAGAGAAGAGTTCACACAATAAAATTAAAGGTATTTCAGAGCATAGAAAAGGATGTCACAGTCACAGATTCATTCTATAAAGCCATCAAAACCTTGATAGAAAGCCAGGTAAAGCTACCCCCAAAAAGAAAATTCCAGACCAATATCTGTCATGAACACAGATGAAAATCCTTAACAAAATTCTAGGCAATAGCATTTAACAACACATCAAAAATAATAATGATAATTCACCATGAGCAAGTGGGATTCATATCAGGGATGCAGGGACAGTTCAACACTAGAGAAACAGTCATTGTAATCAACCACATAAATAAAACAAAAGACAAGAACCACTTGATTTTATCAGTTGATATGTAAAAGGCATTTGACAAAATGCAACACTCATTCATGTTAAAAACACTCAGCAAAATAGGAATAGAAGGGAAATTCTTCAGCACAATAAGGGGCATTTATACAAAGCCAACAGTCGACATCATCCTAAGTAGAGAGTCTGAAAGCATTATCCTTAAGAACAAGAAGCCGACAAGGATGCTCTTTCTCACTACTTCTAGTTACCATTTTGCTGGAGATCTTAGCCAGAGCAATTAGGCCAGAAAAAGAATTGAAGGGTACCAAACTGGTAAGGAAGTAGTAACCATAAGCCTATTGGCAGGTAATATAACTTTATACACAGTAAACACTAAAAGAATCCACAATCTAACTACTGAAACTAGTAAGAGTTTGGCAAAGTATCACGATACAAGATAAACATACAAAAAGCAGTTGGATTCCCATACACCAACAAAGAGAATGTCAAAGATGAACTTATTAAATCAATATCATTTACAATAGATCCCTGAAAGATAAAATGCTTGTGAATAAATCTAACTGCTGATGCAAAAGACCTATACAAAGAAAACTACATGACTCTATTGCAAGAAACAAAAAGAAGCCAACGTAAGTGGAAAAACTTACCTTACTCATTGTTAGGAAGACCCAACAATTGTGAAAATGACTATTCTACCCAAAGTAATCTGTAGATACAGTAGAATCCTCATCCGCATTCTGTGGGATCTTTATAATGAGAATGAAGAAAAAATCACCAGCTTCATATGTTAAGGGAAGAAGCTCCAGATAAGGAGTTGTTGAAGAAAAACCAAGTGGGAAGCCTCATGCTGCCTGACTTAGAACCTATTACACTGGTAAGATAGTCAAAACTGCCTGGCACTGCTTTAGCAACAGACGTGTGGGTCAACAGAAGAGAATTAGGATTCCAGACATTAAGTAGTTCACTTATATGCAGTGGATATTTGAAAAAAAAAACTAACAACAACAACAACAAAAAGTTTTTGAACTGGGGAAAAGAAGTCTCTTTAACAAATGGTGTCAGCATAGCTGTATATTCATCTGCAAAAATACCAGAAAGTACTCATAACTCACACTATTCACAAAAAGCAATTTCAAAGACAACAGAGACCTAAATATAAACTCTGAAATGGCAAAGATTATTGGAGAAAAATCAAGGACAATGTCAGGAGCCCTAACACAAGGCACAAACAGAACACAAAGCATTACTAACAATGTGCAAACTCCAAGAGGGAAAATAGATACCTGGGAACTCCTAAAAATCAAATATTATGCTCATCCAAAGACTTTACCAACAAAAAGAGTAAGAAGACAACCTACAGAATGGGAAAATTTTTGTTGTGTATGACAAACCCCATTAGCATGTAATCTCTCCAAGATATCACAAAATCTCAACAATAAAAAGACAAATAATCCAATTAAAAATGGGCAAAGATATGAATAGACATTTGCCAAAGAAGACATTCAGGACATTAACAGATGCAAGACAAAATGCTTACAATTACAATTAGATATCACCTCAACAAGGTTGGCATTAATCCAAAATACACAAAATAACAAATGTTGGAGAGGATATGGAGAAACTGGAACACTTAAGAGGGTCTGACATTTAAGTCCACAAACTTAATTGTTCTAAGTGCTACGTATCTCGTTGTTGAGTATCATTATGGTCAACATTATCCTAAACAGAATCTGAAAGCATTATCCTTGAGAACAAGAAGTATACCCCTTGGGAAGCTATACACCAAATGCCAGTGCTTAGTTCACCCTTCAAAGCAATTTTTGAAATCTTCCTGGAATGGCCACTGTGCATGGTGGCACAATGACAAGCTCACAAACTTAACTGTATAGCTGTCTGTGATGGAATTTTTAGCCAGTAAACAAATGACTGTATTGGAACACCCTCCCTACTCACCTGATCTGCCCTCAATGACTTTTTTCTTTACCCAAAGGTAAAGGAAATATTGAAAGGAAGACATTTTGATGACATTCTTGACATCAAGGGTAATAACAACAGATCTGATGGCCATTTCATAAAATGAGTTCCAAAATTGCTTTGAGGGGTGGACTAGGTGCTGACGCTGGTGCATAGCTTTCCAAGGGGTATACTTTGAAGGTCACTATAGTGGTGTTCAGCAATCAGGTATGTAACACTTTTTCTTGGATGAGTTCATGAACTTAATTGGCAGTCCTCATCTGCACTGCTGGTGGGAATGTAAAATAGCAGGGATCCAAAATATATACTACTGCTCTGGAAATTCACTTTATGTTTTCTTAAAAGCTAAAAATACAAATGCATATGACTCAACAATCCTACCTTTTGAAATATATCCTACAGAAATAATAACTGCCACAAAAATGAATTCATCAAAGCACTGGCTGCAATTGTACAAAATAAAATCAACCTAGGTGCTCACTGGTGAAAGAATGGATAAACAGATTATGGTATATTCACACAATGGAATACTTTGCAATGATAAAGAATAACTGTGAATTTAGGAAACATGAAATGTAAGGATCTTCCAAGCCTTATACCAAGTGAAATTAGTCAATTGCAAAAGGGCAAATGTTGTTATGTCATCGCTATTATAAGGACTCAAAAACTGACTTAAACACAAAAGAAAATATTCTTTGATGATTATGATGGGGGTGGGATGGTGGGGGTTTTCACTAATTAGATAATAGACAAGAATTATTTTAGGTGAAGAGAGAGACATCACACAACAAATGAACTAGACCCAAAACTTAAAAGTGTTCTGAATAAAACCAAACTTCCTAGGACAGAGTACCAGGGGCAGGAGTGTAGGGCACATGGCTTCAGGCGACCTCTAGGTCAATTGGCATAACAAACTTTTTTAAGTAAATGTTCTCCCTCCCACTTTGGTAATTGCTGTCTTGGGTCTTAAGAGCTAGTAAGCTGTCATCCAAGAAATTTTAACTCGTCTCAACCCATCTGGAGCAAAGAAAAAGAAGAGCATCAAAGACACCAGGAAAGTGTAAGCCCAAGAAACAGAAAGAGCCACATATACCAGACTACAACAACATAAGACTGGAAGAACTAAATAGTGCCAGGCTACCACCAAAGACTGCCCTTGCAGGGAGCTCGTCAAAGTGTCCCTGACAGAGAAAGAGAAATGTGAGATGCAGACCGGACAAACGGGAGGGCGGGCGGGGGAGGAGGATCCCTGAAAGACATTGTTCCCAGTTCTCTTTTAATCCAGAGCTAAAAACATTCTGAAAGCCAATTCCTCAGACAAAGATGAAACTGGTACGTGGGCTATAAACTGATGCTGCTGGAGAGTGTGCTTCTTGGCTCAGGCAGATACAGAGAGCTAAGTGGGCACCTCCTGTTTGGAGGCTAAGAGAGAAAGATAGGCGGGTACAGGAGCTGGTTGAATAAACATGAAAGTAAGAGTTGGAGGGGAGGAGTGTGCTGTCACAGTGTGGGGAGAGTAGCTGGGATCACATGAAAAAGTGTGTATAAGTTTTTGTTTGAGAAACTGACTGTAATTGTAAACTTTCCCTTAAAACACAATGAAAAAAATATTATTTTTTTTTAATGGAGGAGATGATATGTTCTATGGAAACCAGTTATCTTCTCTCTTTATTCCTGTTATCACTCAGTGGGCTTATGAACAAAGTGGCCATGGCTTCAGGGACAGAAGTTACACATGGGCTTAGCAAAATGTAATTCTACTTACCAAATCTGATTTGGCAGCTTCCACTGCTGAGGGTCCAATCTGCTTATAACCAAGGCCAAAATAGAATTCCTGATATGACACCATTCCTTGGAGTAATCAGCTAGCAAGCTGGTGGCAGGTTAATTACATTGCACAACTTATATCATGAAAAGGGCAGATTTTTGACCTTAGAGATGGACATTACTCCTGATATGAACCTGCTTTCCCTACACGCAGTGGTTCTGCCAAAACTATGATCTGTAAACTCAAAGAACACCTTATCCACTGTCATGGTATTGGACACAGCATTGAAACTTTCTTCACAGAAAATGAAGTGTGGCTGTGATTCCATGCTAATGGAATTCACTGCTCTTATGGTCCCCATCATTCTGAAGCAGATGACAGAACAGTACAATACCTTACCAAAGACAAAATTACAGGGCTATCTAAGTGGCAATAGCTTGTAGAGTTGGGAAATTGCTCACCAGCGGCTGTATATGCTCTAAACCAACATCTCTTTTATGGTGCTGTGTCTTCCACAGGTAGAATTCATGGATCCGGGAAATGAGGGCTGAAAATAGGAGTAGTACCACTCATTATTACCCCTAGTTACACTTGCAAAATTTTTGCTTCTTGTCACCACAATCCTATGCTCTGCAGGTCTAGAGGTCTTTGTTTTAAAAAGAGGAATGCTCCTACCTGGAAACACAATACTGATTCTATTGAACTGAAAGTTAAAACTGCCACTTCGGGCTCCTCATGCCTCTGATCAACAGGCAAAGAGGAGAATTACTACAGTGGCTAGTGTGATTATCCCTGATTATCGAGGGAGAATCAGACTGGTTTTACATAATGGAAGTAAAGAAGAATATGTCTGGAATATTTCAGACCCCTTAGGGTATCTCCTTGTACTAAGTGCCCTGTGATTAAAGTCAACGGAAAACTACAGTAGCCCATTTGCAACATGATTCCTAATGGCCCAGACTCTTCAGGACTGTAGATTTGGGTTACCCCACCTGGCAAAGAACTATGACTAGATTTAGTACTTGCTGAAAGTAAACGAGATATGAGACAGCTGATTAAAGAAGGTAGTTCTAAATAGCAGCTACTATGTGACCATTTGCAGAAATGAGAACTGTAATTGCTTTTATTATTATCTCCTTGTGTTGTTGGCTTTGGCTTTGTTGTTGTAAGTGTATGTGTGTATATGTATATATATTTATATATTTATGCCAAATGTTTTTGTTTTCTGCACCCCCTCACTCAATTGTTCATTGTTACATATATCATAGAAATGGGGCTAGCACAAGTTCAATTGCACACATGTTAGTTGTGTCATACATGTTTAACTTTACAATTGTCTTTATTTACAGATTATGTATGGTTTAAGGAAATTTGTACAGGTGCCAAGTTAACAAAGGGAGGACCATGATTGCTATGGTTACTTGCCTAGAGTATGATTCTCAGTGTTTTGGTAGATATGATGTCATGTTCGTCTATTTGTTACCTGATACGAGCACTCAATCCATTGAAAGGAGAACTTCCTTAGGGTATGGACTGCATATCCCAATTAATTAAAAAAGGCTCATTCTCTCTCTTTCTCTCTCCTGTATCCTATTCATGTATATTCTACTCATTTTCCCTAACCTCTGGTTCTTAAGATGTGAACCGGCAGTGTGCCATCTGACCTCTTAATTTTGAGTTTTTCAGGTCCTGAGATGCTTGACATACAGACTTGAAACTTGCCATCTTCGAAAACTGTGAGCCATTTCCTTGAAATAAATTTCTGTATATACACATATATATATATGCACATAAACTTTACCAGTTCTGCTCCTCTAGAGAAGGTACAGAATGTAGAATTTATCAAAACAAGTCATTAATATCACATGCAAGTAAAATTCAGCCTAAGATAATTAAAACATGGTTGCAGTAGTACATCAACAGGGTACTGCCATAAAGTCAAGCTGGATCCTGACCAGAATGTGGAATAAGGGATATCATTGCTGACGTCAGATAGATCTTGTCTTAAAGTAGAAAGATCTTTACCTGTATTTTGTTTGCTATGCAAAGGCATTTGATTATGTGGATAATAACAAATTATGTATTTAACACTGAAAAGAATAGAAATTTCAGAATACTTAATTTTGCCCGCATGGAACCTGTATATAAACCAAGAGGCAGTTGACTTAACAGAAAATAGGTATATTGCATGGTTTAAAATCAAGAGAGGTGTACTTCAGCGTTGACTCCTTTCACTGTACTTATTCAACCTGTATGCTGAGCAAATAATCCAACGTGCCAGAATATACAAAGAATGCAATATCAGGGTTGGAGGAAGACTTATTAACAACCTGAGGTGCACAGAAGTCACAACCTTGCTTGCTAAAAATGAAGAGGAATTGAAGCACTTACTGATAAAGATCAAAGTCTACAGCCTTCATGTGGATTACAACTGTACCAATAAGCAATATGATAAACAGAAAATACTAAAGTTGTCAAGGGTTTAATTTAATTTAATCCACAATCAATGGTCATGGAAGCAGCAATCAATACATCAACTGACATATTGCATTGGGCAAATATGCTGTAAAGACTTCTTTAAAGTGTTTAAAAGTAAATACATTGCTTTGAGGTCTAAGATGCAACTGACCACAAGTCATGACATTTTCAATAATATTACACGTATTCAAAAGGCAGCCGGTGAATGAGGAGACCAAAGTAGAATTGATGCCTTTAAATTATAGCATTGGTGAACAACCATGGACCGCCAAAACAATGAACAGATCTGTCTTGCAAGTAGGACAGCAAGAATCTTCTTAGAAGTGAGGATGGCAAGGTTCAGTCTCACATACTTGGAACATGCTAACACAAAGGGATAGACCCCGCAGAAGTATATTATGCTCGGTAAAGTGGAGCATCAGCAACAAAGGGGAAGCCTCACAATGAAATGGATTTACAGATGGTACAACAACAGGTGAATCAACAATGACTGTGAGTAAAGTACAAGATCTGAGAATACTTTGTTCTGTTGTACCTAGGGTAACTAGGAACAGAAACAGACTTTATGGCACCCACCAGTAACAACACAGAGCCCAGCCTAAGACAGCTTCCCTGAACATAATGGCTGTAAAACTTAGATTATTCAGTAAATATCTAAACGAAATGGGGTGCAGGAGGAGTCTGAAGTAAATTCACATCTTTTACTTGTAGTATAAATACATTTACTTGCAACCTATAAATTCTATGGACTGTGAAATGTTGCTCATGTCCAAAGTGCTTTATTAAATGTAATTAATGGATTTAAGTTTCTTCCCTTTTCTCAAAAATCTCAACTTGATGTAAGAGAAATGAAGTTATAAAATTGCACTTAGGAAATCAATGATTACATTGGAAGTCAACTTCAGAGAGGTGACTTTGAAATTATCCCTTCAAAACTATTCAGAATAGATTTGTAAGAATAAATTAAATGCTTAGCTTGATGTGCATGTTGTGAGAGATGACTTTTGTAATAAAATTTAAACTCCATTTTTTCATTCTTTACCTATTTGCCTAAAACAGTGGTTGCTTTATTTTTTTAATTTAATATGACTCAGTAAAAATGTACATTCCCATATAAATTTACATGCCCACCTATATGCAGCTTCCACTGCTCTCCCTGCCCGGTGACAGTACACTATTCCTCTCTGCTCCATACATGTCTCATCCTCCCAACAGTCTCCTTTCCCCTCCTCTCCACCCACTCTCCTTCCTCCAACCAGAGGTCAGCAGGATGATATCCTATAAATGTAAAGAACCATAAAGTGCATCCAATATATGGTCACTCTGCATAGCCAAGTCCAATCCATTCGTGTCCGAAGAGTGGACCATTGTTATGATTTATTGGCAAGGGCAGCATCAGGGCCAGGGCCATGCTCCCAGGGGAACCCTGAAACCGCTGGAAATTATCTTTCAGCAATATGATATTCTCACCACTTCCCTTTTAATTGTCCAATTTCTGTTCCTTCTTTTCATGATAGATTGTATTGTCTATATTTATCTTTGTCATTTTCAAACCAAAGAATATTTCCAAGAAATCATAAAACCTTCTTTAAGAATGAAAAATATGTACCTTTTTCTCATAAAGTGTACTTAATGTATAATCAATCAAGTGAGGGGAAAGGCATATTTAAATATTAATATTATTCTTCCACCAGAATTTTTTTTTCCTTATTCTTGATTCCCACCTCCCCCAACCCCAATAATAAATAAATTACTTTGGCTGTTTTTGTGTGTTCCTGTCTTAATTATCTAGTGCTACTATAACAGAAATACCACAGGTGGGTAACTTTAACAAAAGAAGTTTATTTTTTCCAGTCCAGCAGGCTTGAAGTCCAAATTCAGGAAGTTGACTCCATGGGAAAGTTTTTTTCTTGCTGACAGCTCTGCAGGAAGGCCCTTGAGATGAATCAATCTTTCTTTGGTCTGGGAGCATCTCCTTACAGGAGCCTTAGGTCCAAAGGATGTGCTTTGCTCCCTGCACTGCTTTCTTGGTGATATAAGGTCCCCATTTCTCTCTGCTGTGTTCTTTCTTTTATATCTCAAAAGAGAATGGCTTAATATACTATCTAATCTTATAGCTCTCATAAGTATAACTGCCAAAAATCCATCTTATTATATGATAGAAATAAGTTTTTCAACATACAAGAAAATCACATAAAATGGTGGACAATCACAAAATACTAGGAATTATGGCTCACCTAAGTTGATGGATATTTTAGAGGAACACAATTCAATTGATTTCAGCCCTCAAGTTGATTTCCAGTTATAACAGTCTAACCAATAGTGTTTGCTAGGCTGTGATCTTTATTGGGAAACCCTGGTTGCATAGTGGTTAACAGCTTTGTGTGCTAACCAAGGACAGCATTCCAACCCACCAGACACTCATTAGAGACTCTATGGTACAGTTTTACAATGTCTTATAGTATTGCTGTAGTTGGAATTGGCTTCATGGCAGGAATTTGGTTTAATCAAGGAGCTCTGATCATGCAGTGGTTAAGTGCTAGGCTGCTGATCAAATGATTGGCACTTGGAACCCACAAGCCAGAAGAAAGATTTTGGCAGTTTGATTCCATAAAGATTACAACCTTGGAGATCATATGGAAATTACATTCTGTACTATAAGGTTGTGAGGAGTTGGACCCAACTCCATAGCACTGGGTAATCTTACGGAAGTAGATTGCCAAGTCTTTTTTCTCTTGGAGCTGCTGGTGCATTTGAACCAACTATCTCTTGGTTAGCGGTGGAGAACTCAGCCATCGAGTCACTGGTCTACCTTGTAGATGTAGGTACCTTAGATACATCTATAACCTCTAGGTTTTTGTCTCCTGGGACAGATCACTTCCTTGAACTCCAAACTTTTATTTCTAATTGCCTATTCAGCATTTGTACCTAAACATCTTAGAGGTTTTTCAAACTTTGTTATGGCTGAAACCAAACTTTTCCATCCAAATATATATTGTTCCACTGATCACCATTTCAGGAAATGTTATCACTCAGACCAAATATACTGCAAACAACTTTAATTTTGATCTTCTTCTCATATCCAGTGATGTTAGTTAACTTATTTAATAATGTTGTTATTGTTGTTGTTAGGTGCTATCAGGTCAATTCTCACTCATAGTGACCCCGTGTACAACAGCACAAAACACTGCCTCTTCCTGCACCGTGCCCACAATCTTTGGTATATCTGGGCACACTGTTTCAGCCACTGTGTCAGTCCATATCCTTGAGGGTTTTCTTTTCTTTGCTGACCTTCTGCCAAGCATGATGCCCTACTCCAGGGATTGATTTCTGTTGATAATGTGTCCAAGCTATGGAAGAAGCAATCTTATCATGCCTGTTTCTAAGATGTACCCTGATTGTACTTCTTCCAAGACAGATCTGTTTTTCCTTTTGGAAGTTCATGATATGTTCAGTGTTATTCTCCAACACCACAATTTGAAAGCATCAATTCACTAAGACTTGGATCAAGTGCATCTTAGTCTTCAAGATAATATCTTTGTTCTCCAATACTTTAAAGAGATCTTTTGTGGCAGATTTATTAATTACTTATCTGATTTATTAATGACAACATTAAATACTGGAATATGGAAGAAATAAACACATGTTCCCTGTCCATATTTACTTACAGTCTAATAGAGAAGACAGGATTAAATTCCTAAAGTTTATACTTAAGTAGACCATTATATAATGGTACCCAGTGTCCCTGCCCAGGTGCAGTGTAATGTTGATGCTCCTTACATCAAGAAGTAGTCTGTTTTCCTACTTCCTGAATCCAGGTTGGCCTTGAAATTTTGGGGGGGGGGGTAATAGAAAACAACATACATTTAAGATTTCTCTTCTTCCTATCCTGTAATTGTCTCCTGGGACTGTTGTCATTTAATAAAGCTAGTCTAATTTACTGGATACTAAGAGGCCATGAGTCAGTATCAATTTCTAGACATGCGAATCTTGGACAACCCGTCTTGGACTGTAGAGTTCAGTGAGTCTGAAAGAGACCTGCACCTGAAATACCACAGAAAGTAATGCCAAGCCAGCCAAGTGCCTAGCATGCTTTTTTTGTATTTTGTTTTGTTTTGTGCTGTTTTATTTTATTTCTTTCAAGCCATTGAATTTGGGATGGATTGCTACACAGCAATATGTATTATATGAGGTCTGCCAGTTAAGTTCTTGAACTCATTCTAGAAAAATGCTACATACATCATTGTGGAATATCACTATAGTCACCTTTGAAGTATTCCCCTTGGGGAGCTATGCACTGACATCAGTGTCTAGTCTGCCCTTCAAAGCAATTTTGAAACTCTTTCTGGAATGTCCATCAGAGTTGTCCTTATACTACCCTTGATGACCTGAATGCCCTCAAAATAACTTCCTTTCAATATTTCCTTATCTTTGGGTAAAGAAAGAAGTCACTGGGGACCAGATCAGGTGAGTAGGAGAGTGTTCCAACACAGTTATTTGGTTACTGGCTAAAAGCTTCCTCACAGATAACTACAATTAAGTTCATAAACTTGCCACCATGTCGCTGTGCTCAATGGCCATTCCAGAAAGAGTTCTGAAACTTCTTTGAAAGGTGAGCTACATGCTGGCAGTGCATAGCTTCCTAAGGAGAGTACTTTGATGCTGACCATAGTGATGTTCAGCAACGAGGTATGTAGCACTTAGAACAATTAAGTTCTCGAACAGTCATTTTAGTTAGGAGACCAGGAACCAACAACCGAGTCAACTCTTCCTGAGGTGAGTATGGCCCCCAGTTTTGCATGAACAAGCAAAGGTTTTATTATTTATGTTTGTTTGCTTGTATTAATTAAAGATATTTTTAACTAGGTAGAAACAAACTAGATTTATGAAAGCATGATTGGAGTCTCACAATTTTAAGAACTTTAGTGGTTACTTAATTCAGTCTTCAATCCCTTCATCTTGTAGATGGCAATATCTTTCACAAGCGAAGACTGATATGCACAAGGTTTTTGAGTTAGATAATGGTGGCACTCAGAGTAGAATCTATGTCACAAATTCTTGTTCCATACTTTTTTACAGGACTTTGTTGTTCAGTTACCTCAGACTTGAGGGGTACTTTGTCAGGTACTTGTTACTACTTTTTTAAAAAGTAATCTTGCCTCATTTGGTTTTCCTATGCAGAAATCATTAAGAAAAAAAGCATATACATGCTCATTCTTCAGCACTTGATTAATACTTAATAGGAGCACAGCTAACAATGGACCTGATCCTGGCCACTGACAATAGAATCTGGTGGATTTAGAAATCCATGGGTGTTGCCTAGAAACCCTAGTGGTACTGTAGTTGAGCTTGGCTGCTATCCAAAAGATTAGCAGTTTAGATCCACCAGCAACTCCTTGTAAACCCTATGGGGCAGTTCTACTCTGTCCTGTAGGGTTGCTTTGAGCCAGAATTGACTTGACAGTAACAAGTTTGGTTTGGTTTGATGTTGCACTAACCGACACCTTAGCTGCTTGAATCTGCTGCAAAGAAGGGCCTGAATTATGGTTCTATACATCTATAGGATATTATCCTGCTGACCTCTGGCTGGAGGAAGGAGAGTGGGTGGAGAGGAGGGGAAAGAAGGCTGTTGGGAGGATGAGACACGTATGGAGCAGAGAGGAATAATGTGCTATCACCGGACAGGGAGAGCCGTGGAAGCTGCATATAGGTGGGCATGTAAATTTATGCAGGAATGTACATTTTCACTCAGTTATATTAAATAAAAAAAAATACAGGAAAAAAAAGTCATAGCCATTCAAAACACTATGGAGTGTAACTCTAACCTAAAACTCATTGAGTCACCATGAATTGGAATCATCTCAACAACAATTTGCTTGCTTGTTTTGTTCTTTTTAACTGGCTGATTTAGGAGGAATTTGGAAATCCTGTAATTTTCAGGTGGTATACCTTCAGGTACCAATGCTGCTTTTGGCCCATGATCAATATAATGATACAATTTGCAAAAGTACTTAAAACCAATCTTTGAAATTCTGTAATTGACCAGGAAAAAAAAAAAAATCCACCACCACCAACAAAACACACACAGATGCACACAAGTACCCAATGGGGAAGTCAGCACAGCTTAACTAGGGCAAAGTTATAGAATCTTCACAGACACATCCGAATTCGCTGGGAGACAGAGCTACTGGACTAGGGGATGGCACTGTGGTCCTGGGGAACACCTAGCTCAAACAACATAAGCCAGCATATTCTATAATAAATATGTTGTCCATCCAGTTGTGGTGAGTAGTAGTGTCTGGAGCCTTAAAAGTCTGAGAGTGGTCGCATAAAACGCATGTACTGGTTGCATCCCAACTGGAGCAAAGGAGAATGAAGAAGACCAAAGACACAAGGGAAAGATTAGTCCAAAGGACTAATGGACCATCACATTGAGCCCAGAACAATCTGGCAGGGATCACAATAGAAAGTTCCAAAAGGAGCTAGAGAAAAATGTAGAAGAGAATTCCTATTCATAGAAAAAAAGACCAGGCTTGCTGATCTGACAGAGACTGGAGAAAACTCAAGAGTATTGCTGCTAACATGTTTTGAAGTCACTTCTGAGGTTCACCCTTCAGACAAAGATTAGAGAAGTCTATAGGGTCAACAATAGCACATGTGAGTAACACACTTCATAAAGAAAAAAATTATGTAATCAGTAAGTGGGGAAATATAATCTGACCACAACAGATGAAAAAAGAACCATTTGAGTACGACTGTGGGCAGCTGAGCTTTTCCTGGACTATTTTTCAGTGGCAGACCTATAAGAAAAGAGTTACCAGAATCACACAATTATTTGTTAGTATAGATATGTGCATTTTCTTCTTTGTCCTGTTCAGTCTTTTAACACTAAACAGGTTTACTTCCCAAAGGAGATAATTTTAAAGAGAAAAGTTTTTGTGTGTTTGTCTATTTCAGACAAGGGCTGTTCACTTTTTTTAGTTTCTGTTCATGCAAAACACAATACACGAAAGGATAAAGGAGTAAAGATGAGTCATCAGACAATGATCTCTTTCTACATGTACTTGCTGCCTGCCAATAAGAATCTGTGTTATGCATGTCTTTGTTTCCCTTTTTATGTTTAACATTCCAATGCAACAGCAATGGGATGAAGGATAGCCTAGCTTGATGCCTTTTTATTTTATTTTTTTTTAATTTAATATGACTGAGTGAAAATGTACATTCCCAGAAAGTCATTCCATTCAAACAGATGAATGTCAACCATATTCAGATTTCAGTGAAATTGATGTATATAGTCCTGAATGCAAGACTGTATACTAAGCCATAAAGACAGACATGTGATACTTTGCATTTGAAGTTTTACAGGGCCTTTGTGCTTTGTGTAAGTTCTGTATTCATTTTCAAATACATTCTTTCAAAATGAACACAAAGAGTTGCCAAAGGATAACTTCGGGTGGGGAGAAAACACAGTTATTAAACAACAGCTTATTTTCAAACCAAGTGTCTATAGTAAAGCGCTGATTCTGGAGGAAAATGATTACATTCTGTGATCCAACTTTTTAAATCACTGTGCTTTTGTGATTTGAAGGGACATCCACATCAGACGTAAAGGAAGACTGAAGGTATATGTAGTCATGCAGTCTTCTATTTTCAGGGGTGTTTGAGCAATTCTGTTAGTGAGTGTAGGGGATAGACTGTATGTATATGCCTATATATATGTATTTCAGAACACATAGCTTTCACTGCCTCCATAACGTTTCTTATCAAGCTGTCTGGATCCAATTTTTCTAACATTTTGCTCACCTTTCAACTTCTCTAATGTTTCTCCTGGCTTTGAAGCTACATAAATTTGTCTTCCTCATCAAGAAACTCATTTAGCTGAAGCTTGATTGCAAGTAATTTGCCCTAAGTAGCTCCATCTTTTAATTGTCTATGTCTTTTTCCAATCTATAAACTGCAACTTCAGGCAGGGCATTTTTGTATACTTTCTCTTTAGAAAGACATATCTAATAATCCTCATGTCCTATGGTTTAGGTATCCCTCATTACCTGAACAGAAGAAACAGAATTTTCATTCAGCTACTATTGATTAAGAAAAATCCATAAGTGATGATATTTAGAAACAGGTTTAAATCAAAATAAAAGTTAATGTTGTATCCACTGTTATTTTAAGAGGAAAGAATAATAAATAATAGGAACATCAGTGTCTATTACACTAATGTCAACAGTAAGAAAGCTCTCATTCATATCAGAAAGGCTGTTAAAGGGAAAGAAGACTTCCAGTATCAATTTGGGTAGTCTTCAAATTTGTTTTGTTATTGGACTAAGTAAAAGTATCTAGACGTTCTGAATTAGCATAATTTTCTCAATTGGTGACAGAAAGCTTGACTTCATTTTAGAGTATCTGGGTTTCCTCAAGGCTGTTAATCACATGTTGTTTTGGAATCATCTCATTTGAAGCTCCATGATATGAGATTTTTAAATTACGGCAACTAATCCCTTTATCTAGAAGATACCTCAAATGTTTTAGATTTGCAACACATTTAATAATAAATCACTTCCTTAATACAAACTGCATGTGTTTCTAATCTGCACTCTTTATTTTCTTTATTCAAAAGCTAACTTGTATAGTTTTCCTTTGGTTCCATTTCCCCCCAAAATTATGATGAGTAATCAATTCTTTATCTCACTGTTTTTTAGTACACCATTTTCAATTCCTTTTGTTCCCCAGTGAAGTGATGGCTTTAACTTCACTCATGTTTTAGGGTCTACTGGTGGGCATTTCAAATGGTTGAGTTATGTGGTACTGAAGAAATGTAGCAGTGCAACAGAAATGGGATGGAGATGTCATAGCATGATATCTTTTCAAAACTATAAAGTCCAGAAAGTCATTCCATTCAAATATTCCATTCACGCTTTCTCGTAGAATTGCACATAAAACATCTGAAAACAGAAGACTGGGTGACTACATATACTTTCAGCTTTCCTTTAGATTTTGCGTGGACGCCTTTTAAAATCACAAATACCATTTTTCACCAACATAAATGGTAACTTCTACACATAGACCTAGCCAGATGAAATGCACAGTAATCAAATTGACTACACCTGTGGAAAGAGACAATGGAAAAGCTCTATATCAGCAGTCAGAATAAGGTCAGGTGCTGCAACTGTAGCACAGACCAGCAATTGCTCACATGCAAGTTCAAACTGAAACTAGTCTCCAGTTTCCAGAACAAGTTAAATAGAGCAAAACTATGGCCTTCAGTGTATTCCACCTGAGTTTAGAGACCATCTCAAGAACAGATTTGATACAACAAGCATTAACGACCAAAGACCAAATGAGTTATGAAATGACATCAAAGATGTCATCCATGAAGAAAGAAAGAGATAATTAAGAAGGTAGGAAAGAAACAAAAGACCAAGTGAGGTATCAGAAGAGACTCTGAAGCTTGCTCTTGAATGCAAAGTAGCTAAAATAAAGTAAAAGAACTGAACAGAAGATTTCAAAGGGCAGCATGAGAAAACAAACTGAAGTGTTATAATAAAAAGTTCGAAGAGCTGGAAATAGAAAACCAAAAGGGAAGAACATGCTCTCCATTTCTCAAGCTGAAGGAACTGAGGAAAAATTTCAAGCCCCAAGTTTCAACAGTGAAGGATTCTACTGGAAAAATATTAAATGACTCAGGAAGCATCAAAAGAAGATGGAAGGAATACAAAGTCAGTATACAATAAATAAATAAAAGAGTCAATTTTCAATCATTAGAACAGATAGCATGTGATCCAGAACCAATAGCACTAAAGGAAGAGGTTGAGGCTGGATTGAAGGTACTGATGAAAAGCAAGTCACCATGAATTGATGGGCTACCAAGTGAGATGTTTCAACAAATGGATGCAGTTCTACAAGTGCTCACTCATCTATGTCAGGAAATTTGGAGGACAGCTTCTCAGCCAACCAACCGGAAAAGATTCATATTTATGCCTACTCCCAAGAGATATAAAAATTTTAACAATATTGTTATTACATGAAAGTAAAATTTTTCTAAAGATCACACAAAAGCAATTGTAACAGTACATTGACAGGGAGCTATCAGAAATTCAAGCTGGATCTAGAAGAAGATGTAGAACTAGGGTTATCACTGATGATGTCAAATGCATCTTAACTGAAAGCAGAGAATATCAGAAAGATTTTCACCTGTATTTCACTGATTATGCAAGAGTATTCAAGTGTGTGGATCATAACAAATTATGGATAAATTTGCAAAGAATGGGCATTCTGGAACATTCAATTGTGCTAATGAAGAAACTGTCTATTTGTCAAGAGGCAGTGGTCATATGAATAGAACAAGGAAACAGTGCATGGTTTAAAGTCAGAGAAGGTGTATATCAAGGCTGTATCCTTTCAACATACTTTTTTAATCTCTATGCCAAGAAAATAATTTGAGAAGCTGGACTCGTAGAAGAAGAACAAAGCATCAGGATTGGAGGAAGACTCACTAACAACATGCATTATACAGATGACATTACTTTGCTTGCTGAAAGTGAATAGGGTTTGAAACACTTATGAATACCAAAGACCACAGCCTTTGGTGAGAGTTGCACCTCAGCATCAGGACAGCAAAAATCTTCACAACTGGACCAGTAAGCAACATCATAATAAATGGAGAAAGAATTGAAGTTTCAAAGATTTCATTTTACTTCATTCTATAATCAATGCTTGTGAAAATAGCACTTGAGAAATCAAAAGACACATTGCACTGGGAAAATCAGGACCTCTTTAAAGTGTTGAAAAGTAAAGATGTCACCTTGAAGACTAAAGTGCACCTGACCCAAGCCATGCTATTTTCAATCACATAATATGCATGTGAAAGCTGGACAGTGAATAAGGAAGACAGAATAGATACCGTTTAGTTGTAGTGTTGGAGAAAAATATCGAATGTACCATGGACTGCCAAAATAACAAACTGATCTCTTCTGTAGGAAGTACAGCCAGAGCGCTCCTTGGAAGCAAGGATGATGAGACTGCATGTTACATACCTTGGAGATAATGTCAGGAGAGATCAATCCCTGGAGAAGGACATCATGTTAGGTAAAGTAGAAGGTCAACAACAACAACAAAAAGACCATCAACAAGATGGATTGACACAATGGGTGCAACAATCAACTTAAGCATAAAAACAACTGTGGGCATGGTTCACGACCAGACAGTGTTTTGTTCTGTTGTGCATAGGGTCACTATGAGCACTATGAGTCAGAATTGACTTGACAGCACACAACAAAGAGATATAAACATGTGATCTGTAATTACTGTGCTTCTGATTCAACAAAGATTAAGAAGTCATGGATTAGCATTTGACAATATTTTATTACATGCCTAATGGCAGATATTCGGATCCGACTCTTTGGCACTTGGCTGGCTGGCAATGGCAGATAATTGAATAATCCTTACAATTAAACATTTCCTGCCATATTCTTTACTAAAATGTGAATTAAAGGAAATATTACTGAAAGAAAAAAAGGTCTTTACCTATATTAGATAGTCAACTTTAACAATCAAAACTATTTGATTTAGTTAGGCTACATGTACTTAAAGATCAGCCAAGTCAGAGCAAGGCGCATTTTGCCTTAACTTTTTAGTGTAGATGATTGAGTAAAAGATCTTAACAGTTTGCAATTTCCTACAGAATATATATGACAGTCTCATAAATACTTTAATAGCATTCTTCATATCTTCAGCCTTATATTTGTCCATTCAAAAGAAGTACAGTTCACTGAAATTATTGAATTTACTGACTTCAAAACTAATTAGATTCATAGTTGATTTCTGAGATATTATGCTTTATCTAAGCCTATGGTGAGGGTTACATATAGTTAGTATGTGACATATAGTGTGCCCGAGTTCATGGTTGTACTGTGTGTGACAGTTGTGAAGTTGATATAAAATTCTGGTATATCAAGAGATTTGATAACAACTTGTCAGCTCTAGCAATTTCTCCTGGATATGTAGTTCTATCACAAGAGATTTGGAGTCTTGGAAACCCAGTAGTTTAAAATAAAGAAATATTTTATGCTAGCATTTAAGTACATTCTCCATAATATGTGATCAAAAAACACACTGCTGTTGAGTTAAATCCAATTCATAGTAACCTCAGTGAACAGAGAAGAACTATCCCACAGGGTTTCCAAAGGAACACTAGTGGATTAGAACTGCTGACCATTTTTATCAGTGATAATGCTTGATACTGAGGTTTCCAATAATATACGAGTTGTTGTTGTTGTTAGGTGCTGTAGAATCAGTTCTGATTCATAGTGACCCTATAAACAACAGAAGAAAACAGTGCATGGTCTCATACCATGTCAACAATCATTTTTATGCTTAAGTACATTTTTGTGGGCACTGTGTCAGTCCATCTCATCAACAGCCTCCCTCTTTTAAGCTGACACTCTATTCTACCAAGAATAATGTCCTTCTCCAAGGAATGATCCTTCCTGACAACATGTCCAAAGTATGTAAGATGCAGTCCTGCCATCTTTACTTCCAAGGAACATCCCGGCTGTACTTCTTCCAGAACAGATCTGTTTGTTCTTTTGGTGGTCCATGGTACATTCAACATTGTTCTCTAACACCACACTTCAAAGACATCAGTTCTTTTTATGTCTTGTTTGTTCATCGTCCAGCTTTTGCATGCATGTCAGGTGACTGAAAATACCAGGGCTGGGGTTAGGGGCGCCTCAGTTTTCAAGATGACATCTTTACTTTTCGATATTTGAAAGAGATCCTCTGTAGCAGATTTTCTCAGTGCAATGTGTCTTTTGATTTCTTGACTGCTGTTTTCATGGATGTTGATTGTGGACCCAAGTAAAGTGAAATCCTTGACAACCTCAGTCCTTTTACCTTCATGGTAGTGTTGCTTACTGGTATACTTGTGAGGATTTTTGTTTACTTGATGTTGAGACACAATCCATGCAGAAGGCTGTGGTCCTTGATCTTCATCAGTAAGTGTTTCAAATCTTCATTTTCAGCAAGTGAGGTGGTACTGTCCTGAGTAATGCAGGTTGTTAATGAGTCATACTACAATCCTCATGTCTTGTTCTTTTTCATAGTATCCAGCTTCTCAAATTATTTGCTTGGCATACAGATAAAAAGGTATGGCAAAAGGATACATCCTTGATGTACACCTTTCCTGCTTTGAAGCATCCAGTGTCCCCTTGTTCTGTTTGCACGACTGCCTCTTGATCCATATACAGATTCCTTAAGAGCACCATTAGATGTTCTGGAATTCCCATTGTCCACAATGTTAGCCATAATTTATTATGATCCACACAGTTGAATATCTTTGCATAGTCAGAAACACAAGTAAACATCTTTCTGGAACTCTGCTTTCAGCCAAGATCCATCTGACATCAGCAGTGATATCCCTGGTTCCACAATGTCTTCTGAATCCAGCTTGAATTTCTGGCAGTTCCTTGTCAATACACTGTTGCAGTCACTTTTGAATGATCTTGAGCAAAATTTTGCTTGTGTGTGATGGTAATGATATTGCTAGGTAATTTTCATATTCAGTTGGATCACCCTTCTTTGTAATGGGCATAAATATGAATCTTTTCCAGTCAGTTGACCATGTAGCTGTTCTCTAAATTTCTTGGAATAGATGAGAGACCACTTTCAGTGCTGTATCTATTTGTTGAAATACCTCGCTTGATAATGTATTAATTCCTGGAGCCTTGTTTTTTGCCAATGCCTTCAATGCAGCTTCAACTTCTTCCTTCAGTATCATTGGTTCCTGATTGTACGCTACCTCTTCAAATGGCTGAACATTGACTGGCTCTTCCTGGTACAATGACTGTATGTATTCCTTCCACCTCCTTTTGAGAATCCTTGAGTCATTTAACAGCTTCCATGTAGACACTTTCACTACTGCAACTCAAAGCATGAATTTTTTTTCATCATTTCTTTTAGCTTGAGAAATGCAGAATATGTTCTTCCTTTCTTGTTTTCCATTTCCAACTCTTTGCCCATGTCATTATAATATTTTATTTCATCTTCTTGAGCTGCTCTTAGAAATCTTCTGTTTAGGTCTTTTATTTCACCATTGGTTCCATTCCTTCCGTTTGTTTTAGCTCGATATTTGAGAGCTAGTTTTAGAGTCTCTTCTGTCATCCAGTTTGGTCTCTTCATTTTTTTTTTAATTTATATTTTTATTTAACATAACTGAGTGAAAATGTACATTCACATATAAATTTACATGCCCCCCTATATGCAGCTTCCAATGCTCTCCCTGTGCAGGGACAGCACACTATTCCTCTCTACTCAATACATGTCTCATCCTCCCAACAGTCTCCTATCCCCTCCTGACCGTCCACTCCCCTTCCTCCAGCCAGAAGTCAGCAAGATGATATCCTATAGATGTATAGAACCATAAAGTGCTTCCAATATATGGTCACTCTGCATTGCCAAGTCCAATCCATTCCTGTCCAAAGAGTGGACCTTTGTTATAGTTTATGGGAAAGGGTAGCATCAGGGCAGGGGGCCAAGCTCTCAGAGAAACCCCAAAACCGCTGGACCAACAATTGAGGTCTTTTAGTGGAGATCTCATGATGCACCTCTTCATTCTTGTGTTGTCAATGAGACTCCTCTCTGTGAGCTCCATCGTGGCTATCACTGGTGGTGGCTGGGCACCATCCAGTTCTTCTGGTCCCAAGTCGATGTAGGCACCCACTTTTGTGGGTCTTTCCATCATCTCGGTTGTCTTTACCGCATGTCATTTTGGTCCTCGGTGAGCATCCACTGCTGCTGAGTTGGGACAATTTGCTGTGTACTCGGATGGCAGCTTGGCAGCTTTTAAGACCCCGGACGCCACTCACCAATGTGGGGTGCACAGAGCTCTCTTAGCAAAACGCTAGTTGTGCCAATTGGCCTGGAATTCGCCTAAGAGCATGGTCCCCTGCCCCCCGCCCCGGCTACTCTATGTTTGCAGTATTGAGTTAAGATGGAAGGAGTACTCAAGTATTGCTGAAGTCCACTTAATGTTGTTTTTGTTCCTAATGTGTGCTGTCACCGCTTTCTCCCAACTAGATTTCTAGTAACTATCTAAACTAAACCCTCCCCCCTCGGCCTCCCTCCGTCCCCTACCTTGCAGCTGTCAAAGAGTCTTTTCTTCTACACAAGTCTGTTTTTGAGATCTTATCGTAGAGGTCTCATACAGTATTTGTCTTTTGTCGCTGACTACTTTCACTCGACATAATGTCTTCCAGTTGAAACCAGGTTAGGAGATGTTTCCTGGAATCATCGTTATTCTTTGTCATTGCGTAGTGCACCATTGCGTATATGTACCACAGTTTACCAATCCACTCTTCTATTGTTGGGCATCTGGGTTGATTCCATCTTTTTGATATCGTGGACTTTGCTGCGATAAACATTCTGGTGCATGTGTCTGTTGGTGTGAACGGCCTTGAATCTGTAGGATATATTCCAAGTAGTGTAATTACTGGGTCAAATGGTATATCAATATCCATTTCTTTAAGTAAGCACCAGATTGCCTTCCAAAGAGGCTGGACCATTTTGCAACCCCACAAACAGTGTCGGAGGGCTCCACTTTCTCCACAGCCTCTCCAGCATTAGTTGTTTTGTGTTTTCTGGATCTTGGCCAATCTTGTTGGGGTGAGATGGTATCTCATTGTTGTCTTGATTTGAATACTTGAATTTCTTTAATAACTAAAGATCGTGAACATGTCCGCATGTGTTTTTTGGCTGCCTGGATCTCCTCTTTAGTGAAGTGTCTGTCCATCTCCTTTGCCCATCGCTTTATTGGATGGTTTATCTTATTCTTCTTGATATTTTGTAGTATCTTATAGATTATGGAGATCAGGCATTGCTTTGACACAGAGTCGCCAAATATTTTTTCCCATTCTGTGGATGTTCTTTTAATTCTATTAATAAAGTCTTTGGATGAGCAAAAGTGTTTGATTCTTAATAGTTCCCATTTATCTACTTTCTCTTCTGTTGATTGAGGTTTCTTTGACAGATTTTGGAGTCTGTCCTCATTGTGTATTGAAACTTCCATTGTTGTTCCTACCTTTTCTTGGATGAGCTTTATCGTTTTACGTTTGATATTTAGGTCTTTTATCTAGTTGGCGTTGGTTTTTGTATAAGGTGTAAGATATGGATCTTGATTCAGTTTATTGCAGATGGATAACCAATTTTGCCACCACCATTTGTTGAAGATACTGATTTTACCCCAGTTTAATGTCTTAGGGCCTTTGTGGAATATCAACTGTTCATAGGCAGATGGTGTCATCTCTGGGGTCTCAATTCTGTTCCATTGATCGATCTGTCTGTTCTTGTACCAGTACCAGGCTGTTTTTACCACTGTGGCAGTCTAGGATGTTCTAAAGTCGGGTAATGAGAGGCCTCCCAGTGTGTTCTTCTTTAGTAGTACCTTACTAATCTGAGTCTTCCCTTTCCAAACAAAATTGGTGATTTGTTTCTCCATCTCATTAGAAAATGATGCTGGAACTTGTATTGGGATTGCATTATATAAATAAATTGCTTTGGGTAAAATAGACATTTTCACAATGTTAAGTCTTCCTATCCGTAAGCAGGGTAGGTTTTTCCATTTATCTAAGTCTCTCTTAGTTTCTTGTAGTAAGGGCTTGTAGTTCTCTTTGTTAAGGTCTGTTGTTTCTCTGGTTAGATTAATTCCTAGGTACTTTATCTTCTTAGGGGCTATCGTAAATGGTATTGATTTAATAATTTCCTCCTTAACAGTCTCGTTGATGGTATAAAGGAAACCTACTGATTTACTTATGTTCATCTTGTATCCTGAGACTTTGCTGAACTCTTCTATCAGTTTGAGTAGCTTACTTATAGATTCCTTGGGGTTCTCTGCATACACAATCATATCATATGCGAACAAGGAGGTTTTAACTTCCTCTTTGCCGATGCAGGTGCCCTTTATTTCTTCGTCTTGTCCAATTGCTCTGGCTAGAACTTCTAGCACAACGTTGAATAGGAGAGGTGACAGTGGGCATCCTTGTGTAGTTCCTGATCTCAGGAGAAAGTCTTTCAGTCTCTCTCCATTCAGGATGATGTGGGAAATTGGCTTTGTATAAATGGCCCTGATTGTGTTGAGGAATTTGCCGTCTATGCCAATTTTGCTAAGAGTTTCTAGCATGAATGGGTGCTGGACTTTATCAAATGCCTTTTTGGCATCAATGGACAAAATCAGGTTATCTTTGTCTTTTGTTTTATTTATGTGGTTAATCACATTAATTGTTCTCCTGATGTTGAACCAGCCTTGCATCCTTGGTATGAATCCCACTTGGTCATGATGGATTATTTTGTAGATGTGTTGTTGTATTCTGTTGGCAAGAATTTTGTTGAAGATATTTGCATCTAGGTTCATGAGTGATATCTGTCTGCAGTTCTCTGTCTTTGTTGGATCTTTCCCTGGCTTAGGTATCAGGGTTATGCTGGCTTCATAGAATGAGTTTGGGAGTACTCCATCCCTTTCTGTATTGTGAAATAGTCTCAATAGTATTGGGGATAACTGTTCTCTAAATGTTTGGTAGAATTCTGCCGTGAAGCCATCTGGGCCCAGACTTTTTTTGGTTGGCAGTGTTTTGATGATCTTTTCAATCTCTTCCTTTGTGATGGGTTTATTAAGTTGTTCTGCTTCACGTTGTGATAATTTGGGTTGGTGATATGAGTCAAGGAATTGGTCCATTTCCCCTAGGTTTTCAAATTTGTTAGAGTACAGTCTTTCATAGAATTCTGTTATGATATTTTTGATTTCTGTTGCATCTGTGGTGACAACTCCCCTCTCATATCTAAGTTGGGTTATTTGTTTCCTTTCCTGCTTTTCTTTAGTAAGTTTAGCCAGTGGTTTATCAATTTGGTTGATCTTTTCAAAAAACCAGCTTTTCATCTTTTCAATGTTTTCAATTGTTTTTCTATTCTCTAATTCATTTAGCTCTGCTCTAATCTTTATGATCTCATTTCTTCCGGTGCCCGAGGGGTTCCTCTGTTGTTCTCTTTCTACTTGTTCAAGCTGTAGAGTTAGTTCCTTGATTTGGTTTCTTTCTTCCTTCCAGATGTGTGCATTTATGGAGATAAACAGACCTCTGAACACTGCTTTGGCTGTATCCCATAGGTTCTGGTAGGAAGTATTTTCATTCTCATTGGAATCCATGAATTTCTTTAATTCATCCTTGATTTCCTCCATAACCCATGTTTTTTTGAGCAAGATGTTGTTCATTTTCCTAGAGTTCCACTTTCTATCTCTGTTTTTTCTGCTATTGATTTCAACTTTCATGGCTTTATGATCTGAGAAGATGCTTTGCAGTAATTCAATGGCATGGATTTTGTTGAGCATTGCATTATGGCCTATCACGTGGTCAATTCTGGAGAATGTTCCATGTGCACTGGAGAAGAAGGTGTAGTTGTTTGCTGATGGTTGGAAAGTTCTGTATATATCAATGAGGTTTAGTTGGTTAATTGTGTCAATGAGGTCTTCTGTATCTTTACTGAGCTTTTTTCTAAATGATCTGTCTAGTAATGAGAGTGGAGTGTTAAAGTCTCCCACTATTACTGCGGAGTCATCTAACTCTCTTTTGAGCGTAGTCCGTGTTTCTTCCACATATTTAGGTGCTCTGATATTAGGTGCATAAATATTTAATATAGTTAAGTCTTGCTTGCGTAGTGAACCTTTCAGCAATAAATAGTGTCCATCTTTGTCCACGATGGTGGATTTGACATTAAAATTGATTTTGTCTGAGATTAGAATTGCCACCCCTGCTCTTCTTTGTTCATTGTTAGCTTGGTATATATTCTTCCATCCTTTAATTTTCAGTTTGTTTCTGTCTTTAGGTCTCAAGTGAGTTTCTTATAGACAACATATGGATGGGTCGTGCCTTTTGATCCAAGATGACACTCGGTGTCTCTTTACTGGAACATTCAGTCCATTCACATTCCATGTAATTATTGATAGGTATATATTCACTGCTGCCATTGTGATATGTTTATTTTTATGTTGATGTTTTCTCTGTTGTTCTTATTAGTCTCTTTTGGGACATTCTTTTTTGTGAGTTGATTTTTCACCTTTTTCAGAGCTGGTTTTACAGTTGTTGAGACTTGTGTGTTAGATTTCTTGAAATGGTATGATACATCTTTGTTGTGCTTTACAGCTGCCCCTATGAACCACCTTAATGAACTATTTATAAACCCAATTTTAATTATTACTAGTCTGGTCATCTTCCTCTCCATCTGGAAGGACTATAATGACTGTAGTACATCCTTCTTTTTATTATGATGACACCATAGTTTTCATGATGATCACTGGATTGCTTCTTTCCAAATCAAAGCTGTGATTTACTTTGGATCCTTCCCTAAATGAGTAGAATATTGAGTAGTGTGTCGTTCTAAAATATAAAGTTAGTGGTTTCGTTCTTCTAAGCCAAAGCCAAAAGCTTCTTTCAGTATTTCTCGTAGTTTGGGTTTGGCTTGTCCAAAGTCTCTGAGTTCCTGTTTATCTGGGAATGTCTTAGTTTCATTTTCGTATTTGAAAGATAGTTTTGCAGGATATATAATTCTTGGTTGGAAGTTCTTCTCCTTCAAGACTTTGAATGTGTCGTGCCACTGTCTCCGTGCAAGCATGGTTTCTGCTGAGAAATCTGACGAGAGCCTACAGGGTTTCCCTCTGAATGTTAGCTTTGCCTTGAGTCTTGCTGCCTTTAAGAGTTGCTGCTTCTGTTTCATTTTGTTAAGCTTGATTATAATATGTCTTGGAGTCTTTCTTTTGAGATCTATATTGGGTGGCGTACGATATGCATCTTTGATGTCTATATTCTCTTCCTTCATGATTTCTGGGAAGTTTTCTTTCAGCTGCTCAGCAACAATACTCTCTGTGTTCTCAGATGTCTCACCCTGTTCTGGGACTCCAATTAATCGAAGGTTGTTCCTCTTAATAGAATCCCACATGCTTCTTAATGTTTCTTCATTTTTCTTGTTTCTTTTTTCTGATTTCTGCTCATAGACGCTGGCAACAGTAGCTCTGTCTTCCAAGTCAGAAATTCTTTTTTCCATTTGTTCAATTCTGTTTTGTTGGCTTTGCATGAAGTTTCTATGTCTTTGATTTTCTTCTTGATCTTTTGGATTTTAGAGTACTAGTGTTCCATCAGATCGAATAACTTTCTTAATTTTTCATTTTGTTCTGCTGCATTTTGTATAAGGTCTCGAAGGGCTCTGTATATAATCAATTTGTATTCACTTCCTGATGCTTTCATAAAAGTTTCTTCATCTGGAAAACTCCTTGGTTGCTTTGTTTGGGAGCCTTCTGAAGCCATGAGTGACTGCTTGTATGCCACAATTGTCTGTTGCTTTTTGGGTCCCATGTGAGTGTATAGAGGCTGGAAGAGTTACTGTGAGGATGGATTGCAAATGTTTCTCTAGGCTGTCTTCAAATGTAAAGCAAAAGGTATCTGACCAGTTCACAAGTCAGTTAGGTTTTCAGGTGTAGAGGTCCCTCTTCTCATCTGACAAAGTAAGCACCACTATATCCAACCCCAGATGATAACAAACTAGTTCAAAATACAGCAAGGCTACTGCCCTGGTGGCCTCTGCTGACAGGGCCTAGCCTTATCCAACACTGCTTGGAGTACTGGTTTTGTGATAGAAAAGAGCTCTCCTGTGGGCAGGCTCTGCCTCCCCAGCTAAGAATTAGGTCCAGTTGCAGCCACCATACCCAAGATGGTGTCATCCACACAGGCAGCAGACAGAGGGGCTAAAGGTTCCGAGAGGTAGTGATTCCTCTGCTTGTGTTGCAGGGCCCCCAATGCAGGCAGCAATGTGCAAAACCACTACTTTCCTGTCGGAGAAGCACTGTCCCGTTTGCAGGCGTTGGCTCCCAGGCTAAGTACGAGGTCCCGCTAAAATCTCAGTACCAACATGGCGTCCCGCACCCTCACTGCGGAGCTCCGCACAAACCCCACTGAGGTAGCTACAAAACGAAAGGCTCAAAGTGTCTAGATTAACAGAGTCCCGAGCCTGGCCCTCAGAATATGGGAATTTCGCCTGCCTATCCCCCCAGCCGCCAGGCAAGGCGCAGCTCCTCCCACCAGCCGAGACAGAGGAAAAAAAAAGTCAAACTGGTGCGTTTACCTTCCGTCCCTGAGAGCCGGGACTACCCAGGAGCAGGAGTCAGCGAAAGAGAGGAGGTTTTTCACTGAGTGGTATGAAGTCCCAATTAAGAGCTCTGTGCTGTGTCCTGAGGCTGATTAGGTGATTAGAAGGCTCTGTTTGATTGTCAGTTCAGGTCTTGGTTTCCAGAGGGATATAAAGAGACGTGGGCTTAGTCCGCCATCTTGACTCCGCCCCCAGTTTGGTCTCTTCTTTCATTCCTATCTTTTTAATGGCCTCTTGCTCTCTTCATGGGTGAAATCTTTGATGTCATTCCACACTGCATCCAGTTTTGGGTTGTTAGTGAGCAACACATCAAATCTGTTCTTGAGATGACCCTTAAACTCAGGAGGAATATGTTCAAGGTCATACTTTGGGTCCTGTGGACTTGTTCTAGTTTTCTTCAGTTTCAGTTTGAATTTGCATATGAGTAATTGATGATATGTGCCACAATCAGTACCTTGATCTTGTTCAACTGCTGACGTGGAGCTTTTCCATTGCCTTTTTCTATGTGTACACTCACTGTTTGTGTTGGTTAAAAGAGGTATTTGCAATGAAGAAGTCATCAGTCTTGGAAAATTCTATCATACAATCATTGGCATTATTTCTCTCACCAAGGCTGTATTTTTCCAACTATTGATTCTCCCTCTTTGTTTCCAACTTCTGCATTCCAGTCACCCGTAATTATCAATGTGTCCCAGTTGCATGTCTGATCAATTTCAAACTGCAGAAGCTGGTAAAAATCTTCAGTCTCTTCATCCTTGGTCTTAGTGATTGGTGCATAAATTTGAATAATAGTCATATTAACTGGCCTTCCTTGTAGGTGTATGGATATTATCCTATCACTGACAGCATTGCACTTCAGGACAGATCTTGAAATGCTCTTTTTGATGATGAATGAAACACTGTTTCTCTTCAAGTTTTCAGTATAGTAGACCATATGATTCTCAGATTCAAAATGGCCAATACCAGTCCATTTCAGCTCACTGATGCTTAGGATATTGATGTTTATGCGTTCCATTTCATTTTTGACAATTCCCAGTTTTTCTAGACTCATACTTTGTACATTACATGTCCTGATTATTAATGGATGTTTGCAGCTGTTTCTTCTCATTTTGAGCCTTGCCACATCAGCAGATGAAGATCCTAAAGGCCTTACTCCATTCACATCATTAAAGTTGACTCTACTTTGAGGAGTCAGCTCTTCTGCAGTTGTCTTCCAAGTGCCTTTCAACCTGAGGCCTCACTTTCTGGCACCGTATCTGACAATGTTCGGCTGCTGTTCATAAGGTTTTCCCTGGCTAATTATTTTCAGAAGTAGACTGCTGGGTCCTTCTTCCTAGTCTGTCTTAGCCTGGAAGCTCATCTGAAACTTGTCTACTAGGAGTGACCCTGCTGGGACTTAAATACCAATGGCATAGCTTCCAGCATCACAGCAACAAGTAAGCCTTCAATGACAGACAAGTAGGGGAAAAATCCTAGAAATATTATATACAGACATCATCTTTTGGAAAATAAAAAGTTGAATGCTATTTCAATCTATTGATTCAACAAGTGAGTACCTACTATACATGAGGCCCAAATGATACAGAAATGAACATACTAAGTATGCAAAATTTTAAAACTTCATAAAGTCATTATGTTAGCGGGAAAGACCAAAATTTATTACTAATGTGTGATGGTAACTTTGGATGAGTGGGAGTATTTCTCCTTAGAACATTTCGTTAAGAATAGTGAGGTATGATGTTTGAAGAAGTGACAGAAAAATAAAAACTTTTTGGGAACGTACACCAAATTTTGACTCTGAATTATCATTTATGAAATTACAGGAGACTCACAAATCAGTAGCACTACTGTTTATCTTGATGCCGTGAACCCTTTCTACTTTAAGTTTACTTGCATTTAACTTTCTTTTTTTTACTGATTCCTCTTTATTTGTGTATCTTCTTTTGTCCTTTCTGTTCCTTTACATTTTTATATCCAAAATCAAACATTAGGCAGTAGAGGTAGAAAAGAACAATGACAGTATTTTTTTCCACATTCCCAAATCACTATATAATTAAAAGCATTTGTGTCCTTATTCCGAATGCTTGTATTCTGATGTTTAAACTGTCAATATCAGCATGAGATCAGAGAGCAAATCTTCTGCTTCCTTTGTAACTTCCATTATCCACAGGCAGGGAGGCAGAGATTTCACACACAAAACTCACAAAAGCTTATATTCAGTGAATAAATGTGCAAATGAGGAAATAAACAGATTTACTATATGCTATAATCAAGAAATCATGCAATTAATTTGCTAGAAATACTTAAGAAGCCTGTGTGTAGAATCACTGCTGCTTGAAAGAATGCAAACTATTTTAAGTAACCACATATTTTGAACAGTAATTAGCACCTGATCGCAAATGTTCACCTTTATCCACATAGATCATCTTTCAGATCTATTCAGTAGGTTAATAATTTTGTAAAACCAGTTTTGGCAATACTGAATCATTTTGTTGCTAAGTCTCACAACCTCGTTATTTTTGCATAAGCATGTGGAGTTAAAGGGTGTTATATGATTATTCAAACAACTTAGATAATAGGTGGCAAACATTTGCAGATTTTGTTTCATATCGACTCTGTCCCAAATTAAAATACCAAGAATGAAATAATATTTTTCTTCAAGTCATGTGTTTTTCCATTAGTTTAAGATTTTTTTTCTCCCTTTTTATTTTGCAGCTCAAGGTACCTGAAGAGCAGAATTACTTGAATCTGCACTTAATTATTAGTCTTGCTTACTCTGTGCAACAGCAAGGATCCTGCTTTCTTGGAAATATTTGAGACAGCCTCATGGTGAGCTACAAAGTTATTAATGTTGCTTGATATTTGCTTTGACAGCAGCTCTGTACTCTCTTTAATCATCTTCATCATGATCTGTAACTCTTTTTTATCTCCATTTCACTTTTCCCTATGCTGCTTAGAGACCATGATGCTTGCAGAAATCCAGATAAATCCCCCATCTCTTCACATTTCCCATAATTTTTCCATTCTGCAAGTTTAAATCCACTCCTTTGTTAAAAAAAACTATTCATTCAGTAAGTATGCATTGAAGGCCACGGGGATCTGATTAACAAAATATAATCTGTGCTTTTAATAAATGGACCTTCTAATAGGGTGGCCAAAATGGGCTTACTTCAGGATAGTAGCTGTGTAAGACCTGTAACACATAGACTTGGAGTGTACGTTTCAGAGTCAAACAGATGTGGCTTTAACCCTAACTGTGCTGCTTACTTGCCAATTAAATGGTATTGCACAGTCTATTAATTCCTTAATTCTCTCCTATCTATCCCTACTCATTAGTTTTCTACCCTGTAAAGTGGGAGTAATAGTCTACCTTATTTTGGGGGCTTACAGAAATGTATAACCTAGATTGTAATTTGACATTAACAAATGAAAATAGTCATTACGGTGAAAGTAATATTAGTAAATGTGTGATGATAATAGTAATTACCGTAATAATAAATATTAATTACAAGGCACACAGTAAATGGAGGTACAGAAATCAGACAAAGCTGAACTAGCATTATCAAGGAAGTCTTGCCTTGAAATAGGAAGTGGCATAAGCCTTGGAATATAAGTTATTCAAATATCAATATACTGAAATGGTTGCTTAGAGCATGTCTGTGGAGAAGTCCTAGTTCTTTCAGCTCAGGGACATGTGAATAGACTCTGAGAATATTTACCCTGTAAGGGAAATTGAGTTTGCAGTTATCTTGATTTCCTAGCACTGTTGTAACAAATTATCGGCAACTATATGGCTTAAAGCAACAAACATTTATTCTCTCATAATTCTAAAGGTCAAAAGTTCTAACTCAGAGTGCTGATAGGGACATGCCCTCTCAAAAGACTCTAGGGTAGTATTCTTTGCCTTACCAGGCTTCTGGTGGCCCGAAGCCTTCTTTGGCTTGTGGCAGCAAAATTAGAGTCTGCACATTTGTCTCCACATGACTGTCTTCTCTGCATGCTTCTGTGTCTCTTCTTTTTTTGTAGGAAGAAAAGTCCTATTGGGTTAGGATGTGCCTTTTTTCAGTATGACACCAGGTTTCCTTAGTTAATTTCATCTCAGAGGTACTACTTCCAAATAAAATCACGTTTGCAAGGGGATAGAACTTGACCGTGTCTTTTGGGGAGACACAAATAAATCTATAATACTAACTAACGAGACTGGAGAGAAGCATATATAATTTTACTAAATAATCTTAAAAGAAATACTCTTGATCAGAAACGTGACAAATACATTGTCATCTAATCTTTACACCAATCATGTTAGATGTCTTTTCCCTCTTTAGTCAGCATTTCTCAGATGAGACGACTAAGGCATGGAGAGCTTACATCACTTGCTCCATCACCCAGTCAGGAACAAGAAATAAAAAATCATAGACACAGATCAGCTGTGAAAGATGATAGGCTTTATAAATACAAATGCCAGTTCAGTTTAGCTCACATTGTAGTCCAGTACACCACACAATCTCTGTTTTCCACTAAGTTACAGAATACATTGCTCTTGGTTCATGTCTGTTGAGCAATCCTTGCTGTTTCTTTGTAGAGTGATCATCAAGGTAAATCCTCTGTACTTTTGTGTAATAAGCAGTAGATATTTTTGAATAGGAAACTAGGAACTTAACTGTGTTATTCATACAGATTTGAAACAGGAGAAACTTGTTGAGGAAGAACAATGTAGACAATCTTTCTATGCATGTAGAACATAGAATATGAGGCTGTAGAAGAAGCCAATAGTCATGGAGATGAACAGGATTGAGGTGACTGCAGTGAGGGCCATGGGAAAGTGTTTCTTTTTACCTGAATGACTGAGACAATAGCAATATTGTGATATAAACAAGCACCATTTGGAAACAGCAGAAACAAACATAGGCATGTAGGCAGGAAAAAGCAAAAGGGCTGGACGAAAAGAATTTGGAATTTTAACCTACTGGATTTTGACAAGCTGGGAAGATATCTAGATATTTAGCAAATGGTTGGAAATGGAGCACTGAATCTCAAGAGTATGGAAAGGTTATGGATACAAATGGGAAAGTTTCCAGAATAAAAGCAGTATTTGTAAATATTTGTAAAATAGAAGTGATGATACCTCTTATCAAGTTAACATCTTTATTGTAAAGGCTGATTTTTCATTTCTGTAGGTTAAGCCATGGAAACTCTGGCAGTGTGGTGGTTAAGGGCTATGGCTGCTAACCAAAAGACTAGTGGTTCAAGTCCACCAGGTGCTCCTTGGAAACTCTATGGGGCAGTTCCACTCTGTCCTATAGGGTCACCAGGAGTCAGACAATTATGTCTGAAAAGGGGTATAATTATGTAAAAGCCTTTGGTGAATTTTTTCCCTTAGTTGATACATGACATAAAATTCAAGTATGACTGTGAAATAAAAAAAAAAAATATGTTATTTACTTATAAGCTCTAAAAATCAAGGATGAATGTATCTTATTTAAACAAGTAGTTTTGGAAGTAATAGTTTACACAAGTTAATTAATAAACTTTTAAATTGTTCTCCCCTGCTTTGAAAAGACAATTTATAGTCTATCTTAAGTCTTTACACACAGGCATGGATGAAAATACTGAATATACTTTGATGATTTTGACACATGAAAAAGAACACTTTCTAAAGGTTACCAACTAAAAGGGTTCACCCTTGTTCCCTTTGCCCGAATGCCTCCTCCTACAAAGATACTCAAGTCTACATGACAAAATTCCCTGTAGCCAGCCTCAGGCTTTGTTCTTTCACAATGTTTCTGGTAGAGGGAATGAACATCCCAAAAGAGAGCTGTATTTTGTCTCTAAGGAAACAGATGTCCTCTGTTTACATAGCTTGCAGGGGTTCCACCAGACACTGGGCTCAATTATGGAAAATTACACTGGAAGCTTTTGAAAATACTGTCCCTGGAGGTCAGTCTTAGCGCTGCTGCACCGTGTACAACAGGATTTCACTATGTGTAGTGTATTTTAGAGACCATAATTATTCCTGGACACTCAACAGAGTCTGTTAAATGGAGCTGCATTCAAACAGAAATAGGCGAGAGCTTCAGATCTAGTTGAGATTTCTAATTTTCAGGTACTGAAGATGAATTAATTATAAATGAGATGTATCACTGCATTCTTCATTATAATAATGGGGAATATATACACATATATTCATGATATGTGTTTTAAAAATGGTCATGGAGATACATTACTGTATTTCTCATAGAAATTAATGTGGAAGGATCACACTGTTAGTGATTATAACTTCAACTCCAATATTTTTATTGCCTTAAGTATTTGAGGATTGCATTTTTGTTTTGTTTTAGTAAACTATTACTTAGAAACAGAAAAAAAAAATACTTACTTACATTAAGTTCCTGTGGAAATTCTAGAAGTCATTCACAGGATATCAGAGATCACCAGGACCAAATCAGCCTCTTTGGTAACGCCCCTGGAAAATTTCTCCAAAACACTAACATGAGCTAATCCCAAGCACGTGGTAACGTGTTCTTTTTATGGGTCCAATATGCTTGAGACAGCAGTTCTCAGTAATATCATTGCACATTTTCTTATATCATGTTTTCTTAATTAATTTTTACTGTGCTACTCGGTAGCTAATTAATCTGAATAAAAGGTAAGCTGCCTAAGGTTTATTTTAGATTCCCAGACTGGAGATACTAGCTGACCGTCTCACTTCATGTAGTGAGGCAGCCTGATCTAGTGCTCCACACACTGCCTGAACCTCCCTCATCATGTGGGCATAACGGTGGCTCTGCCCACATTAAACTGACACTCTACTTACGCATTAGAGGTAGATATTAAAAGATAACTCAGTAATTAATAGTTTCATACCCAAAGGTAGATTATTTAATAGTCAAAGTAACCATGAACTTCTATGTGCTTATTTACTCATTTGCACTGAAAAATTTTCACATGCGTTTCACCATATTACATCAAGTGTGGTGAAGATCATGTGAAATTGTTCACTGCAGATTGTTACAAGTATGTTTATATTTTGTTTACTGGATCGTCTGTCCCTGTCAGGAACTGTAAATTTGAAAACAGGCTTTCATTCTGTAGGAAGGTGCTGTTGGGTTGGAAGAGATTCAGATACCAGCCATACCTAGAAGCATACTTGATGTGCTGAAAAGAATCTGTAATTCTGCACTACAGATCATCTGGTAAGCAAAGCAAGCACTGTCTACTGGATAATCTGCACCTGTTAAGCATGCCTATAAAGGATATGTAAGAACACAAAGACACTATTCGGTCCTGGTGATCTCTGCTATCCTGTGAATAATTGTGCATTACGACTTCTAAAGTTTCCACAGGAACTGAATACAAGATTTTAAGTTATCTTCTGATTCCAACACATTCTACTGACTTAACCAAGTTACAAAAAGCTGGCTCTGTTATTATGGTTTGTTAATTGATAAAATACACGAGAAAACATTTTTTGCCCTCTTAGCCAATACGCAATTTGTTAGTACAGGCAGTCCCCAGGTTATAAAAGAGATCTGCTCCTGAGTAGGTCTTTAAGAATCTGTAGTAAGTCGAAAAAAGTCTGTATGATTCTTATCGAGGCTTAATTTAAAAATTCACAGAGCCCATCTGAGGTACACTAAATAGTCCCAACTCACTGGGAACAGATGACCACCAAGGACCAAAATGACATGAGGGAGGGAGAACCCAGAAGACAGAGAGACCCCTGTGAGTGGGTGATTGCATTGACATGTGACCTGAGGAACCAGATGGTGCCTGGCCACCACTGGTGATAGCCGTGATGGGGCTCACCAAGTTGAGTCTCACTGGTAACATGAGAATAAAAGGAGGTGCACTCTGAGAATCCTACTAAAAGACCCCAATCGATGGTCTAGGGACCTCAGTATTCCCCTGGGAGCATGGCCCCTAGTCCTGATGCTGCCTCTGGCCATGGATCATTGCTGAGATCAACTCTTCAGAAGAGAACGGGTTGGACACGGCAACACACTGACCATATCATGTGTATACTTTATGGTTCTATGCATCTGTAGGATGTCGTCCTGTTGGCCTCTTACTGGAGCGGGGAGGGGAGAGGGTGGAGAGAAGAGTACAGGAGGTTGTTGAGGGGATATGACATATGTGGAATGGACAGGAGAAATGTTCTGTCACCAGGCAGGGAGAGCACTCAGTGCTGTACATGGGCAGGCATGCAAATTTACATTGAGTTTTGCACTTTTGTCTGATCATGATCAATTAAAAAAAAAATCCCCAGTGCCATTGAGTCGATTCTGACTCATAGCGACCCTACAGGTCAGAGTAGAATTGACCCATAGAGTTTCCAAGGAGTGCCTGGAAGATTTGAACTGCCGACCTTTTGGTTAGCAGCCGTAGCTCTTAATCACTTAGTGCCTCAGAAATCCTGGTAGCACAGTGGTTAATTTCTAAGTCAGTAAACCAAAAAGTTAACAGTTTGAATCTGTCAGGCACTCTTTGGAAACTCTGCAGCAATTCTACTCTGTCTTATAGGGTCTCTATGTCTTGGAATCAACTCAATGGCAGTGGGTTTAATTTGGTTTCAGTGCCTTGGTAGTGTAGTGGTTAAGGTCTTGGCTGCCAACCAAAAGACGTGCAGTTTGAAAACACCAGTCACTTCTTGGAAATTCAAGCCAGATCCAGAAGAAGACATGGAACCACGGTTATCATTGCTGAAATGAAATGGATCTTGACTGAATTAGAGAATACCAGAACAATGTTTACCTATGTTTTATTGACTACGTGGAGGTATTTGACTGTGTGGATCATAACAAATTATGGATAACGTTAAAGAGAATGGGAATTCTGGAACACTTAATTATGATCATGAGGAATTCACAACTGGATCGAGACACAGGCATTCGAACAGAACAGAGAGATACTACATGCTGTGAAGTCAGGAAAGGTGTATGTCATAGCCACCCTATAAGCCTATAGGACAGAGAAGCAGTGCCCCATAGGATTTTCTTGGAGAAGCTAGTAGATTCAAATGGCTAACCTTTTGGTTACTAGTCAGGATTTTAACCACTATCCCACCAAGGCTCTCTCTGTATTTACAGATGCCGAAATTTTATATATATACACATATATATGTACACGTGTATACATGTATATGAATATATGTAAACTAAACATGCAGATTTAATTTTGACAAAGCAACATAAAGTTTAACCTATCTCTCTTCTAAAGAGCATTCTGCTAAGACTGATTTGTTTATCTGGCAGTCCATGCAATAGTTGACATTCTTCGTCAACACCAAAATTCAAATAGTTTTCTTCTGTCTTGAATTTTATTGTCAACTTTCACATGTATGTGAGATGATTGAAAACACCATGGGTTGTGTCAGGCACACTTAAGCCATTAAAGTGATATCTTTGCTTTTTAGAACTTTATGGAGCTCTTTCCTAGTAGATTTGCTGAAAGCAACAGAGCATTTGATTTCTTGACCATTGTTTTCAAAGACATTGATTGTCAATCCAAGCAGAAAGAAATCCTTGATAACATCAAAGTTTCCCCATTTATCACGATGTTGTATTGGTCCAGTTGTGAGAATTTTTCGTTTTCTTTCCATTCAAGTGTAATCCATACTGGGTTGTAATCTTCGTCCTTCATCAGTAAATACTTCAAGCTTTCTTTACTTTCAGTGAACAAGGTTCTGTTATCTACATATCAAATATTGTTAATGTATCTTCTTTTGATTCAAATATCACATTCTTTTCCATATAGCCCAAATTTACAAATAGATCATTTGTTCAGCATATATATTAAGCAAAGTGAATGGACACAACCCTGTTAAACATCTCTTCCAAAATTGGTCCTCAAAGTATCCTGTTGCTCTGTTCTAAGACCACTCCTTGATCCGTGGATATCTATATCCCTGGTAATGCAGAGGTTAAGGACTACAGTGACTTGTGGCTGCTAACCATAAGCTCAGCAGTTTGAATCCACAAGCTGTTCCTTGGAAACCCTGTAGGAAATTTCTATCAAGTCCTATAGGGTTACTGTAAGTTGGAATCAACTGAACAGCAACAGGTTTGATTTTATTTGTTGTTGTTTTTATATCAATGAGGTCAGAAAATTATGTCCAGGAACTTCATTGTTCTAAACGTTACATACCTCATTGCTAAATATCATTACCATCGTAGCTTTGGGGAGCTATGCACCAATGCCAGAGCCTAGACCACCCTTTAAAGCAATTTGGGAACTGTTTTTATGGAATGGACATCAGAGCTGTCATGGTGTTACCTTTGATACCCTGAATGGCATCAATATTCTTCCTTTCAATATTTCCTTTACCTTAGGGTAAAGAAAAAAAATCACTGGGGGCCAGATAAGGTGAATAGGGGTGACATTCCGATACAGTTATTTGTTTACTAACCACAACTCCCTTGCAGATGACTATACAGTTGAGCTTGTGGACTTACCTCTTTGCCATCATGTGCAATGGCCATTCCAGAAAGAGTTCCAAAATTGCTTTGAAAGGTTGACTAGGCAATGGGAGTATTTCCAAAGTGACAACAGTGATACTCAGCAGTGAGACATGTACTGTCTGGAACAAATAAGTTCGTGGAATTAATTTTCAGACCTTGTAAATGTGTATCTTACATTCAAGTTAACCTTCAGGATGTAAACATATATATATATATAATCTGTTAAATATTATATATACATATTATTATGTATGTGGAAACCCTGGTGGCATAGTGAATTAAGTGCTACATCTGCTAACCAAAAGGCTGGCAGTTCAAATCTGCCCAGGTGCTCCTTGGAAACTCTATGGTGCGGTTCTACTCTTACCTGTACGGTCACTATGGTTTGGACCCTATTCAATAGCAGTGTTTTTATTTGGGTATTATCTATGTAAACATACATATATTTACATATATAATCATAGCAAGTTTTATATATATCTAGATGTATATAATACTTAACAGATCATAGTTAAAGAACACAGTTTTTCTCAAAAGAAAAATTCCCTATTAATCAGCATGTATTAAAAAACACTTTCAGGAAGCAGATTATAACCGTAGTTAACAATGACCAATTTTAGAAAAATGCACTTAAAGTGAAAATTAGTAATTGTAGATAATAATAACACTTAAATTACATTCTGACAGTTGTATAGAAAGACTAGTCATTGTTTTGTTCTTTTATTTTTCTGATAATTTTTTTTTTTTGGACAAATGCTGTTACGTAAGATTCAAGCTGCAAAAGGTATAATTAGGCAACTACAAACATAGATTTTATTTTACCATAGAAATATTTTCATTCCCATCAATATATAGTCTTTCACTTTTAATTAAGTGAAACACACATGCTAATGGTCTCGTGCATTAACTAACTTTTTAGTACTAATAACGTCAAGGTCATATATTCAGCTGTGTTCATCAGTTAAACTCAATCTTTTCTGTCAGAGCCTATACACAGTACTCAGTACCATGTTTTAGAAAATTATCCTATTGTTTGGTGCCCTAGTGGTACAGTTATTAAGAGCTCAGCTTATGCTTAGCATAAGATTGGCAGTTTGACTCTAGCAGCTGCCCCTTGGAAACACTATGGGACAGTTCTTCTCTGCCCTATAGGGTTGCTATGAGTTGGAATCAAAGGCAATGGAGTTGATGTTTACAGAATGATCAATTGATGTATTCTGATTCTAATGAAAATCATAACAAAGAACAAAAATAAAACCTGAATATAATGCTTCATGATGACAGGAAGCACCAGCTTTCTTCAGAATTAAGATTAATAAATATCTACTTTATGGCTATGAATGTATGTTTTAAATAGCTTATCAAATTAACTTTCAAACAACACTGTGCTATGATTTCTACTCCAAATAACACAATGTATATAGAATATTATATATATAGAACATTGGTAACAGTACCTAGCACATATTAAGTAGCCTAACATGTTTGTTATTCACAGTAGTAGTAGTAGTGGTGGTGGTGGTGGTGGTGGTGGTGTCTTGCAGATATACCTGGTTAGGAGTACTAGAAGACATGTAAAAAAGTGAAGGCCTTTGGTTCTTTGACTTTATAAAATAATGTTAATCGTTAACTTATCTAAAGAAAATGTCCTGTTTCTTAATATTTATCTAACTTTCCAATGAGTTTATCAACCTTTTTGAAACACATAAAAACTTAAGGCGCAAGCAAAATCAAATGTAAACTTGCTTCAACATTTATCTATTTTGACACACATATTAATGCCCTTGTTTATGAACAAACATATTAAAGGAAGCACATGAGAATCTGGGATTGAAGAATGAAAGAGAAAATAATAATCAGGTTATTGTCAGCAACAGGCATGCTTACTCTATTTAAATTCAGAAGAAACAGTCAGTGATTTTGGGTAGGATGATTTTACTCAAAATCTGAGTCTTTGTAGATATACCTGTAAGTATTTAGTCTCCACATGAAGTAGTAATGCATTCATTTTTAAATTTTAATTTTGTTACTCTTTAATTCCTATTTAGATTATGCAGCCAAAGCCAAAAATCTGCTACCATCAAGCCAGTTCTAACTCATAAGGACTTCATAGGATTTCCTAGCTGTAAGTCTCTGTAGAAGAAGACTGTCACAGTTGTCTTCCAAGTTGCAGCCGCTAGTTTTGAACTGCTCAGCTTTCAGTTAGTAGTCCATCATTTTAACTACTGTACCACCAAATCCCAAAAAAAACCAACCCCTGTACTGTCAAGCCAATTCTGACTCATAGTGACACTACAGGACAAAGTAGAGCTCGCTCCATAGAGTTTCCAAGGAGCCCCTGGCAAATTTGAACTGCAGACCTTTTGGTTAGCACACATAGCACTTAATCACTATGCCACCAGAGATTCCACCACCAGGACTCCTTTTTCGATACATACTTTCTTAAAAACAACTGATTGCTTGCCACTAAACTATATATGTATTTTATAAAAGGTTGGTAGTAGAACTGTCATATATTCATTCATTAAAATGCATATTTTATGTACATTTTATTACTATAAGTTCAAGGTACCAGGAAGAAATCTATAAAAAGTGTGATTATCATTTCTAACCAATGCCTTCTAAACAACAAAACATTAAATTTAGTTAAACAAAATCTATTGAATGCTAAGTGCCTATCTACCAGGCATTTTATTATTATTATTATTATTATTGTGATTAAGTGAATGTCTACAATTCAAGTCAATTTTGCATGCCAACCTATCAGCAGCTCCTTCTGGTAACCGTACCCGGTAACAGCACACTCTTCCTTTTCACCTTATACTTGCAGTATCCTCTTAACAAGCTCCTGTCCCCTCTTCTCCACCCTCTTCTCTCTGATCTAGAAACAGACCAGTCAGATATCCTTCTATAAATGCATAGGACCATAAAGTACACACACCATATGGTCACACTGTACTGCCACGTACAGCCCATTTTTGTCTGAAGGCTTGACCTCAGTAGTGTTTTCTGGGCAGGAGCAGCAGGTCTAGGGCCTATGCTCTCAGGAGATCCTACAGGCTGTCAGACCATCAACTGTGGTCTTTTAGTAGAGGTCTTGACCTGCATCCCTCTTTGTGTTGTGTTGTGACAAGGAATCTACATCATGTGCCCTGTCACAGCTTTCTTTGGCGGTGGCCAGGCACTATGTGGTTCTTTAGGTCACATGTTAATACAGTCTCCCATTTACTTGGGTCCTTCGATATCCTGAGCCCTTTTTTGCTCATGTCTTTGTTGTCCTTGGTGACCATCTGTTCTGGATTAGTTGGGACCATTTGGTGTAGCTCAGATGACAGCTTGCTAGCTTTTAAGACCCCACCTCTCAATAATATGGGGTGCAGGAGACTCTTTTAGTACTATACTAGTTATAACAACTGACCTTGATGTCTCCCGAGAGCATGGTCCCCAGACTCCTTCACCTGCTGCTCTATCCTTGCAATATTGGGTTGAGATTAGAAGAGCTTTCAGTTTATGGTGAAGTCCAGTTAAATTGATCGACTTTCTGCTGTGTACTGTCACTGCCTTCACCTAACCAAATTTCTATCAACTATTCTATGTCCAACATTCTCCCTCACTCCTCACCCTTGTAGTCATCAGAGAGTCTTTTCTTCTGTACATAAGTCTATTTTTAAGTCCTTATAGCAGCAATCTCATACAATATTTCTCCTTTTGCCATTGACTGATTTCACTGATTTCTTACAGTTGAAATCAGGTTACGAGATGCTTCCTAAAGTCATCATTGTTCTTTATCATTGCATAGTGTTCCCTTGAGTATATGTACCATAGTTTGTTTATCCATTCATCTGTTGATGGGCATCTAGGTTGAGTCCATCGTTTTGCTATTGTGGACTGTGCTGCAGTAAACATTTGTGTGCATGCATCTGTTCAGAAATGGCCTTTGTTTCTGTAAGATATATTCCAAGCTGTGGGATTACTGGATCAAAGTGTAAATCAATTTCCAGCTTTTGAAAGAAGCACCAAATTGCTTCCCAAAGAGTTTACTATTTTGCAATCCCACCAGCAATGTAGAAGACTTCGACTCTCCACAGCTTCTCCACCATTTTTGTTTTTTTGGATCATAGCCAACCTTGTTGGGGTGAGATGGTATCTCATTGTAGTTTTGATTTGTATTTCTCTGATATCTAGTGATTGAAAACATTTCCTCATGTTTCTTTTGGTTGCCTGGATGTCCTCTTTGGTGAAGTGTCTGCCCATCTCTTTTGGTCATCACTTAACTAGTTTATTTACATTTTTCTTGTTGATATTTTGCAGTGCTTTTAGACTATAGAGATCAGACTTCAGTCTGACATGTAATTGCCAAATACTTTTTCCCATTCTGTAGGTAGTCTTTTAACTCTTTTGATAATATCTTTGGATGAACAAAATTGTTTAGTTCTCAGTAGTTTCCATTATCTATTTTCTCTTCTACTGATCATGCTTTCTCAGATTTTGAAGACTGTCTAAGATGTGTATTAGAACTTCCATATTTAACTCTATTTTCTTTCCATGATCTTTATCATTTTGGGTTTGATATTTAGGTCTTTGATTCATTTTGAGTTAGTTTTTGGTAAGGTTTGAGGTATGGGTCTTGTTTCAATGTTTTGCAGATGGATATCCAGTTTTAACAACATCCTTTGTTAAAGAGAATGTTTTTACCCCAGCTTAAAATCTTAGAGCCTTTGTCAAATATCAGCTGTTCATAAAAGGATGGTGGCCATCTCTGGGGGTCTCAACTCTGTTCCAGTGTCTTTTTTTTTTTTGTATGAGTACAAGGCTGTTTCGACTACAGTGGCAGTGTAATAGGTACTAAAGTGAGGTAGTATGAGGTCTCCCTCTGTGTTCCTTTTCTTCAGTAGTGCTTTACTTTTGCGAGGTTTCTTCCCTTTCCAAACAAAGTTGCTGATTTGCTTCTCCATCTTATTAAAAAATGACACTGGACTAGAATTGCATTGCTGATGTAGATCACTTTGGGTAAAATAGACATTTTCACACTGTTAAGTGTTCCTATCCATAATCAGGGTAAGTTTCTCTACATAGTAAGTCTCTTCTGCTTTTTTACAGCAAGGTCTTGTAATTTTCTCTGTATCCTAAAAAAAAAAAAAAACACTGCTGTTGAGTTGGCTCTGAATCATAACAACCCTAGGGGTGAGGGTAGAACTGCACCATAGAGTTTCCAAGGATTGCCTAGTGGATTTGAATGGCTGACCTTTTGGTTAGCAGACATAGAATTTAACCTACCGTGCCACCAGGGTTTCCTCTCTTTATAGAGGTCCCATTTTCTCCAGTTAGATTTATTCCTGGGTGTTTTATCTTCGTGGGAGCTAAAGTAAGTGCTATCAATTTGGTAATTTGTTCTTTGCTGATTTGTTTATTGGTTTGAAGGTATCCTTATATCCTGATACTTTGCAGAAATCTCCTATTAATTCCAGTAGTTTACTTATGTATTCTTTAGGGTTCTCGGCATATACAATCATATCATCTGCCAGCCATCCAAGTGCCATTGAGTGGGATCCAAAATATTTTACTTCTTCTTTGCTGATGCAGATGCCCTTTATTTCTTTGTCTTGTATAACTGGTCTGGCCAGAACCTCTAGTACAATGTTGAATAAAAGTGCTGAGAGTGAGCATCTGTGTCTACTTCCAATTTTCAAAGAGAATTCTTTCAGCCTCTCTCCAGGATGACATAGGTGGTTGACTTTGCATAGAAGCCTCTTATTGCATTGAGGAATTTGCCCTCTATTCTTATTTTGCTGACAGTTTTTGGCATGATGGGTGTTGGACTTTGTCAAATGCCTTTTCTGCATCAATGGACAAAATCAGGTGATTCTTATCCTTTGTGCTATTGATATGGTTGAGCACATTAATTGTTTTTCTGATGTACCAGCCTTGCATCCCTGGTATGAACCCAACTTGTTTATGACAAATTATTTTTTGATATGTTGTTGAATTCTGTTGGCTAAGATTTTGTGGAAGAATGTTGCATCTAATTCCGTTAGTGATATTGGTCTGTAGTTTTCCTTCTCATGGAATCTTTCTCTCATGTTGGCATCAGGATCATGCTGGCTTCACAGAACAAGTCTAGGAGTATTCTATCCCTTTCTATGTGTGAAAAAGCCTAAGTAGTATTGAAGTTAACTCTTCTCTAAAAACAGAATACCCCAGTGAAGCCATCTGGGCCAGGATTTTTTTGGTTGGCAGTTTTTCTATGACTTTTTCTATCTCTTCTTTTGTGATGGGTTTGTTACATTGTTCTACAACTCCTTGTGGTAATTTTGGTAGGTGATATGAATCCAGGAATTTGGAGATTTCCTTTAGGTTTTCAAATCTGAGTAGTTTTTTGTAGTATTCTGTTATGATACTTTTAATTTCAGTTAGATCTGTTATGACATCTCTCATCTCATTTCTAATTTGGTTTATTTGCTTCCATTCCTGTTTTTCTTTTGTAAGTTTAGCCAATAGTTTATCAATTTTGAAGATCTTTTCAAAGAATCAGCTGTTTATTTTGTTAATTTTTTCAGTTATTCTTCTATTCTCTAATTCATTTAGTTCTCTAATCTTTTATTATCTATTTTCTTCTCGTTCCTGAGAGGTTCCTCTGTGCTCTTTCTGCTTGTTCAAGCTGTAATCTTAATTCTTTAGTTTGGGCCCTTTCTTCATTCTGGATATGTACATTTATAAAGATAAATTGACCTCTGTGCACTGCCTTTGCTGTATCCCATACATTCTGGTAGGATGTGTTTTCATCCTCATTTCATTTCATAAACTTCATTATTTCATCCTTGATTTCTTCTATCACCTGTGATTTTTTGAGCAAGGTGTTGTTCAGTTTCCATGAGTTCAAATTTCCACCTATTTTTTTTTCTGCTATACATTTCAACTTTTATGGCTTTATGGTCCAAGAAGATGCTTTGCAATAATTCAGTGACTTGGATTTTGTTGTGACTTGATCTATTCCCTAACACATGGTCTATTCTGGAAAATGTTCTATGTGCATTGGAGATGAAGGTGTATTTATCTGTTTATGGGTAAAAAGTTCTCTAAATGTCAATGCGATATAGTTGGTTAATTGTCATAATAAGATCTGTATCTTTACTGAGCTATTTTATGCATGATCTCTCCATTACTGAAAGTGGAGTGCTGAAGTGTCCATCTATTATTGTGGAGTGATCTATCTCATTTTTCAGTGTTACGTTAGTTCGATGTATTTAGATGCTCTGGTATTGCATGCATAAATATTTAATATTGTTCTGTCCTGCTTTTGTACTGAATCCTTCAGTAATAGTGACTGTCCTTGCCCATGATGGTAGATTTTACATTAAAGTAGATTTTATCTGAGATTAGTATTGCCATTGCTGCTCTTCTTTGTATGTTGTTTCTGTTAGCTTGGTATATATTTTGTCATCTTTATATTTTCAATTTGTTCAAATTCTTAAGTCTGAAGTATGTTTCTTGTAAGCACAATATAGACAGGTCATATCTCTTGATACAGGGTGTCACTCATTTTCTCTTTATTGGAGTGGTCAGTCTGTTTTCTTTCAATGTGATTATTGATAGGTATGTGTTTAGTGCTGTCATTTTGATGTATTTATTTCTGTGTTGGTGTTGTTTGTGTTGCTTTTAATATTCTGTTGTGGGTCATTCTTTATGGGTTGACTTTTCATCTTTTTTCAGTGTTGGTTTTATATTTGTTGAGACTCCTGAATTATGTTTCATATGTTGATATGTTGTATTTTTATTTTGCTTTGAGGCTGCCCTTATGATCCCCCTTAATATTCTAAATTTAAACCAGACTTGAATTTCTGTGTATCCATTTAATTTCCTTTCTATATGAAAGGATTTTAGCTACTGAAATATTTCCCTGTTTTTAGTGTGAGGATGTCATAGTTTTTTGTTAAGATAACTGTTTCCTTTCTTTTAATATTGTAGCTTTGATATTCTTTTGTGACTTCACTAACTGAGTAAGATTCTGGATGCTATGTCCTGCATTGCCTCCTTGAGTATACACTTAATGTTTTTGTTTTTGTAAACAAAGAACTTCTTTCAGAAATTCTTGTAGTTTTGGTTTGGTTTTTACAAAGTCTCTAAGCTTCTGCTTATCTGTGAATGTCTTAATTTCACTATCATATTTGAGACATAATTTTGCAGGACATGTAGTACTTGTTTGGAAGTTTTTCTCCTTCAAGGCTTTGAATGTGTCATCCCACTGCCTTCTAGACCATATCGTTTTGGTTGAGAAGTCAGATGAAAGTCTACAGGGCTTCCTACTGAATGGTAGCTGTGTTTTGAGCCTCACTGCCTTTAAGAAGCTCTGTTTATGTTTCATTTTATTAAGCTTGATTATAGTATGTCTTGCTGTCTTTCTTTTGAGGTCTAGTTTTTGTGGCATTTGATAAGCATCTTGAATACACATATTCTCTTCTTTCATGATTTCAAGGAAGTTTTCCATCATCAGTTCTTCAGCAATTCTCTCTGTATTTTCAGCTATCCCTCCCTGTTCAGGAACTCCCATTGTCTGTAGATTATTCCTTTTAATAGAGTACCACATGTTTCTTTTTTTTTTTAATTAAATAAAATAATGAAAGTGTACATACTCTGTGCTTACACTATTGGGTTAAGAGAGGAGGAGTACACAAGTTGTGTCGAAGTCCCATTAATATTGATCTCCTTACTAATGTGAATTGTCACCAATTTCACCCTACCAAATTTCTAACAATTATCTAATCTAAACCCTCACCCCTTGCCTTCCCGCCCTCCCACCTTCCCCACCCTTGTAGCTGTCAAAGAGTCTTTTCTACTATGTATGAGTATGCTTTTAAATGGTACTGGCATAATTGGATATCCATCCGCAAAAAATTGAAACAAGACTCATATCTCACACCTTATACAAAATCAACTCAAATGGGATAAAAGACCTGAATATAAAAGCTAAAATGATAAAGCTCATCCAACACAAGATAGGGTCAATAGCGGATGTTTTAATATGCAATATAGACAGACTTCAAAATCTTACAAACAAAACACATTCATCAGAAGAGAAAATAGATAAATGGGAATTAATAAGAATCAAACACTTCTGCTCAAAGACTTCATCGAAAGAATTAAAAGACCACCTACAGAATGGGAAAAAATATTTGGCAACTCTATGTCAGATTGAGGCCTGATCTCCATAATCTATAAGTTTCTAAAAAATATCAATAAGAAAGAGAAAAATCATCCAATTAAGTGATGGGCAAAGGAGATGCACAGATACTTTTCTAAAGAGGAGATCCAGGCAGTCAAAAAACACATGCAGACATGTTCACGATAATTAATTATTAAAGAAATTCAAATCAAAACAACAATGAGATACCACCTCACCCCAACAAGATTGGCTATGATCCAAAAAAATGCAAAACAATAAATGTTGGAGAGGCTGTGGAGAGATTGGAACTCTCTTTCACTGTTGGTGGGATTGCAGAACGGTGCAACCTCTTTGGAAAGCAATTTGACGTTACCTTAAAATAATGGATATAGATATACCATTTGACGCAGTTATTCCCCTGCTTGGAATTTATCCTACAAAATCAAGGCCATTCACACTGAGTGCTACATGCACACGAATGTTCACTGCAGCACAGTCAACGACAGCAAAAAGTTGGAATCCACCCAGATGCCCAACAACAGAGGAATGGATAGGAAAACTTTGGTATATATACTCCATGGAGTACTATACACTGATAAAGAAAAACGATGATAGCAGGAAATATCTCTCAATTTGGTCTCAACTGGAGGACATTATATTGAGTGAAACTAGTCAGTGACAGAAAGACAATTATTATATGAGACCCCTACGATAAAAACTTAAAAGCATACCCACATGTTTCTTAATGCTTCTTCATTTTTCTTATTTATTTTCTCTGATTTTTCCCCATAATGCTGGTGTCAGCTGCTCTATCCTCAAGGTCAGTAACTCTGGCTTCCGTCTCCTCACTTCTGGTCTTCTGGCTTTGGATTGAATTATCTAATTATGTAATTTTATAACTGATCAGTGAGATTTCAGATCGTTGATAGTCCATGAGTTCCAATAGCTTACTTAATTTTTCATTTTGTTCTGCTGCATTTTGTTTAATCTCTAGGCAGTCTCTATACACAATTCTTTTGTACACTATCTCTGATCTTTTCGGTAAGGCTTCTTCATCAGGGAATTGTTTTGATTCTTTATTTTGGAAATTTTCCATAGCCATGGTGGATTGTTTCTTTAAATGGTTAGCTATTAATTGTTGAGTATTCTAACGACTGGCCCGAGTGGACTCTGGGCTGGTGGTCTCTGTCTCTTGGCTGGCAAAGATAGCACATTATTTGCTGAGTTACTGGGTGGCAGTCAGGTGATGCTATGAATTGAATCATCCAGGAGTGGTGGAGAGGCTACCATCCTGCTCAACAGTCAGTTCTCCAGGTGGTCTTATTTTAAAATAGTTCTTTACTGCTAAGTGAGGAGCTGTCCAACAGCTGCCGAAATCAGTCAGATGTGGAGGGTCTGGTCTTCTGGCTAACAATGAAATCACCTCATAGGCCATCTCCAGATGCTATGATGTGGTTCAAAGAAGGGAGAGGTTAGGGCTTTGCTACCATCATCTGCCAGGCCCTACCCGTAACTCTAGAACCCTGCATCCTAAACCCAGCTTTTCTGCTGAGAAAACACTATCTAGACAGGGACTGCTGCTCAGCATGTGAATTAGCCCCAGCTGGGACCTCCAGGTATCCGACTGCACCTGCCGGCTGACCAAGTGGTGTCCCGCCCGAGCTGCTCTTCCTGCTGTGATACAGTAGAATCTATGGCACAGCTCAGAAAAGAGAGGTTGGAGGGACAGTTATGCCCTCAGTCAGCATCTGGGCTCTCAATATGTGGCTTTCCCAAGCACAGTCTCTCTGCTGCACTATACACTGTTTACTTAAACACTGCACATTAGTTCATGTGCAGTCACCACCTCCCAAATAACCAAGAAAGCACCAGTATCTGCAGTTCTCCCAAATGATAAGTCAGGAGAAGCAGGACTCTGTGTGCCACTGTCTGCTCTTTTGGAGAGGAAGTTTCCCCAACCAAGGGCTCTTGTTAAAGACTGCTGATTTTTAGTAGGCATTTAGACACATCTAGCTATATAACTTGAAGGGTTAAGTGTAATATAAAAATACAGACAGCTCATTAAAAAATAATGGAGAATTTCAAGGTGCTGACAGCAGAACAGTAAGGTGGGAGCCTTCTAAGTGCTAGACCCTGTGCAACTGTACAGGTCACATGTCATGAAGTTTGAGGTTAGATCTGCTCTGCTAGTTCTTTAATTCCCCTTTGAGTGGTTTCATTTCCAGATGTCTTAACTGATAAAAGTGCTTATGTGCCTTTTTTGTCCAAGTGGCCATACATCATACCAGGGTGGTTTTCTAGCGATCTTTAGCTGTATGTGGTATTACCTGGGAAACTTCTGAAGTGCGAAAGTCCACAGCTGCTTCTGTTTTACTTTTCAGTAGGAATTCATGGGAAATAGAGATCTATAAATGACTGTGGTATTTGTTTTTACTTCATCACTCTGTCATTTGAAAAGGAGTAAAGTATAGCATGCTAAACTGTATATAGGGAATAAAATTGGATATCAAAGAGAGTTTCAGATATTCTTTGTTCAGCTGACTTACAGCGCTGACAATAGCAACTCTAGTGAGTAAAGTAATAGTGAAAAGAATTTCTTTTGAATTTTTTCTTTACTTAAAAGATTATTTGACTGTTGCCATCATTCATAACAATCATGTAATTTTATAATTACTGTTAAATATTGCTTTCTAATTTTTTTCACACTTTCTTACAACCCAAGGTTTCTTTGTATCTATTAAGGGCAATAAAAGCATTTTTTTTTTTCTGAGCAGATGATTTGTGATTGCCTATTTATATGTGCATATATGTTACATAGAGATATACAAGTTACCTGCATACCTAAAATCTAAACAAGCCTATTGCCTTTAAATCAGTTCTGGTTCATAGCAACACAAGTTCTTAACCAATATGCCACCAGAGTTCCTCTTACATGTACAGTGAATTTAAAAAAAATGCAAACTTACATGCTCTACTGGTTTTATGACTTAGAAATGACTGTTAATTTACAAAAGTTGAAACCATTTAATAATAAATTGGAATTGAAAGTCTATTTGCCAGCATTCCTGATCATATACATCACATGATGGAGAACTTTCTAGATTCCAGGAAGTCAAAGATGTCACTATTTAGTTACAAATTTGTTTTTTTAGTTTAAAGAAGTGCTGTAACAATACTATTTTATATTAATTATGTTTAAAGGCTAATGATTTGTGAACTCATAAAATACACATCATTCATAAATTTGTATGTGTTTGCATTTCAGGATGTATATCTGAAATAAGGGTTATATATGTATAAAATAAATAATGCATATATTACTTACCGTAAATTAAGTCTGTGTATCTTATTTAATTACTAGAACAGAAAATGTTTCCACTCCAGAGTCATAACTTTTGCCCACACAAATACTACCAGAAGTTCAACAAGAAAGGCTGCTCTGTTTTATTTATGACAATGTACAGTGGAACCTTCAGGAACTAGTACTCAGCAGGACTTCATGATTTTTCTGGGTCTGTCTAGGTTTTAGATTTTCACACAGTATGTTCTCCACTTGTCTATCACTCTCTGTTAGTGGGAAAAAAAATGAGTTTTTCTTCTCTGACTGGTTTCAACCTTACACAGGTTCTGGCTTTTGCAGGCATTGTTGTATTTTAAAATATAATTATTTATTTTTTCTTTGTGAAAAAATGTCAAACCTTACAAACCGAAAAGTTATCTTATTTAGAAAGAATATTTTTAGAAATAAATTATAGCTTATTTATGCATAGGTTATAATTAAACCTTATACATTAAAAATTTCTTTAAGTATATGTTTTAAGGTTTCAAAATATTCAAATTTATTTACTCATAATCTTATCGGACTGTTTTAGAACAGTCTTTAAACATATGCATATGAATACATGCAAACAAATACATACCTTTATTGGTCAGGACAAAATTTTCCAACCAGAGGGCTTTCCATCCATGATTCAAGAATGACAAGAATCACACTACAGACAGAATGATTCATGGCAGCTTACTATCACTTATGGGGTAAAGCGGTCAGGGAGTCTGGCCACGCAGGTTTAGGACATGGACAGCAGTGAAGGATTCTAATTATCTGAGAGACTCCTCTGAAGGGTAGTGTTCAGGAGAAGTTTGGACTCCACTCCTCTAATACCAAAGTGGAGTTTGAGTAATCACCTGATGTGACTTTCATGCCCTTGGTGCAGCAGCTATTCTTGGAGATGTTTACTCCTTTGGTGGAGGACACATGTTCTATTGAGTACTCATGAGTTCCTAAACCACCAAAACTGCAAAGCTAAGGTGAGCCACTGGTATGTATCTTTCTTCTGGTTTTGCTAGATGCTTCTCAGGCCATAGTATGACACTATCCCAGATAAAAGCCTTTTAATCTATACTGATATTATATGTACATAAATATGTTTATGTATTTCTAAACCACACTTTATATAACGGCTCTATGGAGTCCATGTTTCTTTTAAAGGATGAGACTATAGAGAGACAGTGTTATTCTTCATTATTTTCTAACATTATTGCCTAACATCTGAATATGCATCCACTGTTAGGGTAATTCCTAACTTATGAGGAAGAAATCACCCTCCACTAAGAAAAGCTTAAAATGTAGGATTTCTATATTTTTCTATCATGCTTTCAGTCTGGAAATAAGTATGTATCTTAGCTTCCTCAGTGAGATATCCCAGCCTATAAAATGAATTAGAAAATTATGGAGATCCACCTAAGAAGTGGATATCATCAGCAATTCCATGCATAATCATTTTTCAGATGCTCCAGTGACACTGTTTCTAGAGGAAGCCTCTAACTGCCAATGTGAGTAATATCATCAGGACAAGCTACAGTATCTCTTCCCAGGTGCCCTGGCCGAGTGATCTTGACTGAACAAATCTATGTGATTTTAGGCATAGCACCTGGTTATAGCTGCCAAGCCTGGTTTTCCAGCCTTTTAAGAAATGTGTCTTTGGCTCTCAATAATTTAGAAAATAACATATTATACCTGGAGCCAGGTTGCTTTCAAATTAAGAAGCTTCAGTGATTTACTACCAGTGGTGATTAAAACAACATATCTTTGAGGATTGGAAGAAATTGCCACTAAGTTGGAGATAAAGAGAGTAAACAGCCAATACTGAGAGATTAGTCCTTGTGAACCCAGAGCAATATAAAGACACACAAAAAAACAAAGTAACTGGGAAGTATAATTTCTAAATTATGATAGGCAACAAGAGCCAAAACATTCTCTATTTGAGTGAAGGAAAAAAAAATATATATATAAAAAAAACACCTCTTCTTTCTGATAGCTAAAATATAATAAATAAACAAGTAACACCCTCCACCTCCATCACCAGCAAAAAAAAAAAAAATTCAGTGTGGGTAGTGGGATCATTGTGTCATAAAAAGCAGATGCTATCCTAACTTACTAATGAAAAAAATTCATAGATAATATCTTCAATGATAACTAGACAAGGAATGTCCATGAATACCAGGATGTGGGGAGATTGGTTGTATGGCCAAAGCAACAACAGAGAACCAGCAGCACAAGATCATCAGTTTTTTAGCAAGAGTGGTAGGAGTGAAAGAGTTACTGACTGGCCTTATAAACTATAGAATCATAAAATTGTCCCCCACAGAATTAAAAGTCTGAAGGGGAAAATCATCCACTTCAACTGGAAACCTAGCTGGATGAGTTCAAGATGTTATATATATTTGAGACATCTCTCAATGAACTCTAAATTTCAAGAGCAAATGAATGTACAAATCAGTACATACGCACATACAATTTAAAAAACTTAATTCTTTGACAGAAGAAGATAAAACAATGTTGTGGTTACCAGAAGAAGTCACCAAATACTCCCACCCTAGTGTAATTACTTTCATTTGAGGGGAAAATGGAAAAGAGAAACAAGTTCGGTAGAGCAAAAACACTATGGGTAAGAGAGAGACAGGTTCAACCATTGAGGTGAGAGTATGACAGACACATGAAGGTCCAGAAAGTAATGTAATAGCAAAATAAAACAAAATTTGAACGATTCTAGGAAACACAACTCTTGAGGCCGGAAAAGACATCCTGACTCTGATTTAGATGCAGAAACAAAGAAGTCACAGAGAGACTTTATATTTTGAGTTTCTAACTGTAACAACTTCAGTAAGACCTTATAACAAGTAATTTGAAAATGTTACTCCAGACAGTTCCCAACTCTAGTATAGGAGCCTTATCTTAGTGATGGGGGAAATTTATCTCCTAACAACATACAGAACAGAATCTTACAAAACTATTACAAGCAAAACAAATGGCTGAGTCAAGATGGTGGACTAGACGCATGTCTCCTTAATTCCCTCTGAAAACTAAGGCCTGGATTGATAATTAAATGGAGCTTTCTGGACACCCAGTGAGCCCTAGGACACAGCATACATAGGACTGTCATTTTGGACTAACATGCCACTGAACAGGAAACCTCTTGTCTTTGGCAGAGTCCTGCACACTCTGGTTGAATTGGTGAGCTTCTGCAGACTAAGGGTAACTAGCGTTTTTAACTTTTTTTCTTTTTGTTGGCTGGCAGGTAGGAGAGGGACTCAGTCAGCAGCTATGCAGAGCCACAGTTCTAAAGTGATCAGCAAGTGGAGCAGCCACATTTTGAGAACCCAGCTCTAGACTCAGAGCACCACAGCCCCTCCACCCTCTCTTTTTGACCTCTGTCATAAATTCTGCTGCTTCATGGGGGTGGGACAGCTTGACCAGGAGGCCATCTTGTTGAACTCGGAGATGGAGTTATGCAAATAGAGGCCTCTATTTGGGCTATTTCCCAGGCTGGGAGGCAGTGCCAACTCTGGGAGTGCTTTTCAAGAAGAAAAGCTGTGTCTAGCACAATGTAGCCTTATGGCTATGACCTGACCTGGGATGTCAGCAGGGCAGAAGTTTCTCCTTGAACTTTATGACAGCATCTGGGGACAGTTGAAGAGGTGCCTCCATTATCAGCTGGAAAGAGGGGCTTCTCACTCCTGCTGGCCTGATTAATTTTGGAAGCAATCAGATACCTTTTACCTTTTAAAATAAGACTGTCTAGAGCAATAACTGCAATGCAACCTGATGGCATCTCATCCAGCCTGTACCCACCCACATCAAAGGGTCATTTGACAGCCTCCCAGTGACTCCATAAGTAGGGCTTTGCCAGACAGGAGATGGAGCCTGCTACCCCAGAGATTCCACTGGGCCCAGTCACTGGAATACATACAGCTGGCTGGTGATCAACTTCCTTCTCAGAACTGTGCTTCAACTTATGTTCAGGCAACACCAGAGAAACTAAGTAGCCTCTAGATACCCTGTAAGGAACAAATCCCAACCAAACATTGCCAAAAGCCAAGTGCTGTCGACTCGGATCCAACTCAACCAAACATTAAAAAAAAAAAAAAAAAAAAAGAACACTTAACCATGGCTCCAGTAAACTCCTAAAATAAAGAATCAACTTCCCAGATGGAGAAGCCTTTCTGAAACTATCAGAGGTCAAGGACAAAAGATTTATATAGAGAGTCCTCTTAGACAATATAGAAAATGCAGCAGAGCAAAATGAAAAATTAAGCAAGCTGTTCAGACTGATGTGACATTGCCATTCTGAAATCCAACAAATCAACTACAAAATTACAGAATTAGGCAATTAAATTCACACCCAAAAGAGCAGAATTGAACAAATAGAACCTAGACTTACAGACCTTGAAGACAGAGCTACTGACACTAGCATTTATGAGGAGAAATCAGAGAAAAGAAACAAGAAAAATGCAGAAGCATTAAGAAACATGTGGGACTCTATCAACAGGAACAATCTACAATTAATTGGAGTTCCTGATCAGGGAGGGGTGGCTGAAAACATGGAGAGTATTGCTGACAGAAAACTGCCCTGAAATTATCAAAGAAAGAACATGAATATCCAAGATGTGTATCGAGTGCCACATAATATAGACCACAAAAGAAAGACACCAAGACATTATAAACAAGCTTAACAAAATGAAACATAACAGAAACTCTTAAAGTCAGAGAGACTAACATTCAGAGGAAAGCTCTACAGGCTTTCATCTGACTTCTCAGCAGAAATAATGTTGGCACGGAGGCAGTGGGATGACACATTCAAAGCCATGAACGCAAAACACTTCCAACCAAGAATTATATATCCTGCAAAACTGTCTTTCAAATAGGAAGATGGAATTAAGACATTCACCAATAAACAGAAACTTAGAGAGTTTGTAAAAAAACAAACCAAAGCTACAAGAAATACTGAAAGAAGCTCTTTACTTAGAAAAGCAAAACTATTAACTCTATATTTTAGAAGACAATGCAGTACACAACATCCAGAAACCTACTCAGTTAGGGAAGACACAAAACTCAAACAAAGGTATAATATTAACAGAAGGGATCCAGTGATCATAACATGAAAACTATGATACCATCATATTAAAAAGACAGATATACAACAATAGTTACAATCCTTCCAGACGGAGAGGAAGTTAGTATGATATGAAGAAGCTAAAATTGGTTTTAAACTTAGATTATAAAGGAGGATCACAGGGGTAGCTGCAAAACACAATACAGATACAGCATGTCAAAACAAGAAACACAGCATAGGCATCTAAACAAACACAAAACTAATACAGAAAATGGTGGAAAAGAAACCCATAAAGAAGAATGACCCACAACAGAATATTAAGAGCCACAAAGAGAAAACCAACACAAAAATAAATACATTAACATTACACCACTAAACACGTATTTATCAATAATTATACTTGATAATTATTGGTTACTAATTAAGTAAGTGGACTGAATGCTCCAGTAAAGAAACAATGAGTGATATCTTGGCCCAAATGACACAACCCGTCTATATGCTGCTTAGAGGAATCTCACCTTAGACTTAAAGATAAGAACAAACTGAGAATTAAAGGATGGAATAATGTATACCAAGCTAACAATATACAAGGAAGAGCAAGTGTAGCAATACTAATCTCAAATACAGTAGATTTTAATGTAAAATCCACCATTGTGGACAAGGATGGTCACTATATATTGGTGAAAAGTTGAATACACAAGCAGGACTTAACAATATTCAATATTTACATGCCCAATACTAGAGCATCTAAATATGTCAAAAAAACACTGACTACATTGAAAAATGAGACAGATCACTCCATAATTAAAGTGGGAGACGTCAGCACTCCACTTTCATTATTAGAGAGATCTACTATGAAAGAGCTCAATAAAGACATAGAAGATCTTATTGCCACAATTAATCAGTTAGACCTCATTGACTTATACAGAATATTCTATCCATCAGCGGACAATTACACATTTTTCTCCAGTGTACATGGAACATTCTCCAGAATAGACCATATGTTAGGACATAAAGCAAATCTCAACAAAATTCAAACCATTGAATTATTGCAAAACACCTTCTTAGACCGTAAAGCCATAAAAGTCAAAATCAACAGCAGAAAAAAGTAGATAAAAATTGGAACTCATGGAAACTGAAAAACATCTTGCTCAAAAAGCCATGGGATATAAAAGAAATCAAGGACGAAGTAAAGAAATTTATGAATTCAGATGAAAATGAAAACACTTCCTACCCGAAGCTATGGGATACAGCCAAAGTAGTACTCAGAGGTCAATTTATCTCTATAAATGCACACATCCAGAAGGAAGAAAGGATCCAAACCAAAGAATTAACCCTACAGCTTGAACAAGTAGAAAGAGAGCAACGGAAGAACCCCTCAGGCACCAGAAGAAAACAGATAATATAGATGAGAGCAGAACTAAAGGAATTACAAAATAGAAGAACAGTTGAAAAAATTGATAAGACTAAAAGCTGGGTTTTTGAAAAGATCAACAAAATTGACAAACCACTGGCTAAACTTACTAACGAAAAACAGGATAGGAAACAAATAATCCAAATAAGAAATGAGATGGGAGATCTCACAACAGACATAACAGAAATAAAAAGTATCGTAACAGAATACTACAAAAGACTGTACTTTAACAGATTTGAAAATCTAGAGGAAATGGACAAATTCCGAGATTCTTATCACCTACCAAAATTATCACAAGGAGAATAACAACAGCTTAATAAACCCATCACAAAGGAAGAGACTGAATAATCAGAAAACTAACAGCCAAAAATGCTCTGGCCCAGATGGCTTCACCACAGAATTCTACCAAGCTTTTAGAGAAGAGTTGAAAGAGATGTAAAGAGTAAAAAGAGATGTAATACTCCCAAACTCATTCTATGAAGCCAGCATAACCCTGAAACCAAAATTCTAACAAAAAAATTAGAACTACAGACCAATATCACTCTTGAACCTAGAGGCAAATATTTTCAACAAAATCCTTGCCAATAGAATTTAACAACATATGAAAAAAATAATTCATCATGGCAAAGATGGATTCATCCCAGCGATGCAAGGCTGGTTCAACATCAGAAAAACAATTAATGTGATCAGGCACATAAATAACACAAAAGAATGACTTGATTTCATCATTTGATGCAAAAAAGGCATTTGACAAGTCCAACATTCACTCATGCTAAAAATTCTCAGCAAAATAGGAATAGAACGTAAATTTCTCAGTGTAATCAGGGCCATCCATAGAAAGCCAACTGCCTACATCATCTTGAGTGGAGAGACACTAAAAAAATCTCCTTGAGAGCGGAAATTAGACAAGGATGCCCACTCTCACCTCTCCTATTCAACATTGTACTAGAATATCTAGCCAGAGAAATTAGACAATACAAAGAAATAAAGGTCATCAGCATCAACACAGAAGTGGGAATCTCCCTATTTGCAGATGATATGATTGTATATGCAGAGAATCCTAAAGGATCCATAAATAAACTATTCAAACTAATAGAAGAGTTCAGCCAAGTATCGGAGTACAAAATAAACATAAGTAAATCAGTAGGATTGCTTTACACCAACAAAGAGATCATTAAAGAAGAACTCACAAAATCCATACTATTTACTATTGCCCCCAAGAAGATAAAATACCTAGGAATAAATCTAACTAGAGACCTATACAAAGAGAACTACAAAACCTTACTGTGAGAAAATAAGAGAGACTTACATAAATGGAGAAACCTACCCTGTCCATGGATAGGAATACTTAACATTGTGAAAATGTCTACTTTACCCAAAGCCATCTATGTATACTCTTCAATCTCAATACAAATTCCAATGACACTTTTTCATGAGATAGAGAAACAAATCACCAATTTTGTTTGGAAAGGGAAGAAACCCCAGATAAGCAAAGTACCAATGAAGAATTATAGTGGTAGGCCGCTCGCTACCTGACCTTAGAATCTATTACACTGCCAGAGTAGTCAAAACAGTGTGGATACAAAGAGAGACATATAAACCAATGGAACAGAGTTAAGACCCCAGAGACAACACCATCCTCCTATGAACAGTTGATATTTGACAAATGCCCTAAGATTGCAAACTGGGGTAAAAATAGTCTCTTCAACAGATGGTGCTGGCAAAATTGGATATTCACCTGCAAAAAAATGAAACGACTCATATGTCACATCTTACACAAAAACAAACTCAAACTGGATAAAAGACCTAAATATGAAATCAAAAATGATAAATCTGATGCAAAAAAAATAGGATCAACAATGGAAGTTTTAATACACAAGTTAGACTTCAAAATCTGATAAAGCACAAACAACCAAAGAAAGAACAGATAAAAGGGAACGCTAAGAATCAAATATATTTTTCTCATCCAAACACTTTATCAGATGAATTAAAAAAAACACCTACAGAATGGGAAAAAATATTTGGCAACTATAAGTCAGAATGACGTCTGATCTCCATAATCTACAAGGTATTGCAAAATATCAACAAGAAAAGGATAACTAACCCAGTTAAGCATTGGGCAAAGGAGATTGACAGATACTTCTCTAAAGAGGATATCTAGGCAGCCAAAAGACGCTTGTGGAAATGCTCGTGATCATTCGCTGTTAAAGAAACCCAAATCAAGCCGATGATGAGATATCATCTCACCCCAACAAGCTTGGCCACGGTCCAAAAAACTGAAAACAATATATGCTGGAGAGGTTGTGGAGAAATTGGAACTCTCCTACACTGCTGATGGGATTGTGAAATGGTGCAAAATCTTTGGAAAACAATCTGGCACTTCCTTAAAAAGCTGGAAATAGACATACCATTTAACCCAGTAATGCCACTGTTTGCAATATATCCTACAGAAGCAAGGACAGTCACATGAACAGATACATGCACACGAATGTTTTTTGCAGCATAGTCTACAGTAGCAAAATGATAGAATCAACCCAGATGCCCAAGAACAGATAATTGGATAAACAAACTATGGTATATATACTCTATGGAGCACTCTGCAATGATAAAGAGCAATGATGACTTTAGGAAGCATCTCATAACCTGGTTTCGATTGGAAGACATTATTTGAGTGAAATTAGTCAGTGGCACAAGGACAAATATTGTTTGAGACCCCTATTATAAGGACTTAAAAACAGAAGAAAAGTCTCTTTGATGACTGACTGCAAGGAAGGGGAGGGAGGAAGGAAGGAAGAGGGTTGGTCATAGATTAGATAGTTGATAGAAATTTGGATAGTCGATAGAAATCAGAAACAGCACACATTACAAAGAAGACTGGTTTAACTAGACTTCAACACAACCTGAAAACTCTTCCAATCTTAACCCAATATTGCAAAGACAGGGTAGCAGTGGTGGGGGTCTGGGGACCATGGTCTCAGAGGACATCAACTGGCACAACTAGCCTATTGTTAAGCCTATTGCACCCTATTTAGATGAGCAGTGTCTGGGGTCTTAAAAGCCAGCAAGCTGCCATCTGAGGTACGTCAAATTGTCCCAACTTAGCTGGAACTGATGATCACAAAGAACAAGAACATGAGGGTAAAAGAGCCCAGAAGACAGAATGACCCATGTAAAAGGGTGACAATATCAACATGTGATCAGAAGAACCAGATGGTGCCCAGCCACCACCAATGACAGACGTGATGGGGCTCACAATGTTGAGTCTAACAGCAACATGAGAAAAATAGGTCTGCATCCTAAACAACTCCACTAGAACACCTCAATTGATGGTCAAAGGCCTGACATTTCCCCTGGGAACATAGCCCATAGACTTGATGTGGCCCCTGATGATGGATCACTAGTGAAGGCAATTCTTTCAATAGAATAGAATAATGGACTCGGGGACACAGAGTGACCGTATCTTGTGTGCCCTTGATATTTCTAGGCATCTATAGGATGTTGTCCTACTGGCCTCTTACCAGAGAGGAGTGGAGAGGGTGGTGGGGAGGGGACAGAAGATTGTTAAGAGGATATGACATGTATGGAACAGAAAGGAGGAGTGTGCTGTCACTCGGCAAGATGAGCAGAGGAAGCTGCAGATAGGCTAGCATACAAATTTGAGTCGTATTGTAAACTTTCACTCAATCAAAATAAATAAATAAATAAAATACTTAGGAATATATCTAATCAGGACATAAAAGATCTATACACACAAAAAACACTTTTGTAAGAAACCACAAGAGATCTGCATGAATGGAAGAGAAAATATCATATTCATGTATTGGTAGACACAACATTGTGAAAATGACAATTCGACCTAAGGCAATTTAGAAATACAATGCAATCCAGATCCAAATATTTAAAACATGCTTTAAAGAAATGGAAAGGCTTATCTTTAATTTCAAAAGGAAAAAGAAGCAGCCCTGGATAAGTAAAGAACTACTGAGGAATCAAGTTGGTGGACTTGCACTTATAGATCTCAAAAGCTGCTACACAATTAAAATAGTCAAAACAGCCTGATACTGGTAAAAGGAGAGATACACTGACCAACGAAGCAGAACTGAGAACCCAGATGTAAAATCCACCCATCTAAGGTCACCTGATCTTTAAGAAGGGCCCAAATCCCATCAAATGGTGACAGTATTTTTTAGAAAATGGTACTGGCAAAACTGGATGTCCATCTGCAAAGAAAGGAAACAGACTCATAATTCACACCCATTAGTAAAAAATAAATTCAAAGTGGATAACATACCTAAATATAAAGTCAGAAACTGAGAAGTTCATAGCAGAAAAATTAAGACCAGGGTTAGAGGCCCTAATACATGGCATTAGTAGAATACAAACCATAACCAACAGCATACAAACTCCAGGAGATAAGCTAGATAATTAGAATCTTCTAAAAATTAAATTCTTACACTCATCACAAGACTTCACCAAAAGAGTAAAATACTGGGAAATAATTTTGACTATTACCTGTTAGATGAAGATCTAATGTCTAATCTCCAAAATCCACTGTTATCAACTTGATTCTGATTCACAGCAACACTGTAGGACACAGTAGAACTGCTCCATAGAGTTTCTAAGGAGTGCCTATTAGATTTGAACTGCAAACCTCATGGTTAGCAGACATAGCACTTAACCACTATACCACCAAGGTTTCTTAATGTCTGTAAGAAAATACAACACTTGTACAACAAAAAAATAAACAATCCAATTAAAAATGGGCAAAGGAAATGAACAGACACTTCACCAAAGAAGACATTTAAGAGGCCAACAGACATAAAAGGAAATGATGGTGATCACTATCCATTAGAGAAAGCCAAGTGCCGTCGAGTCGGATCCAACTCAGCAAAATCAAAGTGAGACACCATATTCCTCCAGCACTACTGGCTCAAATAAAAAATCAGGAATAACAAATGTTGAAGAAGCTGTGAGAAGATCAGAACTATCATGCACTGCTGTTGAGAATGGAAAACATACAACCATTTTGGAAAACAATGCAGGACTGTCCTAGAAAGCTAGAAATAGAAATACCACATGATCAAGTAATCTCCCGCTTAGGAATATATCCTTGAGAAATAAGAGTTGTTGCATGAATAGACATATGCACACCCATGTTCAGTCTAGCGTTGTTCACAGTAGCAAAAAGTTGAAAACAATCTAGACAGCCATCAACAGATAAACAGAAAAATATAGTACACAGAGGAATAGTTACGCAACTGTAAAGAACAATGATGAATCTTTGAAGTGTGTCATAACATGAAGGAATCTGGAGGGCATTATGGTGAGTGAAATCAAAAAAGATAAATAATGTACAAGATCACTACTGTAAAAACTCATGAAAAGTTTTATACATAAAAAGAAACAATTGTTGATGGTTATATGGAAGGGGGATGTCATGGTTGAATTGTGTCCCCCCACAAATATGTGTATCCATGTGGCTGGGACATGATTCCCAGTACCTTGTGACTGTCCTCCATTTTGTGGTTTCGCTAAACTGTATGTTAAAGGATTAGGGTGGGGCTGTAAATTCCTTCTTAGGATTACTTCCCTGCCCTGCAGTAAAGGGAGTTTCCCTGGAGTATGGCTTGCCCCAGCCTTAATCCTTTCAGCCTGCAAGAGATGAAAGGAAAGAGAAGCAAGCGGAGAATTGGGAACCTCGTTACCATCAAGAAAGCAGCACCGGGAGAAGAGGCTGTCCTTGAGACCTGAGGTTCCTGTGCCAAGACGCTCCCTGGACAAAGACTGATGCAATACCGGACTTTCCTCCAGAATTGACAAGGGGAAAGCCTTCCCCTGGAGCAGATACCCTGAATATGGACTTGCAACCTTCTGGACTGTGTAAGAATAAACCTGCCTTTGCTAAAGCCATCCACTCGGTGGTATTTCTGTTAGAGCAGCCCTAGCTGACTAAAACAGGGGGGAAGGAAAAACACCAAACTGACAATAACGTTGTGAAGGGGAAGCTAGCACAACTTGTATAAAGAAAGGTCCTGGAAGTTCTATATGCACAGCCAAACTCCCCGAGGGACCAAACGGCTGGGCTAAGGGCTGTGGGGTTCATGGTCTTGGGGATCATCTAGTTCAACTGATGTAACATTGTTATAGAGAAAATATTCTGCATTCTACTTTGGTGACTAGTGTCTGGGGTTTTAAAAGCTCATGAACCGCCATCCAAGATACTCCACTGGTCTCACCCCTTCAGCAGCAAGGAAGAGTGAAGAAAACTAAAGATAAAAGGGAGAGATTAGTCCAAAGGACTAGTGGACCACATCTACGAGGCCTCCGCTAGACTGAGTTCGGTACAACACGATGGTGTCTGACTACCACCACTGACTTCTCTGATATGGACCACAACAGAGGGTCTTAGACAGAGTTAGGGAAGAAATTTAGAAAAAAATTATAACACTGAATCAAAGACTAGACTTGGTGCCTGACAGAAATTGGAGAAAACTCAAGAGTATGGCACTGTCAACACTTCAGCTCAATAGTGAATTCATATCTGTGGTTCACCCTTCAGCCACAGATTGGACAGACCTATAAGCCCCCCCCACCAAAAAAGAACTAAAGGGGAACATCATCCTAGTGGCAAGAGAGAAGAAGACGGGAAAGCCAGGAAGAAGGAATTCAAGTGTGATGAGGAGGAGTGCTGGTGTTGTGGTGTTGTTAATAAATGTCATAAAACAATATGTATACTAACTGTTTAATGGAATGCTAATTTGTAAATCAGTAAACCTTTGGCTAAAGTGCTGTAAAAATAACATAAAAATAAAAGCCTATATATACATATATATGTATCAAGAAAATCCAGTGTAACAGGTAATAAGCATTAAATAGAAAAAAGTGTGAAGATTCAGAAATCTTTATAATATCAAAGACCATAATTTCCAAAGGAATATAACAAACATTAATATCAGTGCATCAAATGAATTAGCAGTGTATTCAGAAATCAAGGACATATGACAAAGACAAAAAAATACATTTTAAGTCACTTCTCTCATACCTACACACTCATAATAAGTGAGACTGCATAAGCATGTATCAAACTCCATACCCAGTTTGAGGAGCAACCCTTCTGATCAAGTGGATAAATTTTGACCAGGATTCACTTGATGCACCGATATTAATGTTTGTTATATTCCTTTGGAAATTATAGTCTTTGATATTATAAAGGGCATAAGGGCATAAGGAAAATGTCAATCAATTACATATGTGGAAATGCTTCAAGTAGCTTTTTCTTACCAGAATGCAACCCATGAGAAAAATCTGGCTGGTTCAGAGGCTTGTTTCTTTCCTTCTTTTGGTGGGTTAGCTGGAGTGAGGCTATGCACGGAAAAGTAAGACAGATAACTGATGTCAGTGTGACAGCCTGCAGAGCTATTCTCAGGAACCTTGGTATGAAGAATTAGGCCCTCAGAATACAGAGTATCAAGAATCTCCTCTGAGCCTGGATATTCTTGACTCTGTATTTTGTTACTTAGAGAAACCAGAAATGAAACAAACAAAACAAAAACATTGCTGTTAAGTGAATCCTGACTCACAGCAAATGTATAGGACAGGATAGAATTGCCTGCTGGAGTTTCCAAGGATATCTTGGTGGATTCAAACTGCCAGCTTTGGGGTTAGAAGCTGTAGTATTTAAGCATTACACCACCGGAGTTTCCAGAATCTAAGCATCCCCTATTCCCTCTTAGGCTTAACCATGACCATAGTTCTGGATATTAGGCTCATACTTGATCATGGAGGCCTCTCATTCAGATTCAGGCTGTTCATGAAGGCACGACACTTTCATTTGGTACCTGGTCTATGGTGCATGCAAGTACATCTATGCTGGCCTTTGCTGTGAAACGACAATTCTCAGGATTGTATGTGCTCCATACTTCTAAGTAACGAGAAAGAGGAGAAAGCACTGATACACAAAATAGAAATTGCAGTAACAAAATAATCTTCCAATGGAAAGAATTATTATTATTTTTTGTAACAAAACAATTCCTTGCAGATTGTTAATCAAATACAATTAAAAACTTAAATGAAATGGAGAATTTTCAAGGACAAATTCATTGCGGCAAATTGACCTCATTAGAGATAGAAATTCAATAGACAATTGTCAGAGTAGTGTTCTGTACAAGCTCCTCAAAAACAGAACATCAATTTTGAGAAGTTTTGGAGTTATATTCTATCAAATTTTAAAGAAGCGATAAACTCAATGTTCTTAAAAAAGACCTAGACTACAAGGAAGAAATTTAAAAAACAAACAAAAAACTTGAGGTGGTAAGTATAACATTAAGGACTCATGCTAGGAACTCATCCTAGAAAAAATGCTACCTACCTGATTGCTGAATATCACTACAGTAGCCTTCAAAATACTTCACTTGGGAAGCTATGCACTGATGGCAGTGCCTAGTTTACCCTTTGTAGCAATTTTAGAACTCTTTTTTCTGGAATGGCCATCAGAGCTGTCGTCCTATTACCCTTGATGTCCTGGATGTCATTCAAATGTCTTCCTTTCAACATTTCTTTTATCTTCGGGTAAAGAAAAAAGTCACTAGGGGCCAGATTAGGTAAGTAGGAAGTTATCTGTCTACTGGCTAAAAGTTATTTGTTATTTGTTTACTGGCTGGAAATTCCCTCACAGACAACTATACTTGCAACTGTTTCAGTGTGCCATGGCCGGAAAGACTTCCAAAATTGCTCTGAGGGATGGACTAGGTGTTGGCATTGGTGCATAGCTTCCCCAGGGCTGTTCTTTGAAGGTTACCATAGTGATAGTCAGCAATGAGGTAGGTAGCACTCAGAAAAAAATAAGTTCACAGGCTTGTCAGACTTTGTATATCAAGTAACTTCTATCTAAAGGGGTTATTTTTCAGGACTATGTCTAATAACAGAAAAATCAGCTGCAAAGGATCTCTTTAAAGTACTGAAGAGTAAAGATGTCATCTTGATGACCAAAGTGTGCCTGACCAAGCCATGGTATTTTCCAGCTGCATCATGTGCACACAAAAGCTGGACAATGAACAAAGAAGGCCAAAGAAGATTGACATCTTTGAATTGTGGTGTTGGATAAGAATGTTGAAGGTACCATGGACTACCAAAAGACCAAACAGATCTGTCTGGAAGAAGTACAACCAGAGTGCTCCTTGAAAGCAAAGATGGCAAGACTGCATCTTATATGCCATTGATATGGTGTCAGGAAAGATCAGTCCCTGGTGAAGGACATCATATTTGGTAGAGCTGAGGGTCAGCGTAAAAGAGGAAGACCCTTGATCAGATGGATTAACACAGTGGCCACAACAATGGGCTTAAGCATAGAAACAGTTGTGGATGTTGCACAAGACTAGACAGTACTTCATTCCATTGTGTATACTGTTTGCTATGAGTCAGAACCAACTCAATAGCACCTAAAAACAACAACATGCCTGGCAATGGAAACCCTGGTGGTGTAATGGCTAAGTGCTACACATACTAACCAGAATGTTGACAGAATCTGCCAGGCACTCCTTGGAAAATCTAAGGGGTGATTCTACTCTATTCTATAGGGTTGCTATGAGTTGGAACCAACTCGATGGCACTCAGTTTGATTTTGGTTTTGGTTTATATCTAATAATATTCTGTTGTGCTTCACAGGACTCTCATTGACTAATTTTTGAAAGTGGCCTTTCTTCCTAAAGTGTCTTAATCTGGAAGCTCCACTAAAACTATCCTACGTGACTGACCTTGCTGATCTTTGATATACTGGCAACATAGCTTCCAGCATCACAGCAACACACAAGCCACTGAAATGTGTCATACAAATACATAGATTTGTGTATATATGTGTATGTGTATGTACATATGTATATATAAATAATGTTGATAAAATAATACATAAAGGTTATCTTTATAACTTTCAAATAAGGAAGCCCTTTTTTGATAAACACAAACAGATAAGACATCAAGAAAATTTAAATAAACAAAATTAATATCTTAAATTTCTAGTCTGTGTAAGGAGTTCTGGTGGTGTAATGGTTAGCTGAAATGTTGACAGTTCAAATCCATTGATTGCTGCTTAGAATACCCCAGGGGCAGTTGTGTTCTTTCCCTTAGGTTGCTATCAGTCAGAATCAACTTAAAGGCAATGTTTTGTTGGGGGGGCTACAGTAAGTGTAGATAAGAAAACACACATAGAGGGAAAGTTCTGTTTAGTAGACATGACACACAAAAAGAAGAGTTTTCTTAACGTATGATAAATCTAGTCAATAATATTTAAAATAATTTAACTAAATATTGAACCTTAACAGAAATTAAGGAATAGATAAGAACTGAGATTCTAGCACTGATTTTTGATTATCAAGAGTGAAAAAGTAGGGGGTGGAATCAAGATGGCAGACTAAACACATATCTTCCTAAATCCCTCTGAAAACCAGGTCTGAATTGATAATTATATGGAGCCTTCTGGACACCCAATAAGCCTTAGGACATGGCATAAGCCAAGCCAAGTGCCATTGAGTTGGATCCTACATACTACTGATCGTGAAACTTCTTCTCTTTCGCTGCCCTCCAGCTTTGTTGAGTCCTGGCTCTCACAGACTGAAGGTGAATCACCATTTTAACTTCTTTTTTTTTTCCTGTCTTAGCCAGCAAGAAGAGCTGAGGTGACTGGCAGTAAGGCTGAGATGCACTGCTGATGAGATCAGTGAGCAGAGTCACCACATTTTGAGAGCGTGGCCTTGGAATCTGTGCAGCTCGGCAACTCTGACCCCTCTCTCTTGGAATATCCAAATTTCCACCACTGAATAGCCTTTTCAGAGGCAGCCAGGGCACTTTTGGGGATGCCATCTTGATTCATTCAGAGGTGGAGTTCCTACATAGAGGCCTCAGCTGGACCTAATTCCCAGGCTGGGAGGCAATGTCTGCCTGGAGAGCATTTTTCCAGCATAAAGCAGTCTTTGATACAGAGGTGCTTACTTTGCTAGCTGGGAAGAGGGACTTGCACACCTGAAAGCGTGACTAATTTTGGAAGCTATCAGATACATTTTACCTTTCAATAGAGAAATATCTGTAGTGTGTCTGGATGGCTTCTCTTCCAGGCTTTACTGTCTCACATTATAGAGTCAGCTGATGAATCCCCAGTGACTCTATAAGTGGGCTGTGTCTTAGCCGATCAGGAGATGGAGCCTGCTGCCCAGATATTCCACTGGAGTACATACAGGTATCTGGTAATTAACTTCCTTTTCAGACAGATCCTGTCAAAGTAACACTGGAGAAACAAAACAATCTCCAGACGCCCAAAAAGCAACAAACTTAGGATTGTTCCTTAGGAGGAATTCGCCTATGGCTTCAGAAGGCCTACAAAAGAAAGATTCAAAGAACTTCCCAGATGAAAAAGCCTTTCTGAAACTATCAGAGGGCGAGTACAAAAGAATTATACATAGAGCCCTCCTAGATCTTATACAAAATACAGCAGAGCATAATGAAAAGTTAAGCAAGCTGTTTGATCTGATGGAACACTAGTACTCTGAAATCCAACAGATCAGTAACAAAATCAAAGAGATAGAAAATTCAGTTCAAAGCTAAGAAAACAGAATTGAACAAACAGAAAATAGATATTCTAACTTGGAAGACAGAGCTACAGAAAGCAGCATGTATAAGGAGAGATCAGAAGAAACAAGAAAAATGGAGAAGCATTAAAAAGCATGTAGGACTCTGTTAAACAGAACAATATATGATTAATTGGAGTTCCTGAACAGGGTGGGAGGCCTGAGAATACAGAGAGTATGGTGGCTGAGCTACTGACAGGAAACTTCCCAGAAATTATGAAAGAAGAGTATATAGATATTGAAGATGTATGTTGAATGTCACTCAATACAGATCCCAAAATAAAGACTCCAAGATGTATTATAATTAAGAATAACAAAATGAAACACAAGGAGAAACATTTAAGGCAGCAAGACTCAAAGCAAAGCTAACATTTAGAGGGAAAACTGGTAGGCTTTCATCAGATTTCTCAACAGAAGCTATACTGGCACAGAGACAATGGGATGACACATTCAAAGCCTTGAAGGAGAACTTCCAGCCAAGTATTATATATCCTGCTAAACTATCTTTCAAATATGCAAACAAATTAAGACATTCACAGCTAAACAGAACTCAGAGAATTTGTAAAAATCAAACCAAAGCTACAAGAAATACTGAAAGAATCTCTTGGCTTAGAAGAATAAAATGACTAATTTTATATTTTAGGAGGAAATACAGGATACATCATTCAGAAACCTACTCAGTTAGGGAAGTCTCCAAGCTCAATAAAAGCTGTAATATTAAAAGAAGTGATCTAGTGATTATATTATGAAAACTATGATGTCATCATATTAAAAAGAGGGATGTACTGTGATCCTTATAGTCCTTCCAGATGCAGAGGAAGTTAATAAGACTTGTAGTAGTTAAAATTGGCTTTAAACACAGATTTTAAGGGGAATCACAGGGCAGCTGCAAAATACAATAAAGATGCAACATATCAAATCAAGGAACATAATACAGAAGTCTCAACAACCACAAAAGCAACATTAGAAAAGGTGAGAAATCAACTCATAAAGAAGAATGCTCCAAAACAGAATAAGGACAACAGAGAAAGCATCAACACAAAAAGAAACATATCACAATGACAACACTGAACACATATCTATCAATAATTACATTGAATGTGAATGGACTGAACACTCAATTAAATAGAAAATGAGTGGCATCTTGGATCAAAAAACATGACCCATTTGTATGTTGCTTACAAGAAATTCATTTTAGACTTGAAGATATGAACAAACTGAAAATTAAAGGGTAGAAGAATGTATATCAAGCTAATAATATACAAACAAGAGCAGGTTTGGCAATACTAATCTCAGCTAAAATAGATTTTAATGTAAAATCCACCATTGTGGACAAGGATGGTCACTACATATTGGTGAAAGGTTGAATACACAAGCAGGACTTAACAACATTAAATATTTATGCACCCAATACTACAGCATCTAAATACATCAAAGAAACACTGACTACACTAAAAAATGAGATAGATCACTCCACAATAATAGTGAGAGGCTTCAACACTCCACTCTCAGTATTGGACAGATCATCTAGAAAAACCTCAATAAAGACAGAAAAGATCTTATTGCCACAATTAACCAACTAGACTCTTTGACATATACAGAACTTTCTAACTACACTTTCTTCTCCAGTGTACATGAAACATTTTCTGGAATAGACCATGTGTTAGGACAGAAAGAAAATCTCAACAAAATCCATACCACTGAATTATTGTAAAGCATCTTCTCAGACCACAAAGCCATTAAAGTCAAAATGAACAGCAGCAAAAACACACATAGAAAGTGGAACTCTTGGGAACTGAACAACATCTTGCTCAAAAACCCATGGGTTATAGAAGAAATCAAAGATGAAATTGATGGGTTCCAACAGGAATGAAAACACTTCCTACCAGAACCTATGGGATACAGCCTAAGCAGTGCTCAGGGGTCAGTTTATCTCCATAAGTGCACACATTTGGAAGCAAGAAAGAATCCAAACCAAAGATCTCACCCTATAGCTTGAACAAGCAGAGAGGGAACAACAGAGGAAGCCTTCAAGCACCAGAAGAAAACAGATCATAAAGATTAGAGCAGAACTAAATGAATTAGAGAATAGAAGAACAATTGAAAAATTTCAAAAGACTAAAAGCTTTTGTTTCTTAAGATCAACAAAATTGACAAACCATTGGCTAAACATACTAAAGAAAAATAGGAAAGGAAACAAATAACCCAAATAGGAAATGAGAGGGGATTTGTCACAACAACCCATCAGAAATCAAAAATATCATAACAGAATATTAGGAATGACTGTACTCTAACAAATTTGAAAATCTGGAGTAAAGTGCACAAATTCTTAGATTCATATCACCTACCAAAATTTAGGTGAAGCGGAACAACTTAATAAACCCATCACAAAGGAAGAGATTGAAAAAGTCATCAAAAAACCACCAATCAAAAAATGCCCAGGTCCAGATGGCTTCTTCAGAGAATTCTACCAAGCTTTTAGAGAAGAGTTATCTTCAATATTACTGAGACTATTTCACAGCATAGAAAGGGATGGAATACTAACAAATTCACTCTATGAAGCCAGTATAACTCTGGTACCAAAGCCAGGGAAAGATCTAACAAAAAAGAAAACTACAGACCAAATCACTCATGAATCTACATGCAAAAATCTTCAACAAAATTCTTGTCAATAGAATAAAACAACATATCAAAAAATAATTCATCATGACCAAGTTGGATTCATACATGCCAAGGATGCAAGGCTGATTTAACATCAAAAAAACAACTAATGGGATCAACCACATAAATAATGCAAAAGACAAGAATCACCTGATTTTGTCTACTGATGCTGAAAAGGCATTAGATAAAGTCTAACACCAATTCATACTAAAAACTGTCAGCAAAATAGGAATAGACTGTGAATTCCTCAATGCAATAAGGGCCATTTATACAAAGCCAACTGCCTATATCAATCTGAATGGAGAAAGACTGAAACAATTTCCCTTGAGAACAAGAACTAGACAAGAGTGCCCACTCTCACCTCTCGTATTCAACATTGTACTAGATTTTCTAGCCAGAGCAATTAAACAAGATCAAGAAATAAAAGGCATCTGCATCTGTAAGGAGGAATTAAAAATCTCCCTATATGCGGATGATATGATTGTATATGCAGATAATTCTAAAAAATCTGTAAGTAAACTACTCAAATTGATAGAAGAGTTCGGCAAACTGTCACGGTACAAGATAAGCAGAAGCAAATCAGTAGGATTCCTTTATACCAACAATGAAATTATTAAGGAAGACATCACCAAATCAACACCATTTAGTATAGACCTCAAGAGGATAAAGTACCTAGGATGAAATCTAATCAGAGAAATAAAAGCCCCTTACAAAGAAAACTACATAGCTTACTATGAGAAATTAAGAGAGACATAAATGAATTACACTGAATGTGAATGGACTGAATGCTTCAGTCAAGAGACACCAAGTGTCATTTTGGATCAAAAGACACGACCCATCCATATGTTGTCTACAAGAAACTCACTTGAGAACTAAAGACAGGAACAAACTGAAAATTAAAGGATGGAAGAACATATGTCAAGCTAACAATGAACAAAGAAGAGCAGGGGTGGCAATTCTAATCTCAGACACAATCAATTTTAATGTCAAATCCACCATCGTGGACAAAGATGGACACTATTTATTGCTGAAAGGTTCACTACACAAGCAAGACTTAACTATATTAAATATTTATGCACTTAATGTCAGAGCACCTAAATATGTCGAAGAAACACTGACTATGCTCAAAAGAGTTAGATGACTCCACCATAATAGTGGGAGACTTTAACACTCCACTCTCATCACTAGACAGATCATCTAGAAAAAAGCTCAGTAAAGATACGGAAGACCTCATTGACACAATTAACCAACTAAACCTCATTGATATATACAGAAATTTCCACCCATCAGCAGAAAACTACACCTTCTTCTCCAGTGCACATGAAACATTCTCCAGAATTGACCACGTGATAGGCCATAAAGCAATGCTCAAAAAAATCCATACCAATGAATTACTGGAAAGCATCTTCTCAGATCATAAAGCCATCAAAGTTGAAATCAATAGCAGAAAAAACAGAGATAGAAAGTGGAACTCTTGGAAACTGAACAACATCTTGCTCAAACAAACATGGGTTATAGAGGAAATCAAGGATGAATTAAAGAAATTCATGGATTCCAATGAGAATGAAAACACTTCCTACCAGAACCTATGGGATACAGCCAAAGCAGTGCTCAGAGTTCTGTTTATCTCCATAAATGCACACATCTGGAAGGAAGAAAGAAACCAAATCAAGGAACTAACTCTACAGCTTGAACAAGTAGAAACAGAACAACAGAGGAACCCCTCGGGCACCAGAAGAAATGATATCATAAAGATTAGAGCAGAGCTAAATGAATTAGAGAATAGAAAAACAATTGAAAAAATTGAAAAGACCAAAAGCTGGTTTTTTTAAAAGATCAACAAAATTGATAAACCACTGGCTAAACTTACTGAAGAAAAGCAGGAAAGGAAACAAATAATGCAAATTAGAAATGAATGGGCAGTTGTCACCACAGATGCAACAGAAATCAAAAATATCATAACAGAATACTATGAAAGACTGTACTCTAACCAATTTGAAAACTTGGGGGAAATGGACAAATTTCTTGACTCATACCACCTACCCAAATTATCACAACATGAAGCAGAACAACTTAATAGACCCATAAGAAAGGAAGAGATTGAAAAGGTCATCAAAACACTGCCAACCAAAAAAAGACTGGGTCCAGATGGCTTCACGGCAGAATTCTACCAAGCATTTAGAGAAGAGTTATCCCCAATACTACTGAAACTATTTTACAGTATAGAAAGGGATGGAGTATTCCCAAACTCATTCTATGAAGCCAGCATAACCCTGATACCTAAGCCAGGGAAAGATCCAACAAAGACAGAGAACTACAGACTGATATCACTCACAGATGCAAAAATCTTCAACAAAATTCTTGCCAATAGAATACAACAACATATCAAGAAAATAATCTATCATGTCCAAGTGGGATTCATACCACGGATGCAAGGCTGGTTCAACATCAGGAAAACAATTAATGTGATTAACCGCATAAATAACACAAAAGACAAGGATCACCTGATTTTGTTCATTGATGCAGAAAAGGCATTTGATAAAGTCCAACACCCATTCATGCTAAAAACTCTTAGCAAAATGGGCATAGACAGCAAATTCTTCAACACAATAAGGGCCATTTATACAAAGCCAATTTCCCACATCATCCTGAATGGAGAGAGACTGAAAGACTTTCCCTTGAGATCAGGAACTAGACAAGGGTGCCCACTCTAACTTCTCCTATTCAACATTGTGCTAGAAGTTCTAGCCAGAGCAATTAGACAAGACGAAGAAATAAAGGGCATCTGCATCGGCAAAGAGGAAGTTAAAATCTCCCTGTTTGCAGATGATATGATTGTATATGCAGAGAACCCCAAGGAATCTATAAGTAAGCTACTCAAATTGATAGAAGAGTTCAGCGAAGTCTCAGGATACAAGATAAACATAAGTAAATCAGTAGGATTCCTTTATACCAACAACGAGACTGTTAAGGAGGAAATTGTCAAATCAATACCATTTACGATAGCCCCTAAGAAGATAAAGTACCTAGGAATTAATCTAACCAGAGAAACAACAGATCTTTACAAAGAGAACAACAAGCCCTTACTACAAGAAACTAAGAGAGACTTAGATAAATGGAAAAACCTACCCTGCTCATGGATAGGAAGACTTAACATTGTAAAAATGTCTACTTTACCCAAAGCAATTTATTTATATACTGCAATCCCAATACAAGTTCCAGCATCATTTTTTAATGAGATGGAGAAACAAATCACCAATTTTGTTTGGAAAGGGAAGAAGCTCTGGATAAGTAAGGTACTACTAAAGAAGAAGAAAACACTGGGAGGCCTCTCATTACCCGACCTTAGAACATACTACACTGCCACAGTGGTCAAAACACCCTAGTACTGGTACAAGAACAGACAGATCGATCAATGGAACAGAATTGAGACCCCAGAGGTGAAACCATCTGCCTGTGATCAGTTGATATTCGACAAAGGCCCTAAGACATTAAACTGGGGTAAAAACAGTATCTTCAACAAATGGTGCTGGCAAAATTGGTTATCCATCTGCAATGAACTGAATCAAGATCCACATCTTACACCTTATACAATAACCAACTCCAACTGCATAAAAGACCTAAATATCAAATCTAAAATGATAAACCTCATCCAAGAAAAGGTAGGAACAACAATGGAAGTTTTAATACACAATGAGGACAGACTCCAAAATCAGTCAAAGAAACCTCAATCAACAGAAGAGAAAACAGATAAATGGGAACTATTAAGAATCAAACACTTTTGCTCATCCAAAGACTTTATTGATAGAATTAAAGGAACACCCACAGAATGGGAAGAAATATTCGGCAACTCTATGTCATACTGACACCTGATCTCTATGATCTATAAGATACTACAAAATATCAAGAAGAAGAAGATAAACCATCCAATTAAGCGATGGGCAAAGGAGATGGACAGACACTTCACTAAAGAGGAGATCCAGGCAGCCAAAAAACACATGTGGACATGTTCACAATCTTTAGTTATTAAAGAAATTCAAATCAAGACAACAATGAGATACCATCTCACCCCAACAAGATTGGCCATGATCCAGAAAACACAAAACAACAAATGTTGGATAGGCTGTGGAGAAAGTGGAACCCTCCTGCACTGTTGGTGGGGTTGCAAAATGGTCCAGCCTCTTTGGAAGGCAATCTGGCGCTTCCTTAAAAAAATGGATATTGATATACCACTTGACCCAGTAATTCCACTACTTGGAAAATATCCTACAGAATCAAGGCCTTTCACACAAACAGACAAATGCACAAGAATGTTTATTGAAGCACAGTCCACGATAGCAAAAAGATGGAATCAACCCAGATGCCCAACAATAGAAGAATGGATAGTTAAACTATGGTACATATACTCAATGGAGCACTACGCAATGATAAAGAATAATGATGATTCCAGGAAACATCTCCTAACCTGGTTTCAACTGGAAGACATTATGTTGAGTGACAGTTGTCTGCGACAAAAGGACAAATACTATATGAGACCTCTACGATAAGATCTCATAAACAGACTTGTTTATAGTAGAAAAGACTCTTTGACAGCTGCAAGGGCGGGGAGGGAACAAGGGTGAGGGGGGAGGGTTTAGTTTAGATAGTTACTAGAAATCGAGTTGGGAGAAAGCTGTGATAGCACACATTAGAAACAAGAAGAACATTAAGTGGACTTCAGCATAACTTGAGTACTCCTTCCATCTTAACTCATTACTGCAAGGATAGAGTAGCTGGGGCGGGGGGGCGGGGGACCATGCTCTTAGGCGATTCCAGGCCAATTGGCACAACTAGCATTTTGCTAGGAGAGCTCTCTGCACCCCACATTGGCGAGTGGCGTCTGGGGTCTTAAAAGCTGCCAAGCTGCCATCCGAGGACACAGCAAATCGTCCCAACTCAGCAGGAACGGATGCTCACCGAGGACCAAAATGACATGTGGTAAAGACAACCGAGAAGACAGAGAGAACCAAAGAAGTGGGTGCCTACATCGACTTGGGATCGGAAGAACCAGATGGTGCCCGGCCACCACCAACAATCACCACGATGGACCTCACAGAGAGGAGTCTCACTGGCAACACAAGAATAAAAAGGGGTGCATCATGAGATCTCCACTAAAAGACCTCAATTGATGGGCCAGCTGTTTGGGGGTTCCTCTGAGAGCATGGCCCCCAGCCCTGATGCTGCCCTTTCCCATAAATTGTAACAAAGGTCCACTCTTTGGACAGGAATGGATTGGACTTGGCAATGCAGAGTGACCATATATTGGAAGCACTTTATGGTTCTATACATTTATAGGATATCATCTTGCTGACCTCTGGCTGGAGGCAGGAGAGTGGATTTAGAGGAGGGGAAAGGAGGTTGTTGGGAGGATGAGACATGTATGGAGTAGAGAGGAATAGTGTGAAATCACTGGACAGGGCGAGCAGTGGAAGCTGCATATAGGTGGGCATGTAAATTTATACGTGAATGTATATTTTCACTCAGTCATTTTAAATAAAAATTAAAAAAAAAAAAGAGAGACATAAATGGAGAAACCTACCCTGCTCATAGATAGGAAGACCTAACACTGTGAAAATGTCTATTTTACCCAAAGCAATCTACTTATATAATGCAATCGCAATACAAATTCCTGTGATATTTGTAATGAGATTGAGAAGCAAATCACCAACTTTGTTTGGAAAGGGAAGAAATCCCATTAAGCAAAACACTTCTGAAGGAGAAGAACACAATGGGAGAACTTTTACTACCTGACTTTAGAAACTATTACACTGCCACAGTAGTCAAAAACAGCCTGGTACTGGTACAAAGAGACAGATCAATGGAACAGAATTGAGACCCTGAGACGACACCATCCTCCTATGAACAGTTGGTATTTGACAAAGTCCCTAAGACATTAAACTGGTGTAAAAACAATCTCTTCATCCAATGGTGCTGGCAAAATTGGATATCCATCTGCAATAAATTCAAACCAGACTCTTAACTCACACCTTACACAAAAACCAACCCAAACTGGATGCCAAGCCAAAGCCAAGTGGATAAAGGACCTAAATATCTAAACTAAAACATAAAGCTCATTCAAGAAAAATTAGGATCAAGAACGGAAATTTTAATACACAATGTAGACAGACTTCAAAATCAGACAAACAAACCACAATCAACAGAAGAGAAAATAGATAAATGGCAACTGCTGAGAATCAAATACTTTTGCTCATCCAGAGACTTTATCAATAGAATTAAAAGACCACCTATGGAATGGGAGAAAATATTTGGCATCCATATGTTAGACCGATGCTTGATGTCCATAATCTATAAGGTACCACAAAATATCATTAAGACAAAGATAAATAATCCAGTTAAGCAATGGGCAACAGAGATGGACAGACATTTCTCTAAAGCAGAGATTCAGGCAGCCAAAAAACACATGTGGACACGCTCATGATCATTAGCTATTAAAGAAATTCAAATCAAAAGTACAGTGAAATACCATCTCACCCCAATAAGGTTAGCCATGATCCAAAAAACATACAACAACAAATGCCGGAGAGGCTGTGGAGAAAGTGGAACCCTCCTGCACTGTTGGTGGGGTTGCAAAATGGTGCAACCTCTTTAGAAAGCAATATGGTGCTTCCTTAAAATGATGGAAATAGATATACCATTTGACCCAGTAATTCCACTGTTTGGAATATATCCTGCAGAATCAAGATCATTCACACCAACTGATACATGCACACAAATGTTTATCTCAGCAAAGTCCACAATAGCAAAAAGATGAAATGAACCCTGATGTCCAACAACAGATGAATGGATAAGTAAACTATGGTGTATATCCTCAATGGAACACTATGCAATGATAAAGAATAATGATGATTTTAGGAAACATCTCATAACCTGGTTTCAATTGGAGGACATTATGCTGAGTGAAAGTAGTCAGCTACAAAAAGACAAATATTGTATGAGACCCCTACAATAAGAACTTAAAAACAGATTCATGCATAGAAGAAAGACATAACATGATTTCTCCTCCCAATCTTAACACAGTATTGCAAGGGCAGAGTAGCTGGGGTGGGGGGCTGGCAACCGTGCTTTCAGGGGAAATTGAGGCCAATTGGCACAACTAGAATTTTGCTAAGAGAGGCTTCCACACCCCTAATCGACGAGTGGCATCTGGGGTCTTAAAAGCTGCAATTTGAGGTACAGCAAATGATCTCAAATCAGCAGAAACGGATGATCTGCCCAGACCAAAGCAACATGGGTCAAAGAGAACCCAGAAGAGAGAGAGACCCATGTGAGCAGGTGACTACATCAACATGTGACCAGAAGAACCAGATGGTGCTCGGCCACCACCAGTGATAGCCATGATTGGCTCACAAAGTTGAGTCTTGCAGGCAACATAAAAATAAAAAGGGGTATACACTGTGATCTCCACTAAAAGACCACAACTAATGGTCCAGGGGCCTTGGGGTTCCCCTGGAGTGTGGCCACTGACCACGATGCTGCCCCTGTCCATTAATCATAATAGATGTCAACTCTTCAGACACGAATGGATCGGACTTGGTGACACAGAGCGATCATATCATGTGTGCACTTTATGGTTCTATGCATCTATAAGATGTCATCCAGCTGACCTCTTACTGGAGGTGGGGGAGAGGGTAGAGAGGAGGGGATAGGAGATTGTTAGGAGATATGACATGCACAGAAAGGAGAAGAGGAGTGTGCTGTCACCGGGTAGAGAGAGCAGTGGGAGCTGCTCATTGGTGGGTATGCAAATTTATACGGGATTGTATATTGTCACTCAATTATAATAACAAAAAAGAGTGAAAAAGTTATGTGACACAATCTTCATGAAGGACACATTGACAACACTGTTGAACATGGAGATGCATACATCTTAAGAAGGATTATAATGATTTTTAAGACCTTTCTTAGAGAAATGTCTGCACATGTGGTAATGTGAAATAGATCCATCATTATACTTGTTTGCAATGGTATAATACTGGAGATGCTGTCAATGTGCATGTATTAGAGAATGGCTACACAGACATGACATGTATATCACGTGGATTTCATTATTGAAATAGATCAATAAGTGTCATCATGGATGGATTGCTAGGACATATAGTTGAAGGGAAAAGAAAATTGAAGACTGATATATTCTGAAACATTTTATATAAAACCATCACTTTCATGATCTTAAAACCTGTATAGAAATTATCTACAATATAAGTTGTATATCAAAATACCAAAGCTTCTTAATGCGTAGAGAAAGGTTGAGGAAGGTAATGCCCAGTTTTTATACATAGTTACTTCTCATAAGGAAAAGGAGTCAAATTTATGTATGTTTTGATATTTACAGATAAAAGAATGTTTTTAATTTACTTCATAACTAGGACAAAATAAGTCATTTTTGGTTTTCTTTATAGATACAATACACTTACGTTTTTATATAGCTAACACCTACTTACATTATCATAACATTTCATACTTTTCAACAATAAAGTGTTTTTGTTTTTAAAATATTTGTTGAAAGCATACTATGCTTCAAATTGTACCTTGACACTAGAGATATACAGAAAACAAACAAAAAAATAGAATCCCTGCTTTCATAGACCTTACTTTCTAATATTTAATATAAATGTGTGTTAAAGGAACTTTATTAAGGGAGAGTCTGTTAATTTGGTTTTCAATCAAAGGCCAAATTGACTCTATTGCTAAAGAATAATATAGTGCAGTTGATATTTTCTTTTTAGTTTCTGAAAGCAATTTGAAAGAGAAGTGGAAAAGAGTAAACAGGAATTTTAAATGTGGGTCTGAAATTTTTGTTTGTATCACTCCACCACAGACAATGATAATTATTTTCTAATCTCTTCTTATTTATTTATTTAAATTTTTTATTTAATATAACTGAGTGAAAAATGTACTTTCCCGAATAAATTTACATACCCACCTATATGCAGCTTCCACTGCTCTCCCTGCCCGGTGACAGCACACTGTTCCTCTCTGCTCCATACATGTCTCATTCTCCCAACAGTCTCTTTTTTCCCTCCTCTTCACCCACTCTCCTTCCTCCAACCAGAGGTCAGCAGGATGACATCCTATAATGTATAGAACCATAAAGTGTATCCAGTATATGGTCACTCTGCATCGCCAAGTCCAATACATTCCTGTCTGAAGCATGGACCTTCGTTATGATTTATGGTCAAGGGCAGCATCAGCGCGAGGGGCCATGCTCCCAGGGGAACCCCGAAACCACTGGAGCATCAATTGAGGTCTCTTAGTGGGGATCTCAAGGTGCACCCCGTTTTATTTTTGTGTTGCCAGTGAGACTAAACTTAGTGAGCTCCATGGTGGCTATCACTGGTGGTGGCCGGGCACCGTCCTGTTCTTCCAGTCCCAAATCGATGTAGGCACCCACTGCTGTTGTTCTCTTTGTCTTCTGGGTTGTCTTTCCCCCATGTCATTTTGGTCCTCGGTGAGCATCCGTTCCTGCTGAGTTGGGACCATTAATCTCTTCTTGAAGAATCGTTTCAACATGAAGTAACTTTTCAGAAATCATCTTGTTATTAAAACCATAAATTACTTCAGGTCATATAGTGCTTCCCACTTAAAAACATACAGATGTAAATATAAATATGGAGAGATACATATACAAGACCTGACAGTTAAGTCTATTCTCCCTGTCTGGTCGATGGCACTTGGCTCGCTGCCTCCCTGCCCAGTGACAGCACACTCCTTTCTGTACATGTCATATCCTCGTAACAATCTCCTATCCCCTTGTCTCCATTCTCTTCTCTGCGTCTAGTAAGAGGTCAGCTGGCTGACATCCTATAGATGCATGGAACCATAAAGTGCACACATGATATGGTTGCTCTATGTCACCAAGTCCAAGATAGACAATTAAGTCTGCAAACTTAATTGTTCTAAGTGTTACATATATCACTGGTAAATATCACTGCACTCAACTTTGAAGTACTCCCCTTGGGAAGCTATATTCTGATGTCAGCATCTAATCCACCCTTCAAAGCAATTTTGAAACTCCTTCTGTAATTGCCATTGTGTACAGTGGCAAGCTGGCAAGTTCACAAACCTACTTGTAAAGTTGTCAGCGAGGGAGTTTTTAGCCAGCAAACAAATGGTTGTATTGGAACATCCTCCCTACTCAACTGATCTGATTTCTTTCTTTACCTGGAGATAAAGGAAATATTGAAAGGAAGACACTATGATGACATTCAGGACATCAATAATAATATGATGACAACTCTGATGGCCGTTCCAGAAAAAGAGTTCCTAAATTACTTTGAAGGATGCACTAGGTATTGGCATGGGTGCATAGCTTCCCAAGAGGACTACTTCGAAGATGATCATAGTGATATTCATCAATGAAGTGTGTTGCTCTTTTTCTAGGATGAGTTCTTGAACTTAATCGGCAGTCCTTGCAGACCTATACATACGAGGTTTGACAATTAAGCTTGCAAGCTTGACACTATGAGCTTACATTCACAGCACTATACAAACAATTTGGTAAGGTTTCATAAGCTCTGTATATCAGGGTCTCACAGCTATATTCATGTCAACGTGTGTCATGGATTGAATTGTGTCCCCTCAAAAATATGTGTAGCCATGTAGCTGGGCCTTGATTCCCGGTATCTTGTGACTGTCCTCCACATTTTCCTAAATGGTATGTTAAAGGATTAGGGTGGGGCTGTAAACCCCTTCATAGGATTACCTCCCTGCTCCACTGTAGAGGGAATTTCCCTAGAGTATGGTTTGCCCCACTCTTAATCCTTTCATCCTACGAGAGATAAAAGGACAGAGAAGTAGGCAGAGAATTGGGAACCTTGTAGCATCAAGAAAGCAACATCGGGAGAACAGCACGTCCTTCAGACCTGAGGTTCCTGCACCCAGATGCTCCCTGGACAAAGACTGATGCAATACCAGACTTTCCTGCAGAGCCAACAAGTGGGAAAGCCTTCCCCTGGAGTAGACACCCTGAATATGGACTTGTAGCCTACTGGACTGTGTAAGAATAACCCTTCCTTTGTTAAAGCCATCCACTCTGTGATATTTCTGTTACAGCAGCCCTAGCTGACTAAAACAACATGTGATGATGTCTTGCTGAGCGGCATTCAATATTGTTTTGTGTTTTTTGGTGCCATCGTGGGGATGTCAGAGCTTGAATTAGAGCAATGAACAAACGTTAAATTTCTTATTAAACTTGGCAAGAGTGGAAGTGAAATTGGAAATATGTTGGTCCAAGTTTATGGGACCAATGCCATGAAGAAAATGACAGTGTGCAAATGGATTAAACCTTTTTCTGAGGGAAGATAAAGCAGAGTAGCCAGTAAAAAGCAGAACCGATAGAAACACTGCAAAAATGTGTCAAATTGTCATCAGCTGACTGTGAGAAGCAGAGCAAACCAAGTAAACACTGATAGAAAAACGGTTAGGAAAATATTAACTGAAAATCTTGGCATGAGAAAGGTGTGTATAAGAATGGTCCCAGGAGCTCACTGATGAATGAAAATGAAGGAGAGTTGAAGTTTGCCAAGACCTTTTGGAGAGTCCAGACGATGTTTTGTACCCTATTATTACTGGTGATGAAACATGGGTGTACTAATATGATCCTGAAGTGATGTATTAAAGTGCACAATGGAATTCAATCAATTCTCCATGACCAGAAAAGTTCCATCAGTACAAATCAAGAGTCAAAATGATGTTGCTAGCTGTTTTTGATATCTGAGGGATTGTTCATTATGAATTTATACCAACTAGAGAAACAGTTAACTAAGTTTACTGTTTGAAAGTGCTGAAAAGACTGCAGAAAAAAGTTAGATGAAAACAACCTGAACTTTTCACCAACAAAACTCAAGGCTTTTGCAACACGACAATGCACCAACTCACATGGCACTGACTGTCTGTGGGGGAGTTTTTAGCCAGTAACAAGTAATTGTATTGGAACACCCTACCTACTCACCCGATCTGGCCAAAATGACTTTTTTCTTTACCCAAAGATAAAGGAAATATTAAAGGAAGATATTGTGGTGGTATTCAGGACATTAATGTAATACAAAGACAGCTCCAATGGCAATTCCAGATGGCTTTGAAGGGTGGATTAGGCACCGGGGTGGTTACATAGCTTCCTGTGGTGAGTACTTCGAAGGTGACTGTAGTGATATTCAGCAATGAGATATGTAGCATTTTTTCTAGAATGAGTTCACAAACTTAGATGTCATGGCTCTTATACACATAAACATACATACAGACATACATGTATGTACCTGTGTCTATATATGTACGTGTGTGTGTATGTGCATATAAGTATATATGTTGCTAAGCAGATCCGACTCGACAGCACTTGCCTTTTGGCTAAGTGCCGTTGAGTTAGCTGAGGCTCTTAGCAATCCTGTGAACAAAGAATGAAACACTCCCCAGTCCTGTACCATCCTCACAATCATTGCTATGTTTGAGGCCACCATTTCAGCCACTGTGTCAGTTCATCATGTTGAGGGCCTTATTTTTCACTGACCATCTGCATTTATGTCTCTCTCTCTATCTTTGTCTCTGTCTCTATTTCTATCTCCATCTCAATCTCGATCTTGATCTTGATACAGATTTAGATATAGATATGTGTATGTGTATTTTATATGCATATACACGTGTAGATTTTGTGTGTGTGTACAGATACACATACACACATATGTATATTATGCACATGTCTGTGTATAAATATGTATATGTATATATATAAGCACACACATACGTACATACAAACCCAAACTCAATACATTCAGTCAATTCTAGTTCATACCAGATCTATAGGGTAGAGTGGAGCTTCGTCATATAGTTTCCAAGGAGCATTTGGTAGATTCAGACTGCTGATATTTTGATTAGCAGCCACTTACTGACCCACTTTGGCACTAGAATTACGGATATAAAATTTCTTATCTTTAGTTTTTGAGCTTGTGAAATTCTCAACAGAGAAGTTAAAAGAAATGAAAGAAAATACTTTAGTGGTAGAGATACTCCTGTTAAACCTGGAGATGTTTTATTAGAGTGAGTCTTTGTGATCACCAACTCTGGAGATTTCCATGTGTCCAATGGTGCAATGAAACTCCATGGCTGAAGAATCATTGATTAAGAAGTTCTGCTTCCAAATAAATAATAAATCCAAATATAATCATAAAGTTTTCTGTGCATGCTTAGCTCCCTACATGTTTTTTTCTCTGATGATACTTGTCTAGCAGCCAACCTGCAAGGATGCATAAATAAAATAAAGAAAGAAAGAAATCAAGTTTGAGAAAATAGGAATTTGGGGAATTATATTGAACCAGAAAGTACACATGATCCAAAAATATATTTAAGCCAGGTTTTATTTTGACACATTGAGTAAAACATTTCTGAGTATTAATTCATCCTATTCTTGCTCTCAAACTCATGACCTTCATGATCTACAGTCTTTTCCTTGTGGTACTACCTTTTCTTATTTCTGTGCAGACATGTAATTAGAACCAAGCGCTATGTTCTTGTCTAAGGGAAAGAATGGCATAAAGCACAATGAACCTCGATTTCTCTTTGACTTTTGTTTTCATAAACTCTTACTAGAGGATTCAGGTTATTTAAAAAAGAAAAAATGAAGAAGCAACAGAATTTGATGGGAATTGGCCTTCTATTTCCAGATATTTAAATCTCGCCTAGATTCCTCGTCCAAGCAAGAGATGGGGAGGAGAGAGGCAAGGTGTTCAGGGTGTGAGAAGATACAACGATATCTGTAGTCCCTACTCTAAGTGGAATTGTCTGGAAAGCAGATGTAAGACAATTTGGCAGATATCAGCATAGATAGTTCACAGAATTATTTATATATCATACATAGGAATGTAGTAGTAGAAATTTGTCTGAGATTCCTTGAGTACGTTGTAGAAGTAGCATAAAAATCTTTTCTAGGCCCATACATGGCCCGGGACCAGCTGAAATAATCATCAATCACATCTGAAGAGGTAGTACTAACAGTACAAAGTCTGTTGTCTTAGTTGTGTAGCACTGACTTGAGCAGAAATACCACATCAGATGACTTTAAGAAGAGAAGTTAGTTTTGTTACAGTCCAGTAGGCTAAACGTCAAAATTCAGGATGTCAGCTCTAGGGAAAGCCTTTCTCTGCTGGCTCTAGGGGAAGGTTCTTGTCATCAGTCTTTCCTCTAGAATGGGTGTTTCTGAGGTACAGGGAATCTGGCCCTTTCTAAAGGACATCCTCAGCTGCTGACACTGCTTTATCTCTTGATAGTACCTGTTCCCCAACTCTCTCTGCTTGTTTCTCTCCCCTATGTCTCAAGACACTGCCTCAAGGAACAGTGTAATTCCACACATTAAGTTCTACCACACCAACTCAAATACCACTCATCCTCCTTCATTAACATCACAGAGGCAGGATTTACAGCATACAGTAACCTCACACAATACCAGGAATAATGGCTCAGCCAAATTTTTGCACACATTTTTTTGAGAACACAGTTCAATCCACAACACCTACCATATAGGCATATACAGATAATCTAGTAAAAGATACACCTTCAGATTTCCCATTGTGGTTGAGTCAAGAATCACTCTTTGCAACTTCATGTGTGTCAGAATAGAACTGTTGTCCACAGAGTTTTCAGTGTTTTTTTTTTTTCAAGTAAGTTTCCAGATCTTTCTTCTGAGATGTCCCTGAATGGATTCAAACCTCCAACCTTTTGACTAGCAGTTAAGCGTGTAACTATTTGCACTACCTAGATCACCTTCAAATAATTGCTTTATCTGCATCTCTTAAGAGTCCCAGGGCAGCACAAATAGCAGACCACTCAGCTACTAACTAAGGTTTAGCATTTGAACCCATCCAGAAGCACCAGGGAAGACAGACCTGGTGATCTTCATCTAAAAGATCATAGCCGTGGAGGCTCCATGAATCAGAATCAACTTGACAGCAACTTACAACATGCATCTCCCAGAATCTGCCCACAGTCTTGAGGATGGTACAGAACTAAGATGGAGCTAAAAAGGCTGAATGGTTCCTGGCAATGTAATAGGATGGGTTTTGACATTGCATGTCTAAATTTGCGAGGTAAACCTGCATCAGAAATCCCCTCTATTTTTATCAACATGACATATAATTCATTCAGGGTCAACTTCACTAAATGGGAGTAAAATACATTATAATAAAATTTTAAATACCTCAGGATATGACCTAAACTTTATTTTTAAGTTTCATGAATTTTATAAATTTTATTTCTTCACTATATATTGAAACAACATTCTTAATAGATTGATTTCAATATTTAAAAGTCATATTCTTTATGAGGTAGTTCTACTTCGTCCTATAGGATTGCTATGAGTTGAAATCATATCAATGGCAATGAGTTTTAGGTTTTGCTTATCAATTATTGACAGAAATTTATGAAAATATTAAAAATGGAATACTTTTTATTTCTTTTCTTCTACCACTCATACTATCTAGTTCCTTTATTAAGTATGTTTCAGTGGTTTTTGAAATATTAAATATTCTGGCTGCCTTTATACATCCAAGGTAAATAGCCACTGACTTCACCAGAGTGTGGTAGGCCCTGGTAACAAACGAGGCATTTAATTTGGAAAGAGTCTATGTTGCAGTAGAAGACGACAATCAAACCCAAGTCTGACAAGTCTATAAATTCAATTGCTGTAAGTGCTGCATACCTCACCTCATTAATGAATATCACCACTATGGTCTACCTTCAAAGTACTCCCCTTGGGAAGCTATGTACCAATGCCAGTACCTGGTCCACTCTTTAAAGCAATTTTGGCACTCTGTCTGGAATGGCCATTGTGCACCATCTCAAGTTTGTGAACTTAGTTGTACAGTTGTCTTTGATGTAGTTTTTAGCCAGTAAACAAACAACTGTACTGGAACATCCTCCCTACTCACCTACTCTGACCCCCAAAGACTTTTTTCTTTACCCCAAAAAGGAAATATTGAAAGGAAGACATTTTGATGACATTTGGGATATCATGGGTAATGTGATGACAGCTCTGATGGCCATTCTAGAAAAAGAGTTCCAAAATTGCCTTGAAGGATGAACTAGATCCTGGCATCACTATCTAGTTTCCCAAGGGGAGTACTTTGATAGTCAGCAGTGAGGTATGAGTTCATGAAATTGTCAGACTTTTGTATTTGTGTTGCTCCTCTTGTATCTCTACCATATATACCCAGGAGTGAGACTGCTGTATCATAAGGTAGGTCTTTCTATTTCTAGCTTTTCGTAAAAGTGTCGTACCATTTTGCATAGTGTTTATACCATTCTACAGGCCCATCGGCGGTGTATAAGAGTTCCAGTCTCTTTTCTGTTCACCAGTATTTGTGTTTTTCTTTCTAACATTATTATTACTATTATTATTATCATTATTGAAGCTTTTTTTTTTTTTTGGCCAGGGTGAGGTGGTATCTTATTGCAGTTTTGATTTGCATCTCTTTAATGGCTAGTGATCATGATCATGTGTTTGTTAGCTGTGTGAATTTCCTCTTTGGTGAAGTGTCTGTTCATGTCTGGCCCATTTTTTGATTGGATTGTCCATTTGTTGTTAGTTGTTGAGATTTTGCAGTTATTTTAGAGATTGCACTGTTATCAGATATGTTGTTGCCAAAGATTTTTTTTTCCCAGTATGTTAGCTCTGGCTCTCTGGCTCTGTCTGGTGATGAATATAAGTATTTAATCTTAGCCAGCCCAAGTTTTATCTAATTCATCTTCTGTTGTTTGCTACTTTCTAACTGTGTTTGATAGTTTACTAATGCTGAAAATTAGGATCCCTAATTTTGTCTCTTGGTTTTCTTCCAGGAACTTTTTAATTTTAGCTTTAACGTTTAGGTCTTTGATGAATTTTCAGTTATTTTTTGTGTATAATGTGAAGTATTATACACTTCATTTCTGTAAAGGGATCTCTAGCTTTGCCAGCACTGTTTGTTAAAAAGACTATCTCCCATTGCACGGCCTTTGATTCTTTGTCACAGACCAGCTGCCTGGAGATGGATAGATTTACTTCTGGGTTCTCAATTCTATGTGTCTGACATTGCACCACTACCAAGCTATTTTCACTATTGTGGCTGCCTACTGAATTTTAAGATCAGGGAGAGTGAGGCCCTATTACTGTGTTACTCTTCAATATTGTTTTATCTACTTGAGAACTCTCTCCTTTTCATATAAAGTTGTAGATTAGTTTTTTCATTTCATTAAAGAATGTTGTTGGAATTTGGATTTACATTATAATATGTCTGCAGATTGCTTTGTGTAGCATTGTCGTTTTCACAACCTTAAGTCTTCTAATCCATGAGCATGGAATATTTTACATTTGTGTAGGTCTCCTTTGGTTTCTTGAAGGAATGCTTTGCAGTTTCCATTTTTTTAGTATTCCTGATACATTTTTTTCCTACCTATTTTATCTTTTTAGGAGCCATTTTAAATGATATCATTTGCTTGATTTCTTTTATTGGAACTCTCCTTGTCAATATAGAAGAACTCAACTGATCTTGTACTTTACCACTTTGCTGAATGTTTCTATTACTAATTCCAGTAACTATTGAGGCATCTCTAGGATTCTCTATGTATAGGATCATATCAACTATGAACTGGGATAGTTTAATAGGTTATTTTATTAAGGTCTTATTATGGTTTGAATTGCATCTGTCAGAAATATATGCTATGAAACCTAACCACCTGTACCTATAGTTATTTGGGAATGTATTTTCTTTATGACATTAATGATGCTATATTAGTGTACAGTGTGTCTTAAATCTGTCTGGAGATATAAAACATCAGGTAGAACAAGCAAGCAAACACAGATAGGTAGAGACAGATGCCATGGTACATGACATCTCCAAGAAACCAAGAAACAAAAGCTGGGAAAAGACAAAGACCTTTTTTCCAGAGCCAACACAGAGAGAAAGTCTTCACCTAGAACCGGTGCCTCGAGTTTAGACTTAGCCTCTTAAACTTCAAGAAAATAAATTTATGTTTATTAAAAAAAATCCACTTGTATTTCTGTTATAACAACACTAGTTAACGAAGAGGAAACTCTGGTGGAGTAGTGGTGAAGTGTTACATCTGCTAATCAAAAGATCAGCGATTCAAATCCACCAAGTGCTTCTTGGAAATTCTATGGAGCACATCCACTCTGTCCTATAGAGTCACTGTGAGTCAGAACTGACTCAACAGCAGTAGGTTTGATTTTTGGGTTTAGGTAACTGAGATAGGTATGTACCGTGAAATAATGATCATCATCATAATAAACACTAATGTATTTAAAGTATCACTTTGTTTATCTGAAGAATCCTCAAGTTTACACCAATATCAAAAGAATGTACAAAATGCATCTTAGTAACTAAAGGCAACCTTATGAAGTGTGCATTTTAAAAATGCATGTCCTTTTCTTAGAGAAGGGCTTTCAAAGCTGTACTTAAGGGCTATTAACTTTAATTATAGACATACCTAATAAATTTGATTGTTAGAAGATATGACTGTTTTAAGTGAAACTGTGAAAAGCAAGCTCAGCAACCTGAAAAACACAGATGACTGCATGTATTGAACATAAAGCTCCACACCTGCTCCATCCTCCTGTACTTTCCCATCAATAACACTTTTTAGTAAAATGACAAATTTAATGATGTCAGTCTTCTGGGAGGATACCAGTAATGAGTGATACCTTTTCCTGTATCAGTTTTCCAAATAAATTGATATTATTTTACTTTTCAGTCTAAACTACTAAATAGAATTACAATTATTTAGGTTTTTAAGAGGCAAGCAAAAGATTAGTTCTAAATAAACAATTCATTTTGTAAATATCTTTCTCTCCATTTCTTACAAATACATTGATAGAATTACTACTTATAGGAACTTTAGATCACTTAGTAATCTTCCTCCAATTAAAGTGATATGAACATAATTTTTTCTTTCAGTTATTTTAAATTGAATGATTTTTCATTTATTGTTTGCTTAATTATTTACTTAACAGATTTTGAGTACTTAATACGTACAGAGCCCTGGTGTGCAGTGGGAAAGTGTTCAGTTGCTAGTTAAAAAGTTAGAAATTCGAATCCACCAGGTGCTATTGGAAACCCTACAGGGTAGTTCTAATCTGTCATACAGGGTCACTATGGGTAGGAATTGACACAGCAGCTACATGTTTATCATATGCTTCATTTTATTCCCTATTTTGGGACACTGGTGGCTTGACATAGTGGTTAAAAGTTCTACTGCTAACCAAAAGATTGACATCTTGTATCTACCAGGTTCTCCTTGGAAACTATGCTGTCCTATAGGGTCACTACAAGTCAGAATAGACTCAAAGACAAAGTGTTTGGTATTTTGGCGTTATGATCAGTTTTGCAAAGCCATTGGAAATAAGCCTGCTAGACATGGGCCAGCCTTCATGATTTTCTTCCCGACAGCTGAAAAGGCTAATAAGAATTAGATAAGGTAACAAATTATACCTTGTGAGATAGGGAGATTGCTGAAGAGTTTTTAGTAATGATGTGACCAGACTTTATTTTGTGTTCTGTACAAATCAACCTAGGTGCCCCTGAATGGTGCAAATAATTAAATACTTGACTACTAACTGAAAAGTTGGCAGTTCAGACCCATCCACAGCTGCCTTTGAAGAAAGTCCTGGTGTCTATTTATGAAACAGTACAGCCTTTAAAACACTGTGCAGCACAGTTCTATTACACACACATAGAATCACTGTAAGTGAGAATCTACAGGAAGACAACTTGTTGGGTTTATTTATTGACAAAGATCACCCTGTAATTTAATGTGAAACAGTTGATTAGAAAGGAGATAGTAGCAAGTTAAGGAGAACTGCAAAAATATGTATAAAAAGAGGTAGCCCCCAAAACAGAATGGAGAAACGAACTATGGTGTGTATACTCAATGGAACACCATGCAATCATAAAGAACAATAATGATTTTAGGAAGCATCTCATAAACTGGTTTCAACTGGAAGAAATTACGTTGAATGAAATCTGTCAGGACAAATATTGTATGAGACCCCTACCGTAAGGACTTAAAAACAGACTCACGTACAGAAGAAAAGACTCTTTGACAGCTGCAAGGGAGGGGAGGGAGAGAGGGAGAAGAGTGTTGGTTATAGATTAGATAGTTGATAGAAATTTGGTTGGGTGAAATCAGTGACAGCACGCATTAGAAAGAAGATCAATTTAACTAGGCTTCAACATAACCTGAAAACTCTTCCAATCTTAACTCAAGGATAGAGTAGCAGGGGTAGGGGTCTGGGGGCCATGTTTTCAGGGGACATTGAGGCCAATTGACATAACTAGACTATAGCTAAAAGAGTCTTCTGCACCCCATATTGATGAGTGGTGTCTGAGGTCTTAACAGCTAGAAACCTGCCATCTGAGGTACATCAAATGATCCCAACTCAGGTGGTACTGATGATCACCAAGGACAACAATGACAAGATGTAAAAAGAGCCCAGAAGACAGAAAGACACACATGAATGGGTAACTATATCAACATGTGACCATAGAAACCAGATGGTGCCTGGCTACCACCAATGACAGTCATGATGGGGCTCACAATGTTGAGTCCCAGTGGCAACCCCAAAAAAGGCGTCCACCCTAAGAACTCTACTAAAAGACCACAAGTGATGGCCCAAAGGCCTGGGAGTTCCCCTGGGAGCATGATCCCTAGACCTGATCCTGCCCTTGATCATCAACCATTAGTGAGTTCAACTTTTCAGATAGGAATGGATTGAACTTGGGGACATAGAATAACCCTACTGTTTGTACACCTTATGGTTCTATGTATCTATAGGATGTTGTCCAACTGACCTCTTACTAGAGAGGAGTGGAGAGAGTCAAAAGGAGGGGACAGGAGATTGTTACGAGGATAGGACATGTATGGAATGGAAAAGAGGAGTGTGCTGTCACCAGGCAAGGAGAGCCAAGGGAGCTTCAGAAAGGAAGGCATGAAAATTTGAATCATATTGTAAACTTTCACTCAATCACAATAAAATGAAGAAGTAGCAAAAGAGATAAGCAGATAAGTACAATAACAGTATCAACTGGAGTAGATGATGAACGAAATGTGAGGTGATGAAAAGAGAGGAAGCAGGTAAAGCTCTCAGATTTATGTCTTGGTAGTAGCATTCACGACACAAGGAATACGGAGCTTTGCACAAGAGAAAGTTGATGAGTAAACATTAAAAAATGCCGAACTAGAGGTACCAAGTGAGCATCTTAATCTACATTTTAAAGTTAGATATGGGAGCTTAAATCCCAGAAGTGAGTTATCATCATAGGAATTGGGGTATCACCGATGTGAAAGAATTTATGTGATGATTTAGTCTACATATAGAAACTTCATAGAAAAAGAAAAAAAGTGAATGAAAGTAGAAAACATGTTATTTTTGTGCATAGATACAAATCAAACTGAACTCACTGATTCTGACTCAGGGAACTTATAGGACAGAATAGAACTGCCCGTAGAGTTTCTAAGGAGCATCTAGTGGATTCAAACTGTTGACCTTTTTTGGTTAGCAGCTGTAGCACAGAACCACTATGCCAACCAGGGTTTTAGATTTTTAAATTCTATACTTAATATGATAGTGAAAAGTTTTCTCCTATGTTGATAAGTTTAGTGTACTGAACTTGGTCTCCGTATCCTTCTGGATGTAAAAATAAGACTAAATTTCTGAAAACACCTTTTATTCATTCTCTTTTAAGGGAAAGTTTACACTTCAAGTCAGTTTCTCATACAAAAACTTATACTTTTTATGTGATCCTAGCCACTCTCCTCACACTGTGAAAGCACACTCTTCCTCTCTACCCTGTGTTTCCCACTTCCATTGAGTCAGCTCCTGTCCCTTCCTCTGCCTTCTCAGCTTGCCTTCAGACAGCAGCTGCACAGTTAGTTTTCTCTTTCTTTGTAAGTAGAGAAACACACTCTTCACCAGTACTTACATGCCACATCAAGCTTTGTCTGAGGAGTTGGCTTCTGGAATGGTTTCACTTATGGGCTAAAATAGAGTCTAGTGGCTATGCCTTCTGGATATTTTCCAGTCTGTCACACTGTCAAGTCTGGACTTTTTGCTAGAGTTTAAGTTCTGCATTCCACATTTCTCTCACTCCTCAGGTACTCTTTGTTGAGTTCCATGCAAAGGCAGTTATTTGTGATAGCCAGGTACCATCTAGTTTTTCCAGTCTCGTGTTAATAGATTCTTTGGTTTACATGAAATTTTCTGTCATTAGGCTCATATTTTCCTTGTGTGTTTGCTGCTCTTCATTCTCCTTTGCTCCAGGTGGGGTAAAAAATATAGATGCTTCTTGCAAACTTTGGCTAACTTGCTAGCCTCTTGCTAACTTTTAAAACCCCAGATGGCACTCAGCAAAGTGGGATGCAGAACATTTTCATAATAAACTTTGTTATGCCAAGTGACCTAGGTGGCCCCTAAAACTGTGGTCCCCAGATCTCTGCCCCTGATACTTTCAAATGTTTAGTTGTATTTAAGTAACTTTTGTCTTTTGGTTTAGTCTAGTTGTGCCAACCTCTACTGTGTATAGGCTCTCCTTTCACCTAAAATAATAGTTGCCTATTATCTAATTAATGAATACTTCTCTCTCTCCCTTATCCACCCTCGTAAACATCAAAGACAATTTTACTGTGTTTAAAACTTTTCTTGGGTCCTTATGATAATGACTTCAGAAAATAATGTCTTCCAGATTCTTGTTATGAGATGTTTTCCAATTTCATAATTATTCTTTATCATGCCATTGTGTAATATACCATAGTTTACCTATTTACCTGTTGATAAATATATAATAGGAATAGGTTGATTCCAATTTTTTGCTACAGTGGACAGTGCTGCAATGAATATTGCTGTGCTTGTATCTAATTGTATGGCAGCTTTTATTTATCTAGGATATGTTCCAAGAAGTGTAATTGCTGGGTCATATAGTATTTATGTTTCTAGCTTTATAAGGCAGTGCCACATTGATTTCCAGATTGGTTGTATCATTTTATATTCCCACTAGCAGTGTCCAAGTGTTTCAGTCTCTCCAACATTTATTATGTTGTGTTTTGTAGATTAATACCAGCCTTAGTGAGATAGAATGCTTTCTCATCATAGTTTGGGTTTTCATTTCTTTAATGGCTAATGATCATAAGCATTTTCTTAAGTATCTGTTAGCTATCTGAATGTCTTGTTTGGTGAAGTACCTGTTCACATCCATTGTCCATTTTTAATTGGGTTATTTGTCCTTTTGTTGTTGAGGTTATGCAGTTTATTATACATTTCAGAGATTAGAAGCAGGTCAAATTTGTCATATCCCCATTTTTTTCCCCAGTCTATGTGTTACTCTTTTGGTGAAGTCTTTAGATGAGTGTGTTTCATTTTTAGAAATTTCCGTTATCTATTTTCTTTTCTGGTGTTTCTGCATTTTTAGTAATGTTTACTATTCTCTTTATACCAAGCATTAGGGCTCCCAGTGTTGTTCCTGTTTTTTCTTCCATGATATTTATCATTTAAAATTTTATGTTTAGGTCGTTAATCCATTTTGAGTTAGTTTAGGTTTTTAGTTTAGGTTTAGGTTTGAGAAGTTTAGGTTTTATTTCATTTTTTGCAGATGGTTGTCCAGTTATACTAATACTGTTTGTTTAAGAGACTGTCATTTCAACAGCTTACATCCTTTGGGCTTTGTCAAATAAACATAAGATGCTCAGAGGTGGGTGATTTTATGTCTGGATTCTCACCTCTGTTCCACTGATCTATGTATCTGTTATTGTAAGGCAACAATCAATAGCTAACCATTTAAAGAAACAGTGCACCATGACTCCAGAAAACTCTCAAAGAATCAAGAAACTTTCCAGATAAAGAAGCCTTTCTGAAATTATTGCAGATCAAGTACAAAAGAATAATGTATAGAGTGCTCCTAGAGATTAAACAAAATGCAGCATAAAATTAAGGTATTGAACTGGTAGAACACTAATGATCTGAAATCCAGTAGACCAATAATAAAATTCAAGAATTAGACAACTCAGTCCAAAGCCAAAAGAGCAGAAATGAGGAGACCAAAGCCACAGTTAGTGAGTTTGAAGATAGAGCAACTGACACCAGCATTTATAAGGAGAAATCAGAGAAAATAAATAAGAAAAATGAAGGTGCATTAATAAACATGTGGGACTCTCCTGAGAGGAATAATCTACAAATAATGGGAGTTCCTGAACAGGAAGGGAAAGCTGAAAATACAGACAGTGTTCTTGTAGAGTTGCTGACAGAAAATGTCTGTGAAATTATGAAAGAAGAGAACACAGATATCCAAGATGCTTGTTAAACTCCACAAAAAATAGACCCCAAAAGAGAGCCAAGACACAGTCAAGCTTAATAAAATGCAAAATAAACAGAACCTTTTAAAGGCAGTGAGGCTTAAAAGAACGCTAAGGTACATGGGGAAACCCTGTAGGCTTTCATCTGACTTCTTCGCAGAAATGATGTTGGCAAGAATGTAATGGAATGATACATTGAAAGCCCTAAAGAAAAAGAATTTCCAACCAAGAATCATATAATTTAAAATTGTCTCTAAAATACAAATGTGAAATTAAGACAGTCTAGATAAACAGAAGTTCAAAGACTTGGTAAAATCCAAACCAAAACTACAAGAAATACTGAAAGAAGCTCTTTGTTTAGACAAACAAAACCATCAAGTGTATACTTAAGGAGGCAATGCAGAACAGAGTATCCAGAATTAAACTCAGGGAAACCAAAAATCACAATCAAAACTACAACGTTAAGAAAAGGGAACTGGTGAACATATCATGAAAACTATGACATCATCACACTAATAAGAGGGTTACATTAGAGTAGTTACAATCCTTTAAGATGGAGATGAAATTAGAAAGTTATGCAGAAGTTAAAGTCTGGTTTAAACTTAGGATAGTAAAGGAGATCATAGTGGTTGCTGCAAAGCAAAATAACAATGTGACATATCAAAATAAGAAACATAACACATGAGTCTCAGAAAACACAAAACCAACACTGAAAAGAATGAAAAGTCAACCACTAAAGAAGAAAGGTATAAAAAGTATATTAACAGCAACATAGACAATATCAACAACTCAAAAATAAAGGTATGAAAATGACAGTACTAACATATACCTATCAATAATTACACTAAAAGTAAATGGACTGAACACTGCAATAAAGAGACAGAGAGTGACAGTCTGGATCAATAGACACGATCCACCCATATGCTGCTTACAGAAACACACCTTAAAGATATGAACAAGCTGAAAATTAAAGATTGGAAAAATATATACCAAGCCAACAACATACAAAGAAGAGCAGGAGTGGCAATACTAATCTCAGATTGAAAAGACTTTAATGTAAAATCCACCATGGTAGACAAGGATAATCACTATATATTGCTGAAAGGTTCAATAAATAAATAGGACATTTAAATATTAAATATTTATGCACCTAATATCAGAGCAGCTAAATACATCAAACAAATACTGACAAGACTGAAAATTGAGATGGATCACTCCAAAATATTAGTTGGAGTTTACAACACTCCACTTTCAGTAAATTTCTTGGCATAAACAAGTGAGCATTTCTGGTGCTGCATCTGTTTGTAGAAATATCTCAATTGCTGTTCCACCAGTTTGCCAAGTCTTGTTTTTTTGCCGGTGTCTTCAATGTGGCTTTGATTTCTTCCTTCAGTGCCATTGGTTCCTGATCATATGTTACCTCTTCAAATGGCTGAACATTATGCCAGTTCTTTCTGGCATAATGACTCTGTGTATTCTTCCATCTTCTTTTGATACTCCCTGAGTCATTTATTAGTTTCTCTGAAAAATCCTTTGCTATTGCAACTTGAGGTTTGAATTTTTTCTTCAGTTCTTCAGCAGAAGGCAGAATGCAGAATGCCTTCTTCCCTTCTGGTTTTCCATTTCCATCTCTTTGCACATGTCAATATAACAGTTTCTTTTGTCTTCTCAAGCTGCTTTTTGAAATCTTCTGTTTAGGTCTTTTACTTCACCATTCCTTCTTTTTGGTTTAGTTGCTCGACGTTCAAGAACAAGATTCAGACTATTCTGACATCCAATTTGGTCTTTTCTTTCTTTCCTGTCTTTTTAATGACTTCTTGCTCCCTTCGTGGATGATGTCTTTGTCTGGTCTTTGGTCATTAGTGATCAGCACATCAAATCATTTTACTTGGTCCACAATCAATGCCTATGGAATCAGCACTGAAGAAATCAAAAGATCCATGGAATTGGGAAAATCTGCTGCAAAAGACCTCTTTACAGTACTCAAAAGTAAAGATATCTCCTTGAAGACTGAAATGCGGCTGATATGAGCCATGGTATTTTCATTTGCCTCATACACATGTGAAAGCTGGACAATGAACAAAGAAGACAGGAGGAGAATTGATGTCTTTGAACAGTGATGTTGAAGAAGAATGTTGAATGTACCACGGACTGCCAAAATAGCAAACAGATCTGTTCTGCAGGAAGTACAACCAGAGTGCCCTTTGGAAGCAAAGACAGCAAGACTGCTTCTTAGATACTTCTGACATGTTTTTAGAAAGGCTCAGTCCCTGGAGAACATCACGCTTGGTAGAGTGGAGGATTAGTGAAAAAAAGGAAGGCCCTTGACAAGATGGATTGACACAGTTGCCACAAGAATGGGCTTAAGCATAAAAACAATTGTGGACATGACAGAATACCTGACAGTGTTTCATTCTGTTATTAATAGGGTCACTGTTTTAGTCAGCTGGGGCTGGTCTAACAGAAATACCACAGAGTGAATGGCTTTAACAATGGAAGGTTTATTCTTACACAGTCTGGTAGGCTACAAGTCCAATTTCAGGATGTCCACTCCAGGAGAAGAGTTTCCTTCTTGTTGGCTCTGGAGGAAAGTCTGGTATTGCATCAGTCTTTGTTCAGGGAGCATCTGGGCACAAGAACTTCAGGTCTAAAGGACATGCTCTTCTCCCGGTGCTGGCTGTTTGACGGTGTGAAGTTCCCAATTTTATGCCTGCTTCCCTTTCCTTTTATCTCTTGCAGGATGAAAGGATTGAGGGTGGTACAAGCCACACTCCAGGGAAACTCCCTTTACAGTGGAGCAGGGAGGTGATCCTACAAAGGGATTTATAACTTCACCCTGATCCTTTAACACATAGCACATCAAAATCACAAAATGGAGGACAATCACAAGATACTGTGAATCATGGCCCACCACACGGCTGCACATATTTTTGAGGAGGATACAATTCAATCCATGACATCCCACCCTTTGACACCCCAAAAATCACATCGTTGAAACATGTAACACATTCATCATAGCAAAATCATGTCTATCCCATATGGTAGAAGTCATAAATCAGTTCGAAGTCCAAAATTCAAAAATTTCTTTACATCTATGAAATCTAGAAGGTAAGCTATTTGTTTCCAAAGGCACAATGGCAAAACAGGCACAAATTAGACATTCCATTACAAATGGGAGAAATCGCAGGGAAAGAAAACATTAACAGGCAACAGATAAGTCAGCATAACTCATTATATTAGTCCTCAAGGCTTTGAAAGTGTTCTTACATTGACAATAACCCTGCCCTCCAGACTCTAGGTATTGGCCACACTCTAGATTCTGAGTGGAGACTCCAAGCCCTGTGCTACAACTCTGTCTTCAAGGCCCACTTGGACAGGAAGTCTGCCCCATTGGCTTTATGTGCACCCTAAGCCCAACTGAGTGGTAATTCCACCCTTACAAACAAAGGATACCATGGTTCCACCCTTTCAAGCCTTTGAGGTCATGACCGTAACTTTTGAGACTGAGGCAGCTCAGCTTCACACACTGTTTGTCTCTTCAGCTTCTGCTTCCTATGGCCATGTGGTCTGGGCCTCAGGCCCACATCTGCCTTGCCAGGGCAAGTGTTCCAAAGCTCTGTAGCTTCACTGATTCAAGTGCCCAGAGGTACCCCACTCTTGCTGGAAAATGTCTTGCACAAAGGCACTCAGATCTCTCACGCTGTGGGTCAGCAAGGCCAGCTGCAATGATTTAAGTGCCCAGGAGCACCCTGTTCCTTGAGGAAAACCTTGTGCAGGCGCTTAGCTCTCTCACTCAATAGGTCAGCTCCAGGGTTGTTTCCGGTTCTGCTGCTGCCACCAGTCCTCTGTTTTTCACCATCTGCACCTTCTTCGTTCCTTCTGAGTCTTCTATCCATTTGCAGTTTCAAAATGGCTCCCCCATTTTCGGTATTTGCTAGAGCAGCACCCCACTCTCACAGTACCAAATTCTGCTTTAGTTATCTAGTGCTGCTCTAAAAGAAATAACACGAGTGGATGCCTTTAACAAAGGAAAGTTTAGTCTGACACAGTCCAGTAGGCTACAAGTCCAAATTCAGGATGCTTGCTCTGGAGGAAAGTTCAGTATTGCATCAGTCTTTGTCCATGGAGCATCTTGGTGCAGGAACCTCAGGTACAAAGGATATGCTCTTCTCCCGGTGCAGCTTTCTTGATGGTGCGATGTTCCCAATTCTTTGCCTGCTTCCCTTTCCTTTTGTCTCTTTCAAGATGGGAGGATTATGGGTGGGGCAAGCCATACACCAGGGAAACTTACTTTACAGTGGAGTAGGGTGATCTTCTGAAGGGATTTACAGTCCCATTCTAATCCTTTGTCATACAACACATCAAAATCACAAAATGGAGGACATTATAGAATACACGGAATCACAGTCACATGGCTCCACCTATTTTTGGAGTGGACACAATTCAATCCATGACTGTCACTACGAGTTGGAACCAACTCAATGGCATCTAACTACAACAACAACCTTAGATGAAGATTTACTGAACAAACAACTTCTCATTACATAGCACATATGATTTGCCGACAGAAAACTTCCCTAAAATTATAAAAGAAGAGAACATAGGTATCCAAGACATGTATTGAACACCACAAAAACAAAACCCCAAAGAAAGACACCAAGACATATCATAATCAAGCTTAACAAAATGAAACATAATGAGACACTCTTAAAGGCATCAAGACTCAAAGCAAAGCAACATTTAGAGGTAAGCTCTATAGGCTTTCATGTGACTTCTCAGCAGAAACAATGTTGGCACAGAGGCAATGGGATGACACATTCAAAGCACTGAAGGAGAAAAATTTCTGACCAAGAATTAGGCATTCTGCAAAACTGTCTTTCAAATATGAAGATGTAATTAAGACACTTGCAGATAAACAGAAACTTAGAGGTATAAAAACCAAATCAAAACTGCAAGAACTACTGAATGGAGCTCTTTGCTTAGAAAAACAAAACTATTAAGTGTATACTTAAGGAGGCAATGTAGGACACAACATCCAGAAACCTACTGCATTAGGAAATGCACAAAACTCAATCAAAGCTATAATATTAAAAGAAGGGAACTAGTGGTCATATCATGAAAACTAAGATATTATCACATTAAAAAGAAGGATATACTACAGTAATTACAGTCCTTCCAGATGGAGAAGAAGTTAAAAAGACATGTAGAAATTAACCTTGGGTTTACATTTACAATATTCAAGGGACTCACAGGGGTAGCTGCAAAGGACAAAAACAGTGCAATGTATCAAAACAAGAAATGTAATACAGGAGTCTTAACACACACAAAATCAAAACTAAAAAAGATGAAAAGTCAACCCATAAAGAAGAATGAGCCAGAACATTAAGAGCAACAGAGAAAACACCAACACAAAAATAAATATATCAAAGTGACAGCAGTAAACACATACCTATTAATAATTACACTGACTGTAAACAGGCCAAACATTCAAGTAAAGAGACAACAAGTGACATCTTGAATCAAAAGATATGACCTGTTTATAGGTTGCTTACCAGAAACTCACCTAAAGATATGAACAAACTGAAAATTAAAGGATGGGATAATACATACCAAGCTAACAATATACAAAGAAGAGCAGGTGTAGGAATACTAATCTCAGATAAAATAGATTTTAATGTAAAATCCACCATTGTGGACAAGGACAGTCACTATTTATTGCTGAAAATTTCAATAAACAAACAGGACTTAAGAATATTAAATATTTATGTACCCAACACCAGAGCATCTTAATACCTCAAGGAAAGGCTGACTACACTGAAAAATGAAATAGATCACTTCACAATAATATCTGGAGACTTCAACACTCCACTTTCAGTAATGGACAGATCATCTAGAAAAGAAGCTCAGTAAAGAAACAGAAGATTTTATGGCCACAATTAACAAATTAGATTTCATCAGCATATACAGAACTTCTCATCCATCAACAGATAAGGACATCTTCTTCTCCAATGCACATGGCACGTTGTTCAGGATACACCATCTTTCAGGATATAACGAAAATCTCAACAAATTACAAAGCATTGAATTATAAAACATCTTCTAGACCATAAAGTCATAAAAGTTGAAATCAATATCAGAAAAAACATAGACAGAAATTGGGACTCATGGAAACTGAACAACATCTATCTCAAAAATCCAACGGTTATAGAAGAAATCAATGATGAAATAATGAAATTTACAGAATCTTAATACACATTGAGGACAGACTCCAAAATCTGTCAAAGAAACCACAATCAACAGAAGAGAAAATAGATAAGTGGGAACTATTAAGAATCAAACACTTTTGCTCATCCAAAGACTTTATTAATAGAATTAAAAGAACACACACAGAATGGGAAAAAATATTCGGCAACTCTATGTCAGACCGATGCCTGATCTCCATAATCTATAAGGTACTACAAAATATCAATAAGAAGAAGATAAACCATTCAATTAAGCGATGGGCAAAGGAGATGGACAGACACTTCACTAAACAGGAGATCCAGGCAGCCAAAAAACACATGCAGACATCTTCACAATCTTTAGTTATTAAAGAAATTCAAATCAAGACGACAATGAGATACCATCCCACCCCAACAAGATTGGCCATGATCCAGAAAACACAAAGCAACAAATGCTGGAGAGGCTGTGGAGAAAGTGGAACCCTCCTACACTGCTGGTGGGGTTGCAAAATGGTCCAGCCTCTTTGGAAAGCAATCTGGGGCTTCCTGAAAAAAATGGACATCGATATACCATTTGACCCAGTAATTCGACTACTTGGAATATATTCTACAGAATGAAGGCCTTTCAAACCAACGGACACATGCACCAGAATGTTTATCGCAGCACAGTCCATGATAGCAAAAAGATGGAATCAACCCAGATGCCCAACAACAGAAGAATGGATAGGTAAACTATGATACACATACTCAATGGAGCACTACGCAATGATAAAGAATAACAATGATTCCAGGAAACATCTCCTAACCTGGTTTCAACTGGAAGACATTATGTTGAGTGAAAGTAGTCAACGACAAAAGGACAAATACTGTATGAGACCTCTACGATAAGACCTCAAAACCAGACTTGTGTATAGAAGAAAAGACTCTTTGACAGCTGCAAGGGAAGGGAGGGAGGGAAGGAGGGGGTGAGGGCTTAGATTAGATAGTTTCTAGGTATCTGGTTGGGTGAAATCGGTGATAGCACACATAAGAAACAAGAACGATATTAAGTGGACTTCAGCACAACTTGAGTACTCCTTCCATCTTCACCCAATATTGCAAGGATAGAGTAGCTGGGGCAGGGGACAGGGGACCATGCTCTTAGGCGAAATCAAGGCCAATTGGCACAACTAGCATTTTGCTAAGAGAGCTCTCTGCACCCCACATTAGTGAGTGGCATCTGGGGTTTTAAAAGCTGCCAAGCTGCCATCCCAGGACACAGCAAATCGTCCCAACTCAGCAGGAACGGATGCTCACCGAGGACCAAAATGACATGCAGTAAAGACAACCTAAAAGACAGAGAGACTCGCAAGAGTGGGTGCCTTCATTGACTTTGGACTGGAAGAACTGGATGGTGCCCGGCCACCATCAGTGATAGCCACAATGTAGCTCACTAGGTTGAGTCTCACTGGCAACACAAAAATTAAAAGGGGTGCATCCTGAGATTTCCACTAAAAGACCTCAATTGATGGTCCAGCGGTTTGGGGATTCTCCTGAGATCATGGTCCCAGCCCTGATGCTGCCCTTACCTATAAATCATAACGAAGATCTACTCTTCGGACAGGAATGGATTGGACTTGGTAATACAGAGTGACCATATATTAGTTGCACTTTATGGTTCTATACATCTATAGGATATCATCTTGCTGACCTCTGGCTGGAGGAAGGAGAGTAGGTGGAGAAGAGCAGAAAGGATGCTGTTGGGAGTATGAGACATGTATGGAGCAGAGAGGAATGGTGTGCTGTCACTGGACAGGGAGAGCAGTGGAAGCTGCATATAGGTGGGGATGTAAATTTTTACAAGAATGTACATTTTCACTCAGTCATGTTAAATAAAAAAGTAAAAAAAAAAAAGAAAAAAAAGAAATTTACAGAATCAAGTAGGAATGACAAGACATCCTACCAGAACCTAAGAAATATAGACAAAGCAGTGTTCAGAGGTCAATTTATCTGTATAAATGCACATATCCAGAAGGAAGAAAGAACCTAAACCCAAAATTATCCTTGCAGCTTGAACAAGTAGAAAGTGAGCAATAGAGGAACCCCTCAGTCACCAGAAGAAAATAGATCATAAAGATTAGAACATAAATAAGTGAATTAGAGAATAGAAGATTAAATGAAAAAATTGATAAAACCCAGAGGTAGTTTTTTGAGAAAATCGACAAAATTGACAAACCACTGGCTAAACTGACAAAAGAAAAACGAGAGTAAAGAAATAACTCAAAGAAGAAATGAGATGGGAGAGGTCACACAGACCCAACAGAAATCAAAAGTATCTTAATAGAATATTATGAAAGATTGTACTCTAACAGATTTGAAAACCTAGAGGAAATGGACAAATTCCTAGATTCATGTCACCTACAAAAATTATCCCAAGCAGAAGTAGCACAAGTTAATAAACCCATCACAAAAGAAGAGGTTGAAAAAGTCATCAAAAAACTACTAACCCAAAAAACCCTGGCCCAGATGGGTTCACTGCAGAATTCTAACAGTCTTTTAGAGAAGTGTTAACTCCAACACTACTGAGACTAATCTCACAGCATAGCAAAGGATAGAATACTCCCAAATTCTCTCTGTGAAGGCAGAATAATCCTGATACCGAAGCCAGGGAAAGATCACACACACAAAAGAAACTGCAGACTAATATCACTTATGAACCTAGATGCAAAAATCTTCAACAAAATCCTTGCCAATAGAATTCAACAACGTATTCCTTGCCAATAGAATTCAACAACGTATGAAAAGAATAGTTCATCATGACCAAGTTGGATTCGTACCAGGGATGCAAGGCCAGTTCAACATCAGAAAAACAACTAATGTGATCAACCACATAAATAACACAAAAGATAAGAATCACCTGATTTTGTCAATTGATGAAGGAACGACATTTGATAAAGTCCAATCCTCCATTCATGCTAAAATCTCTGAGCAAAATGTGAATACAAGGCAAATTCCTCAACACAATAAGGACCATCTATGCAAAGTCAACCTCATCCTGACAGGAGACAGACTGAAAGAATTCTCCTTGAGAATGGAAACCAGACAAGGCTGCCCACTCTCACCTCTCCTATTCTACATTGGTCTAGAAGTTCTGGCCAGAGCAATTAGACAAAACAAAGAAATAAAGTGCATCTGCATCAGCAAAGAAAAAGTAAACATATCCCTGTTTGCATAAGATGTGATCGTGTACACAGAGAATCCTAAAGAATCTATAAGTAAACTTCTTGAACTAATAGAAGAGTTCAGAAAAGTATCAGAATGCACAATAAACATAGTAAATAAGTAGAATTCCTTTATACCAACAAAGAGATCATTCAAGAAGAACTCACCAAATCAATACCAGTTACCATAGCCTCAAAGAAGATAATACACCTTGGAATAAATATAACTGGAGAAATAAGAGACCTTTACAAAGAGAACTACAAGACCTTAGTGCAAGAAACTAAGAGAGACATACACAAATGGAGAAATCTACCCTGTTCATGGATAAGAAGACTTAATTTTGTGAAAATGGCTATTTTACCAAAGCAATCTAAATATACAATGCAATCCTGACACAAACTCCACTGACTTTTTCTAATTAAATGAAAAACAAATCACCAACTTTGTTTGGAAAGGGAAGAAATTCCAAATTAACAAAGCACTACTGAAGAAGAACACAGTGGGAGGCTTCTAACTACCCAATTTTAGAAAGAACTGTTATGCCACAGTAGCCAAAATAGCCTGGTACTGGTAGAAAAAGAGAAATGTAGACCAATGGAACAGAGTTGAGTCTCCAGAGATGCCATCATCCTCCTATGAACAGTTGATGTTGGACAAAGTTCCTAAGATTGTAGACTGGGGTACAATTAGTCTATTTAACAAATAGTGTCTGCAAAATTGGATATCCACCTGCAAAAAACTGAAACAGACTCATATCTCAAACCTTACACAAAAACTAAGTGAAACTGAATAAAAGACCTAAATGTCAAATCTAAAATGATAAACATCATGCAAGAAAAAATAGGGTCAACAGTGGAAGTTTTAATACACAGCTTAGACAGACTTCAAAATATGACAAAGCACAATCAACAGAAGAGAAAATAGATAAATAGGAACTACTAAGAGTCAAACACTTTTGCTCATCCAAAGACTTTATCAAAAGAATTGAAAGACCACCTTCAGAATGGGAAAAAATATTTGGCAACTATGTGCCTGACTGACGCCTGATCTCCATAATCTACAAGGTACTGTGAAATATCAACAATAAAAGGGTAAATAACCCAATGTAGCACTGGACAAAGGAAAGGGACTGTCACTTCACTAAAGAGGATACGCAGGCAGCCAAAAGACACACTTGGAAATGCTCATGATCATTAGATATCAGCAAAATCCAAATGAGAACTACAGTGAGATATCATCTCAGCTCAGCAAGTTTGGCTGTGATCCAAAGACCACAAAGCAACAAATGCTCAAGAGTCTGTGGAGAAATTGGAACTCTTCTACACTGCTGGTGGGATTGCAAAACGGTACAACCTCTATGGAAAGCAATCTGGCACTTCCTTAAAAAGCTGGAAATAGTTACACTATTTGAGCCAGTAATCCCACTGCTTGAAATATATACTACAGAGGCAAGAGCAGTCACATGAACAGATACATGCACATAAATGTTTATTGCAGCACAGTCCACAATAGCAAAACAATGAAATCAACCCAGATGCCCAACAACAGATGAATGGATAAACAAACTATAGTATATATACTCAATGGAACACTATGCAGTGGTAAAGAACAACGATGATTTTCAGAAACATCTCAAAACCTAGTTTCATTTAGAAGACATTATATCGAGTGAAACCAATCAGCTGGACAAGGACAAATATTTTATGAGATCCCTATGATGAGGACTTAAAAACAGACTCATGTACAGAAGAAAAGACTCTCTGATGGCTACAGGTGTAGGGAGGAAAGAAGAGGGTTGGTCATAGATGAGATAGTTGTTGGAAATTTGGTTAGGTGAAATCGGTGACAGCATACAGTAGAAAGTAGATCAGTTTAACTGAACTTTACCGTAAACTGAAAGCTCTTCTAATCTCAGCCCAATTTTGCATGGATAGAGTAGCAGGGGCAGGGGTCTGTGGTCCATACTCTTGAGGAACATCAAAGCCAAATGGCATAGCTAGCATATTGTTAAGATGGTCTTCTACATTCTATATTGGTGAGTAGTATCTGGGGTCTTAAAAGCTAACAAGCTGCCATCTGAAGTACACCAACTCCACAACTCCACAAGACCAGATGATCACCCAGAACAACAAAGACACAGGTGAAGATCCCAGGTGACAGAAGGACCCATGTGAATGGGTAACTGCACCAACCTGTGACCTGAAGAAGTAGATGGTGCCCAGACACCACCAAAGACAGCTGTTATGGGACACACAATGTTGAGTCCCTGTGGCAGCACAAGAAAAAGAGGGGTGCAGCTCAAGAACTCTACTTAAAGACCACAACTGATGGTCTGACAACTTAGAGGATTCCCTGGGAGCATGGCCCGTAGACCTGCTGCTGCCCCTGTCCGGACAACCCTATTAAGGTCAGCTCCTAGACAAAAATGGACTGGACCTGGGGAAGCTGTGTGACGATATGATGTGTGTGTACTTTATCATTCTGTGCATCTATAGGACGCTGTCCCACTGTTCTCTTTCCAGTTGGGAGAGAAGAGTGGAAAGGAGGGGGCAGGAACTTGTTAAGAGGACACCACAAGTGTAAAATGAAAAGGAATGTGCTGTCACTGGGCAAGGAGAGCAGAAGGAGCTGCAGATAGGTGGGCATACAAAATTGATTTGGATTGTATACTTTCACTTAATCATAATAAAAAAAAAGAATTTATGTGTTTAGGTGCTCTTTCATTGGGTGAGTAAATATTTAATATGATTATGTCCTCTTGGGTGTATTTACATTTTAATAGTTATGCACTGACCTTCCTTATCCAATATGGTGAATTTTGCCTTGAAGTCTATTTTGACAGAAAATAGTATTGCCACTTCTGATTTTTTTTTAATTTTCTTTGCTTGATATATTTTTTCCATCCTTTGAATTTTAGTTTGTGTCTTTAAGTCCAAGGTGTATATATAGTATTCAGCATTGTAGATGGATCAGGTTTTGTTGGTTTTCTTTGTGGTTGTTGTTTTTTTAATCCATTTTTAGCATTCTTTGTGTCTTTTTGGCTGGCTGTGTCTTTATTGGTGCATTTAATCCATTACATCCAGAATAATTATTGATAGGTATGTGTTTACTGCTGTCATTTTGATGTCTGCTTTGTGCTGTTGACAATTTATTCCATTTAATTTTCTGTACTGAATCATTTTTTTAATGTGTTTTATTTTCATCTCTTTTATTGTTGGTTCCATATTTTCTGAGACTTCATGCTCATATTGATTTCAATTTTTATGTGTAGGGTTGTTAATTTCCTTTGTGGTTACCTCAATGTTTACTCTTATTTTTCTGAATTTAAACCCAACTTTATTTGTTTCACCTCAACTTGCTCGCCATATGAAAGATTTAGGATTACCTTTTCTTTCAGATTCTGCTTTTTGTTATAATGGTGTCATCTTTTACATAATGTTATCTCTATTTCCCTATTTTCAATGCTTTATCTTTGATTTATTTTCATGGTTTCCCTACCTGGGTTAATATCTCATTACTTTGTTGTGCATTCCAGTCAGGTTTTTTTCTGATGTTATTGGTTTTCTAACTGAAGAACTCCTTTTAGCATTTCTTATGATTTTGGCTTGGTTTTCACAAGTTCCTTAAAGTTTTGTTTATCTGGAAATGTCCTAATTTTGCCATCAAATTTGAGAGACAATTTTCAGGATTTATAATTACTGGCTGGCATTATTTTTTCTCAAAGCTTTGTACATGTCATCCAATTGCCTTTTTGTAATTCAAATTTTGTCTTATTTGTTCTCCTTTGTAGACTATTTTGTATTTACCCCTAGTGAATTTTAAAATTGTCTCCTTGTATTTAGTTTGGGCCAGTTTGATTAAAATACATTTTGGTGTCTTTCAGGGGAGATCTGCCTTGTGTGGGTTTTGACGGGTATGTTGAATAGATCTTGTCTTTCATGGCCCTAGGGAAGTTTTCTGTCATCAAATTTTCAGCAGTTTTCTGTATTTTCTGTTACTCCAATCTCCTGTAGATTATTTTTGACAGAATCCCAAATAATTCCTGGTGTTTCTTCATTTTTTCAAGTTCTTTGCTTCTGATTTTTCCTCCAATATGTTGGTGGTTTATCTGCAATCTCACTAATTCTGACTTTCATTGCCTCAGGTCTGTAATTTTACTTTTAATCATCTGAATTTACAGATGCTATCTTTCTGTGGTTCAGTTTGTTGTATGTTCTCCTGCATTTTGCTGATCTCCATCCTAGCTATTTGAAGAATTCTGCACATTAGTCTTTTGTACTCTGCCTTGATAATCACAGAACTTCTCTTCATCTGGAAAATTTCTTGTTTTAGGAGCTTCTGTAATCATCATGGTCTGACTCTTTAAGTGATTTGTTATTGACTGGAAACCTTGGTGGCGTAATATTTAAGTGCTACATCTGCTAACCAAAAGCTCATCAGTTAGAATTTGCCACGTGCTCCTTGAAAACTCTGCAGAGTGATTCTACTCTGTCCTCTAGGGCCACTGTGAGTGAAACTGACTCGATGGCAGTGGGTTTGGTTTTCTGAGTTTGGTTATTTTCAAACCACAGGTCAATTGTATTCATTTAGTTTATTTTTGCTTACTGAGTCCTAGCTCCTTGTTTTGAAATGCTCAGATAAGCTGCTTGTATAAGCTATTATGGTTATTGCTACCTCTAAGGCTCTAATATCCTGTCAACCAGGTGGTTAGAGCTGTTGCAACACATGGGAGCCCAGAAGTCTGTTTAATTTTCTGGTGTGTAATCAGGCATCTGGGTAGCTGGTCATCAAGTGCAGGCTTCTCCCTATAGTCCTACATCGGCAGGGGCATTGGTATAGGCACAGGTATCTGGCTGAATAGTGGCAGGAGGCTGACAGCACTCTGTGAGTATCTGCGAAGAAAATGTGTCGCTGTTCCTTAAGTGCATAGGTGTACAAGTTTTGCACTAGACTATGAGTTCTCCATGCTGTATCCAGACGTGAGAGCCATTGAGTGACCTTATACCCTTTATATCTGCCCCTAAGCAAAGGAACTATTTCCTCCCTCAGCATCTTGCTTACAACAGCTGGCAGATTATATTTTTCCCCCATTTAAATTTTTTTTTTTTCCACTCTAAGTCTGGAAGAATGGCTCAGAGCACACACGAGATGTCCTACTTCCTGCCCAGCCCTGCATCAGTGCCTAGAGTCATCTCAGGATTCACACGGAGTAGTGAGGGAGAAGAGCTCATAAAGAGGAGAGTTATCCTGAAGGAAAGTTTTAGATCCACATGTGGTAGGTTAGATGCAAACTGCTTAACTTGTGATGACCAAATGCTATATTTCTGAATCCAGAGGCCTCAGTGGGCTTTGTGTGGTCAGTCTCTTCCACTGTGGAAGATGTTTTCTGAATTATCTCTTGTCCCCTCACTATGCTAGTTGTCACTGATTCATCTGTGAGGGGCTAATTACTGCCAAGTGAGGTCTAGCTAGTCCACAGTTCTTCTGGACCTACTCTCCCTTCTCTGTCAGTCTGATTCCTCAACTTTCCCTTTGATGTTAAGGACTCCTAGAACGACATCTGTAACCAATTCATTTGTTTTGAGGGGTTGTTGTTGTGAGAGTCATCACATAAAGAATCTTTCAGCTAGTAGTCAAGCTCCTGACTATTGGATTGACCCAAGGACTCCATTAAATCCTCAGTTCTTCATATTTGCAACCCTATTATTAAATTGGCCTCAGAGCTGCTCATTCAGACTGCAGTTCACTCATCTCTCCAGGACTGTGCTTCAATACCCTGTAAACAGTTCTTCTGTCTGTGAGTTCTGTACTCAAAAGCTGACAGTGGTACTTTTATTTTCTAATGTCTTGTTCTACATCATTCATGTAGATTTTGATGTTCTTTGTAGCCATATCATAGCCCACTACATGATCTTTTCTACCTCCTATCAAATTTGCAAATTTATTGGTAGTTTTCAACTTTGTATATGTTCCTTTGGCCTTAGAATTGTCACTTTCCCTGACCCACTTCATTTCTACTGGTCTTGATGTCATCCATTGTTCAAGACTTGACATGCATTGCATGTTCCCAGATCCTTTTCTGCTCTTTCTACCTCAATATTCATTTCTCTATTCTGAATTTCTACAGAACTAATTATTATGCCATGTATATCACACTTAATTTGAAAGTATTTGGTTTCTAATTTGAATAAACTGTCAACTCCTCAAGGCAAAGGCACTCTTTATATTAAGTAAATAATCATAAGAGAACATTGAAAAGCAGTTTTAACAGTTCATCAGTAGGGACCTGCCAGAAATTCAAATCAGATTTTGAAGAGGTCTCAAAATGAGATATATCATGTCTGATAGCAGATGGCTCCTAGTTGAAAGTACAGAATACCAGGAGGATGTTTACACATGTTTTATTGGCTATACAAATACATTAGACTTTGTGAATCATAACAAATTATGTATAACCTTTCAAAGAATGGAAATTCCAGAAGATTTAACCGTGTTCATGTGGAAACCACACATAGATCAAAGGGATGTCCTTTGAACAGAACAAGGCAAAACCGTGTGGTTTAAATATATTTATTCAACCTGTTTGCTGAGCAAATGATGTAAGAAACTGGACTATATGGAAAAGAATGTAGCATCAGAATTGGAGGAAAACTCATTAGCAACTTGAATTATGCAGATGTCACACCTTGTTTCCTGAAAGCAAAGAGGACTTGAAGCAATTATTGGTGGACATCAAAGACCACAGCCTTCTATATGGATTACACCTCAACATAAAGACAACAAAAATCCTTATAACTGAACCAATAAGCAAACTCATGATAAAGGAGAAAATATTGCAGTTGTCACATATTTCATTTTACTTGGTGTCATGGTTAATATCCTTGGAAGCAGCAGTCAGGAAATCAATTGCGTTTGGGTAAATCTTTTGCTAAAGACATCTTGAAAGTGTTAAAAAGTCAATTTGAGGACTAAGGCTCACCTGACTCAAGCCATGGTGTTTTCAATTGCCTCATATGTATGTATAAACTGGGCAATGAATGAGTAAGATCAAGGAAGACTTTAAACCTGTGAGTTACAGTACTGACAAAGAAGACTGAATGTGCGATGGGTAGCCAAAAGAAGGAACAAATCTGTCTTTAAAGAAGTATAGCCAGAATGCTTCTGAAATGCAAGAATGCTGAGACTTTGACTCGTATGCTTTGTATTTTTTTTTTTCATTGTGTTTTAACTGAAAGTTTAGAATTCAGGTCAACTTCTCAAACAAATACGTACACACTGCCATGTGACCCTAGCTGTTCTCCCCATGCTGTGACAACACACTCCTTCCCTCCACTCTGTATTTCTCATGTCCATTTGATTAGTTCCTGTCCCCTTCTGTCTTTTTAATTCATCTCCAGAGGTGAGCTTCCCAGTTACCTTTCTGTTTCTACCCAGTCCGAGAAGCACACTCTTAACTGGTATCATTTTATGTTTTATGTACCAGTTAGATTTTTGTTTGAGAAGCTGGCTTCCAGAATGGTCTCAACACTCAACTAACAGAGAGTCCAAGGACCATATCTTTCTCAGACTCTCCAGTAAGACCATCAGATTTGATTATTTTACTAGATTGCAAGTTCTGTACACCGCATTTCTCCCATTTCCTCAGAAACTCTTTGTTGAGTTTCCTTTAAAGGCAGTCTGTGGTGGCTGTGCACAATCTAGTTCTTCTGGTCTCAAGTTAATGTAGTCTCTGATATACACGACCCTTTCGGTATCTTGGGCTCACACTTTCCTTGTGTCCTTAATGCTCTTCTTTCTCCTTTTCTGCTGGTGGGTTGAGAGCAGTTGATGCTTCTTGGAAGGCTGCTTGCTATGTTTTAAGACCTCACATGTCCCTCACCAGTGTATGATGTGGAACATTTTAATAAACTTTGCTACACCGGTTGACCTAGATGTTCCCTGAAACCTGATTTCCCAAACTCCTGCCCTGGCTATTTGTTTCTCAAAGTGTTTGGTTTTATTTAGAATAAGCATTCCGTTAGTCCATTTCTGCTGTCTTCTCTACTGTGTGTTGTCTCTGCCTTCACCTAAAATAATTTCTGTAAATTTAAATACTCCTACTCCTTCTTACATTCATCAAAGAATGTTTTCTTCCGTGTTTAAACCAGTTTTTGAGTCCTTATAAATAGTGATCTCGTGCAGTATTTGTCCTTTTGCAACTGACTAATTTCACTCAGGATAATGCCTTGCAGATTCTTCCATGTTGTGAGATATTTCCCAGATTCATATTTGTTCTTTGTCATTGTATAATATCCTACTGTGTAAATATACCATAGTTTTTTTTTTTTTTTAGCCATTTATTTGTGAATGGACTCTTAGGTTGATTACATATTTTTGCTATCATGAACAGTGCTGCAGTGAACATTGATGAACATGATGTGCATGTGTTTCTGTATGGCAACTCTTATTTCTCTAGGATTTATTCCAAGAAGTAGGGTTGCTGAATCCTACAGTATTTCTAGTTCTAGCTTTTTAAGAAAGAGTCAAATTGATTTCAAAAGTAGTTGTTTCATTTTACAAGCTCACCAACAGTGGGCTTGTAAGGTGTTCCAGTCTCTCCACATCCTCTCCAATATATTTTCTTTCTTTCTTTATTTTTATTTTGTATTAATGTCAATCTTATTTGGGTAAAATCATATTTCCTTGTAGTTTTGATTTGCATTTCTCTAATGGCTAAAAATTGTTAGCATTTTCTTGTGTATCTGTCAGCTGCCTCTGCGTCTTCTTTGGTGAAGTGACTGTTCACATCCTTTGCTCATTTTTAGTTAGATTATTTGCATTTTTGTTGTTGAAGATTAGCAGTATCTTGTAGATGTTAGAGGTTAGATGCAAATTCATCTCAACAAATTTTATTTCCAAGTTTGCAGATTATCTTTTCACTCTTTTGGTGAAATTTTTGCATGAGTATATACGGTTGGATTTTAGGAGTTCTCAATTATCTATTTTTTTCTTCTAGTATTTGTACATTGCTAGTAATTTGTTTGTTTGTTTTTATTATGACTGAGTGAAAATATACATTTCCATATAAATTTACATGCCCACCTATGTGTCGCTTCCACTGCTCTCCCTGCCCAGTGACAGCACATTATTCCTCTCTGCTCCATACATTTCTCATCTTCCCAACAGTCTCCTTTCCCCTCCTCTCCACCCACTCCCCTTGCTCCAGCCAGAGGTCCACAGGATGATATCCGATAGATGCATAGAATCATAAAAGTGCATCCAATATATAGTGACTCTGCATCACCAAGTCCAATCCATTCGTGTCTGAAGAGTGGACCTTCATTATGATTTATGGGCAAGGGCAGCATCAGGGCCAGGGGACACGTTCCCAGGGGAACCCTGAAGCCACTGGACCATCAATTGTGGTCTTTTAGTGGAGATCTCAGGTGCACCCCTTTTTATTCTTGTGTTGCCAGTGAGACTCAACTTTGTGAGCTCCATCGTGGCTGTGACAGGTGGTGGCCGGGCACCATCCAGATCTTCTGGTCCCAAGTCGCTATAGGTACCCACTGATGCAGGTCTCTCTGTCTTCTCAGTTGTCTTTCCCCCATGTCAGTTTGGTCCTCAGAGAGCATCTGTTCCTGCTCAGTTAGGACCATTTGCTGTGCACTCGTATTGCACCTATGCAGCTTTTAAGACCACAGATGCCACTCACAAATGTGGGGTGCAGAGAGACCACTAAGCAATATGCTAGCTGTGCCAATTGGCCTCGATTTCGCCTAAGAGCATGGTCCCCTGTCCCCTGCCTGAGCTACTCTGACTTTGCAATATTGGGTTAAGATAGAAGGAATATTCAAGTTATGCTAAAGTCCACTTAATATTGTTCTTTTTTCTAATGTGTGCTATCATCGATTTCACCCAACCAAATTTCTAACAACTATCTAATCTAAACCCTCCCCCCTTGCTCTCTCTCCCTCCCCTCCCTGGCAGCCGTCACAGTCTTTTCTTCTATGCGTAAGTCTGTTTTAGAGTTTTTATCATAGGGATCTCATACAATATTTGCCCTTTTGTCTCTGACTACTTTCACTCAGCATAATGTCTTCCAGTTGAAATCAGATTATGAGATGTTTCCTGGAATCATCATTGTTCTTTATCATTGCTTTATCATGCTCCATTGATTATATATACCATAATTTATCTATCCATTCCGCTGTTGTTGGGCATCTGGGTTGATTCCACCTTTTTGCTATTGAGGACTGTGCTGTGATAAACATTCTGGTGCATGTGTCCATTGGTGTGAAAGGCCTTCATTCTGTGGGATATATTCCAAGTAGTGGAATTACTGGGTCAAATGGCATATCTATATCCACTTTTTTAGGGAAGCGCCAGATTGCTTTCCAAAGAGGCTGGACCATTTTGCAACGCCACCAACAGTGTCAGAGAGTTCCACTTTCTCCACAGCCTCTCCAGCATTTGTTGTTTTGTGTTTTTTGGATCATAGCCAACCTCGTTGGGGTGAGATGGTATCTCATTGTAGTTTTGGTTGGAATTTCTTTAATAACTAAAGATCATGAACACGTCCTCATATGTTTTTTGGCTGCCTGGATCTCCTCTTTAGTGAAATGTCTGTCCATCTCCTTTAGCCATTGCTTAATTGGATGATTTATCTTCTTCTTATTGATATTTTGTAGTACCTTATAGATTATGGAGATCAGGTGTCGGTCTGATACAGAGTTGCCAAATATTTCTTCCCAATCTGTAGGTGGCCTTTTAATTCTGTTAATAAATTCTTTGGATGAGCAAAAGTGTTTGATTCTTAATAGTTCCCATTTATCTATTTTCTCTTGTGTTCATTGTGGTTTCTTTGACAGATTTTGAAGTCTGTCTACATTGTGTATGAAAACTTCCATTGTTGTTTCTACGTTTTCTTGGATGAGCTTTATCATTTTAGATTTGATATTTAGGTCTTTATCAAATTTAAGTTGGTTTTTGTACAAGGTGTCATAGGTTCTTGTAGGAAGTGTTTTTGTTCTCATTGGAATCCATGAATTTCTTTATTTCATCCTTGATTTCTTCCATAACCCATGTTTTTTTGAGCAAGATGTTGTTCAGTTTCTAAGAGTTCCACTTTCTGTGTTTTTTCTGCTATTGATTTTGACTTTTATGGCTTTATGATCTGGTATAGATTTTGTTGAGAATTGCATTATGTCCTAACACAAGGTCAATTCTGGAGAATGTTCCATGTGCACTGGAGAAGAAGGTGTAGTTGTCTGCTGATGGGTAGAAAGTTGTGTATATATCAATGAGTTTTAGTTGGTTAATTGTGGCAATGAGGTCTTCTTCATCTTTACTAAGCTTTTTTCCAGATGATCTGTCCAGTATTGAGAGTGGAGTGTTGAAGTCTCCCACTATTATTGTTGACTAATCTAACTTTTTTATGAGTGCAGTCAGTGTTTCCTTGACATATTTAGATGCTCTGATACTAGGTGCATAGATATTTAATATAGTTAAGTCTTCATTGTGTACTGAACCTTTCAGCAGTAAATAGTGTCCATCTTTGTCCACAATGGTGGATTTTACATTGAAATTGATTTTGTCTGAGATTAGATTTGCCACACTTTCTCTTCTTTGTTCATTATTAGCTTGATATATATTCTTCCATCCTTTAATTTTCAGTTTGTTCCTATCTTTAAGTCTCAAGTGAGTTTCTTGTAGACAACATGTGGATGGGTCATGTCTTTTGATCTAAGATGTCGCTCGATGTCTCTTTATTGGAGCATTCAGTCCATTCACATTCAATGTAATTATTGATAGGTATATGTTCAGTGCTGCCATTGTGATATGTTTATTTTTGTGTTGATGTTATCTCTGTTGTTCTTATTAGTCTGTTCTGGGACACTCTTTTTTGTGAGTTGATTTTTCACCTTTTTCAGAGCTGGTTTTATAGTTGTTGAGACTCCTGTGCTAGATTTCTTGATATGGTATGTTGCATCTTTGTTGTGCTTTATGGCTGCCCCTGTGATCCCCCTTAATAAACTATATATAAGCCCCATTTTAATTACCACCCGTCTTGTCAACTTCCTCTCCTTCTCAAAGAACTATAAGGACTATAGTACATCCCTCTTTTTAATATGATGGCACCATACTTTTCATGATAATCACTGGATTGTTTCTTTCAGTATTAAAGTTGTGATTGAGTTTGGAGCCTTCTCTAACTGACTAGAATTCTGGATGATGTGTCCTCCTAAAACATAAAGTTAGTGGTTTTGTTCTTCTAAGCCAAAGCCAGGAACTTCTTTCAGTATTTCTTGTAGTTTTGGTTTGGTTTTTACAAAGTCTCTGAGTTTCTGTTTATCTGGGAATGTCTTCATTTCATTTTCATATTTGAAAGATAGTTTTGTAGGATATATTATTCTTGGTTGGAAGTTCTTCTCCTTCAAGTCTTTCAATGTGTCATGCCACCGTCTCCATGCCAGCATGATTTCTGCTGAGAAATCTGACAAAAGCCTACAGGGCTTCCCTCTGAATGTGAGCTTTGCTTTGTGTCTTGCTGCCTTTAAAAGTTGCTGCTTATGTTTCATTTTGTTAAGCTTGATTAGAATATGTCTTGGAGTCTTTCTTTTGAGATTTATATTGGGTGGCATACGATATGCATCGGGGATATGTATATTCTCTTCCTTCATGATTTCTGGAAAGTTTACTGTCAGCAGCTCAGTAATGATTCTCTCTGTGTTTTCAGGTGTTTCATCCTGTTCAGGGACTCCAATTAATCAAAGGTTGTTCCTCTTAATAGAGTCCCACACGCTTCTTCATTTTTCTTTTCTTTTTTCTGATTTGTCCTCATAGATGCTGGCATCATAGTTCTGTCTTCCAAGTCACAAATTCTGTTTTCCATTTGTTGCATTCTGTCTTCTTGGCTTTGAATGGAAGTTCCTATGTCTTTGATTTTGTTCTTCATCTATTGGATTTCAGAATACTGGTGTTCCATCAGATAGAACAGCTTGCTTAATTTTTCATTTTGTTCTGATCCATTTTATATAATGTCTAGAAGGGCTCTGTATATAATCCTTTTACATTCATCTTATGATGATTTCAGAAAAGTTTCTTCATCTGGAAAACTTGGTTGTTTTGTTTGGGAGCCTTCGGGAGCCATGGGTGATTTCTTGTTTGCCACAAGTGTCTGTTGCTTTTTGGGACCCATGTGAGTAAGTAGAGGCTGGGAGAGATACTATGAGGATGGACTGCAGATGTTCCTCTAGGCTGTCTTAAAACATAAAACAAAAGGTATCTGACCACTTCCCAAGTCCGTCAGGTTTTCAGGTGTAGAGGTCCCTCTTCCCAGCTGGCAAAGTAAGCATCTCTATATCCAACCCCAGATGATATGAACTAGTTCAAAATACAGCAATACTAGTGACCTGTTTACCTCTGCTGACAGTGCCTAGCCTTAGGCAACACTGTGTACACTACTGCTTTTCTCATAGAAAAGCCATCTCCTGTGGGCAGGATCCGGCTCCCAAGCTAAGAATTAGGTCCAACTGTGGCCATCATATATAAGAAGGCACCCTCCACATGGTCGACAGATAGAGGGGCTGAAGGTGTCGAGAGGTAGTGAGTCCTCCACCTCTGTTGCCAGGTCCCCACCATAGGTGACACTGTATAAACTACTGCTTTACTGTCAGAGAAGCGCTGTCCTGTTTGCAGGTGGTGGCTCCCAGGCTAAGAATTACACCTCGCTAAATTCTCTGTATCTAATATGGTGTCCCACAGACAGGCACTGCAGTTCCGTATGAACTGTGCTGTGGCAGAGATAAAAAGACAGGCCCAAAGTGGCTAGATGAACAGAGTCCTAAGCCTGGCTCTCAAAGTATGGCCATTTCGCCTGCCTGACCCACGAGAAGTGCGCCTGAGTCTAGCCACTAGGCAAGACCCAGCTCCACCTGCTGGCCAAGACAGAGGGAAAAAAAAGTCAAAATGGTACATTTACCTTCAGTCTGTGAGAGCCAGGGCTAGGTAGGGGAGGGAGTCAGTGAAAGAGAGGAGGTTTTTTTGTTCAGTGGTATGAAGTCCAATTTGACAGCCCTGTGCCATGTCCTGGGGGCTCACTAGGTGATCAGAAGGCTCCATTTGATTATCATTTCAGGTCTTGGTTTCCGGAGGGATATAAGGAGACGTGTGCTTAGTCCACCATCTTGACTCTACCTCCACTAGTAATGCTTTATACTGTTTGTGTCTTGTATTGGGGCTCCCAGCATTATCCTTATTTTTTTTGTCCATGATCTTTGTGATTTTAAAATTTGTTTTTATGTCTTTAATCCATTTTTAGTCAGCTTTTGCGTATGGTGTAAGATATGGTTCTTGATTCTTTTTTTGTAGATGTATATCTAAGTACGCCAACACTGTTACAAAGACTGTCTTTTTAACAGTTTACTGACTTTAGACCTTATTCAGATATCAGTTGCTTGTCTCACATACTTTGGATGCATTACCAAGAGAGACCAGTTCATGGAAAAGGACACCATGCTTGGAAAAGTAGAGTGTCAGTGCAATAGAGGGAGACACTCATAGAGACAGGTTGACACAGTGGCTGCAACAGTGGGCAGAGTTTCATTCACTTGTACATAGGGTTGCTAGGAATTGGAACCAACTTGAGGAAATGTATCAACATTAATAATGATGGTAACATATAAAGTGTTTTGAACTGCAATCGTAAATACTGTGTTTTATCTCTTCTATGTCTCACCGGGGACTCTTTGGAAACTCTCTGGGGCAATTCCACTCTGTCCTATAGGGTCAATATGAGTCAGAATCGACTCAACATCAGCGGGCTTATGTCTCACAAAACCTAGTAAAGTGATGCTATTATCTTTATTTCCATTTTACAGGTAAAGAAATGGGACAATCAGGTTTTGTAACTTTTCCAAGTGAATACAACAACTGAGTGGCAGAGACTAGATTTAAATACAAGCCGTCTGCTGTTTGAGGCTGTGTTCTTCACCATGCCTACCCTTCTCATCTCCCACTGTGTAGAGCACAAATCTCAACATAATGGACATGATCAAAGTATTTTTTATATAATTACTAAAAAATTATGAAATAAGTAATATTCCCTGATTTTTTAAGTGTCTTTTGTATCAGTTAAAAAAAAGAAAGAAAGAGAAAGCACACACACACACAATGAAACACCTTCTAATCTCTTGGTTTTGTGACTAAATTTGTCTCTTCCCATCCTTGCTCTTCCTTCCAGCAACACGAATAATTTTCCAAAAACCTAAACCCTTTTCTTACAACAGGTTTAATGAAAGCAGCAAAGCTAAAACATCTTGACAGTGTCAGTAAGCAATTAATCTCCAACAGTTCACCTACCAAGAAATGAACTTCAGAGCTAAATTCAGAATCACACATGGCTCTACATCCTAATTCTCTCCTGAAGGAGAAAGTCTACAAGCCCAAACAGAGCAGCATTGAAAATAGACAGAAATGATGCAGATAAAAACATAATTTTTCATCTGTGAAGAAGTATGATCATATTTTTATGGGAAAATAATAATTCTGATTATAGGATTTATTTGCTTAGTTTTTAGTCTCATTTTCACCCTCTGAAAAAATAGATTTAATGGTATTTGTGGGCATTGTAGGACTTAATTAAAGTTCATAAAACATGGGGAAAGCCTTTTTGTAATTACCTTGCCAGTCACCTTTGTCATTTAACTTTTCTCAAGGAGACTGTGCTGCTTATCAGTGGTAATACAGAAGAAAATCATGGAACACCATGGGAGGCAACTGTGGAAAACTATTTCATGCAGCAGTAAATAATTGGTAACATAAGTCAGTGCTTGGCAAGATGAAAGTCCAAGCTTAGAATTGTTCAAAAAATATAACAGCAGACTTTGTTACTTTTTTACTGTGTCAACTTCTGTCCTAACTCCCCTATAGTTTGTTTTAAAGACTGCAGTGCTAGAGTCATCTTTTAAAAATACAAGAATGACATTGCCCTTTTCTTTCTTCTCAAAACTCTCAAATATGTTCCATATCACTGAGAGTAAAAGCCAAAGGACTTATGAAAAGTCACCTCCAGGAATTTATTGTTTTTTGGCATTCTTTTACCTCTCTAACCCACGTCTCACTTCCTCCCAAACTGTTGCAGCCTCCTTGCTAAGCAGGAGCCCATCGGAGGGATTGTGCCCTGAATTTTTGTTGATCCTTGAAGATTCTTTTTGCAGATTTCTGCCTGGCTTTTTTCCCTTTATCTCCTTCAGGTTTTTTCACAAATGACGTTTTGGCAGAGATATCCTGTTTGACCACCATATTAAAAATGTGCCCAATTCTTTGTACTCTCTAATGCCCTTTCTGTTTAACTATCTCTACAATCTTTATTACCATAAGGCAGAGTATTGATTTGAGTTGTCTGTTTATTGTTTGTCTCTCTCTACTAGGTTGTGAACTCCATAAGCATAGGCACAATGAGTCTTTTTGTTTGTTGATTTATTCCCAGTACCTAGAAGATGTTTGTCATGAAGTTGATTTACTGAGGTAGGTACTTAATAAATAAATAAATAAAAAGGGAATATTTCAAATCTTAGTATGGAAATAAGACAGTGTGAAACACAGCCAATCATGCAAAGGCCATGAACAGTAGTTTTCCAGGGCGGGGGGGGAGGGGATGTTCTTATGCACCCACAGATAAGTCTTCATTTGATATCTTATTCATCTCTGTGTCAAAAAACTTGGCTATTAAATAATAGTTATAGTAATAGAAATAGTACAGGAAAAAAGGTTTATATTCCATAAAGTAGCATCAAAACTTAAGATCCTAGCTTTATTTTATTTTATTACTAGCACTTTGGCATTAGACTACACAGTCCTGTATCCCTATTCTCTGACTTTTTAATCCATGGCTCAAAAAAGAAAAAAACAAGAGGGAAGGAGAGAAGTGGAGACAGAGAAGAGATAGCAATATATAGAGAGAAGCTGAATTGTTGCTAGGTCCCATTGAGACAGTTCTGATCCATAGCTACTGTATGTACAAAGAAGAGGAGTGAATAGACACAGTAAATTAGAAACTTATAGGTTGAAAAAAATCACATTAAAAAGGAAGAGCTTTAGGTAAAACAATTCTCAATTTGATTTAATAATTGTTTCACCAATAGATAGAATATAATTTAGGTTTCATGATAATGAGCAACTATTCTTTATTGTTTAAATGATAAACAGAGTATTGCTTTTGATTGATTCTAGGTGCTACTTATTAAAAATTCAGAATGTAAAGAGACAACCAGGAAAATTTTGAAAGTATTTAAAATCATGTCACGTGAAGGTATGAAACAAATACAACAAAATTAAAAACAAGTAGAAAAGTGGGGGCACTAAATTTTCATTAAGTAAATACTAAGGCTAATAAAAATTCAGTGGCATCATTAGGGGTTTGTGGACCAAAATGACTGTATGCAAAATTTTCGTGCACTGTTTCAGCAGAAATTTATTATTTTTAATAAAAATATCCATGTAGATTTAACAGCAAAAACAGTTTTTTGGAAACCCAGCTTGCATGTATCAATATATTTACAAGCTAAAACTCTATGCTAATTTTTTTTCAAACCTTCTAATGCCCTTTGATAGAAGGAGCCCTGGCAGTACAGTGATTAAGAGCTGGGCTGCTAATCAGTTTAACAGTGGCAATCCACCAGATGCTCCTCCTTGAAAGCCCTACGGGACAATCCTATAGGGTCACTGTGAGTACATGGCTTCCTGTGCACGCACTATAAGCACACACTGCTGTGTTCGTTGCTGCAGATAGTTTTATAACCACTGATTTTATCAAATTTTTAATGTTTTTGAGACAGTATTGTAGTAATTACTATTAGTGAACCTATATTAATAAACTTTTTTGTGAATAAAGTAGTAATTAAGGGAAAAGGAGTGAGATACAGGAGGTATAATTTACAAGTAATGTTAGTAAAAACACATTACTAAGGATTCTGTATGATTTAGTGTGGGAGGTAGTCCATGTAAGGTGTGACACCGTGAGTAACTGCACTAGGACCGCTAACCCTGGTGATTTCACCAGATAAACTGACACTCTGTCATGCAGAAGATGGGCTAAACATCTTTTTATTTGTCACTAAATCAGCAGTTTGGGAGTGAAGATAAGATATAAATGCAGGAAAGAATTTGAATGTGAGAATTCCCCAGTTTGAAATAGTGTTCCAGGGAGGCAGTATACTGCTTATAACTGAGTATGTTTCATGTACAGACTGGTTAAGTACTATGTGAGGAAATTTTAAACAAGATTTTACACATTATAAAAAGGAATAAAACTTCTGGACTATTAATACCAGCTTTCAACTTTAAAATACAATGTATCTACAGAAAAATTGTGAATAGCCAGAGGTTAGTATCAAAGAAGAGTGCACTAAGCCGTGGTGAGATTGCTGGTGACTTGAGTAGAAGTAAGGTGATGATTCTTATATTAATTTTACATATTAAAGAATTAAAAAATTTTAAAATGGATATCAAATTCTACAAAATGTACTTTTCCTACAATTTTACTTTGGGGAATGTATTCTAAGTTACTACAAGATGTATAGTGAAGCATTGATCATGAAATACTGCAAACTATGTTATGTTTCTAAAGTGAATGGATAGCTTACAATACATACAAATATTTGATCGATATGTCAATACTGTATAAACATACTATTAAAATGTAATATCAGAAAATGGCACATAAAGATGCACACTTTATATATATTGTTAAAAGTATTTTAAAGATACATTAATATTTTAAATGTATAAATTTTGTTTGGTACAGTTAATTATTTTATTACAAAAATTAACATACATATTAATTCATTAAATAATGAGACATGCCTCTAAGGTGACACTCATAGCATCCATTTCATTTTTGTTTTCACATGCACACACAAATGCTTTGGAATAAGATGAAAAATATTTATTAAAATACTGATAGTGGTTTTCTTGGAATGTTACATTATGGAATTTTATTTCATTTTTTAATTTTTTATGATTTAAAATAGATCCTAGTAATTATGCTCAATTCAGTGAACTAGGACAGAGGCCAGTTGACTTATTATTTTCCTGTTGCCTTATCACATTTGATTGTTGAGCAAGTCATGTTCATGCTCTCTTCTAAATATTTCCAGAATTGCTATCCCTTCTTCATTGAACATTTCAAGTCTCCTAGTGTTCCTCCTGTGCCTAGATTTCTTCCCCTCAGCGATACCCTCAGTGTTAAATGTTAATGTGATATTTTGCTCTTTTTCCAAAATGTGCTGTGTGGGACGAAAAATAAGAAAAGGTCATGGACTTTGGTATTCTAAAGATGAAGCCAGAATAAAATCTCAGATTTATGCATTGATCAAAACTGTTCTTCTCTACCATACTTCTGGTAGTTTTTGCAGCTGATATCAATCAACTGATAGAGTCTGGGGGGCATTTTACAGGGATATAACAAAATTGTGTTCCAAAATTCTTGTTTATTTTCTCTATATTGGCATAATCAATACATATGTAAGACCTAAATACTGTCAAAGTCAAAAACTTTAAAATTTGTCACATTCGTAACACTTCTCAGCAGTTACAGACTCAGAAGGGATTAAAAAAAAAGCCAACCCATTGCCCTCAGGTTGATTCTGACTCGTAGCACCCTTATAGGACAGGGTAGAACTCTGTCACAGGACTTCCAATGAGTGGCTGGTGGATTTGAACTAGTAAATTTTTGATTAGCAGCTGAGCTCTTAATCTCTGCGCCACCAAGATTCAACAGACTCAGGGCTGTCAGGTAATTTTGTCCCTTTCCTATCTATTCAAGGCTGTGTATTCTACAATTCTATTATGTTTCCAAAATAGGTTAGTGAAGAAAATGAAGTGGCTTTCTTAAACCTTTAAGGACAACTTGATCTGGATATTTTGTTTCAGCATTATATTTAGTATCAAATTATCTAGAAAAAAGTTTTTAAAACAGATCAACTGGGATTAACACCTGGCTGTACTTCATGATCTCCTTCTTTCATTACTAGTTTCATGAAAACATTAGAACATAAAGATAAATCTTCATACTGAGTTTTACCAAAACATTTTTATGATAGGTTAAAAAGAAGCTGATTGTACCAAATATTTCACTTCTACACGTTCTTCATATTGCTTGCACTATTCTAAAATATTTTATTCACAGCTCTCCTGGAAGGAAATGTCTACAATTTTATGGTAGATTTTTATATGTCTGCTGTACTTGTAAGGAGTGAAATGAGTGGGTATTTACATTAATTTCTGAAGGTCATACTTAAGACAACCAAGCTAGGTTTTTTATAATTTCTGCCAACAGTAATATCAGAGAATGCACTGACATGTTCATCTTCCTTCTCTTTGCTTGCTTTGTTTAAAAATAATGCAATAAAGCCAATTTGTGAAACTCTCTCTTACAAGTAACAAGTGGCCCAGCAAGTATGTTTTGAAAGAAGGCTGGAAGATGAGCAACACCAGCCAAGAATTTCGTCAGGAAATACTTGTTGCTTGATATCTAATTTCAGTTCCAAAATAAAAATCTAAGCTTATTAATTTAATCAAAATATTAATTTGAAGAGGTAGTTTTCACCTTTTAATGGAATTTTATTTTATTGCTGTTTACAATAAACTTCAGAAACCACATGAAAAAGCTTTATGAACATCCATTGAAACCATAGCTATGTAGCTATGGTGTATGTGTGTATGTGGCTGATTCGGTAGTATTTCAGTTCTAATTATAATAACCACTTAGAGTATCAGGTGAAAGTCTCCATAGTCAGTCCAATGAGGCCATTAATTGTTGCTGGACATCTTTTATATGTAATTACATTAATGGGTTAATTGGATTGGCTATTTAGAAATTCTGTTGATATCACAATGGCTACAACTTGAAAACTAATGAAACAAACTATTTATTTTTGTGAATGGAAATGGCCTTTTTATATACATAAAAAATAAAACTCGAGATCTGTAGTTAACTAATTTAATTTACTAGTAAAAACTTATTGTTAATTACAATATATAAACAAAATAATTAACTCTCACTTCCTTTATTAGAGAATCTCTTTTACAAGTCTAATTTACTTTCTTACACATTTTACCTTGTCTGGCTTGAATTTAAGAAGACAAATATGGTTTCTGAATTTACCACTAAAAACAAAAACAAAAACAAACTCACTGCCATTGAGTTAATTGTAACTCATAGTGACCCTGTAGAATGGAATAAAATTGCTCCATAGAGTGTCCAAGGAGTGCCTAGCAGATTTGAACTGCTGACCTTTTGGTTAACAGACATAACCCTTAAGTCCTATGCCACTGTGATTTCCAAATTTACCACTAGTTTAACTAAAATGTACTTATGTGTAAGTTACTGAACATTTTTTTGCAAGTTTTTGTGTGAGTTATTGAATATTGGATATTTTTACAAGCACACCACACAAAGACACATGTACACACGATCAGCTCATACAAGCATTGAGACACAGAAGTTCCTTATTTATACTACACACAGATACTTAAAAATCATCACAGCCATATCACACACAGTCACTGTATTGACACCACACTCAGACACATACAAATAATCCATATCACACACACATACACACAGACACCTTCAAACATTTCATTCACACATAAAAAGATACACATACAAATGCTACCTCATACATAGACATACACACAGTTACCATATTCACACCACACAGATACAGTACACACACACACCACATCCATTCAATCACACACCATGGACAATCACAGGCATGATACACCACACACACAGATAAACACATAGACACAAATACCACCTCCACACCACACAGTCATGCCCGACTCACAAACACCACAACTACATACATCTACACATTCACACACATTCACACACACACACACACACACACACACACACAATCACACACACACTCACACACCAGCTATTATTTCAGTGATCAGTGGTCTCATACAAGGCCTTTGGTTGACCTGTCTCCAGTTATAGATTTTTAGCTGTTTTAGTTAGAATAAAAGGAAGTAGTCACCAATTCAATTTCCTATTTCCCATTTTAAAAAGTAAGGAATTAATGTCACAGTGAAGAAAAAAGAAATAATATACTGAGTAAAGATGAAACATATTTCATGAAGTGAGTTAATAAAAAAGACTGTAAAGACAAATGAGAAAGATCAGAGAAAGGTAAAACATTTGATCAGAAAAAGAAAAGAAATGGCTGTGAAACATAACAAGGTAGATACAGGAAGAGAGACAGGACTAAAGAAAGGAAATTCAGAGAGCACATTCTTCATTTTTTCTTCCTGCCAAAATTGCTTTCCTTCCTTGTAACAAGCTAGAATATTTGCAAATAGATTGAAGAGATATATATTCTCCTCTGGCTTTTTAAAATTGATTCTGACTCTCCTCCATTAAATTTTTAAATTTAATAATAAAAATTAACCTGGTAAGACTGAAGAGTGGGTGAAAATATAATTCAACCATCTGAGGTAATTTTGATGGTTCAGTAAAATTGCTCTTCCACTATCACTATCTCCAATCAACCTCCAGTACTAGGAACTTAGAAATAAACAACTTAAACTCTTTAATACTGTAAATAGATTAAAAAAAAAAAAAACTTTGTTATAGAACTCCTTGCCCTTATACTGAAAAATAAATAAACAAAAATCACATACACCCTAATGTCATATGAAACTTTTGCCAGATTTAGCTGGTAAAATAGTGTATTGATTATCAGAACTAATCTGCTGTCTATTATTTTATTGGATACGGGTCGCCAGAGAGCAGACGGATAAAGATGTTTTATTTCTTTCTCTCTCTCTCTCTTTTTTTTTTTCCTAAATATGCAACCATCTGGCCCAAACCTGAAACTTGTGGCAGGAGTCTTTTTACTTTTTTTTAATTAATTAATTAATTATTGTTATGACTGAGTGAAAGTGTACATTCCCATGTAAATTTACATGCCCACCTATATGCAGCTTCCACTGCTCTTGCTGCCCAGTGACAGCACACTATTCCTCTCTGCTCCATGATGGAGCTCACTAAGTTGAGTCTCCCTGGCAACACAAGAATAAAAAGGAGTCTTTTTAAAGGAGAAATATGAAAACATGAACAAGAATTATTTTCATGACTGTTACTGAGGAGTGCAACTCATTTCACATCTTGGTGGAGGGTTGGTTGAAAGATCTAAACTGACTGCACATTTCAGAAGTCTGTACTTTTAGATCTTGTCATGACTTATGTAAAAAGTGGAAATATGTGTCTTTTTCCTAGGAGAAATTTAAATTACTAAATATGGACTTCTTATTATCTAGTGTTTAATGGCATGGGTTTGAAACTAGAACAACATGGATCACTTGTCTGCTACACACTACTTGTGTGCCCCTTAGTCATTTAGCAATTTCTTTATTCAAATGGGGATTATAATGCAACTTCCTGAGAGCATAGGTTTCATGATTAGTGAGATTAGTAAACTTAAAAAAATTAGGACTGTGCTCTATTCTTTTAACTTATCAATAAATGTACACTACTATTACTTTAGAGGAAAATGTGGTTTTATGCTTTCGGAGAGACTGTAAAACTCTGTCAAAATTAGATTTCAATGACCATTCTCATGTCTATGGACCCAAATATTAACACTGAAGAAACTTTAAATAGCAATCAGTCAGCTTAAATTTCCACTTAAAATAAGTAGCTCCATATTAAAAAAATAAGAAGGAAAAGAAAGAAAAGGTTAAATAATCTGTGAAACCGTGTGTTGAATATAGGTGAGACCTAAAGTTGTAAGGTAATCAGATGAAGTGAATTCCAGAGTGTGCCAAAACCTTCTGAGGAGAGAGGGATGCATGGTAGGTTTGAACTTTGTCAGAGAATAAGAGAAAGAAGTTGTCTTAATTTTCTAGGGCTACTATTACAAAATATCACAAAGTGAGTAGCTTTAAAATACAGAAATTAATTTTCTCACAGTTATGGAGGCAAAGAAGTCCATATTTAGGGCACTGGTAGAACAGTACTCACTCTCTATTGGGTCTAGAGATCCTTCCTTGCTTCAGTTTGTACTAACCCCACTTGTTTCTTGGCATCCAATGCTATCTTCTTCTTGTGTGTGAGAGACTCTCATTCTCCCTTTGCATAAAACACCACTTAGAAAGAATTTAGATTAAGATTAGGATCCACCCTACTCTTGTGTGACTTAGCTTCAAATTCATATGCATGCAAACACACACACACACACACTCACATACCTATACATACTTACATGCCTGTATTCATAGTGTATGTGTGTGTGTGTGTACACATACATACTTGGAAAAATATGTATACATATATATACATATATATTTACAGCTATATATGTATATGTATATATATGTACACACATATATTTGGAAACTGTGATAGCGTAGTGATTAATAATTCTACTATTCTCCAAAAGGTCAGCAGTTTGAATCCAACAGCACTCCTTAGAAACTTATGGGGCAGTTCTAATCTGTGCCATAGGGTTGCTAAGAGATGGAAGCAACTCTACAGCAATGGGTTTGATTTCTTTATACATACGTATATAGGTGGTGGACTGAGAGAAATATACAGAGAGTGATTATTTTTTAACTTTATTGAAAATTCTTTTTTCTTAAGTTTTGTTTTTATTTGTTGTGGTTTAAATGAAAGTTTATAATTCAAGGCAGTATTAATACAAAAACTAATATATGCATTGTTGTGACTCTAGTTGTTCTCCCTAAAATGTGATGGAGAAATCCAGCTGATTTCTGTACGTTTATCTCATGTTCTGGTGCTTTGGTGAACTCTTAGATCTGGTCTTTTTGTGTGTGTTCTCCTGGTTCCCCTGAGCTGAGAACTCCACTTACCTTTCTCACTGCTTGTGCAACTAGCAGTGTAAGCCCACATAAATCACCCTTTCTAACTGAGCTGAGAACTCCACTTACCTTTCTCACTGCTTGTGCAACTAGCAGTGTAAGCCCACATAAATCACCCTTTCTAACTGGGTTCCCGATCTGAACACAGCTCTAACCACATGGTAACAGGGCATTGGAATTTCTAAGGCTGCAACAATCAAACTAGTTCACACAACCAGCCTATTTGGACACTTTAAAACATGTGTGTGTGTGAGAAAGAAAGAGAGAGAGAGAGAGAGAAACATATTTGTATATATAATCCCTCTACATAATAAGATCATTTTTAAAGAACCAAGAATGAATATCATCCTAAATTATGAGAATCTGAAAGCATTCCCTTTGAGAACAGGAACCAGACACCTTTGCCACCACTTTCATTCAACATGGAGCTAGAGGTTCTAGCTAGAGCAATTAGCATGGAAAAGAGATAAAGGAGACCTAAATTGTTAAGGGAGAAGTGGAAGTCTCTCTATTTGCATTTGATATGATCTTATATACAAATACCCTAAAGCATGTGCACATACACACACACACCTGCCATATAAATTAGAACACAGTAACCAAATACAAAAGCCAAGTGCCACTGAGTGGGAACTGAATATAAGTAAATTACAACTTTCTGATGGTTTGGAGACAACAGTCAATTTCAAATCATTTAAAGAAGCAGAACACTTTGGCTTCAGAAAACTCACACACACACAAAAAAAATCACAAAAATTTTCCAGATGAAGAGTTTTTGCAATTTTCAGAGGCAGAATACAAAAGAGTAATATTGAGAGTTCTTTAAGACATCAGGAAGGGGATTAGGACAAGTGCAGGAGAGTACACTAAAAAATGAAACAGTATGCAAGTAATACTTGAGAAATGGTAATCTGATATCCAGCAGATTAATGATACAATCAAAGAATTAGACAATCAGTAGAAAGCCAAAGGAGCAGAATTCAAGCAATGTGATACAGAATTACTGAGGCTGAAGACAAAGCAAATGACACCAACATGCTTGAGGAAAAATCAGATAAAATAATTTTTAAGAAAATGAAGAATCACTAAGACTTATGTGGGACTCTGTCAAGAGGAATAATTTATGAATAACTGGAGTTCTAGAATGGTGTTAGTAATAGAAGATACAGAGAGAACTGTTGAAGATGCATTAACAGAAAACTTCCATGATCTTGTGAAAGACGAGAAGATATCCATTCAAGATGCTTATCATACTCCACACAAGGTAGATCCCCAAAGAAAGACGTTAGGACATATTATAATCCTTATAAACATAATGAGAGGCTTTTAAAGGCGACTACAGATAAATAAAAACCTACAAAGCAGAGTTAATAAGACTAAATTTGGACTACTCAGCAAAACATACTCAGGCAAGAAGGCAATGGTATGATGCATACAAAGTCTCAAAGGAAAAAAGAATACCAACCAATAACTATATTCCCTGCAAAACTGTGTCTGAATTATGATGGTGAAACAAGCACGTTCATAGACAAACAGAAGTTTAAAGAAATTGCAAAAATCAAAGCAAAATTATAAGAAACATTGAAGGAAGTTCTTCAGTTAGAGAATCAATTGCAGCAGATGTAAAATTAAGGAAAAAATGCAGGACAGAGAATCCGCATATCAACATGGATATGGAAACAACAAAAATAAATCAAAGCTAAAATACAGTATGCAAATGATGACAACATAATGTCCGAAAGAGATCCTAAATGATGTATTCATAAATCTTTCACGTGGAGAGGAAGTCTGGATGATGCAAAGAAATTAAAGACTGCTTTAAATTCAGAACATTAGGGGTAAATATTAAGGTAACCACAAAGGAAATTAGCAATCCTATACAGCAAAATAAGAAACAAAATCAAGAAGCCATAGCAAACATAAAACAAACAACAATGAAAAAGTTGAAAAGAAAACTCATAATGAAAAACAACTCAATACAGAAAATTAAGTGGAACAAATAAGCTGTCAACAACACACAAAAAAGATACCAAAATGACAGCATTGAATTCAAACCTACCAATAATTTTATTGAATGTAAATGGGTTAAACACACTGATAAAGAGCCAAAAGTAGTAGAATGGGTTAACACACACACACGTACACATCTATACGTATGTTGTCTATAAGAGGCATACCTTAGACTTAAAGATTCTAACAAATTGAAACTCAAAGGATAGAAAAATGTATACAAGCCAGAAACATACAAAAAAGCAGGACTCAGGGGACATTGATGCCAACTGGCATAACTAAGCCTATTGCTAAGAGAGTTTTCTATACCCCATATTCATTAGTGGTGTCTGGGGTCTTAAAAGCTAGCAAGCTTCCATCTGAAGTACACCAAATCGTCCAAACTCAGCAGGAACAGATGATCACCAAGGGCAACAGCAACATGAGGGCAAAAGAGCCCAGAAGACAGACAGACCCACATGAATGGGTAACTATGTCAATATATGACCAGAAGAACCAGATGGTGCCTGGCCACTACCAATGACAGCCGTGATGGGGCTCACAATGTTGAGTCCCAGTGGCAACACAAGAAAAAAAGAGTGCATCCTAAGAACTCCACTAAAAGACCACAATTGATAGACAAAGGCCTGGGAGTTCCCCTGGGAGCATGGCCACTAGACCTGATGCTGTCCCTGATCATAGATCATTACTGAGATCAACTCTTTGCATCAGAATGGAACAGACTTGGGGACACAGAGTGACCACATGGTGTGTGCACTTCATGCTTCTATGCATCTATAGGATGTTGTCCTACTGGCCTCTTACTAGAGGGGAGTAGAGAGTGTAGACAGGAGGGTTCAGGAGATTGTTAAGAGCATATGACATGTATGGAAAGGAAAGGAGAAGTGTACTGTCACTGGGAAAGTAGAGCAGAGGGAACTGCAGATAGGCAGGCATGAAAATTTGAATTGTATTGTAAACTTTCATGCAATCACAATAATAATAATAATAATAATAAAGAGCAGGAGTGGCAAAAATACTTTAAAATAGACTAAAGTAAAATCCACTGTAGTGGACAAACAAGATCACTATATACAGATTAAATGTACAACACATCAGGAGACTATATCCATATTAATATTTACATACCCAACAACAGGGCTTTTAAGTTCATCAAATGAATTCTAACTGCATTAAAAACTCCACAATAATAACAGGAGACTTCAAAGCACCATTGAAATCCTGGGGGTATAGAGATTAAGTGCTATGGCTGCTAACTGAAAGGTCAGCAGTTCAAGTTTATGAGGCAATTCTACTCTGCTGTCAGTCGGAATCGACTTGATGCGCAGGTTTGGTTTGGGTTTTTAACCCACCACTTTTGGTAATGGACTTAACATCAGAAAGAAGCTCAATAAAGACTCAAAAGAGCTAAAATGCCACAATCAACAAACTTGACCTCATAAACATTTACAAGACATTTCTATCCACTATCAGATAAGTAAAACTTCTTTCCTGATGCTCATGGAACATTTTACAGAATAGACCAATGATATTAGTCCATGAAGCAAGCCTTAAAAAATAAAGCATTGAAACATTGCAAAGGGTCTTTTCATACCATAAAGCCATAAAAGTCAAAATCAACAGCAGAAGAAGCAGTGGAAAGAAATCAAAAACATGGAAAAAGAAATCAAACTTGCCCGACTCAATACTTCTGTTTTATAGAAGAAACCAAGGATGGAATCAAGAAATTCATAGAATCAAATAAGAACAACAACACATTCTACTGGAACCTATGGGACATGGCAAAAGTGGTGCTCAGAAGTCAATTCACCTCAATAAATGCGTACATTTAAAAAAAAGAAAGGGCCCAAATCCAAGCAATAATTCTACAACTCAAACAAGTAGAAACAGAGCAGTGCAAGAAACCCTGGAGGACTAGAAGAAAGTAAATAATAAAAATTAGAGCAGAACTAAGTGAATTAGAGAACAGAAAAACCATTGAAAGTGTTAACCAAAACAAAACCTGCTGTTTTGAAAGATAACAAAATCAATAAACCATTGGCCAAAATGACAAAAGAAAACAAGAGAACGACTCAAATAAGAAATAAGATGGGTGATATCACAACAGACCCGACTGAAGCTGAAAGAATCATAGCAGAATACCATGTAAAACTATACTCTAATGATAAATTTGAAAAGCTGAGGACATGAACAAGTTCTAGAAATACGCTACCTATCAAAACAAACACAAAAAGCAGGAAAATTTAATAAATCAATCACAAAATAAGAGATTGAAATGGTAACTTAAAAACTCCCACCAAAAAAAATCCTGGCCCAGACAGCATCACCAGAGAATTCTACCAAACTTTTAGAGAAGTGTTAATACCACTAATACTAAAAGTATTTGACAGCACAGCAAAGGATGGAACACTTCCAAAGTTAATCTATGAAGCTAGCATAACCCTGATATCAAAACCAGTAAAAGACAGGTAAGTGGGATAACACCATCAGGTAAGCAGGGTAACACCACCAGGTAGGGTGGGAGTAAGCAGCCCCCACTTGTCTGTCAGTGGAAACTTGCTTTTGGTGTGATGCAGGAAGCTACCCTGCTGGTATTTAAGTACCACCAGGGTCAACCATGGTAGGTAAGTTTCAGATGAGCTTCCAGACTAAGACAGACTAGGAAGAAGGACCCAGCAGTCTAGTTCTGAAAGGTATTAGTCAGAGAAAACCTTATGAGTAGCAGCTTAACATTGTCAGATATGGAGCTGGAAAGCAAACCCCCTAGGCTGGAAGGCATTCAGAAGATGACTGGGAAAGAGCTGCATCCTCAAAGTAGAGTCAATCTTAATAACAAGGATGGAGTAAGGCCTCTGGGATCTTCATTTGCTAATGTGGCACTTCTCAAAATGAGAAGAAACAGCTGCAAACATCCACTAACAATTGGAACATGGACTGTACGAAGTCCAAATCCAGGAAAACTGGAAATTGTCAAAAATGAAATAGAACACATAACTGACATCCTAGGCATTAGTGAGCTAAAATGGACCAGCTTGGGTCATTTTGAATCCAACAATCATATGGTCTACTATGCTGGGAATGAAAACTTGAAGAAGAACGGTGTTGCATTCATCATCAAAAAGAACATTTCAAGATCTATCCTGAAGTACAACGCTGTCAGAGATAGGATAGTATCCACATGCCTACAAGGATGGCCAGTTAATACAACTATTATTCAAATGTACACACCAACCACTAAGGCCAAAGATGAAGAGGCTGAAGATTTTTACCAGCTTCTGCAGTCTGAAATTGATCGAATATGCAATCAGGATGCATTGATAATTACTGGTGACTGGAATGCAAAAGTTGGAAACAAAGAAGAAGGATCAGTAGTTGGAAAATACAGCATTGGAGATAGAAGTAGTGCCAGAGATCACATGACAGAATTTGCAAGACTAATGACTTTTTCACTACAAATACCTTTTTAACCAACACAAACAGTGACTGCCCACATGGACCTCACCAGATACATACACAGGAACCAAATTGATTACATCTGTAGAAAAAAGACAATGGGAAAGCTTCATGTCAGCAGTCTGAACTAGTCTAACTGTGGCACAGATCATCAATTGCTCATATGCAAACTCAAATTGAAACTGAAGAAAACTAAAACAAGTCCACAAGAGCCAAAGTATGACCTTGAGTATATCCCTCCTAAGTTTAAAGACCATCTCAAGAACAGATCTGATGTGTTGATCTCTAATGATCGAAGACCAGACCAATTGTGGAATGACATCAAAGACATCTCCATGAAGAGAGCAAGAGGTCATTAAAAAGACAGGAAAGAAAGAAAAGACGAAATTGGATGTCAGAAGAGATTTTGAAACTTGCTCTTGAACATCGAGCAGCTAAAGCAAAAGTAAGGAATGGCCAAGTAAAACACCTAAACAGAAGATTTCAGAGAGCATCTCGAGAAGACAAAAGAACATATAATGACATGTGCAAAGAGCTGGAAATGGAAAACCACAAGGGAAGAACAATTTCTGCATTTCTCAAGCTGAAAGAACTGAAGAAAAAATTCAAGCCTTGAGTTTCAGTAGTGAAGGGTTATACAGGGAAGCTATTAAATGACTCAGAAAGCATCAAAAGAAGATGGTAGGAATACACAGGGTCGTTATACCAAAAGAACTGTTAGATGTTCAGCCATTTGAAGAGGTAGCATGTGACCAGGAACCAATAGTACTGAAGGAAGAAGTTGAAGCTGCATTGAAAGCACTGGCAAAAAACAAGGATGCTGGAATTGGTAAAGTATCAATTGAGATAATTCAACCAACAGACGCAGCGTTGGAAGTGCTCACTTGTCTATGCCAAGAAATTTGGGGGATAGCTACCTGGCCAACTGACTAGAAGGGATCCATATTTATGCCCATTCCGAAGAAAGGTGATCCAGCCGAATGCAGACATTCCTGACAATGTTGTTGATATCACACACAAGTAAAATTCTGCTCAAGATCATTCAAAAGTGACTACAACAATATACTGACAAGGAACTGCCAGAAATTCAAACTCTGTTCAGAAGACGAGGTAGAACCAAGGATATCATCACTTATGTCAGATGGGTCTTGGCTGAAAGCAAAGAATACCAGCAAGATGTTTACTTGTGTTTCATTGACTGTGCAAAAGCATTTAAGTGTGTGGATCATAATAAACTATGGCTAACATTGCAGAGAATGGGAATTCCAGAACACCTAATTGTGCTCTTAAGGATCTGTAAGGATCAAGAGACAGTCATGTGAACAGAACAAGGGGACACTGCATGGTTTAAAGTTAGGAAAGGTATGCATCAGGGTTGTATCCTGTCATCATAACTTCTTAATCTCTATGCCACACAAATAATCTGAGAAGCTAGATCATATGAAGAACAAGGCATCAGGATTGGAGGACGACACATTAACAGCTGGCGTTATGCACAAGACACCACCTTACTTGCTTCAAATGAAGAAAATCTGAGGCATTTACTAATGAGGAACAAGGACCACAGCTTTCAGTATGGACTGCACCTCAACATCAGGAAAACAAAAATCCTCACAACTGGACCAGAAAGCAACACTATCATAAATAGAGAAAGGATTGAGGTTGTCAAGGATTTCACTTTACTTGAGTCCACAATCAATGCCCTTGGAAGCAGCAGTAAAGAAATCAAAAGATGCATTGCACTGGGAAAGTCTGCTGCAAAGGACCTCTTCCAAGTATTAAAAGGTAAGGATGTCACCCTGAAGATTAAAATGCACCTGACCCAAGCCATGGTATTTTCAGTCGCATCATATGCATGCAAAAGCTTGACTGTGAACAAAGAAAATGGAAGAAGAATTGGTGTCTTTGAATTGTGGTGCTGGAGAAGAATGTTGAATGTACCATGGGCCACCCAAAGAACAAACAGATCTGTTCTGGAAAAAGTACAACCAGAGTGCTCCTTGGAAGCAAAGATGGCAAGACTGCATCTTACATACTTTGGACATGTTGTCAGGAAAGATCAGTCCGTAGAGAAGGACATCATGCTTGGTAGAGTGGCCAAGTGCCAAGTGCCGTCGAGTCAGATCCGGAGGGTCAGCAAAAAAGAAGGACACTCTCAATGAGAAGGATCAACACAGTGGCCACACCAATGGGCTTAAGCATAAAAACTATTGTGGATAAGGCACAAATCCAGGCAATGTTTCGTTCTGTTGTTCATAGGGTCACTATGAGTTGGAACTGACTCAACAACACATAACAACAACAACAACAACACACATTCATATTAAAAACTCTCCGAAAAATAAAAATAATGGAAACTCCACAACATAATAAGGGGAATTTTTGAAAAGACAATAGCCAACATCATCCTAAACAGAAAAAGTATGAAAAACATTCCCTTGAAAATAGGAACCAGACAAAAATTCTTCCTGTTACGGTTTTTATTCAACACTGTACTGGAGGTCCTAGCCCAAGCCATTAGGTAAGATAAAGAAATAAAGGGCAGCCAAACTGGTAAAGAAGTAAAAGTATCTCTATTTGCAGATGATATGATCATACACACAGAAAACCCTGAAGAATCCACAAAGAAGAGTTCAACAAAGGTTGAGGATAAAAGATAAGCATACATGTATCAAATGGATTCCTTTACACTAACAAGGAGACCATCAAAGAGGATATCACCAGTTGATACCATTCAGAATAATCCCCAAGAAGATTAAATGCTTACGAAAAAAATCTAACCTGGACATACATCACCTATACAAAGAAAATTACAAGACTCTATCATAACAAACAAAAGGAGACTTAACATACATGGAGAAATGTAACTTGCCCATGAAAAGGAAGACTCAACACCATAAAAATCTCTATCACACACAAAGTAAACTACAGACACAATGCAATCCCGCTACAAATTCCAATGGCATTTTGTAATGAGGTAGAGAAAAAAATCACTCACTTCATATGGAAAGGGATGGAGCCCTAGATATATAAACATTACTGAAGACGAACACAGTGGGAGGCCTCACATTACCAGACTGCTGAAGCTTTTACACAATAGTAAAAACATCCTGGTACTGGTACAAAAACAGATCCATATACCAGTGGAACAGAACTGAGAATTCAAATATAACGATATTTAGAATCCAAATAAAGCTGTGATCAGCTGACATTTGACAAAGGCCTAAAATCTGTAAACTGGAGAAAAGATGGTCTCTTCAGTAAATGGTGCTGGCAAAATTGAACATCCATCTGCAAAAAAATGAAACAAAACCCATATCTTACACCATACACAAAAATTAACTCAAACTGAATCAAAGACCTAAATATAAAATCTAAAACAATAAAGATCATAGAGAAAACATAGGACAATGCTTGGACCCCTAATATGTAGCATAAACAGAGTACAAAATATTACTAACAATGCATAAATGCCACAACAGAAAATAGATAACTGGGACCTCTTAAAAATCAAACACATGCTCATCCAAAGACTTCAACAAAAAAGTAAAAAGACTACCTACAGACTGGGATAATTAGCATTTATTCTCCATATTTTACAAGGTACTGCAAAACCTCAACAAGAAAAAGAAAATAACCCAATTAAATACTTGCAAAGGACATGAACAGGAACTTCACCAAAGAAGACACCCAGGCAGTTAACAGATACAGGAGGACGTGCTCACACTCATTAGCCATTTTAGCAATCCAAATCAAAACTATGGTGAGATAGTATCTCACCCCAATAAGGCTTTAATTAATACAAAATATCCCTACAAGATAATAAATTCTGGATAGACTGTGGCGAGACTGAACTCTTCCACACAGTTGGCTGGAATGTAAAATGGTACAACTACTTTGGAAATTAGTTTGGTGCTTTTTTAAGAAGGTAGAAATAGAAATAGCATATAATCCAGCTATCTCACTTCTTGGGATGTATCCTAGAGAAAAAAGTCCTGCACATTAATAGATACATATACACCAATATATATTGCAGCACTTTCCACAGTAGCTAAAAGATGGATTCAATGTTGCCCATCAACACATGAATGGAGAAACATACCATGGTATATTTCCACAATAGAATACTATGCAGTGATAAAGAGCAGTGATGATCTTGGGGAACATCTGATAACATGGAGCCATATGGAAGACATTATGATGAGTGAAACTAGTCAGTCTCGGAAAGACAAATATTGTGTAAGACCACTAGTACAGGGACACAAGAGAAAGTTTAAGCACAAATGATAATACGGTTTGACGGTTACAGTGGAGGGGAGGGAGGGAGAGGGTCTTCATAGATTAGATAATAGATGAGAATTGGGGTAGGTAAAAGGAGTGATGACACATAACAGAAGGGAGGTTAACGGTGATGGACTCATATACGGAAGGCTAAGAGGCTTCCTAATTACAACCCAACAGAATATCCCGGAAAGGGGTCTGAAAACCATGGTTTCAGGAGACATCTGGGTCATTTGGCATCACTTTTTTTTTTTTTTAATTCTTAAAGAAAATGCTGTTATTTTTTTATTTTTTTATCTTTTATTCTTAAAGAAAATGCCACTTTGGTTAGTAGCATTTGGAGTCTTAAAAGCTAACAAGCTGCCATCTAAGTAGCATCAGTTAGTTCCAGTCTACTTGGAGCAGAGGAGAACAAAGGATGTAAAAAATATGGAAAAAATATGAGACTAGGATACAAAGGGGCCATATGATCAGGAAGCTACATCAGCATGAGACCAGAAGTACTAGCTAGCACCTGTCTAACACCAGTGACTTCCCCGATAGGAGACACAATTTAGAGTCCCTGTCTTCATGGGAGAAAAATGGGGGTGCAGAACTAGAACTCTGTTAGAAGATCAGAACTGATGTTCTGACAGCCCAAAGGGTCTCTGGAAGACCTGGCTCCTGGACTCTCCATTAGAGCAGAACTGAAACAAGTCCCAAAGCCAACTCTTCACACAAAGTTTGGACTAGAGTATAAGACATAAAATGATACTGGTGAAGAGTATGCTTCTTGACTTAAGCATGTGAATGAGATTACATGGGCATCTCCTGCCTGGAGGCAAGTTTAGAAGGCAGAAAGGGACAGGAGCTGGTTGAGACGATATGGGAAATACACGGTGGAGAAAAGGAGTGTGCTGTCATAGCGTGGGAAGGGTAACTACGTCACAGAACAGTGTGTGTGTAACTTTCTGAATGTCAAATTGACCCAGATGTAAACTTTCACTTAAAGCACAGTAAAAAAAAGTTTAGTTGTGTTTCATGGTTTGCTATATGTGTTTTCATTATATATTTCATTAGACTTATGTTTATGTACTTCATTTTTGCTGATGATTTTGTAATTCTAGATGGACATTTGGTATAGCTTGTTGCAGTTTTTTCCAAATGTGTTTGGTTGCTCACTTGTGAAAATTTCTGGGCCTGTTGATTTCTCTTTTAGAATCTTGTAAATTAGTAATGCATTTCTTTATATACATATATACATCCACATACATGGGAGCTCCAGTGGCACAGTGATTAAGCTTTCATCTGCCAACCTTCTCTCTGTTCTGTAGTGGTTTGAGTCTTTCAAAGAATCAGTTCTTTTCATCTCAATTATAAAAATGGTTGGCATACAGGGTTTTTTGTGTGTGTATGTGGGGTCATTTATTTTATTCTCATATATTATACTACATCCATCTAGGCTAAGAAACAATTTTCCAATTTTAAAATAGTCCTCATTTTCAAGATAACTCATGAATAAAAAAGGACAAAGTGGAAATAATCATACAGGAAGTTTCACATACATGAGTTTGATATAAGATCACAATTTATCAAATAAATTTATTCTTTCTACTACTTCTCTTGATTCAAATCCAAATACATATTAAGTAATGAATTAATTGTTTTCTAGCATAAATGCTAATAATAATTACATTACATATAGCAGTTGCTTATGGGTGATATTCATTGCTATCAAGTTGATTCCAACTCATAAGACAAAGTAGACCTGCACCACAGAGTTTCCAAAGAGCTCATGGTCGATTCAAACTGCTCACCTTTTGGTCAGCAGCCATAGCACTTAACCACTGTACTACCTGGGTTGTGGGCTATACGAATGCTAACTTCCACTAAAGTGGGCCCTAGGTTTTGTTTCTTTGTTTATGTGTTTACAAAAAATGGAGATTACACACTTGTCAATTCAACATTTGTCACTTATAAAATTCACCGAAAACAATCACATTAATCAAACTGTGAAACCATCACAGTTTCTGTCTGTCAGAACAAATACTCAGTGATAGCTAAACAAAGATTTGCCCACAGAAGATTTTAAGTATTTATTTGTTTTCCTTTTATTCTCCATGGATTTAGTAGTTCTCTTAGTTATCTAGTGCTAATATAACAAAAATACCACAAGCGGATGGCTTTAACAAAAAAAAGAAAATATTTTCTCACAATTTAGAAGGCGAGATATCTGAATTCATGATGGGAGCTCCAAGGGAATGCTTTGTTTCTCCATGTTGCCTCTGGGGAAGATCCTTGTCATCAATTCTTCTCCTGAGTCTAGGAACTTCTCAGAACAGCTTTCTACACCAAAGGATGTACTTTTCTCTTAGACCTTCATTCTTGGTGGTAAAAGCTTCCTCTGTTCATTCTCTCTTTTATATCTCAAAAGATACTGACTCAAGATATAACCTAATCCTGTAGACTGAATCGTGCTCTAAACCCTCTTCTTTAACATTATAGAAATCAGGATTTACAGTACACAGCAAAATCCTATCAGATGACAAAATGCTGAACAACCATAAAGTGCTGAAAATCACGCCTATTCAATGTGATGCACATTTTGGGGAGTCATACTGTAACCCATACAGTAGTCATTTCAGATATGATGTTTTGTGTCTTTTTTTCCTCCTCTTTGGAAAGATTGACTAGAGCTTTCTCTATTTTATTTATTTGTTTTATAGGAACCTGATTATCTATTTTATTTTCCTGTTTTCAAGTTCACTGATTTCTGGTGCAATTTTTGTTATATTTTTCTTCTGCCTGCCTTTGTATTGAATTGATCTTATTTCTCTAGTTTCTTATAATAGAAACTTAAGATATTGACATTATATATTTTGTCTCCACTAACATGTATGTTGACACTGTGAATTGCCCTCTAAACAGTGGCTTTACTGTACCCCACAAATTTAGATGTCTTATTTCTTATTTGCCTTTATTTAAAAATTTATTTGTTTTAGTTTATGAGCTATTTCTCTGACCCATGTGTTAATCAGAAGTGTGTTGTTTAATTTCCAAATACATAAGGATTTTCAAAATACCATTCTGTTATTGATTTCAAGTTTAATTCCATTGTTTTCTGAAAGCATACTTTGTATGATCTCTGTAACTTTTAAATTTAGTAAGGTGAATGCTATGGACCACAATTTGGTCATAGCAAATTGAAAAGAATGTTTAATGTGCTCTTATTAGATCGATTCTGTAAACACCAAATGGATCGAGTTCATTGATATGCTATTCATGTCAGCAAAGTTCTTACTGATTTTCTACCTACTTTATCTATTAAGTACTGACATGTGGATATGACTATTTTATCCTTTCAGTTCTATCAGTTTTTCTCATATATTTTACACTGCTATTAGCTACCTACATATGTAAAGTTGTTATGTCTTCTTCAAGATTTGACTTTTAGAATACAATAACCAAACACCTGTTGTCACTAAGTACATTCCAACTCATAGCAACCCTACAAAACAGGGTAGAACTGCCTCATAGACTTTCCAAGAAACAGCAAGTAAACTAGAACTGTTGATCTTTTCTTAGTAGCCAAACATTTAACCACTATGCAATGCTTTCTCTATTCCTGCAAGAATCATACAGAATTCAGTCTTCAGACCTCCCCTGGAAGGATTCCTGAGGGAGAAGTCCATGGATTTGTGTCCCCTACTTAAACAGTTTCCAACTCTTCAGCTATTCTGCACTCAACTCCTAGCATTTCATGTAACCTCCATTTAGTGTTTTTACCAGTTTAGGTTCTAGCATCTTTTATTTCAAGTAAGCAGATGTTGGCTATAGAGTAACCTGTCTCTTCAGGTTTTTTGGTGAAAGTTGACCCTGAAAATTTGATTCCCTGGTAGTTCCAAGAAAACCACTGATTTAAGTCATGAGTTTAAGTTTCTCCTGCATTTTGTTGTTGTTATTGTCTAAGGTTTCTAATTCTAAGGCCTTCAGACGGCAGAGCTGAAACTGCAAATTTCTGACTTAAGTGTAATATAGATCAAAATTTCAGTGAAATCACTAAAAATTAGGAAAACGAAACAAACCTTTCTGTAATTTTCAAAAAGTTAACATTGTGGTCTGACTCTTAAAATCTATTTCTAGAGAAGATTTTTTAAATTAAACCCAAAAGTTGTAATGATAATTTGAAAACTCTGATGCTAGTAATAGTGTGCTTATTTGAGGAAAATGGTGATAGTTTCTCTGAATTGCAATCACCGATTTAATAAATTGCTACTCTACTGTGCAAATAAGATCCTAGTGGTCTGAAAGAGTTAGTGCACCTCTTTTAGAGAAGGGCATTTTTTTCCATTTTAATAGTAAAAATAGGCTTCCACATCTCTCCTCTGGAAAAACACACAAAAAAAGATAATAAGTCATAAATAAACAGTTGGCTGGCATACAAAAATGTTGGGTAAAGGGAAAAATAATCAATTCAAATTTACATAAATACTTCTCAGAAGAGAAAAGTCAATCAGTTATCTTGCTCAATTATACACATATGCTGAAACAAGCATAAAATACAATTAGCTTTTTACCTACTTTTAGAAATTACTAGGCAATAGGATTCATGTTTGCAGAATGGTTTACACCACTGTTTGTGATTCTGTTCTATCATACTTTTATATTTGCCTCTAATATTTTGTTTTTAAATGAAAGTCTTACAGGCTTGTATTATTCAAGCATAGAACACGAAGAGAAAAGGTCTGTTAGAAATACTCATCAGTCAAATCCCAACTCTGCTACTAAAGTTAGAACTGACATTGAAAGTATTATTTTTCTTTCTGGAACTTTAGTTGACTCACTATCTGAGAATCAGAGATGAATAACCTATAATATGTGTGTATCAAAACCCTTATACATGGAAAGCTGAAAAATCATGTAATCTATGGCTTCATCAAGTGAAATGCATTTTTGTTCATTACAAACAAAGTCATTTTGAGAACAGAATAAAATATTTTTAGCTTTGGTAAGCTAAGACATAGAATGCCTGAAAATCCTAGTTATTAAATGCAAAGTATTTTTCATTACATACAATAAAACTGCAAGAAACAAAAGGAGTAAATTTCTAGCAGTGTGATGAGTATGAGGAAAAACTACATCAAATAAGAAATTGAGCCATATGAAATTGTCTACTTTATTGTATTTCAACTGTGCCATTGGTAGTTTCATGTTGTTTAACTTATTATCCATCATGGATTCTAGTACATAAATGCTCTTAAAATAATGTTATCAAAACCTAAAACAAACTCTTTGGCATTAAATTGATTCTGACTCGTAGATAGCCTATAACACAGAACAGAACTGCCCCACAGGGTTTCCATGGCTGTAATCTTTATAGTAACAGTCTGCCACATCTTATTTCAGCAGATCAGCTGATTGGTGTGAAATCCCAGCGTTTTGGTTAGTAGCCAAGTTCTTAAGCCCTGCTCCCCCGGGGCTCCTTAAATCAATGGTAGCCAATATTATTTTGCACATGCACATGCAGCTCTCATTAAATAATCAAGTGAGGGTTGATATGGAAGAAATGGATTGTCTCACTCACCTAGTGCCGCTATGACAGAAACACCACAAATGAGTGACTTCAAGAAATAAATTCAGGAAAATGGAGCCAAGATGGTGGACTAGACACACATCTCCTCAGTTCCCTCTGAAAACAAAGGCCAAGACTAATAATTCAGTGGAACACTCTGGAGACACTCAGGGAGCCACAGTATATGCCATGGAGTTGGCAGATTGGATTACATGTTGCTAAATGGGAAACTGTAACTCTCTGACAAGGCAGAGCATGCTGAATTCTACTCCTGCTGGCTCACTGCTTTGGTAGACTCCAGGTATTGACACTTTTTTCTTTTCTTTTCTTTTATCTTTTTTGATATCTGGGAGGTGAGGAATGGTATCAGCTGGTAAATACACTGAACTTCAGTCCTAAAGTAAACAGTAAACAGTGCAGCTAAGAGACAATGCATGGAATAGCTACATTTTGAGAGCTTGGCTTCTGACTGAGGGTAGCACTGCCCCCAGTCCTCTCTTTCCTGAGCTTCACCATAGATTCTGCTGTTTTACTGCAGGGAAGGCAGCTTGGCTGGGATGCCATCTTGGTTGGCTGGGAGGCAAAGCCACCAAACCAGAGGCCTCAGCAGGGCACAATCCACAATCTGAGAAGCAGTGTCACTCCAGAAAGCACTTTTCTAGCAGAAAGACTGTTTTTAGTACAGTGTTACCTTATAGGTACAGCCAGCCTCAGGATGGCAGCAAGACTATAACCCCTCCCTAACTGAACTATGTCATACCATCTGAGGATGGCTGAAGAGTTGTTTCTGTTGTCAGTCAGTAGGTGGGCCCAGCCACACTAGATGGTCTGACTGATCTCAGCAGCTGTCGGTCAGCTCCCAGCTTCTTAAAATAAGACTACTTGGAGAAATAACTGCTGAGTAGCCCAGCAACATCTTCCCCAGCCTTCACTGACCTACATCATAGGGCAAGTTGATACCCCCCCCACCCCAGTGTACTCCATAAGTAGGGATCCATTTTTGACAGCCAAGAGATGGAGCCTCCCACACCAGGGAGTCTACTGGGGCCAGTCATTGAAGTACAAAAAGGCAGCTGGTGACCAAGTTCCCTCTCAGTACTATGCCTCAGCTCCTGTTGAGGTAACACTAGAGGAGCTAAACAGCCTCTACAAGGCTAGAAAGCAACAGTCTATCTCTAACCATTTAAAGAAAGCTCACCATGGCTCCAGAAAAATCCAAAATTAAAAATTAAAAAACTTTCCAGATGAATAAGCTTTCTGAAACTACAGGAGGTTGAGTGCAAAAGAATTATACAAAGACTCCTCCTAGAGATTAAACAAAATGTAGCAGAGCAAAACAAAAAATTAAACAAGCTGTTTGAACTGATGGTACTTGAATGATCTGAAATCCAACAGATCAATAACAAACTACAGAATTAGGCAATTACATTTAAAGCCAAAAGAGCAGAAACGAGGAGACAGAAGTCAGACTTAGTGGTTTAAGGCAGAGCAATGAGTATTTACAAAGAGAAATCAGAGAAAAGAAATAATAAAAATGAAGAGGCATTTAGAAACGTGGGGCTCTATTAAGAGGAATAACCAACAATTAATTGGAGTTCCTGAATGGGAAAGGTAGCTTAAAACACAGAAAGAACTGTTGTTGAGATGCTGACAGAAAATTTCCCTGAAATAATGAATGAAAACAGCATAGACATCCAAGACATATCAAAATCAAGCTTAACAAAATGAAACATAAAACAGATTCTCTTAAAGACAGCAAGGCTCAAAGCAAAGCTAACATTCAGAGGGAAACCCTGTAGACTTTCGTCTGACTTCTTGGTAAACAATGTTGACAAGGAGATAGTGGGATAACACATTCAAAGCCTTGAAGGAGAAGAACTTCCAACCAAGTATTATATATCCTGCAAAACTGTCTGTCAAATACGAAGATGAAAGTAAGACATTTGCAGATAAACAGAAGCTTAGATACTCTGTTAAAACCAAACCAAAACTACAAGAAATACTGAAAGAAGCTCTTTGCTTAGAAAAACAAAACCATTAAGTGTATATTTAAGGAAGCGATGCAGGTCACAGCATCCAGAAACCAATTCAGTTAGAGAAGTCACAAAACTCGATCATAGCTACAATATTAAAAGAAGGGAACCAATGATCATATCATGAAAATGATAACATCATCATACTAAAAAGAGTGATATGCTACACTAGTTATACTCCTTCCAGATGGAGAGGAAGTTAAAAAGATATGCAGATGTTAAAACTGGGTTTAAACTTGGAATATTAATGAGGACTATAGGGGTAGTTCCAAAGCACATAAACAATGTAAAATACTAAAATAAGAAATGTAATACAGGAGTCTCAACAACCAAAAAACTAACACTGAAAAAGGGGAAAAGTCAACCAATAAAGAAGCAGAACAAAATATTAAGAAAAATATAGAAAACACCAACACAAAAATAAATAGATCAAAATGACAGCACTAAACATTTACTTATCAATAATTACACTGAATGTAAATGGAATGAATGCTCCAGTAGAAAGACAAGTGACATCTTGGATCAAAAGACATGACCCACCTAGAAACACACTTTAGACTCAAAGATACAAACAAATTGAAAATTAAAGGATGGATTAACATATACTAAGCTAACAATATTCAAACAAGAGCAGATGTGAAAATACTAATCTTAGATAAAATAGATTTTAACACAAAATCTGCCATCACGGACACGGATGGTCACTATTTATTGCTGAAAGGTTCGATACATATGTAGAACATAACAATATTAAATATTTATGCCCTCAATACCAGAGCATCTATACATATATCAAATAAACACTGACTACATTGAAAAATGAGGTAGATCACTCCATAATAATAGTTGGAGACTTTAACACTTCACTTTCAGAAGATCTTATTGCAACAATTAACCAACTAGATCTCACTGATATATACAGAACTTTTTATCCATCAACAGATAAGGATGCCTTCTTCCCAAGTGCAAATGGAACACATTCCAGAATAGACCATGTATTAGGACATAAAGCAAATCTCAACAAAATCCAGACCATTGAATTATTGCAAAGTATCTTCTCAGACCATCAGCCATAAAAGTTGAAATCAATAGTAGAAGAAAAACGTAGGGAGGAACCTTAACTCCCTGAAACGGAACAATATCTTGCTGAAAAAGCCATGGGTCATAGAAGAAATCAAGGATGAGGTATAGAAATTAATGGAATCAAATGAGAATGAAAACACATCTTACCAGGATCTATGGGATACAGCCAAAGCAGTTCTCAGAGGTCCATCTATCTCTATAAAGGCACACATCTGGAATAAAAAAGGACTCAAATCAAAGGATTAACTCTACAGCTTGAACAAGTAGAAAGAGAACAACTGAGGAACCCCTCAGGCACCAGAAGAAAACAGATATTAAGATTAGAACAGAATTAAATGAATTAGAGAATAGAAGAACAATTAAAAAACTTAACAAAACCAAAAGCTGCTTCTTTGGCAAGATCAGCAAAATTGACAAACCATCAGCTAAACTTATCAAAGAAAAACAGAAGAGGAAACAAATAACCTGAAAAAGAAATAAGACAGGAGATGTCAAAACAGGCCCAACTGAAATCAAAAGTATTATAACAGAATACTAAGGGATTTGAAAACCTAGAGGAAATGGACAAATTTCTAGATTCATATCATCTACCAAAATTATCATAAGGAGAAGTAGAACAACTTAATATACCCATTACAAAGGTAGAGATTGAAAAGTCATCAAAAAACTGCCAAGCAGAAGAAGTCCTGGCCCAGATCACTTCACTAGAGAATTCTACCAAAGTTTTGGAGAAGGGTTAACACCAGCACTACTGACACTATTTCACAACATAAAAAGGGATGGAGTACTCCCAAATTCATTCTTTGAAGCCTGCATGGACCTGCTACCAAAGCCAGCGAAAAATCCCACAAAAAAGGAAAATTACCAACCAGTATCATTCATGAAACTAGAAGCAAAAGCCTGCAACGAAATTCTTGCCAACAGAATTCAACAACATATCCAAAATGTAATTCATCATGACCAAGTTGGATTCATACTAGGGATGCAGGGCTGGTTCAACATCAGAAAAAAAATAATGTGACCAACCCTAAAAATAGCAGAAAGGGTAAGAATCATCTGATTTTGTCAACTGATGCAGAAAGGCATTTGACAAAGTCCAACACCCATTCATGCTAAATACTCTCAGCAAAATTGGCATAAAAGGGAAATTTCTCAAAGAGATAAGAGTCAGCTGTGCAAAGCCAACTGCCTAAATCATCCTGAATGGAGAGAGACTGAAAGAATTTCCATTTAGAATGGGTACTAGACAGGATGCCCACTCTCACCACTTCTATTCAACATTGTGCTAGAAGTACTGGCCAGTGCCATTAGACAAGACAAAGAAATAAAAGGAATCCGCATTGGCAAAGAAGAAGTAAAAAAAATCTCCCTATTGCAAATGATATGATTGTATATGCAGAGAATCCTAAAGAATCCTTATGTAAACTACTGGAACTAATAGAAGAGTTCAGCAAAGTATCAGGATATGAAATAAATGTAAGCGAATCAGTAAGATTTCTTTATACCAACAAAGAGATCATTCAAGGAAGAAATCACCAAATCAATACCATTTACTATAGCCCCCAAGAAGATAAAACACCTAGGAAGAAATCTAACTAGAGAAATCAGAGACCTATACAAAGAGAACTACAAGACCATACTACAAGAAACCAAAAGATGCATACACAAATGGAGAAACCTACCCTGCTCATGGATAGGAAGACTTAACACTGTAAAAGCTTCTGTTTTAACCAAAGCGATTTACACTTACAATGCAATCCAAATACAAATTCCAGTGTCCTTTTTTAATGAGGTGGAGAAACAAATCATCAACTTTGTTTGGAAAAGGAAGAAACCCTGGATAAGCAAAGCACTGCTGAAGAAGAGCAACCCAGTGGGAGACCTCACACTGTCCAACCTTAGAACCTATTATACTGCCACAGTAGTCAAAACAGCCTGGTACTAGTACAACAAGAGAAATATAGACCCATGGAACAGAGTTGAAACCCTAGAGATGCCACCATCCTCCTATGAACAGTTGATATTCAACAAAGGCCCTAATTTTGTAAACTGGGGTACAAACAGTCTCTTTAACAAATGGTGTTGGCAAAATAGAATATCTGTCTGCAAAAAATTGAAACAAGACCCATATTTCACACCTTACAAAAAAACAAACTCAAACTGGATAAAAGACATAAATATCAAACCTAAAATGATAAAGATCATGCAAGAAAAAAACAGTGTAAACAGTGAAAGCTTAATACACAGCTTTAGCAGACTTCAAAACCTGACAGACAAAGCGCAATCATCAAGAGGAGAAAATAAATACACAGAAATTACTAAGATTCAAACATTTTTGCTCATCCAAAGACTTTATCAAAAGAATTAAAAGGCCGTCTGGAGAATAGGAAAAATATTTGGCAACTACAAGTCAGGTTGACGTATGATCTCTGTAATCTACAAGGCACTGTAAAATATTGCAAGAAAAAGGTAAATAACCCAATTAAGCAATTGTCAAAGGAGATGGACAGACACTTCACCAAAGACGACATCTAAGTGACCAAAACACACAGGAGGAAATGCTCATGATCATTAGCTATTGGAGAAATCCAAATCAAAACTACAGTGAAATATCATCTCACCAAACAAGGTTGGCCATGATTGAAAAAACACAAAACAACAAATTCTGGTGAGGCTTTGGAGAGACTGGAAGTCTCCTACACTGCTGGTGATTTTGCAGAACGGTTCCACCTCTTTGGAAAGCAATCTGGTGCTTTCTAAAAAGCTGGAAATAGATACACCATTTGACCCAGTAATCCCACTGCTATGAATTTACTCTATAGAATCAAGGGCAGTCACACAAGCAGATACATGCACATGATTGTTTACTGCAGAACAATCCACAATAATTAAAAGATGGAATCAACCCAGATGTCCAACAGTAGAAGAACGGATAAACAAATCATGGTATATATACGTAATGGAACACTGCAATGGTAAAGAACAATGATGATTTTAGGAAGCATCTCGTAACCTGGTTTCAATTGGAAGACATAATACTGAGTGAAATCAGTCAGTGTCACAAGGGCAAATACTGCATGAGACCCCTACTACAGGGACTTAAAAATAGAAGAAAAGACTCTTTGATGGCTGCAAGGGAGAGGAGAGGGAGAGAAGTCAGCTCATAGGTAAGATAGTTGATAGAAATTTTGCTGGGTGAAAGCAGTGACAGCACACAGTAGAAAGAAGATCAACTTAACTGGACTTCAATATAAACTGAAAATTCTTCTAATCTTAACCCAGTACTGCAAGGATAGAGTAGGAGGGACAGAGTTCTGGGGATCACACTTTCAAGTGACACTGGCATAACTACTATATTGCTAAGGGAGTCTTCTGCAACTCCCATTGGTGAGTGGCATCTGGGGACTTAAACGTAGCAACCTGCCATCTGAGGTACACCAAATGGTCCCAACTCATTCACAACAGACGATCACTGAGAACAACAATGACACAAGGGAAAAAGAGTACCAGAGGCAGAAACACTTGTGTGAATGGGTGGCTGTATCAATGTGTGACCAGAAAAACTAGATGGTGCCCAGCCACCACCAAAGACAGCCGTGATGGGGCACACAATGTCAAGTACTAGTAGCAACATGAGAAAAAGAGGAGTGAACCTCAAGAACTCCACTAAAAGATCATAATTTATTGTCCAATGGCCTGGGCATTCTGTCCCTGACCAGAAAACTTTACTGAAGTCAATGCTTTGGACAGGAACGGATTGGACTCAGGGACACAATGTAACCATTTGGTGTGTGTACATTATGGTCCTATGCATCTATAGGATGCTGTCCTACTAGCTTCTTACTAGAAGGTAGAAGAGGGTGAAAAGGAGGTGCAGCAGATTGTTAAGAGGATATGACATGTATGGAACGAAAAGGATGAGTGTTCTGTCACCGAGCAAGGAGAGCAGAAGGCGCTGAAGACACACAGGCATGTAAATTTACTTTGAACTGTATACTTTCACTTAATCACAATAAAAAAAAAATTCTGTTAGAATTTAGGAGGCTAGAAGTATGAATTCAGAGCACCAGTTCTAAGGAAAGTCTCTCTGTCCACTCTGAGGAACCACCCCTGGTGAACATGTGACATGTATCTTCCCTTCCATTTGTGCTTATTTTCTTGTTTTTTAATCTGTTCTGAAACAAACTGACTTAAGAAAACAGTCTCCATTAATATTGATTCATTAACATAAAAAAGAAAGAAAAAACCCTCATTCTCTAATGAGAATCTAACCACAGGTATGGAGGTTATTATTTACAACATTTATTTTTTGAGGATGCAAATTAAGTGTAATAGCAATACTTGGAGAAATCAGACCCATTCAGATGATTTTATAACAAATAGGTGGTATTTTGTAATTTCAGTAATTCCACTAACAGAAATTTTAAATTTGGTTAGCAGAGCCAATATGTTAAAATTATAGAGGAAATTGTCTGATAAATACATTGATCTTGGTAAATGTAAGAGGCAAGCATTATTTCTGATGGATATTAGTTTTTAAAGATTCATCTTTTAAATATCATATTTAAGGAGACTGTAGTAGAGTAACTTTTTGTATGTCAAATAATATTCATGTTATATAAAATGCATAGACTCAATGAATAAAATATACAGAATAGAACTTACTTGCTAAGAGGTAGAATTCTGCCTCCCACAGGAAGTAGAGGTAGATAGATTGATCTTAGGTCTATTTCAAACTAATGAACACAGTTTGATGTATTGGAAGACAATACCATCTTGATATGTAGCTTATGGGTCAGAGAGAATCAGAGAAAACACAGAAGCTGAAAATCTAGGTGTAGCCACCAGTCTCAGTGAGCTTTCATTTTTGTGTTTCAATTATTATTTTTGGTATTCTAAGTCTTAATACACTTTGTTGGCTATGCCTAATCTATTTGTCTAAGAGTCAGTTAAGGAAACAGGCTACTGTGTTGCCTGAATTTTGACCACTACCACAATTTTTGTTTCATAGGACTGTAGCAACAGAGTATATCACAAACTGGATTATTTAAAATAACAAAAATATATTCTTTTATAATTATGAAAGCCATCAATCTGAAGCCAAGACATATCAGAAGCTTGCTCTGTGTGAAGACTCTCTGCTTTTCCCAGGCATTCTTTGGCTTGTGGTTGAATCACTCCAGTCTGAGGTCCTCATCACATAGCCATCTTCCCTCTGCTTCTCTGTGTCTGTTTTACTATTACAACAACAATCAGACTAGATTAGGGCCCTCTGTAGTATGACATCATGTTAATTTAGCTTTTGACATCTGCAAAGACTCCATTTCCTGATAAACTCATATTTACAAGTACTGGTGCTAGGACCTGAACATGTCTTTTAAGTGAGGAGCACAAATCAACTCATAACAACCACCAAAGGACATATTATTATTTTGACTAAAAAATAAGTACTGGTAACAACTGGAAGAGTTACTTACAACGAAATATGAGAAATTATCAAAATGTCATTTTAAAAGACTTTGCAATGTTATATAAAATGAATATGCTTTAATATAAAGATAGAAAGAGAGAGAGAGATGGAAACACTGGTGCCATAGTGGTTAAGTGCTATAGCTGCTAACCAAAAGTTTGGCAGTTCAAATTCTTTAGGGTCACTGTGAGTCAGAATCAACTTGATGGCAGCGGGTTTGGTTTGGGGTATGTGTTGTGTCTGTGTGTGTGAGTGTTCATATCCATACATCCATGATTTAAACCTATATACGTGCTGAAAGTATGCTTTGTGAAGAGTGAATATGGAAGATTTTTGTATCTTTTCTTACATTTCTTCTAATTTCCTAACTTTGAAAAGAAGAAAGTACTACTTGCAGAAGTAGAAATAATGCATAGAAATCAGTCACAAATTCTCAGAGGCATATGACAGCAAGTGCTTATTTTGCTCACAGAATTGTGGTGGGTTGAGGCAATTCTGCTTTATGCCACGATGGCTGAGAAGATCTACTGTAGGTCTGCAGCTCAATTACGTTGGCTGCACTCCACAGTTGAACATTCATGGGCCCAGGCTGAAGGAGTATCTGCTATGTGAGAGAGGTTCTTTTAAAGATTGTGGAGGAAAAACAAAATAAAAAGCTCAATTTCACAAGAATAACTTAAACCTTTACCTATGCCACATCCACTAAAACTCCAGTGGGTGAAGCAATCAAGTGAGTAAACCCATGTGGGAACAATTGCAATGCTAGTAAAAGAGTGTAACTACAAAAAAAGAGGAAATGTGGCCAGTTATCCAACCTGTCAGGTAAGGTATTGGTATAGATAGGTACATAGATAGATAGAAAAATAGCTGCTATGAAGTTGACTCTTACTACTTATGGTGACCTTATGTGCAAGAGAATGAAATATTTTCTGGTCAGGAGCCATCTTCAAAGTCACTGGCATGTTCAAGTTTATTTCATCGGATTGTGGAAAACAATCTCAGCGACAGTCTCCATCATCCTTGTTGATCTTCTACTATACCAAGAGTGACAGTTTTCAGTGACTGATCTTTCCTGGTGACATGTCCAAAGTAAGTGAGTTAGATGATGTTCTGTTGTAATCTGTAAGGTTTTCAGTGGCTAATTTTGAGAAGTAGATCACTACACCTTTCTTCTACTCTGTCTCAGTCTGGAAGCTCCACTGAAAGTTGTCACACATGAATGAACCTGTTGGTGTTAGAATTACCTGTGGCATAGTATCTGGCATACCAACAACCCTCAAACTGCCGCAGTAAGTCAAACTGACAGATGAATGGTGAATTGGTGCTATCAAAAAACTCCTTTAGTTATGCTATAACCTTTATTCACACCAAGAGTCATGATTTAGTCATCCTTTAAAGTAGAAACAGAAATGTTGTAGAAAAATATTTGATACATTAATCTTTTTTCTTGACTGCTACCCTATTCTAGCTACTCTATTTTGTAATGATAAACATGCTTTAATACATTCTAAATTTTGTTTTGATACATCACTTTGCTAATTACCTAGGTTTGTATACTTAAAGACTAAATCAAATATGATTATTTTTCTGTATTTTTTTCTAATTTATTTTATTGTGATTAAGTTAAAGTATGCAATCCAAGTAAATTTCGCATACCTGCCTCTCTACACCTATGTCTGCTCTCCCAACCCTGTGACATCACACTCCTCCTTTTCATTCTTTACTTCTAGTATCCTCCCAGTGAACACCTATCCCTTCCTCTCTACCCTCTCCTTTCCCCTCTAGAAAGAAATCAATAGGACAGCCCTCTGTCATGTATAAAGCCATAAAGTACACACTCCAATGCTACCTCTGTGTCCCTGAGTTCAGTCCATTCTTTGTCTTAAGTGTTGACCTCAGTATTGGTTTCAGCTGTGATGCAACGGCAAGTCTACAGTCCATGTTCCCAAGGCACCCTCCAGGTTGTTGGACTATCAGTTCTGGTCTTTTAGTAGAGTTCTTGATCTGCATACCTCTTGTTCTCATGCTATGTCAGGGACTCTACATTGTGTCCCCTACCCAGGCTGTCTTTGGTGGTGACTGGGCACTATCTGGTTCTTTTGGTCTCATGCTAATGTAATTAATCTCCCAATTGTTTGTGTCCTTCTGTCTCCTGGGCTCATTTTTCCTAGTGCCTTCAATGTTCTCTGTCTTCATCAGTTCCAGGTAGATTGTGACCAATAGATGTTCTTCAGAAAGTTCTTCAGATAGTAGCTTTCTGGCTTTTAGGACCCCAGACACCACTAACCATTACAGCGTGCAGAAGACTTTTTTAGCAAAAGGCTAGTTATGCCAGTTGACATTGATTTCCCCTGAAAATGCAGTCCCCAGATGCCTGTCTCTGTTGCTCTATCCTTGAAATGTTTTGTTGAATTTAGAAAGCCCTTGAGTTTATTGTGTAGTCCAGTTATGCTGACAGGCCTTCTGCTGAGTGCTGTCACACCCTTCACCTAACTGAATTTAATCTATAACCAACCCTCTCCCTTCTCACCCTTGTAGACATCAAAGAGCCTTTTCATCCAAGCATAAGTCCTTTGCTAAGGACCTATAATAACAGTCTCATACAATACTTGCCCTTTTGCAGGTGACTGGTTTCATTCAGCATCCTGTCTTCTAGTTGACGCCAGGTTGTGAGGTGCTTTTCTAAAATCATTATCATTCTTTATCATTCCACAGTGTCGCATTGTGTACATATACTAAAGTTCATCCGTTCATCTGTTGATGGGCACCTAGGTTGACCCCATTTTTTTGCAACTCTGGACAGTGCTGAAATAAACATTCATGTGCATGTATCTGTTCACGTGACAGCCTTATTTCTGTAGGCTATATTCTAAATGACAGGCTTGCCAGATCATATAGTGTTTCCATTTCTAGCTTTTTAAACAAGTGCCAAATTGCTTTCCAAAGAGGTTGTACCATTTTGCATTCTACCAGCATTGTAGGAGAGCCCCAGTCTCTCCATAGCCTCTCCAACATTTGTTGTTTTGTGTATTTTGGGTTATGGCCAACGTCATTGGGGTAAGATGGTATCTCACTGTAGTTTTCTTTCTTGAATTTCTCTAATAGCTAATGATCATGAACATTTCCTCATGTGTCATATGTCTTCTTTGGTGAAGAGTCTCTCTATGTCCTTTGTGCATTGTTTAATTGGGTTCTTTGTCTGTTTCTTGTTGATATTTTCCTTGTAGATTATGAAGATTAGATGTCAATCTGATATGTAGTTGCCAAATATTCTTCCCATTCTGTAGGCAGTCCCTTGACTCTCCTGATAAAGTCTTTGGATGAGCATAAGTGTTGCATTCTGAGTCGTTCCCATTTATCTATTTTCTCTTCTGTTGTCTGTGCACTCTTGGTAAGATTTTATAGTCTATCTAAGCTGTGTATATGAACTTCCACTGTTGTTCCTGTGTTTTCTTCCATAATCTTTATTGTTTTAGGTATGACATTCAGGTTTTTGATCCATTTTAAGTTAGTTTTTATGTAAGGAGTGAGTTATGGGCCTTGTTTCAGTTTTCTGTGGATGAATATCGAGTTTTACCAATACTGTTTTACCACAGTTTACAATCTTTGGGCCTTTGCCAGATATCAACTGTTCACAGGAGGATGGTGATATTTCTAGATTCTCTATTCTGCTCCATTGATCTATATATCTGTTATTGTACCACTGGAAAAGAAGGTGTACTTGTTTTTTGTTGGGTAAAATGTTCTATACATGTCTACGATGTCGAGACGGTTAATTGTTACAATAAGATCTTCTGCATCTTTACTGAGTTTTTTCTGGATGACCTGCCCACTACTGAAAGTGGAATGCTGAAGTTTTCTAGTATTATTGTGGAGTGATCTGTCTCATCTTTCCATGATGTCAGCACTGATCAACACATTTAGGTGCTCTGGTATTGGGTGCATAGATATTTAATGTTGTTGTATGCTGCTTATGTATTGAAACTTTCAGCAATAAATAGTGACCGTCCTTGTCCATGATGGTGGATTTTACAATGAAATCTATTTTATCTGAGATTAGAATTGCCACTCCTGCTCTTCTTTGCATGTTGTTAGCTTGGTATATATTTTTCCATTCTTTGATTTTCAGTTTGCTGGTATCTTTGAGTCTAAGGTGTGTTTCTTGTAAACAGAGCAAGACAGACTGTGATTTCTTTGATCCAGCCTGTTATTCTCTGTCTCTTTATTGAAGCATTCAATTCACTTGCATTCAGTATAATTATTGATAGGTACATATTTAGTGCTGTCATTTTGGTGCCTTTATTTTTGAATAGTATTTTCTGCTATCCATCCCTGTTCTGGAACTCCAGTTACTTGTAAATTGTTCCTCTTGATAAAGTCTCACATGGTTCTTAATGGTTCTTAATTTCTCTTGATTCTTTTATCTCATTTCTCCTGATAAATCCTGGTGCCAGTTTCTTTGTCTTCAACCTCATTGATTCTGTATTCCATTTCCTCAATCCTGCTCTTTTGGCTTTGCATTGAATTGTCTAACTCTGTAATTTTATTACTGATCTGCTGAATTTCATCTCACTGATGTTCTAACAGTTCATATAGCTTGTTTCATTTTTTATGTTGTTCTGCTGCACTTTGTTTAATCACCATTCTATCTGTGGGGTCTCTCTGGGACCACATCAGCAGACACTACTGTGTAGCTTTGTGAAAGGAGGGAGAAAGGGCATCACCACACTTGGCTTCCAGCTACTGCTATGTTTTCTAGGTATGATTGTCTTAAAAACTGATTTTCTGTTGAGAGAGGCACTCTCCAGCAGCAGCTGGACCAGCCAGGCCCTCAGAAGTGGCATGCCCCATCTCCTGGCTGACAAGGATGATGATCTACTTGTGGCGTCTGTCCAGAGCTACATCAGCAGATGCTACAGGGTGGCTCAGAGAAGGGCAGGGAAAAGTGTGCTGCCACACGTAGCCACCAGCCACTGCTACATTTTCTAGGTGTGATTGTTTTAAAATCTGCTTTTGTGCTGAGAAAGGCACTGTCTAGCAAAGTACTGTTGCTCAATGTGGCATCCGGCCCCAGCTAAGCCTTTAGGCATGGCTGACTCTGCCTCTCAGATGACTAAGATGACATCCCTATCTGTGCCACCTCTCCTGTGTTGTGCCTGAAGAATCTACGGTACAGCTCAGAGAAGGGGGAGGGAGGGCATTAGTACCTTTGGTTGTCAGCCATGTCTGGCTTCTCTAGATGTGACTGCTTTAAGTACAGCCCCTCTGCTGTGAGAGACAGTCTACTTAGGCACTGCAGGTCAGCATGGCGGCTGGCCCTAGCCAGGCCCTTAGGCTCAACAGCCCCAGTCCCCATCTCCTGGTTGACAAATAAGTCATCTACACCTGTAAGCCTCTCCACTACCACACCAACAGAAGCAGGATCCTTTGCACTGCCATCTGACTTCTGACAAAGGTAGTTTTCCCCTTCCTGTCACTCAGTCAAGTCTCACAACTCTCTATCTGACTGAGTGGCTCCAAACATGTTAATTCTGCAACATTCAGTTGTTTTTCTAGGACTTAGTTCTCAGAGGGATCGACAAGACATGTAGCTAGTCTGCCATCTTGGCCCTGCCTCTCCTCTGTATTTTTTTAATGATTAAAAAGCCCCAATTCTTAATTATACATAAATTGCTTAATAGATGCTTTGATTCTGTTTTTAACCAAAGGAATATATATATATTTCTTTTAAAAGAAAGATCATTTGTATCAACTTAAAGATTCAAATCCACCAGGCACTCCTTGAATACTCTATGGGGCAGTTCTACTCTGGCCTCTAGAGTCGACATGAGTTGGATTTGACTCGACAGCACCAGGTTTTTTGGTCTCATAATCCATGAGTCGGATCCGACTCGACGGCACTTGGCTTTGGCACTTGGCAATTAAAATTATTGCATAGCATCATACGTACATATTCTGGGTGATGTTTTTAGAATTATTTTTGATTCTCTTCAAACTTTTAGATAAGTGGATAATCCAAAACAAAGAAACAGATCAATGAATGAGAGAGAGGAGGAATGAAATGTCCTAGAGATATATGAATAACAAAATAGAAGTGAAATACTAAATGAGAATTATATATTTGAATGTGCATGTGTATGTCTCTGTGCATTTAAGATAGTTATCCTAATAAAGAGAATTAGTTGCATATGTTGAGGAAATTTTCACTCATCCTTTGAAAATACTTAAAATGATAACTTTGTTTCAAAATCATAAGCACATTGAAGTAATTTTTAAATGAATATCATGCATATTGGTTTTTGAAACTTGAAAAATAATACTAGCAAAAAAAAATAACACTAGCAGTGACTGCTCTGCTTGGATGATAGCAATATCTAATGATATAATTTACTGGAATAGAAATATTCCCTAATTGAAAGATGGGGGTGATTAGCAGCCATACAACTTATCCTCAACAAATACTATTTTTCAAAAATCTCAGAAGAGTCAAAAAATGCTGTTATTACCACTGGGAGCAGGTGAGTTATTACTACTGCATACCTCAAAGCAAAAATTTAACATAGCTTTGTTTTCCCTTCACCTGCAACATACCTGGTTTTATGCTTCTTTGGTTTGTTATTATTTACAGGTTAATGTATATCTATAAAATGTGGGTGATGTTTTTGTCCATATATAAAATTTTGTCCACATATAAAATTTAGCCCCACTAACAATGATCACACGTCTCATGAAAGAAAGGCAAGGCCTATATATTTGTCCTGTGAGAATATTGGTTTTGAAAGTAGGATCATAAAAGGTCTGTCATTTTGTGATAGAATGGTTATTATCTACATTTTATCTTTAGTCGTTCTGCAAAGTTCTTAGAAGTTCCTGTGATAGGTACCTTATGGATGTGGAATGGAATAATTTGAAACACAGTTTAACATGGATAGATAAAATATCTTTTGTTAATTGACTGATATCATTTCCCAGGAGAAATTGTCTTGACTCTACCTTCAAACTATATGCAGAATATGATTAGTTTTCACTATTTTCCTTCTCATCAAAACCACCATTTTCTCTTACCTGTGTATTTACAATAGTTCCTTAACCCAGTACTTAAGGTGAACTTTGGGAAACATGTGAGGTTATGCCACAGTTTTTCTCAAAACACTATAATGATTTATCATATCATTAAATTGTGTCTCCCAAAAGATATATTGAAGTCCTAACCCCGGTACCTATGAATGCTTTTATGTAGGGAAACAAGTTTTTTTTAGAGATGCTTTCAGTCAAATTAACGCAGCTATTCAGGTATAGATTGAGTCTTAAACCCTTCTGAGTAGTATTTTATAAAAGAGAACAATCTTTCTTATACAAATAGATGCATCTGTAAGCAGCAAAAGATTTCCAAGGATTGCTGGAAGCTACCAGAAACTAAGAGCATGTCATGGAAGAACAGTTCTTCTTTTAAAGCCCTCAGAAAGTATAGGCGTGAATTGATAGCATAATTTGTACTTCTAATCTCCAGAACTCTCAGATGATGAATTTCTGTCTTTAAAGTTACCCACTTTGTGATTTTTTGTTTTGGCAGCCTAAAAATCTAAAAGTGCTACTCATTTGATCACGAAGTTTTTAAGAAATCTTTACTAGAGCTGCGAAGCACTAAAGCGTGTGCCCTTTCTCCACCGTAGCTCCCATCTTAACCATTTTCTTTCTCATCTGTTCTCCTTCTCTCCTACAATGTCCACATGTTTCTTGAGTTAATTTCCAAAATGTCAGGAATGCTTCTACCTCACTGGCCTTCCACTGTTTAGAATACGCTTATCTCAGCTATTGAGACACCTTCTCACCTCACTCGTCTCTGTGAGGCTTGCCCTCTTTTAAAAGACTTAAATGTTAGCTATTTTAAATAATAACATCTTCTTCGGCTCCAACTCGACGGCACTTGGCTGGCTTCGCTCCATTTCACTGACACAATCAATATCTCATAGACACAACCTGTTCTGTTTTGTTGTTGTTGTTTTTAGTACCAGTTACTTTTCCTGTTAGATTATATAGCTTGCTTGTTTGCTATGTGTCAGTTTTTTTCCTACTGAAATATTAGCTGTCAAACTCAGGACGTTTTGTCTATCCTGTTTTAGCTATAGTAACATAAGTATTGAGAACAATGATTGGGATATATTAGATGATTAATAAGGATTGATTAAGTAAAGGACCAGGTTGCCGTGACGGGCAGATGTATAAATATCCCAAACCAATTATAACTAAGGAAGGAAAGACAGTGAATACAAGCCTGCAGAGGACAGCTTCAGTGTGACCTCTCTGGAAATATTAAAAACGATATTGGGTTAAAGATGTTTGCATCCATATGAAGAGAATACCATATTTTTACACAAATAATGCATGTGTTTTACATCTGTGTGCCAACCACACCCTCCCCAACAAGGTATTTTCATAAGACACAGTATAGCATTTTTTTGTTTAACACGTTGTTGTTAAAAAAGAAGTTAGTATGCTTTTGAAAACACCTTGCAGAGGAAAGTCAGGGCTGGCAAATAAGTGTAGAAAAGATGTATTGTCATAAAAATACTGTAACTGAAATGGAGTCAGTGGTGATTATGATAAGTAACACACGAATATTTGGAGAAGACTGCGGTTCCTAAGTTTCATGAGATGCCTATCCTGGAATAAAAAGGTGTAAACAATGGCTGAAAAGAATACAAATCATAGGCACTCAAGAAAACATATGGCCTCAATCAATAATGAGGTATAAATACATAGTAGAAGGTTAGTAACAGGATCAGTAATTTAATTTCATAATATACTATTTCAGGAGCAACTTATTTAAATGTAAAAATATTTAAATTTCATACAATTGTTTTCAAAAGGCATTTGTTACTACATAATTAATTTAAAGTAACATAACATAAACATTACTTACGCCCACACATTTACACAAAATGAGATCACACTTCCTATACTACTTTAAAACTTTGGACAACTAAATTATTAATCAACTATTTTACAATATGATATACTTCAATATTCCTCATAAACACTATTTAAGAACAGGATGTTATTTGCAAAATGGCTTTTTGAATTATAACACACAGTCAGAAAACTTGCAGAATGTTAATATATGGTTAAATATGTTTTATTATTTTCATAGTAATACAAACTTGCTGGCTTAAAATAAGTCAGCATTTTTCTCTTATTATTTGTTGCTCTTATTTCTGAACTCAAAAGTATTAAAGGGTTAAAATCCATATGTCAACAAGGCTAGTTCCTTCTGGAAGCTTCAGTGAAAGAAGCATTTGCCTTTTTCAGTTTCAAAAGATTAGAGCTTAGAAAACCTACAGAGCAGTTCTAATCTATCACATGGTGTTGCTATGATTTGAAATCAGCTGAGTGCAACCTAACAACAGAAACAACAGAGGCCTTCTGCATTACTTGTATCATAGCCTATTTTTTACATCACTCCAATCTATTGTATCTGTTGTCATACCTCTTACTACTGATTGTAACCTTCCTGCCCCAAAGTCCCTTTTGTCATTCATGTAAAAGTAACCTGAGGTTCCAGAATTAAGATATGGATGTCTTTGATGGGGCATTATTCAATATGCCACATCTATTAATTCACTAAGGGAACATCTTTGATACCACACCAATTCAAGAAATAGAATGTTTTGTCTCAAAAAATGTGTTATGGACTTAACAGCACCCTAATCCATTCATTGTTCATTCATTGTCTGTTGTTGTTTTTCACCTTCCTTCTCATAATTCCATTCTGAACAGACATCTGGGGAGTTCATGTATTACTGCTTTTTGTATTAGATGTATTAGATGATGGAAAACTGTAGTATTTTAAGGTTTATTTTAAAATAAAAATGTTTTCTCTCATAAAACTCTGGAGGTTCTTTTACATTGTCTCAGGTTGTAAGCCAGATTCCTTCTAAGAATTTGTTTTAGAATATTAGTGATGTCAGTAATTTACATTAATGCTGAATAATCTATGTTGAGTATTAGGTTTACTAGATTACTAAGGATGATACAGCCTGATTTATGGAAAAATGATGAGAGTCAGGAAAGTCTTAGGAGCAATATGGTTCAGACAACTGTCCCATAAGTATGTTTACTTGCTTCTTCTTAGATTGCAGTAGCATGAGTATTATTTTTTTCTGAGAATTCTTGATGTAATAAAAGATTTGAAAATCTGTTTATAAGGAGTTTTGTCTTTAAATGTATATAAAAAGTTTCAATTTTTAGAGTAGGTATCAACTCCTAAATGTTGATTTCATTAAATCTTTATTCTACTCTTGATAGCTATACTCCCAGTTCATATTCACAATAAGACTTAAAAAAATTTTCATTATGAGGTTATGTTGATGTGCATAAAAATGATTTATTAGAAAAAGCATGATATTCACGATGTTGAAATTTCTGTGGGAGTACACACTCTCTATGACCTATATTTGCAAAAAAGTATCATTTATTAAAATGATTTCTAAGAATTTTCATGAAATATATAATAAAAACTTTATATGTTCCAGGCAAATACTGACAAAATAAGACAACACATAACCCAAAGCAGATACAGTCTAAATTTACTTAAATGCAAAGCCTATTAGAGAGACAAGCAACTAAATTGCATATATATGCATGTATATATACATACACACACACACACACACACACACACACACACACGAGTGTATATTGGCCACGGAGCCAATTTTGACTCATTATTGACCCGGTGGGATGGAGTAGAACTATCCCATAGAGTTTCCAGAGAGCACCTAGTGTATTTGAACTGCCACCTCTTGATTAGCAGCTATAACACTTAACCACTACACCACTAGGGTTTTATATACATATATCTACTCAGACATGCCCATGCTACTTCTTTTCTGTTCACAGGAAAGCACTCTCTAATAAATTTCCATTATGCCTATTTCTGCCTCAGAGTCTGCTTTTTCGGCAACTGACTTACACTAGTTGGTAATTATATTGAGTAGGAAAAGTAGACACAAAGTCGAGACTTTAGAGCTGGATTATGAGGCAGTCAGATGGCCAAAAGGGCCTCATCTGGTGAGTGAAACACAGGGTATTACAGCACAAGGGAGTAGTACAATTGTTCCAATGTTTGCGTATGAGAAACGGGTCTGGAGTAACCTATGGAAAGAAATGCATTAGCAATCATATTGTATTATTCATTTGAAAACTATAGGGAATGAGTAACTATAAAGAAAACAGAAGTAGTTGACTTTTGTTGGGAGCACTTGGGTTATCTTTCTAGGGAAAGATAATGAAAGGATAAGGGTACAAAAAGCCAATTTTGCAGCATATAAAGAGATTATAGTCTCCTGCAGTTGAAGGGCACAAAAAGATGATGAGTGCCAGAATTCAGCTTAAGTAGCGGCACTTAAAAGAATGAGAAATTTTAATTGGGAAAGTCTACCACACCAAGGTCGAGTTTCTGACTGAGAAGAAATGCAAACTCCAAGTCAGTAAAAAAGGAACATGTGCATTAGTCAATTAAACAGCTTTGAATTCTCAGATTCTGCTGAATTCTCATGTTCATAAAAGTGGCTGTCCAATCCTCCCTGTTAAAATCTAACATGCTCATCTGTCTGCTTGAAGATGGCTCAGAGGCCTCTACCTTGAAAGCTAACATCCCTCTTCCAACTTTTGTCTTCAACTCTAGGCCAATAACCAAATTTAAGTTACTGCAAAACCTATTCAGGGAAGTACTGAGCTAGCTGAGGGGAGGGTGGGAAGGGAAACAGACTATCACAATAGATATCAGAAAGAGGTAAGGAAGTTTATATTTCTGAGGGTGCCAGTCCAAAGGGAACAGAAAGTAAACTTGGAAATGGGCAATTTATCAATATTGGAACACTTTTTTCAGACAAGGGTTTTAATGCCATAGGGAAAAATCCCAGTAAAAGATGCTCATAAGCTCTTAACTTGGAGCAAATGGGAGCCCATACAAAGTTAGAAATGCTAGAGCTGCCAAGGAAGATGACACAAAAAGGAATCAAGAAGCCCAAAGGTGTAGACATACTAAGAGAGAACGTAATGCATAAGGTCAGAAAACACGCTAGGTAATTATATTCCACCAGAGGTGGGGGCAGTGGTATTCTATTTATGACAGTAGTAATGGCCTGGTGAGAAGGGTACCAGCATCATTCAACACTAAAGTAGTAGCTGTTCTTTCTAGGCTAGGGATAATAGTAGATGCTGCTGCTATGCACACATTCTTTCTACTAGCAAAGTAGATGCTAGGAACCCAAAATATTAGCATTTGGGCCCAAGATGGGTACAATTACCATAATAAGTGGGAGGATTTGATTGACAGCATGTAGGGTCTCACCTTAACAAAGTTAAAGAGATAGTTAATGAAACATGGCATGCCTGGGGAAATACATTTGAAAAAAAATAACACTGCCATGGAGTTGATTCCAACTCTTAACAACTCTGTAGGCCAGAGCAAAACTGTCCAATACGGTTTCCAAAGAGCACTTGAACAACCACTGTCAAATTTCAGTTAGCAGCCACAGCTCTTAACCTATACGCCACCAGGTTATTGCTTAAAATACTTAACCTAAAGAACTCAGTAAGGCATAATTCAAGTGGTTGATGGTAGCAATACCAGAGAAAGGCAAAATCCCTTTCTCTTGTTCCAAAATCAAACTCACTGAATGATGAAAGTGAAAGTCCTTGGAGAAAGTATCCTGCAATAGTACAGCAAGTTTATAAGATGAGGAATCTCTCAATGTCTTTTCAAAGAATATATGACTATTTATTTTGGTAACTGTTGTTGGTGTGAGGGGAATATTCAGATGTTTTAAATACTTTGAAAAATATAAGATAATAAATGTACATATACTGGTACATAGACTTCACATACAGGATTCAAAGGCTCGTCACTAGACTTGTGTTAAAAGTGAGGGCAAATACGGGGCAGGTAATAAACCGAGTCCTGACACAAGGTTAACCCCCAGTGAGGCCCCTGGATACACTCTACGATAATAATTTCTTTAAAGCCACAATGTATAACTACAATGGACATATTGATGCCTTGCAAACCACTATATTGGTCTGTGGGTTAAGAGCAATTTTAGCAAGTGAAGGACTATAAAACTTCACTGTGTCCTAGCCAAAATTATAAATGAAAAGAAGCGTTCTATCAAACTGTAGAATCAAAAAGAGTTCATAACCCCAACAGTACAAGGTACTGTCTTGCCCTGGTATGTCCTGCCCTCTGTCATAATACAGCTCAAGGAGAATTTGAAGGTCTGAACACCCAGTAAACATTTCATGTGCACTACATCAATGATATGAAGCTAATATGTACAAATGAGCAAGAGGTGTCAGTGTACTGACAGCCTTCCTAAGAAATACATGTTCTAGAGGACAGGTGATAAACTCCAGGCAGTTTTAGAAGACCACCTTAGGAACAGCCCACCAGTGAAGAGACATTATATAGTATATGAGACAGAATGACTGGATCTGTTTACATCATCCTGTGTCTGTACTTGCCCCCTGCTCCAGTCCCCCACTTGCTGTCAAAATAGCTACACCAATGAAATAATGAAGTTGACACTGTGGCAGGGCTAGAATTCACCAGTAAAATAAGTGAGCTCTGGAACTTTATTTTTGTAAACTTTTTAACCATTAGTTCAATTTTCTAACAGATGTAGGTGTTGTCTCAGTTTTAATAACCTGTGTTGTTCAAAGAACTTATTTCATCCAGTTTATTATACTTGATGATATTTATGATGTTCTCTTATCCCTTTTTTCTTGAAATACTTGGTACTTTATTTAATTATTTATTTTAGCTGTTTTGAAGGTCTTATACTTGGCTTAAAAATCAAAACAAATCTAAAATCCTCACTATATACAAACCAAAAAATAACAGTTACCTTGTCACTCCTAGCCAGTCCTTAGCCCTTGTCCCCAGGGGCAATGCTTTTCTGCACTTACAGCATATTTTTTTGTTACTAAAAAAGTTTCTGACTAACATGCTTATATTGTTTCTTAATTTAATTATTTAGAAATTATTTACTCTTTTAATATTTACTTGCTGCTGTTTCTTTTTTCCTAATATTAATAATTTGTGTTCTATCTTGTTTTCCTTAATCTGTCTAAACAGAGATTACTGAGTTTAAACATTGTTAATAGTGGCAGCATGACTTTAATAATTTTTTTTGAATTTTTGTTTTAGTTTTCATTAATTTCGACTCATAATTATGTCTATCTTTTCATTAACTATGAAAGTGTTTAGATTTTTCCCCTTGATTCATAAAGTGAAAAATAAGATAATTAATTTTAAATGCTTATAAGGATAATATAGTTATTATTTTTTGTAAGGATCGTTTTAAACACATTTAACAAATTACGATATATTTTTATTAATATTTTGTTGAAAATATGTTATTTTCTTAGTGACTTATCTTAATCCAGGGATATTTTGACATACATTATTTAATTTCTAAATATTTAGAACTATTCCTACAACCTATTTCAAGTTTGATAACCTTAGAGTCCAAGTGACATTCTCTATAAATGTGAATCTTCTGGAATGTGTTGAAATTTACATATGCTATGTTATGGCCATGGATGAGGTATCTTGGGGTATAAATCATTCACATAGTGAAAAACATGGATGTTTTATATCAGCAGCAATGTACTTGAAATGCTGATTAGTCAAGGACATTGACAGTGTTGTTTTATTCTTTTATACTTTTTTTCTAGTTTTCTATTATCAGTTACTTTGAGAAGGCATATTTAATTACTCAACATTAATGATGTAAAATTTTCCCCAAGATCATTCAAAAGTGACTGCAACAGCATATTTACAAGGAACTGCCATAAGTTCAAGCCAGATCAGAAGAGGATGTGGAGCCAGGTATATCACTGCTGATGTCAGATGGATCTTGGCTGAAAGCAGAGAATAACAGAAAGATATTTACTTGTGTTTTATTGACTATACAAAGGCATTTGCCTGTGTGGATCATAATAAATCATGGCTAACATTGCAGAGAATGGGAATTCAAAAATACCTAATTGTGCCCTAAAGGAGTCCATATGTGGATCAAGATGCAGTCGTGTGAACAGAACAAGGGGACACGGCATGGTTTAAAGCCAGGAAAGGTGTGCATCAGGGTTGTATCCTTTCATCAAACTTTTTAATCTGTATGTTGAGCAAATAATCTAAGAAGCTGGACTGTATGAAGAAGAATGAGGCACCAAGATAGGAGGATGACTCATTAACAACCTGTGTTACACAAATGACACCACCTTACGTGCTAAAAGTGAAGAATATTTTAAACACTTACTGATGAATATCAAGGACCACAACCTTCAGTATGGATTGACCATCAACATCAAGAAAACAAAAATCCTCACAGCTGGACCAGTAAGCAAAATTGTCATAAATGGAGAAAGGATTGAGGTTGTCAAGGACTTCATTTTACTTGGGTCCACAATCAACACCCATGGAAGCAGCAGTCAAGAAATCAATTGCATTGGGAAAATCTGCTACAAAGGATCTCTTTAAAGTATTCGAAAGTAAAGATGTCACCTTGAATACTAAAGTGCACCTGACCCAAGCCATGTTATTTTCAATCACATCATATGCATGTGAAATCTGGACCATGAACAAAGAAGACAGAAGAAGAGTTGATGCCTTCAAATTGTGTTGGAGAAGAATGTTGAATGTACCATGGACTGCCAAGAAAACAAACAGACCTGTTCTGGAAGAAGTACAACCAGAGTGCTCCTTGGAAGCAAAGATGGCGAGACTGCTTCTTGCTTAATTTGGACTTGTTGTCGGGAAAGATCAGTCCCTGGAGAAGGATATAGTGCTTGGTTAAGTGGAGGGTCAGCACCAAAGAGGAAGACCCTCAATGACATGGACTGACACAGCAGCCTCAGCAATGGGCTTAAGCATAAAAACAATTGAGGACATGGTGCAAGACCAGGCAGTGTTTCATTCTGTTGTTCATAGGGTTGCTATGACTCGGAATTGACTCGATGGCATCTAACAACAGCATTTTTCTCCTTGTTTTAGCTACTTAGTGTGAGCGAACACAAATACTACAAGCGAGTGTCTTTATTGAAAGCATATTTAATTTTTCACAGTCCTAGAAGCTGGAAGTACAAATGAGAGTCTCTGCTGTGTCAATTTCTTCCTTGTGAGTATTCGTTAGGTTTCCTGGCTTGTTAACATTCTCACATGGTATCTATCTTTCCCTACATGTTTATCTCTGTGTTTATTTTTATCTGTTTATTATTCAGAAGTGATTAGGTTTAGTTAGGATCTACCCTGCACTGATCATGCCTCATTAACATAACAAAAGGAAAATTCTTACATCAAAACAGCAGCACATCCACAGATACATGTGCTAGGATTTTAACACATGTTTTCTGTGCCACAAGTCAAGCCATAATGTCCCATTAACTCTGTCACCTTAATACTTCATGTATTTGAAGCTCTATTATTGATCACACACATACACATTCATAGTTCACTTTTCTTTTTAATGAATTGAGTCTTTGTTCATTAAAGAATGTGCCTCCATACCTGGGATAATATTTTTTGACTGAAATTTGTTCTGCCTGATGCTAGTGTCACTAGTTCCTGGATGACACAAATGGTTAAGCACTTGACTACTAACCAAAAGGTTAGTGATTGGAATCCATCCAAAGGCACCACAAGAGGCAGGTTTGGTGATCTGTTTCTGAAAGGTCATAGACTTGAAAATCCACTGGAGTAATTCCACTCTGCACACATGGTTGTCATGAAGTGGAATAGACTCAGTGGTAACTTAGGACAGTAAATGTAACTTTGAATGTAACTTTGCTTAGTACATTCGTGATAATTGCGGTTTTCATTCTTCAACTTCTGTATTGTTCTACCTCTACATCTAAATTTCATGACTTGTAGATTTCATGGAGTTGAATTGTAAGTTTTTTTATACAGTGTTATAATCCTTGCCCCCAAATTTCAGTTTTTATTCAATCCACTTCATGTAAACTCAGTGTGGTTGGATTTAACTCTACCATTTTATTAGAAATTTTCTCTTGTTTGTTTTGTCCATTGACTGATTTTTAATAATAATTGCTTCTTATTCTCTACCTACTTTAGACTATTTGGTGATTATCATTGCTTCATATCTGTTACTCTATTAAGCTTTTTAGGTATACCTTTTTGAAGTATTCTATTTGTGTTTGCTTTTGTAGGTATAATGTACATCCTATTAGAGTTGCTGGTTTTGAATTTCAGGTAAAACGGAACCATATTACAATTTTATATTTTAGTTTAACCTCTGATGTTTTACTATTTTTTATCATATGTGATATTTTGCTATAGTTTTTTTCTTTAGATTGTCAGCCAACTTTTATATATTAAGAAAAAAATGTATAATCTTTATATTCACCTATGTATTTCCTGTTTCTATGGTGTCTATTTCTTCCTGTAGATTCTATTTTCCATCTGCCATCAATTCCCACACCTGAAGAAGCATTATTTGTAAGGATATGTTTTGAGGCAACAAATCTCTGAATTTGTTCACTGATTTTTTTTATTTTTGTTTTTACACTTTAAATAATATTTGTGTATATTTTCCAATTTGATACACTTTCCCTCTCAGTCTTTAAAAGATACCATTGCATTTTCTGTTGATCTTTGTTTTGCCTGATAGAAGTAAATTTTTGCTTGCATTGTTGTTTATTTTTTATCTTCTATTTTTGAGAATGTCAGTTTTTTTTAGAATTTCACTTAGTAATATGCCTGGTTGCAATTTCTGTGTTTTTCCTTCCTTGAAATTCACTGGGCTTCTTGATTCTGTGAGATTTATTATTTGTAAGAAATGTTATTTTATCTTTCTTTTAATTTCATTTATTAATTTGGTCTTTTTTCCCCCTTTTTATTATGCTTCTTGCAGCTTCAGATGCAAGTATATTAGGGAGTTTGATATTTTTCTACAGCTGATGGAGGCTCTGTTTATTTTTATAACTAATTTCTATGTTTCTCAGAATTCATTCATAGTCAACTATAATCTCGTCTTTTATTCACATTCAGAGATACGCTCATCTAATTCTGTAGTATCATGATACTTCCCAGCATTTTTTTGTAATCTTTGATACCACATTTTAATACTAAAATTTCAGTTTCTATAACTTCTGTTTATGCTAAGATTTCCCTCCTTTTACTTCGTAACTCCATTTCATGTCACAGTCTTGAATATACTTATAGTAGCTACATTATCATCCAATTCTGTTACTTACAATCTTTTATACATCTGGAATTCAGTTTCATTGAATCTTTTGTAGGGAAAAATGTCTCTTAATATTTTCATATTTTTTTCTAACAGCAAACAATTTTTAAACTACATGCTCTACTTCATGTACAATGTATAGCGAATAGTACTGACATTTGTTTTCCTCAATCCTCATTTTACACAGATTCTGAATTTTCAAGTTGACCTACATTCTACAATTAATTTGTAACCTAAAAATCAATACTCATGATGCTTTCATTATAATTCATGAACATGATCAGAAAAGTAAAGAAAATGATTTACTCAATATCTAAAGCTGGTTGGGTATTTTCTAGTTGAGTGTTCACAGAGATTTTATAGAACATAACTACTGCAAATAATAAGAACGTGAGTAGTCCATATGCTGAGCTGTATTATCTTTACTCTTAATATGTTCTGGAATATCAGCTGAGTATCTACGGTATTGAATTGTTTTTCTACTGTCTTAGTCATCTGCTACTGCTCTATAAGATAATACCATGAGTGGACGACTTTAGCAAAGAAAAGTATATTCTTACAGACTCCAGGAGTCTGAACACCCAAATTCAGTGTTTTAACTCCAGGGAAAAACAATCTCTCTCTGCTGACTCACAAGGCAGGTCCTTGTGTTGGGCCAGTCTTTCTATGGTCTGAGAAGATCTTGACACAGGAATCTCAGGTATAAAAGATACAACCCACTCCCAGTATTGCTTTCTTAATGGTATGAGGTTCCCAAGTCTCTGCTTACTTCTCTTTCCTTTCATTTTTTATAGGATAAACAGACAAAAGGTGATGCAAGCCACAATTCAGGGAAACTCTCTTAGAGTGTTTCAGTTCAGAGACATCACTACATAAAATATGACAACATTAAAACAAAACAGAGCCTAGGATGTAGTCACACATCTTTGACTTGGTGAGGAAATCAAGGTGATATCAAGAAATAACACAGGACCCCAGAGATGACACTATCTGCCTATGAACAATTGATATTCGACAAAGGCCCTAAGACATTAAACTGGGGTAAAAATGGTATCTTCAACAAATAGTGCTGGCAAAATGGGTTATCCATCTGCAAGAAACTGAAACAAGATCCATATCTTACACCTTATACAAAAACCAACTCCAAATGGATAAAAGACCTAAATATCAAACCTAAAACGATAAAGCTCATCCAAGAAAAGGTAGGAACAACAATGGAAGTTTTAATACACAATATAGACAGACTCCAAAATCTGTCAAACAAACTACAATCATCAGAAGAGAAAATAGATAAATGGGATCTATTAAGAATTAAACACTTTTGCTCATCTGAAGACTTTAATAATAGAATTAAAAGAACACCTACAGAATGGGAAAAAGTATTTGACAACTCTATGTCAGACCGATGCCTGATTTCCATAATCTATAACATACTACAAAATATCAACAAGAAGAAGATAAATCATCCAATTAAGTGATAGGCAAAGGAGATGGACAGACATTTCACTAAAGAAGAGATCCAGGCAGCCAAAAAACACATGCGGACATGATCATGATCTTTAGTTATTAAAGAAATTCAAATCAAGATGACAATAAGATACCATCTCACCTCAACAAGGTTGGCCATGATCCAAAAAACACAAAACAACAAATGCCGGAGAGGCTGTGGAGAAAGTAGAACTCTCTGACACTGTTGGTGGGGTTGCAAAATGGTCCAGCCTCTTTGGAAAGCAATCTGGCACATCCTTAAAAAAAGGGATATTGATATACCATTTGACACAGTAATTCCACTACTTGGAATATATCCTACAGAATCAAGGCCTTTCACACCAACAGACACATGCACCAGAATGTTTACTGCACGATAGCAAAAAGATGGACTCAACCCAGATGCCCAACAACAGAAGAATGGAAAGGTAAACTATGGTATATATACTCAATTGAGCACTACGCAATGATAAAGGACAACAATGACTTCAGGAAACATCTCATGACCTTGTTTCAACTGGAAGACATTATGTTGAGTGAAAGTAGTCAGCGACAAAAGGACAAATATTGTGCGAGATCTCTACGATAAGATCTCAAAAACAGACTTGTGTATAAAAGACTGTTTGACAGCTGTAAGGAAGGGGGGAGGGGAGGATGGGGGAGGGTTTAGTTAGATAGTTGCTAGGTATCTGGTTGGGTGAAATTGGTGATAGCACACATTAGAAACAAGAACAATATTAAGTGGACTTAAACATGACATGAGTACTCCTTCCATCTTAACCCAATACTGCAAGGATAGAGTAACTGGGGCAGGGGTCAGGGGACCATGCTCTTAGGTGAAAGCAAGGCCAATTGGTACAACTAGCATTTTGCTAAGAGGGCTCTCTGCACCCCATGTTGGTGAGTGGCATCTGTGGTCTTAACAGCTGCCAAGCTGCCATCCGAGGGCACAGTAAATGGTCCCAGCTCAGCAGGAACAGATGCTCATCAAGGACCAAAATGACATGGGGGAAAGACAACCCAGAAGACAAAGAGACCCACATCAGTGGGTGCCTACATTGACTTGGAACTGGCAGAACCAGATGGTGCCCAGCCACCACCAGTGACAGCTGTGATGGAGCTCACTATGTTGAGCCTCACTGGCAACACAAGAATAAAAAGTGTTGCACCCTGAGATCCCCATTAAAAGACCTCAATTTATGGTCCAGTGGTTTTGGGGTTCCCCTGGGAGAATGGCGCCTCGCCCTGATGCTGCCCTTGACCATAAATCATAACGAAGGTCCACGCTTCGGACAGGAATGGATTGGACTTGGCGATGCAGTGACCATATATTGGATGCACTTTATGGTTCTATACATCTATAGGATGTCATCCTGCTGAACTCTGGCTGGAGGAAAGAGAGTGGGTGGAGAGGTGGGAAAAAGGAGACTGTTGGGAGAATGAGACATGTATGGAGCAGAGAGGAACAGTGTGCTGTCACTGGGCAGGGAGAGAAGTGGAAGCTGCATATAGGTGGTTATGTAAATTTATATGGGAATGTACATTTTCACTCAGTTGTATTAAATAAAAAAATATTTTTTTAAAAAAAGAAATAACACAGGGGCAGAGTCAAGATGACAGACTAAGCACAAATCTCCTTATATCCCTCTGGAAACCAAGAACTGAACTGTTAATCAAACGTAGACTTCTGGTCACCACGTGAGCCTCAGGACACGGCACAGGACTGTTAATTTGGACTTCATATCACTGAATTAAAAATCTCCTCTCACTGACTCTTGCTCCTGGCTAGCCCTGGCTCTTATGGACTGAAGGTAAATGCACCATTTTGACTTTTTTACACTGCCTTGGCCAGTAGGCAAAGCTGGCTCATGCCTAGCAACTAGTCTCAAGACACACTGTTGGTGGGATGAGCCAAGCGCCAAGTGCCGTCTTGTCATATTTTGGGAGCCAGGCTTAGGACTCTGTTCATCTATACACTTTGGGCCTGTCTTCTTATCTCTGGCACAGCATGGTTTGTATGGATACTACAGCGCATATGTGCAGGATGCCATGATGGATACGGAGATTTTAGCAGGAACTAATTCTTAGCCAAGGAGCCAGCACCTGCAAACAGGACAGCGCTTCAATGACAGAAAAGCAGTAGTTTACACAGTGTCACCTGTGATGGGGGCCTGGCGACAGAGGCTGAGAACTCACTATGTGTCGGCACCTCTAGCCGCTCTATCAGCTGACCGTGTGGAGGGCGCCATCTTACATACAGTGGCTGCAGCTGGACATAATTCTTAGCTTGGGATCCAGAGCCTGCCCACAAGAGAGCACTTTTCTACCAAAAAACCAGTAGTTTACACAGTGTCTCCTAAGTCTGGGTCCTGTCAGCAGAGGCCAACAAGGTAGTAGTATTGCTGTATTTTGAAGTAGTTCAGATCATCTGGGTTTCGATATAGAAGTGCTTACTCTGCCAGTTGGGAAGACGGTCCTGTATACCTGAAACACTGACTGGCTTGGGAAGTGGTCAGATATCATTTGTTTTACATTTTAAGACAGCCTAAAGTAACATCTGCAGTACATCCTCATAGTATCTCTCATAGCCTTTACTTACTCACATGAAACCCAAAAAGCAACAGATGCTTGGGGTAAACAAGAAATCACCCATAACTTTAGAAGGCTCCCAAACAAAACAACAAAGGAGTTTTCCAGATGAAGAAACTTTTTGAAAATCATCAGAAAATGCGTACAAGAGGATTATATATAGACCCCTTCTAGACCTTATACCCAGTACTCTGAAATCCAAAAGATCAAGAACAAAATTAAAGACACAGAAATTTCAATGCAAAGCCAAGAAAACAGAATGGAACAAATGGAAAAAAGAATTTCTGACTTGGAAGACAGAGCTACTGACACCAGTGTCTACGAGCAGAAATCAGAAAAAAGAAACAAGAAAAATGAAGAAGCATTAAGAAGCATGTGGGACTCTATTAAGAGGAACAACATTTGATTAATTGGAGTCCCTGAACAGGATGAGACACCTGACAACACAGAGAGTATCGTTGCTGTGATGCTGACAGAAAACTTCCCAGAAATCATGAAGGAAGAGAATATACATATCCCAGATGCATATCATATGCCACCCAATATAGATCTCAAAAGAAAGACTCCAAGACATATTATAATCAAGCTTAACAAATTGAAACATAAGCAGTAACTCTCAAAGGCAGCAAGACTCAAAGCAAAGCTAACATTCAGGAGGAAACCCTGTAGGCTTTTGTCAGATTTCTCAGCAGAAACCATGCTGGCACAGGGGCAGTGGCATGACACATTCAAAGCCTTGAAGGAGAAGAACTTCCAACCAAGAATTACATATCCTGCAAAATTAGCTTTCAAATATGAAAATGAAATTAAGACATTCGCAGGTAAACAGAAACTCAGAGACTTTGTAAAAACCAAACGAAAACTACAAGAAATACTGAAAGAAATTCTTGACTTTGGCTTGCAAGAACAAAACCACTAATTTTGTATTTTAGAATGACACATTATCCAGAATTCTACTCCTGGAAGGCTCCAAACTCAATCATAGCTTTAATACTGAAAGAAACAATCCAGAGATTATCATGAAAACTATGGTGCCATCATATTAAAAAGAGGGATGCATTACAGTCATTATAGTCCTTCTAGATGGAGAGAAAGATGACAAGACTGGTGGTAACTAAAATGGGGTTTATATGTAGTTTATTGTGGGCATCACAGGGGCAGCCATAAAGCACAACAAAGATGCAACATACCATGTCAAGAAATCTAACACAGAAGTCTCAACAACTACAAAACCAGCTCTCAAAAAGGTGAAAAATCAACTGAAAAAAAGGAATGTCCCAGAAAAGACTAATAAGAACAACAGAGATAACATCATCACAAAAATAAACATATCACAATGGCAGCACTGAACACATACCTATCAATAATTACAGCGAATGTGAACAGACTGAATGCTTCAGTAAAGAGACATCGAGTGACATCTTGGATCAAAAGAAATGACCCATCCATTTGTCATCTACAAGAAACTCACTTGAGAATTAAAAAGATAGGAACAAACTGAAAATTAAAGGATGGAAGAATATATATCAAGCTAACAATGAATAAAGAAGAGTAGGGGTAGCAATTCTAATCTCAGACAAAATCAATTTTAATGTCAAATCCACCATCATGGACAAAGATGGTTGCTATTTATTGCTGAAAGGTTTGGTACACAAGCAAGACTTAATTATATTAAATATTTATGCATCTAATATCAGAGCACATAAATATGTCAAAGAAATACTGAGTACACTCACAAAAGTGTTAGATTACTCCACAATAATAGTGGGAGACCTCAACACCCCACTATCAATACTGGACAGATCATCTAGAAAACAGTTCAATAAAGATATGGAAGACCTTATTGCCACAAATAGCCAACTAAAACTCATCGATATATACAGAACTTTCTACCCATGAGTGGACAACTATACCTTCTTCTCCAGTGCACATGGAACATTCTTCAGAATTAACCATGTGTTAGGACACAATGCAATTCTCAACAAAATCCATACCATTGAATTACTGGAAAGCATCTTCTCAGAACATAAAGCCGTAAAAGTCAAAATCAGTAGCAGAAAAAAACACAGAAAGTGGAACTCTTGGAAACTCAACAACATCTTGCTCAAAAACCCATGGGTTATAGAAGAAATCAAGGATGAAATAAAGAAACTGATGGATTCCAAGGAGAATGAAAACACTTCCTACCAGAATCTATGGAATACAGTGAAAGCAGGGCTCAGAGGTCTGTTTATCTCCATAAATGCACACATCTAGAAGGAAGAAAGAAACCAAATCAAGGAACTAACCCTAAGGCTTGAACAAGTAGAGGCAGAACAACAGAGAAACCCCACATGCACCAGAAGAAAATAGATCATAAAAATTGGAGCTGAACTAAATAAATTAGAGAATAGGAAAACAATTGAAGAAATTGAAAAGACCAAAAGCTGGTTTTTTGAAAAGACCAAGAAAATTGACAAACCACTGGCTAAACTTACTGAAGAAAAATGGGAAAGGAAACAAATAACTCAAATTAGAAATGAGAGGGAAGTTTTTACCACAGATCCAACAGAAATAAAAAATACCATAACAGAATACTATGAAAGACTCTAACAAATTTGAAAACCTAAAGCAAATGGACAAATTCCTTGATCCATATCACCTACCCAAATTATCACAAGGCAAAGCAGAACAACTTAATAAACCCATCACAAAGGAAGACATTGAAAAATGCCATCAAAAAAATGGCAACTAAAAAAAGCCTTGGCCCAGATGGCTTCACTGTAGAATTCTACTAAGCTGTTAGAGAAGAGTTATCTCCAATACTACTGAGACTATTTCACAGTATAGAAAGGGATGCAGTACTCCCAAATTCATTCTATGAAGCCAGCATAACCCTGGTACCAAAGCAAGGGAAAGACCCACCCCAAAAGGAGAACTACAGACCAATACCACTCATGAATCTAGATTCAGAAATCTTCAACAAAATTCTTGCCAATAGAATACAACAATATATCTAAAAAATAATCCATCCTGACCAAGTTGGATTCATACCACGGATGCAAGGCTAGTTTAACATCAGAAAAACAATTAATGTGATCAACAACATCAAGAACACAAAAGACAAGAATCTGCTGATTTTGTCCATTGATGCCGAAAAGGCATTTGATAAAGTCCAACACCAATTCATGCTAAAAACTCTTAACAAAATAGACATGGGTGGAAAATTACTCAATGCAATAGGGCCATTTATTCAAAGACAACTGCCTACATCATCCAGAATGGAGACAGACTGAAGGAGTTTCCCTTGAGAACAGGAACTAGACAAGGATGCCCACTCTCACCTCTCCTATTCAACATTGTACTAGAAGTTCTAGCCAGAGCAATTAGACAAGACCAAGAAATAATGGGCATCTGCATCTGTAAAGAAGTCAAAATCTCCTGTTTGCTGATGATAAGGCTGTATATGCAGAGAATCCCAAAGAATCTATAAGTAAACTATTCAAACTGATAGAAGAGTTCAGCAAGTTCTCAGGATACAAGATAAACATAAGTAAATCAGTAGGATTCCTTTATACCGATGACGAGACTGTTAATGAAGAAATCATCAAATCAATACCATTTTCTGTAGCCATTAAGAAGATAAAGTACCTAGGAATTAATCTAACCAGAGAAATAACAGACCTGTACAAAAAGAACTACAAGCCCTTACTACAAGAAACTAAGATAAATGGAGAAACCTACCCTGCTCATGGATAGGAAGACTTAACATTGTGAAAATGTCTATTTTACCTGAAGCCATCTACTTACATAATGCAATCCAAATACAAGTTGCAGTGTCATTTTTCTGTGAGATGGAAAAACAAATCACCAGTTTTGTCTGGAAAGGGAAGAAGCCCTGGATAAGTAAAGTACTACTAAAGAAGAACACACTGGAAGACCTCTCATTACTAGACATCAGAAACTATTACACTGCCACAGTGGTCCAAACAGTCTGGTACTGGTACAAGAACAGACAGATCAATCAATGGAACAGATTTGAGACCCCAGAGATGACACCATCTGCCTATGAACAGGCGATATTTGACAAAAGCCCTAATACATTAAACTAGGGTAAAAACAGTATCTTCAACAAATCGTGTTTTGCAAAATTATATAGCCATCTGCACTAAATTAAAACAAGATCCATATCTTACACCTTATACAAAAACCAACTCCAAATGGATAAAAGACCTAAATATCAAACCTAAAATGATAAAGCTCATCCAAGAAAAAGTAGGAACAACAAGGAAAGTTTTAATACACAACATCGACAGACTTCAAAATCTGTCAAACAAACCACATTCGACAGAAGAGAAAATAGATAAATAGGAACTATTAAGAATCAAACACTTTTGCTCATCCAAAGACTTTATTAACAGAATTAAAAGGCTACCTACAGAAGGGAAAAAATATTTGACAATTCTATGTCAGACCGACACCTGATCTCCATAATCTATAAGGTACTACAAAATATCAATAAGAAGAAAATAAATCATCCAATTAAGCGAGGCGCAAAGGAGATGGACAGACACTTCTCTAAAGAGGAGTTCCAGGCAGCCAAAAAACGCATATAGACATGTTCACAATCTTTAGTTATTAAAGAAATTCAAATCAAAACTACAATGAGATACTATCTCACTCCAACAAGCTTGGCCATGATCCAAAAAACACAAAACAACAGATGTTGGAGAGGCTGTGGAGAAAGTGGAACTCTCTTACACTGTTGGTGGAGTTGCAAAATGGTCTAGCCTCTTTGGAAAGCAATCTGGCACTCCCTAAAAAAAATAGATATAGATATACTATTTGACCCAGTAATTCCACTACTTGGAATATATTCTACAGAGTCAAGGCCATTCACACCAGCGGATACATGCACAACAACGCTTATTGCAGCATAGTCCATGATAGCAAAAAGATGGAATCCACTCAGATGCCCAACAACAGAGGAATGGATAGGTAAACTATGGTATATATACTCAACGGAGCACTATGCAATGATAAAGAACAATGATGATTCCAGGAAACTTCTCGTAGCCGAGTTTCAACTGGAAGACATTATGCTGATTGAAAGTAGTCAGCGACAAAAGGACAAATATTGTATCAGATCCCTATGATAAGAAGTCGAAAATAGACATGTATAGAAGAAAGGAGTCTTTGGTGGCTGCAAGGGAGGGAGGGAAGGAGGGTGGGCAAGTAGGGGAGGGTTTAGATTAGGTAGTTGGTAGAAATTTGGTTGAGTGAAATCAGTGATAGTACATATTAGAAACAGGAACAATATTAAGTGGATTTCAATATAACGAGTACCCCTTCCATCTTAACCCAGTATTGTAAGGATTGAGTAGCTGGGGTAGAGGGCAGGGGACCATGCTCTTAGGTGAAATCAAGGCCAACTGGCACAACTAGTTTTTTGATAAGAGGGCTCTCTGCACCCCACATTGGTGAGTTGCGTCTGGGGTCTCAAAAGCTGCCAAGCTGCAATCCAAGGGCACAGCAAATGGTCGCAACTCAGCAGGAACAGATGCTCACTGAGGACCAAAACGATAAAGGGGAAAGACAACCCAGACGACAGAGAGACCCACATGAGTGGGTGCCTACATCGACTTCAGACCGGAAGATCCGGATGGTGCCTGGCCCCCAGCTGTGATAGCCGCAATGAAGCTCACAAAGTTGAGTCTCACTGGCAACACAAGAATAAAAAGGGTGCACCCTGAGATCCCCACTAAAAGACCATAATTGGTGGTCTAGGGGCTTCGAGTTTCCTCTGGGAGCATGCCCCTGACCCCAATGCTGCCCTTGCCCATAAATCATAATGAAAGTCCACTCTTGGGACAGGAATGGATTAGACTTGGTGATGCACAGTAATCATATATTGGATGCAGTTTACCGTTCTATGCATCTATAGGATATCATCCTGCTGACCTCTTACTGGAGGAAGGGGAGTGGGTGGAGAGGAGTGGAAAGGAGACTGTTGGGAGGATGAGTCATGTTTTGAGCAGAGAGGAATAGTGTGCTGTCACCGGGCAGGGAGAGCAGTGGAAGCTGCATACAGGTGGGCATGCAACTTTATACAAGAATGTACACTTTCACTAAGTCATAATAAAAAAATAAATAACACATTGATTTAAACTTAGAAAAATAAGCACATATTAAGATAACAACATAGGAAACAAATGATGATTTACACAGAAATAAACCACAAGAAACACATGCTCAGCAAATACAAAATAAAAAACAATGAAACAGATGAAAAGAATTCATAATTCTGTTCAAAAGATTAATTGGAAAAAGGGAATTGTCAACAACACACACAGAAAAGACATCAAAATGATAGTTAAACTCATATATATCAATAATTATGCTGAATATAGTCTTTTTAACAAATAATTGCCAGCAAAGTTGGATATCCATCTGCAAAAAATCGAAACAAGACCCGTATCTCTCACTTCACACAAAAACCAACTCAAACTGGATAAAAGACCTAAATATCAAACTTAAAATGATAAAGATCATTAAAGAAAAATTAGGATCAACAACGGAAGTTCTAATACACAACTTAGACAGACTTCAAAACTTGACAAATAAAGCACAATCAACAGGAAATAGATAAATGGGAACTACTAAGAATCAAACATTTTCGCTCATCCAAAGACTTTATAAAAAGAATTAAAGGCTGCTTACAGAATGGGAAAAACTACTTGGCAGTTATATGTCAGACCTACTTCTGATCTCTATAATCCACAAAGTACTGCAAAATATCAACAAGAAAAGGATAAATAACCCAATTAAGCATTGAACATAGGCGGACAGACACTTCCCTAAAGAGAATATCCAGGCAGCCAAAAGACACATGCAGAAATGCTCATAATCATTAGCTAATAAAGAAATTCAAATCAAAACTACAATGAGATAGCATCTCACCCCAACAAAGTTGGCCATTGTTTTAGTCAGCTAGGGCTGCTCTAACAGAAATACCACAGAGTGGATGGCTTTAATAAAGGAAAGTTTATTGTTACACAGTCCGATAGGCAACAAGTCCATATTCAGGGTGTCCGCTCCACGGGAAGGCTTTCCCCTTGTTGCCTCTGGAGGAAAGTCCAATATTGCATCAGTCTTTGTCCAGGGAGTGTCTTGGAGCAGGAACCTCAGGTCTGTAGGATGCACTCTTCCTGTGCTGCTTGCTTGATGGTCCAAGATTCCCAGTTCTCTGCTTGCTTCTTTTTCCTTTTATCTCTTGCAGGATGAAAGGATTAAGGGTGGGGCAAGCCACACTCCAGGGAAACTCCCTTTACAGAGGAGCAGGGAGGTGATCTTATCAAGGAATTTAGAGTCCCACCTTAATCCTTTAACACACAGCATAGGAAAACCACAAAATGGAGGACAGTCACAAGATACTGGGAATCATGGCCCAGCCAAGTGGCTACACATATTTTTGGGGGGACACAATTCGATCCATGACATCCCACTCTTTGGCACCCCAAAAATCACATCACAGAAACATGTAACACATTTATCTCGCCATAGCAAAATCATGCCCATCCCATAAGACAGAAGTCTTAAATCAGTTCCAAGTCCAAAATACAAAAACCCTTCTATATCTGTGAAACCTAGAAGGTAAGCTATCTACTTCTAAAGGTACAGTGGCAGAACAGGCACAAGTTAGACATTCCATTACAAATGGGAGTAATTGCAGGGAAAGAAGGCATTAACAGGCAACAGGCAAGTCAACAGAAGACATTACATTAGCCCTCAAAGCTTTGGAAATACTTAAATTTTCTGAGACATTCTACACAATGGCCTGCACTCCAGACTCAGATATTGGCCACACTCTGGATTCTGAGTGGAGACCTTAGCCCTGTGCTACAACTCTGCCTTCAAGGCCCACTTGAACACAAAGTCTGCCCCATATGCTTTAGGAGAACCCAAAGCCCAGTTGAGCGGCAATTCCACTCTTATGAACACAGGATGCCATGTTTCCACCCTTTCAAATCCCTGAGGTCATGGCCATACCTTTTGAGACTGAGACAGCTCAGCTTCTCATGGTGTTTGTCTCTTCATCTTCAGCCTCCTATGGCTGCATGGCCTGGGCCTCAGGCCCATATCTGCCCTGCCAAGCAAGTGTTCCAAAGCTCTGTAGCTCCACTGATTTAAGTGCCTGGAGGCACCCCACTCTTGCTAGAAAGTGTCCTGCACAAAGGCACTCAGCTCTCTCACTGTGGGTCAGTAATTCAATCCATGACTGCCATGATCCAAAAAAATGCAAAACAGCAAATGCTGAAGAGGCTGTAGAGAAACTGGAACTCCCCTAACTGCTGGTGGAATTGCAAAATGGTACAACCTCTTTGGAAAGCAATCTGGAACTTCCTTAAAAAGCTGGAAATAGACATTCCTTTTGACCCAGTAATCCCACTGCTTGGAATGTATCTTGCAGTAGCAAGGACAGTCACATGAACAGATGCGTGCACACAAACGTTTATTGAAGCACAGTGCACAACAGCCAAACGATGGAATCAATCCAGATGCCCAACAGATAAATAGATAAACTATGGTATATATACTCAACAGAATGCTATGTAATGATAAGTTACAATGATGATTTTAGAGAGCATCTCCTAACCTGGTTTCAATTGGAAGACATTATGTTGGGTTAAATCAGTCAGTGGCACAAGGACAAATATTGTATGAGACCCCTGCCATAAGGACTTAAAAACAGACTCATGTGCAGAAGTAGACACGCTTTGACAGCTGCAATGGAGTGGAGGCAGGGAGGGAGAGTGTTGGTTATAGATTAGATAGTTGATAGAAATTTGGTTGGTCCCCTGGCAGCATGGCCCCTAGACAGATGCTACCCTTGATCATAAATCATTACTGTGGTCACCTTTTTGGACAGAATGGATTGGACTCACAGACACAGAGTGACCATATCATGTGTGCACTTTATGGTTGTATGCATCTATAGGATGCCATCTTACTGGCCTCTTATTAGAGAGGAGTGGAGCGGGTAGAGAGGTGGGGACAGGAGATCATTAAGAGGATATAACATGTATAGAATGGAAAGGAGGAGTGTGCTGTCACCAGGCAAGGAGAGCAGAAGGACCTGCAGATAGGTGGGTATGCAAATTTAAACTGGATTACACACTTTCAGTCAATCACAATAAAAAAATTAAATAAGGAGAGAAATTTGGGTGAAATCAATGACAGCACACATTATAAAGAAGAGCAATTTAACTGGACTTCAACATAACCTGTCAACTCTTCTAATCTTAAACCAATATTGCAAAGATAGAGTAGTAGGGGTGAGGATCTGCAGACCATGCTCTCAGGGGACATCAAGGCCAATTAGCATAACTATCCTATTGTTAAGAATGTCTTCTGCTCTCAATGTAGGTGAGTGGCATCTGGGGTCTTAAAAACTTGCCAGCTGCCATCTGAGGTACACCAAATGGTCCCAACTCAGCTGGAATAGATGATCACCAAGAACAACAACAACATGAGGGAAAAAGAACCCAGAAGGCAGAAAGACACATGTGAATGAGTGACTATATCAACATGTGACCAGAAGGACCAGATGGTGTCCGGCCACCATCAATTACAGCCACGATGGGGCTCACAGTGTTGAATCCCAGTGGCAACAGAAGGAAAAAAGGGGGTGCACCCTAAGAACTCCACTGAAGGACCCCAACTGATACTGAAGGCCTGGGAGTTCCCCTGGGAGCATGATCCTTAGATCTGATGCTGCCTATGATCATAAATCAGTACTGAGGTCAACTCTTTGGATAGGAATCAATTGCACTCGGGGATACAATGACCATATTGCATGTGCACTTTATGGTTCTGTGCACCTACAGGATGCCATCCTACTGGGCTCTTACTAGAGAAAAGTGGAAAGGGTGGAGAGGAGAGGACAGGAAATTGTTATGAGGTTATAACATGTATAGAACAGAAGGGAGGAGTGTGCTGTCACCAGGCAAGGAGAGCAGAGGGAGCTGCAGATAGGTGGTCATACCAATTTGAATTGGACTGTAGATTGTCAATCACAATAAAAATAAATAAATAAATATGCTGATTATTAATGGAATAAGAGAACAAATAAAGAGTGTAGAGTGGCAGAATGGATTAAAAATGCAGTCCATCTATATGCTGCATGCAAGAGATACATTTTAAAGACAAATTAAAATTTGAAGGACAGAAGAAACATTTCAAGCAAATAATAATTGAAAAAGACAAGGAGTGGCAATATTAATTTCTGACCTAATAGACTTTAAGGTAAAGTACACCATAAAGGATAATGAAAGTCACTGTATAATGATTAAAGAGTCAACACACCAGGGAGATATAGCCATATTAACTATATACCCCACCCTGTGACAGGGCTTCAAATTACATAAAACAATAATGAACTGCAAAAGAAAAGACAGATAACTCCATAATAACACTAGGAGACTTCAACACAGTATTTTTGGTGAAGGACAGAACATCCGGAAAGAAACTCAGTAAAGACAAGTAAGATCTAAATGCCACAATCACCTGACTTGATATCATAAACATGCACAGAGCACTCCACCCAGCAGCACCCAAGTATACTATCTTTTCCAAAGTACATGAACAATCTCCAGAGTAGATCACACATTTAGGGCATAATGCAAGGCTTAACAGAATACAAAACATCAACGTATTTATTACAAAATATCATTTCAGTTCATAAAGTCATAAAAATAGAAAGCAATAACAGAAAAAGCAAGGATACAACATCAAACCATGGAAAATAGGCAATATTTTGTTCAAAAGCTACTGAGTTTCAGAAGAAAGTAAGGAAGAATAAAGAAACACACAGAAACAAATGAGAGTGAAAACATTCCCTACAGGATTCTTCGGGATACAATAAAAGCAATGCTCAGAGGTAAATTTATAGATATGAATACACACAGCCAACAAGAAGAAATGGCCCAAATCACAGCATTAACCCTACAACTTGAACAAACAGGAAGAGATGAAAAAAAAGTACCCTTCAGACACCTGAAGAAAGCAAATAATAAAAATTAGAGTACAGTTAAATGAAATAGAAAATAGAAAATCAATCGAAAGTGTTAACACCATCAAAAGTTGATTCTTTGAAAGAAATTGATAAAGTCGATAAACTATTGGCCAAAGAAAATAGCTAAGCAATATCCCTCATGAATTTAGACACGAAAATCTTCAACAAAATTATTGCCAATAGAATTTGAACTATATGTCAAAAAAATAATTTACAGTAACTAAATAAGATTCACACCAGGTATGCAGGGATGGTTCAACTATGCTTGGAATTTGTATCTTCATGTTATTATCCAGAATGTGATCTCAAGTGATATCTGGTACAATCATGATCTTATATAGGTGTGACTTGATGTCCATACAGTGATTTCAGTAATATCAGTCTTTACTCATATTTGCGACTAAAACAAAAAGAGAAAGAAAAAGTTAAAAATCAGAAAATTCAATTAGAAGTAATGGAGGACATAAGAATTATACTGTCCATTTTTCATATTATACTAACATTACGTGTGTGTGTATTTAAGCTTCAACTAAAAGTTTTGAAATTAGTCAATGTCTGTCATAGAAACGTAAAAAAAAAAAAAAAAAAAAAAAACTTATAATATTCCTTTGATTAAGTAACCAGAAAGCATGAGACACTCATCCAAGCTTTCCTCTCATCTCCCTGCTTGTAGTTATTTTTCTCACTTGAATAACCTCAAAAGATAAAACCCTCATTTTATTTCTCTCTGATCTATAGGCAATTGACCTTAAAAGTACCCAACCACCTATCAAAAGTACACTCCTTCACTTGTGCTCCCTATTACATCCCCAGTGTTGGGCTCTGTCATTATTCCTTCTCTCTGCTACCCGATAAATTTCTGCTTTTCTATCACTACTATGATGTTTTATCAGTATACACGCATGATTTTAACAACCTATATTCCCCTCTGCTATGTCTTTTTTGTTTTCCTTCACAGAAAATCTAATGCAATAAACTCTCTTTACTACCTCGTTGTCTCCCTTTAATGTACTCTAATTGTCCTCCTGGCTCTGACTACACTTTGTCAAGTTTGACAATCTGCTCTACATTTTTCTTATTATACATGACCCCTTGGCAGCTTTCAAGCATGTGAATGTTAACCACAAAAGTCCTTCTCCACTTTCAGTTTCTTACCACTTACTTACTCAAACTCTAAAATCCAAAAAGAAACATTGGCCTTTCAAATTACTTAACACCTTACCTAGGGTTTCTGCTTAGAAATTGTGTTCTGTTTATTCTGTTCTTTATTCATATCTTTGCATATAAAAATCCTTTTTGTCATTCAGAATAAAACAAATTGGCATTTCATTTAGACCTTTCTAACTTCCTAAAATAAAATAGCTACCAGTCAATACATCATCTTTCTTTTTTTTTAAATTATGACTTTCAATACTGTTTACATGGTTCTCAAGTATTAAATTACTTATTTTATTTACACAGTACCTGGTAGTGTTTTTGTTAAGACCTATGGCAGGACTTGGTTTTTGTTTTATATTCCCACACTAGAATGTAAGATTCCTGAAATAAAGAATGACTATTTTATTAATTTCTATCAGTATTGGAGCATGGTGATGCAGTTGTTAAGATCTCAACTGCTAACCAAAATGACAGGCAGTTTAAACCAACCATTCACTCTTTGAAAACCCTATGGAGTAGTTGTACTCTGCCCTGTAGGGTCACTATGAGTTGGAGTCAACTCTATGTCAACTGCTTTGGTTTTGATTATAATTGATACTGAAAGTATAAGTCATGGTTAACTGACATTTGTTAAAATAATGATGAATAAATAAATGAATATGGAAGTCAGTAGAAGACTTAGTAACACAAAGACTAAGGGATCAAAGAAAAGTTTCTTGCTGAGCCTTAAGCAAATGCTAACTAATAACCAAAGAATGGATACACCAAGCACAGAAGTCAACTCTGACTCATAGTGACCATCTGACAGAATAGAATCAACCCATAGGGTTTTACAAGGCTGTAAATCTTTATCGAAACATAGTGTCACATCTTTTACCAAGGATCATCTGGTGGATTTGAACTGTCAATCTACTGGCTGGCAGCCAAACTCTTAACCACTGTGCTACCATGGTTCTTCCCATACTAAAAGGGTGAGGATTGTACAAGAATACAAACATCAAGAGAACAGAATTGTGGGGCCACATAAAACCTACCCACCACAAACAATTCCAGATCCCAAAACTAAGCCATGTTGCTACCATATTTCATGTCTTCCTTTTTAGAAAGATAATATTAATAATAGGTTAACTAGTAAGGATTTTTATTTTAAAAAATTTGAAACTTTTGCCAAAGACACTGTGTCCCAGATTACATAAGGAACTGTGGATTCATGTACTTTAATCAGAAACTGTAACCCATTAAACAGTCTGGTTTTTTCCCCATTGCCTTGCCTTTCTTCAAGTCATGGCAAATACTTTAAGTAAAAATTATTGTAGGATATACTGTGACTTTGTAAATAAAAAATAATGAAAATTATAAAAATAAATCATTACCCAGTACTGCAGTGTTGTTAGCCTTCATTTTATGTAACCATGAGCTAGAAACTGAATCACTTATTGACTTGTACAGTACAGTCTTCCACATTATTCTTCTGTGTCAGGGATTCTGCTTTAAAAAATATTATTCTTTTTAATATGTGTATAATAATCCCTAATTGCTATCTAGCTCAAACATTCTTTCACCTATTACACACAAAAAAGGAATCTTGGAAGTAGTTACTAATTTATCTTTTCAAAGAGTAATTACTTCTTCTCTATGTTGCCCTCTTGCCCTGACACAAATAACAGTCATTGCTTCTACCTCTACCTCTACATAGCTCTATTTCTCTCTCACTTGTACTTCAGAGAAATAGACTTTCTACAAAGAATTTCTAAGTTCTCCACGTGGTCAGAAAAACCTAGACTCTTACTCATTTTCTTCAATGTGGTGATAGGCTACGTTATGTGTAGTAGGGACATACAAGTAAAGAGGAAGAAATGGAAAAAAAATTAATGTGCTGTAGATGAGTGATAACAGAGGCAATTTGTTTCTCATGAAACAATGCACACATTGTTGTGTTACATTGGTTGCCAACCCTACCAAGTATCAACCTTTTCCCCTTCTCAAACACATGCAAATATACCTTTTGTCATTTAGCTGATTCGTACTCATAATGACCCTACAGGATAGAGTAGAACTACATTACAGGATAGAGTAGAACTACATTACAAAATATCCAAGGAGCACTTGGTGTTTTCAAACTTTTGGTTAGGTTAGCAGCCATGGCACTTAACCACTATACACCATGGTTTCCAACAGTTCTTCATTAACAATTTCCTGTCCCCTCTTTCCTTCACGACTTTGCCCCTGAAAGATGTTACCCTTTCATTTCATTTTATTTAATGGGCCTGTCTAAATTTGACTGAAAGGTGAACCTCAGGTGGAAGGGCTGAGATGGCAGAGTACATGAATGCTCACCATGACCCCTCTAACAACAAAGACCCAAAAGAAAAAAATGAATCCAATACACATGATATCCTGGGTACCCTGAATATCAGACAGAAAGTTGAGAAACTGGGCTGGGCAATGGGTAAGTAAGAGTAGCATCAGAAGTACATGGAATTCAATAGTCCTGTGGGCAACTTCCTCAGCAGAAGAAATCTACTAGAATATCCACTTGTTCCTCTAGAACAACTGAAAAAACACTATCAGATCATCAAAAGATAAATCTTCACGTGTAATCTATTGTGGATGAGGATCTAAATCTTTGTTTGGAAACAAACCCCTCTCCCTTCTCTCCAGACTTCCCTTTACTTCTCTGCACTGTGCATGGCTCTGGAGTCTGACATCATTAACTGAACCAGAAGTAGGACTCCTTAAGGCAGACCTGAGCCATTTTCTGTCTCAGAGAGAGAACAATTTAACAAACTGAGGAAAGGGAGGAAAAATTTTCCTATTCCTCTGAGTTGGAAAGTTAGGGCACAAACTGTTCCTTCACCTAGATTCAAACATAAGGGAACACACCATCCTCACAGACACTCCAGGATGATTGTTAGCCCCCTTCCTTTCTCTATGGCTACAACCAGATACCTGTGCCTACAGCAATCACTGTTGCCAATCTAGGATAATAGGTGACAGTCTGCACATACACTTGATTACTGACTATCTGGACACCTGAGCTGAATCCATATTAGAAAATTAAGTAGACTGTTTGGCTTCCATGTCTAGTAACAGCTCTTACTACCTGGCAACAGGACACTAGAGCTTCAAAGACAACAACAACCAAATAACCACATATGACCAGCCTATTTGGACATTACAATACAAAATAAAATAAGAAGCTAGAACATAGTAGGCAAACGTAAAATAAATGAATAGAATTTACTGGTGGCTTGGAGACAACAGTTAGTTACAAGTCACTTAAAGAAACAGACCATGACCTCTTCAGAAAGCTCCTAAATCAAAGAATCATATTCTCCAAAGAAAGAAAGCTTCCTGGAATTAACAGAGTTAGAATACAAAAGATTATTATTTAGAACTCCTCAAGAGAAGGAGAAGGAGATAAAACAAAATGTAGCAGGGCATAATGACAAATTGAACAGGCTGAAAAAAAACTTACAGCAACAAGACTTAGAAATTTAGAAAATTAATAATGAAATTAGATAATTAGACAACTCAATAGAAAGTCAAAGGATCAGAATTAAGGCAATGGAAGGCAAAACTACTGAGACTGAAGACAAAGCACATGACAAACAAATTGAGAAATAACATGATAAAAGGATTTAAAAAAAATCAAGAAACACTAAGAATCACCTATAACTCTATGAAGAGGAGTAATCTATGAACGACTGGAGCAGCAGAATTAAGAGTGAGAGAACAGAAAACACAGAGTTGTCAAAAATTTGTTAACAGAATATTTCCCTGATATAGTAAAAGTTGAGAACGTATGTATACAAGAATCTCAATGCATATCACAAAAGGTAGATCCCAAAAGACAGACACCAAGGCATTGTTATGGATTGAATTGTGTGTGCCAGTTTGGCTGGGCATTGATTCCTAGCATTGTGTGATGTTCTTCCATGTTGTAAATCCTGCCTCTATAATATTAATAAGAGAGGATGGACACAGTTGTTTTGGTGAAGCAGAACTCAATGTGTAAGATTTCCTTTAGATATAAAGGAAAGAATCTAGCAGAGATATTTGTGGACTGAATACTACCAAGAAAGCAGTGCCAGAAGCTAAGTGTACCCTTTTGAAAGAACCAACGTTTTCTGCACCTCAGAAGCTTCCAGTCCAGGGGAAGATTGACAACAAGGACCTTCGTCTAGAGCCAGCAGAGAAAGCCTTCTCCTGTTGCTGACACTCTGAATTTGGACTTTTAGATTACTGGACTGTGACAAAGTAAAATTTCTCTTTTTTAAGACATCCATTTGTGGTGCTTCTGTTAAAACAGCACTAGCTGACAAAAACTGGCATGTTATCATCAAAAATGCCAAAACTAAAGATAAGGAGGTACTTTTAAAAGTGGCTAGGGATCAAAGAAAAAAAAAAGCCTGCAAAAGAGAATTAATAGGACTAAGGTCAGACTATTCAGGAGAAACCATGCAGGCAAGAAAGCAATGCAATGACATATACAAAGCCATGAAGGAAAAAAAGAATGGCAAAACCGGATATATATCCAGCATAAATGTCTCTCAAATATAATGGAAAAATTAGGATATTTCCAGGTAAACAGAAATTTAGGGAATTTGCAAAAATTATGGGGAATACTAATGGGAGACTTTGTTTAAAAAATTAGTAAGATTCGACTCAACGGCACTTGGCTGGCAACATCAGATAACAACCCAAAACTAGAACACAGAACAGTGAAAACGGATATCAACTGAAATAGAAGAATCACAAAAATAAACCCTAATCAAAATACTAAAAATAGGGAAACAGAGATGTCATTATGTCAACATTATAACAAAAATGAGGAACTTAAAAGAAAATATAGTCACAGATCTTTCATATGGAGAGTAAGGAAAGACAAAATAAAGAGATTAAGGACTGATTTAAATTTAGAAAAATAGGGGTAAATATTAAGATAACCATAAAGGGCACTATCAATCCTACCCACCGAAATAAAAAAGAAGAAAAACATGAAGTCTCAGTGATATAAAACCACCAACACTGAAAAAGATGAAAACACATGAGGAAGGAAGACTCAGCACAGAAAAATAAATGGAATGAAGAAATTGTATAAAATACACACACAAAAGATACTAAAAGGACAGTGCAAAGCTCATACCTATTGTTAATCACATTGAATGTATATGGATTAAATACTCCAATAAAGAGAGAGTGGTAGGTTGTATTAAAAAAGAAAACGATCCATGTATATGCTGCCTATGGAGACACACCTTAGACTTAAAGACATGAGCAACTAAAACTCAAAAAGTGGAAAAAAGTATATCAAGCTAAAAACATTCATAGAAAGCTCAAGAATGGCAATATTAATCTCTGATACAGTAGATTTTAAAGTTAAATCCATGACAGCAGATAAGGAAAAACAGTATATAATGCTTAAAGAGTCAGTACTCCAGGAAGACGTAACCATACTAAATATCTACACACCCGAAGAAAGGGCTCCAAAATACATAAAACAAACTAAGTGCATTGAAAACAGACAGACAAATGCATAATAATAGTAGAGGATTTTAACATACCACTTTCAGTGAGGAACAGAACTCAAGGTAAAGGTTCAATAAAGACACAGAAGATCCAAACAAGAAAAAATAAAAACATGAAGTCTCAGCTACCATCAACCAAACCAATCTCATATATGTATACATAACAGCAGCCAAGTAATCTTTCTTTTCTAGTGCACATGGAACATTCTCCAGAATTGACCACATATTAGATTTCAAAGCAACCCTTAACAAAATTCAAAGTATTCAAATATTACAAACAATCTATTCAGACTACAAGGTCATAAAAGTAGAAATCAGTAACAGAAAAAAAGGGCAACAAATAAACAAAATACATGGAAGTTGAACAAAACCTTGATTAATAACTACTGGGTTATAGAAGAAATCAATGACAGAATAAAGAAATTCACAGAATTAAGCGAGAATGAAAATGCATCCTACCAGAACCTATGGAACACAGCAAAAGCACTGCTCTGTTGTCAATATATATCATTAAATTCATACAATAAAAAGAAGCAAGGGCCCAAATCAAAGAATTAAACTTATATCTATTAAAAGTAGAAAGAGACCTGCAAACAAAATCCCTGAGGTACCAGAAGAAGGCAAATAGTAAAAACTATAGAATGGAAGAACAACTGAATGAGTTAACAAAACCAAAAGCTACATTTTTTTAAAATATGAACAAAATTGATAAACCATTGGCCATACTGACACAAGAAATAAAAACCAAAGGAAATAGCTTGAATAAGAAATGAGATGGGCAATATCATAATAGACTCCAACAAAATTAAAATAACCCAAACACAACACTACAAAAAAATTATATACTCTATTAAATTTCAAAGCTTAGAGGTAAGGGGAAAATTCCTTACTGCATAAGTTCCTAAAATACCTACCTACCTACCTAATACAAACAGAATTAGAACAAGTAAATAAACTCATCACAAGAAATTGAAAACATAATAAAATATTCCCAGACAAAAAATGTCCCAGCCCTGCCAGCTTCACCAAGGAATTGTAACAAACTTTTAGAGAATAACTAGCACCACTGTTACTAAAAGTATTTCAGATTACAGTAAAGAATGGAATACTCCCCAACTCATTCTACAGAGCCATCATAACCTTCATACCAGGGTTATGAGAACACAAAAAAAAGGAAAATTAAAGAGCATTATCTATCACGAACTTAGATGTAAAAATCCTAAACAACATACTTCAACAATATATCAAAAAAATAATTTACCATGAGTAAGTGTGATTCACACTAGGGATACAGAGGTGGTTTAATGTTAGAAAAGTAACAAAAGTAAGAAATAGTTGATTTTATGAATTGATGCTGAAAAAGGAAACCCTAATGGCACAGTGGTTAAGTGCTACGACTGCTAACCAAAATGTCAGCTCTTCAAATCTGCCAGATACTCCTTAGAAACTCTATGGAGCAGTTCTACTCTGTCCTGTCTATAGAGTTGCTATGAATCAGAATTGATTTTATGGCAATGGGTGGGATGCTTAAAAGGCATTTTACAAAGTCCAACACCCATTCATGTTAAAAACTCTCAGCTAAATAAGAACAGAAAGGAAATTCCTCAATATAATAAAGGAGATTTATACAATACCAACAGCCAACATCATCCTAAACTGAAGAGTCTGAAAACATTCTCCTTGAGAATAAGAAACAGAAAAAGATTCCCACTGTCATCACCTTCATTTAACACTGTTGTGGAAGTTCTAGGCATAGCAATTAGGCAGGATAAAGAAATAAAGGGCATTCAAATTGGTAAGAAAGAAGCAAAAGTACCTCTGTTTGCAAATGATATGATCTTATACACAGAAAACCCCAAAGAATCCATCAAAAACTACTAGAAGTAGTAGAAGAGTTCAGGAAAGTGTCAATATGTAAGATAAACATACAAAAAATATTTGAATTCCTTTACACCAACAAAGGATCTTTCCCTGGCTTTGGTAACAGGTTTATGCTGGCTTCATAGAATGAATTTGGGAGTACTGCATCCCTTTCCATACTGTGAAATAGTCTGAATAGTGTTAGAGATAACTCTTCTCTAAAAGCTTGGTAGAGTTCTACAGTGAAGCCATCTGGGCCCAGGCTTTTTTTCCTTGGTGATTTTTTGATGACTTTTTCAATCTCTTCCTTTGTGATGGGTTTATTAAGTTGTTCTGCTTTGGCTTGTGATAATTTGGGTAGGTGATATGAATCTAGGAATTTGTCCATTTCCTCTAGAGTTTCAAATTTGTTGGGAGTACAGTCATTCATGGTATTCTATTATGATATTTTTGATTTCTGTTGGATCTGTGATGACAACTCCCCTCTCATTTCTAACTTGGGTTATTTGTTTCCTTTCCTATTTTTCTTTAGTAAGTTTAGCCAGTGCTTTGTCAATTTTGTTGATCTTTTCATAAAAAACAGCTTTTGGTCTTTTCAGTTTTTTTGGTTGCTCTTCCATTCTCTAATTCGTTTTGTTCTGCTCTAATCTTTATGAGCTGTTTTCTTCTGGTGCCTGTGGGGTTCCTCTGTTGTTCTCTCTCTACTTGTTCAAGCTGTAGGGTTAGTTCTTTGATTTGGTTTCTTTCTTCCTTCCAGATGTGTGCATTTATGGAGATAAACTGACCCCTGAGCCCTGCTTTCACTGTATCCCATAGGTTCTGGTAGGAAGTGTTTTCGTTCTCCTTGGAATCCATCAATTTCTTTATTTCATCCTTGATTTCTTCTATAACCCATGGGTTTTTGAGCAAGATGTTGTTGAGTTTCCAAGAGTTCCACTTTCTATCTGTGTTTTTTCTGCTACTGATTTTGACTTTTATGGCTTTATGATGTGAGGAGATGCTTTACATTAATTCAATGGCATGGATGTTGCTGCGAATTGCTTTGAATCCTGACACATGACCTATTCTGGAGAACGTTCCATGTGCACTGGAGAAGGTGTAGTCTGCTGATGGATAGAAAGCTCTATATATGTCGATGAGATCTAGTTCGTTGATTGTGGCAATAAGGTCTTCTGTGTCTTTACTGAGCTTTTTTCTAGATGATCTGTCCAATATTGAGAGTGGAGTGTTCAAGTCTCCAACTATTATTGTGGAGTGATCTATCTCTTTTTTGAATGTAATCAGTGTTCCTTCAACATATTTAGGTGCTCTAATGTTAGGTGCTTCAAATCAGCCCCTAGGGTCACCATGAGTTGGTCCGACTCAATGGCACTTGTCGCTTGGCTGGCAATATTAAGTGCATAAATATTTAATATTGTTAAGTCCTGCTTGTGTATTGAACCTTTCAGCAATAAATACTGTCCATCTTTGCCCACGATGGTGGATTTTACATTAAAATATATTTTATCTGAGATTAGAATTGCCACACCTGCTCTTTGTGCATTGTTGGCTGATATCTATTCCTCCATCCCTTTGTGTTCAGTTTGTTCATATCTTTAAGTCTAAGGTGAGTTTCCTGTAAGTAACTTATGAATGGGTCATGTTTTTTAATCCAAGATGTTGTTCGATGTTTCTTTACTGGAGCGTTCAGTCCATTCACTTTCAATGTAATTATTGATAGCTATGTGTTCGGTGCTGCCATTGTGATATGTTTACTTTTATGTTGATGTGTTCTCTGTTGTTCTTATTAATCTTCTCTGGGACATTCTTCTTTATGAGTTGATTTTTCACCTTTTTCAGGGTTGGTTTTGTGGTTGTTGAGACTTCTGTATTATGTTTCTTGACATAGTATGTTGCTTCTTTATTGTGCTTTATGGCTGCCCCTATGATCCCACTTAATAAACTATATGTAAACCTAATTTTAATTATTACCAGTCTTGTCAACTTTCTTGCCATCTGGAAGGACTAAGACAACTGGAGTACATCTGTCTTTTTTAATATGATGATGTCATAGGTTTCATGACGTGAACATTAGATCTTTTCTTTCACTATTATAGCTTTGATTGAGTTTGGAGCCTTCACTAACTGAGTAGGATTGTGGATGATGTGTCCTTCTAAAATATAAAGTTATTGGTTTTGTTCTTCTAAGCCAAGAGATTCTTTCAATATTTCTTGTAGTTTTGGTTTGGTTTTACAAAGTCCCTGAGTTTCTGTTTATCTGAGAAAGTCTTAATTTCATTTTTGTATTTGAAAGAGTTTTGAGGAATATATATTTCTTGGTTGGAAGCTCTTCGCCTTCACGGCTTTGAATGTGTCATGCCACTGTCTCCATGCCAGCATCGTTTCTGCTGAGAAATCTGATGACAGCCTACATGGTTTGCCTCTGACTATTAGCTTTGCTCTAAGTCTTGCTGCCTTTAAGAGTTTCTGCTTATGTTCTATTTTGTTAAGTTTGATTATAATGCATCTTGGAGTTTTTCTTTTGAGATCTACATTGAGTGGTGTTCAATATATATCTTGGATAGCTATATTCTCCTTTTCGTTAATTTCTGGGAAGTTTTCTGTCAGCAGCTCAACAACAATACTCTCTATGTTCTCAGGTGGCTTGCAGTGTTCAGAAACTCCAATTAATCACAGATTGCTCCTCTTAATAGAGTCCCATATGCTTCTCAATGTTTCTTGATTTTTCTTTTTTCTGATTTCTCCTCATAGATACTTGAGTCAGTAGCTCTGTCTTCCAAGTCAGAAAGTCTATTTTCCATTTGTTCCATTCTGTTTTCTTGGCTTTGAATGGAAGTTTCTATGCCTTTGATTTTGTTCTTGATCTGTTGGATTTCAGAGTACTGGTGTTCCATCAGATCAACTAGCTTGCTTAATTTTTCATTTTGCTCTGTTGCATTTTGTATAAAGTGTAGGAGGTCTCTCTATATAATCCTTTTGTGTTCACCTTCCAATAGCTTCAGAAAGGCTTCTTCATCTGGAAAGTTCTGAGGTGTTTCTTTTGGGGGGGGGCTTCTGATTTCTTGTCATGACTGTCTCCAGAGTTTGTTGCTTTTGGGGCTTCATGTGGGTCAATAGAGGCTAGGAGAGCTGTGAGGATAGACCACAGTCATTTCTGTAAGCCCTTTTAAAATGAGAAGTAAAAAATATCTGACAACTTCCAAAGTAAGTCAGGTTTTTAGGTGTATAGGTCCCTCTTCCTAGCTGGTAAAGTAAGCACGTGTATATCTAGCTTGAAATATTATAAACTAGCTGAAAATACAGAAAGGCTAATGCTCTGCTGGCCTCTGCTCTCAAGCCCCAGCTGTAGTCAACACTGTGTAGAATTCTGCTTTTCTGCCAGAAAAGCCCTCTTTTCTGGCTCCCAGCCCAGGTATTAGGTTCAGCTGAGGCTTCTGTATGGATATACCCACCTTCCAGTGGAACAAGATGGCTTCCTGCACAGGCTTGCCACTGGCTGGGACCAGGCTACTGGCTGAAAGGGAGGCCAGTGGTGCTGAGATGCCCAGAGTTCCCAGCTTCCATTGCCAGGCTCCAGCCTTAGGCAATACTGTGCAAAACACCGTCTCTCTGCCAGAAAAGCACTCTCCCCCCAGTAGGCACTGCCTCCCAGCCTAGGAACCAAGTCCAGCTGGAGCCTCTGCCTGGGCTTCTCCATCTCCCAATGGATCAAGATGGCATCTTGCACAAGCTCATCACCACATCTGCACGACTATCACACAGTGGAGGTAGGAAAAAAAGTCAAAGGAGCTGAGACGCACAGAATACAAAGCCAGGCTCTCAGAACATGGCAGTTGTGCCTGCCTCTTCCACCAGCAGTGCATCTGAGACCAGCGGCCAGTCAAGTCCCAGCTCTGCCCGCCAGTCAATAGAGAGAAAAAAAATCAAGATGGTGAGTTCCCTCGGTCCATGCAAGCCCACGTTCACTGAGAGCAGGGTCAGTGAAAGAGAGGAGGTTTTGTGTTCAGTGGCATGAAGTCCAAATTAGCAGCCCTACGCTGTGTCCTAGGGTTCACCAGGTGTCCATAAGGCTCTGTTTGATTATCAGTTGAGGCCTTGGTTCCCAGAGGGATTTAAGGAGATATGTGTTTAGTCTGCTGTCTCTACCACCAAAAGCCATCTGTAAACTTTTAAGAGAGAAAGTAATGTGTAATTTGAAAATTCACTTGTTTTAAATTCAGTGATAATTCAAAACAAAATTTAAATGAATTGCCATAAGAAACACACTAGGTCATCTAATTTACATATTAATCAATTTAAATATTCAAGGCTAAAGTCTCACAAAAATTCATTGTTTTCTCATCTCTTTTTTTCAAAGCCAAGCCAAGTGTCGTCGAGTTGGATCCAAGCTCACATTTAATTGACTAGGTATTTGCTATAATTTCCAACTGTTCATTGCTATTAGAGTACTAAGTTGTTTGTGTGTAAGTATGCATGTGGATGTGTGTGTTTATTTTGTGTCTAGGAACATGAATTGTGTTTTAATAATTTTATCTGTGTCTAGTATGTTCTAGGTGTGTAGAAGCATAGTCTAAAATAATGACACTCTGTCTTATTTTTCAATAAAAATGGATGCTAATGTTACTTGCCCCTTTGTTGCTTTAGATTTGAGTTTGAAAATTCTAATCAGATCTTTTCCTCAAGTCTCATTTGGTGAGAAGTATTCGGTGAGCCTTGCTTCATTAAGACAAAAAATCAGAGAGTTTTTGGGATACTTTGATTTTATATTCTATGGTTTCTTTATACGATTAAATTAAAAATTCATATATAATAATGAGCATACTTTTGTCTTGTTCTTAACTTAAAGGAGATTGTATGCCCCAAGTATTTCAGTCTACTTCCAGTTTTTTAAGTATATTTGCACATTTTCTTTCATTAAAAATAGCTGCAAGTAGGCAGGGCATAAATTGATATTGCTATCTTATACAGACAAGAATTGAGTTTCAGACAATACAACTAACCTGCTTCAGGCATGTAGCTACAGGCTATTTGTGAATTGGCTTGAAAACTCAGGTTATTTGATGTCTTTGCAAGTGATTTCATAGTACTAAGTCTAAAAATTAGAAGTTTTCCTTAGGCCTTTGACAAAAGATTCTGAATCAAAGACCAGTTATTCATGTTCCCTTTGATTTCAGCACTTTCTTTTCCAGTTATTTCCAGTATACACAGACAGATTACATGTTTTGGGCAAATGTTTAGTTGGATTTTTTTTGTTTGTAATCACGTAGTCTGTTTTTGGCTAGATTCTCTAGAGAAGCAAAACTAACCAATATATCACTTATGGTTGTAGAAGCTAGTAAGTGCCAAATCAGCCAGTAATATGGCAGGCCACTGGCTCAAGTCCCAAGAACCAGATGTCAAATGATGAAGGATCCAGAGGGAAGAAAAGCCAGCAATCTTTTTCAGATTGTATGTAGGTTACATCCCTGAGAAAACTCCCTTTATAACTGATTGGTGGGTCACATCACATACATCATTGAAGTGAATACACTGTGTTACAAAAATGGAGGATTACTACATTATTGTATAATTGCCAAACTACATCATTACATAACTGCCAAAACTCTGAAACTCATTGTCTAGCCAAGGTGATGCATAACCTTAAACATCACAGTCAAAGTCTCTTTATTTAAGGATAGCTATTTGGAAGTCATTTGGAAGTCACATATGTAGAAGACCTCTCAGTTGTAGACCTAACAGTTCTTAGATGCAAATGTGAAACACTCTAAAAGATTTATATTAACTGCCTTTTTGATAGTCATAAGTGCTAGAACTGAAAAGGCAGCTACAGTGGCATGTGGTTCAACAGCAGAACAAATGAGACAAAGGGTCCTTATACACTGTTAGCTAAACTAATACTGGGGTCAGGTAACAGTCACTAGAATGGCTGGAATTTAAAAGCAACTGTGAAACAGCCAGAGAAATTTCAGTTTAACAAGACTCATTAAATTTCATTTAACAAGACTCATCTTCTGTAGTGTCCTTAGGTGAAATTTTGCAATGTAAGAGAGATATCAGCAGGAGAGTAGGGATTGCTGAGGGGGCCAATGCACCTTTAGACTCCAAAAGTTTTTAACAATTTGTGTTTTCAAATTTTCTACTTGTTCAGTTTCTATAACTGTTATTTTCAGGATCAAAGCTAAAATTGCCTACACTTTGGTTGCTTTATATTTCTTGGACAGATCACCTTGTGCATCATATTGAAAACATTTGTTTTAGTTTCTTTTAATTAAGATAAGACATCATAACTCAGCATTGTTTCAGATACTTTTATCCACTAATGTTTGTTTTATGTGTTTGATGTTCTCAAGGTTTGCTTATGATGTGATGATAATTTTAGTATTCAGCCTTTAGCATTTCACTTGACTGTAGTGGTGCTTTTTTTTTAAGTGAATAGACTCACAGAGGTCTTAATGGAGTAAGTTTTCTAAGCTTTGCACTATTGACACTTTTAGGGAAATAATTCTTAGTTGAGGGGGGTTGTCCTGGGAGTTATAGAATGTTCAGCAGCATACCTGACCCTTATTTGCTAGCATACTCTGCTCACATTGAGACAGCCAAAAAATATCTTCAGATGTTGCCAAATGTCCCTTGCTTACAGTAGTGACTCTCCACCCAAGGTTATTTTGTCCCACAGGTAACATATTTCACAACAGGAAGTGGAGAGAGCATACTGATAGTGTCTAGTGAGTAGAGGACAGTGATGCTGTTAAACATTCTACAACACAGAAGGCAACTTCCTGCCACAAAAAATTTTCCTGACCAAAATTTTAACAGTTTTGAAATTGCAAAACTTATTAGCTAAATTGACTTAGAATGATACTATAGGACGGAGTTCTGTAGTTCTGCTGCCCCACAGGTTTTCCAAGATGTAGTTGGTAGATTCAAACTGTTGATCTTTTTGTTATCAGTCACAACTCTTAACCAGTGTGCCACCAACAATCCAAATCTAAATCAGCTGTAGTTTTTTATTAAGAAGTTAGAGTACTAGACTGACTTTTTCAGGATAAAACTTTTGGTAATTTTAAGTCAATATCGGTGTGTAACAGGAGTATAGTAAAGAGCAAACAAGTTTTGTTTCTATGTAATTATAAAATTCTTCTTTCTGTCTTCATCTATATCATCAAGTTTTTACTTATTTCTATATTCAGCAGTACTAGAACTGCAATAAAATCAAGGATATTCCTTCTCACCTTATATTGTTTCAGATCTGGTCTTTCTTTGCACTCATTCCGGAAGAAACTTCATTCTTAGCATTTTTCATGAGCAGAGAATATGCTTATTAAAAAAATCATAAAATCATTCCTTTAAGCCTAAATTTTTAAGTAGACATTTAAACTTCACATCAAAGCGAGTAATCTGTCTTAAGAAAAACTTAAAATTTTTGTTTGTTTATGAATTCTTCTAGGAAATTCAATTCTTGAAACATTGTTGAATGGCAATTCTACGCTTCCAGTGAAACTTTGAATATCTGAAATACTGAATCATATGACACCATGTATTTCTATTAAGAAATTTAATGAGCAAATATCAACTGCTGCCCAAGGAATATAACAGTTTCCTTGGTCATGATAACCATTTAGTGCCTCTTTCTTTTACTTATGGATTCAATTGTGTTTTTCCAAAAGTATGCTTTAAATTCTTGGCCCTAAGGATACCTGTGGTTGTGATCCTATTGAGACACAGGATTTTTCTTTTCTGTCTCTATTTCATTTCTTTTTGTTATTGTTTTAATATTAAAGAGGTCATATCAGAGTAGTATGGTTCCTAAATGTGATCACTTATGCGCTCTAAAATAAAAGAAAAGACACAGAGACATACAATGGGGAATATTAGTGCCATGTGAGGACATCTACAAGTCAAGGAAACAAAGAATGAAGGAAATCAGTATGGCCAAGTCCCTAATTTTGATTTTTATTACCCAGAACTGTGAGAAACTACATTTATGTTCTTTAAAACCATTCATTTGTGGTACTTGTATTATTACAGCAGCATTAGGTAGCTGTGACATCTGTAGAAACTTGGAATGTGTGCTACATTCACTTCCAGTTGAACAAATTACAGTAATTGAACTGAATCTGATCTTTTTGAGGTTGTCACTAAACAATCTTTCACTTGGGTGTTCTTGTTCTCCAACCATCACAGCAGGCAAAGGAGCTTAGAAAAATGCCTTGTATTCCTCTACATTGCATCCCAAAAGAGTAGCTATCTCTCTACCAACACTCATCTATTAGACTGATGCTTTTATTATTATCTGCTGCAGTTTTACCTCCTAAAAATTTCTGAGCCATGAAGTCATCAGTGCTCTTCAACCAGCTCTCAACTTGTGGATTTGAGTCAAATAATCCTGATTTACCTTGCCATATGAAAGGAATATATTTTTTCTCCCAAAAATTCATGATTGTTTTCTAGCATATAAAAAAAGTATCCTGTATTTCCAGAATGCAATGAGTTTCAATAAGTGTTGTATATTTTTGAACATCAGAGAATTTATGTAGAGCAAGAGAAAAAAGAAGATCAAGCAAGACAGTGGAGACGGAGAGAGACCTAAACAGAGAGACTACCTATATCTGCTAAAGCTATTTTATTAAAGAAAATACATCTTGATGGTTACTTCATTCCTAGTTATTGTGATCTCATAAGGCATCGACTTGATGTTTTAATGTCTATAAATGACACATGATAATGGAAATTGCATTTTCTACTCTCCATAATCCACCCTAAGTGATTATACACTCCTCTTTAAACAAGAGGAGATGGAATTATTCCTAAAAATCACACATACTACCGAGAGATCTCTCATTCTTGAAGTTCATTTCTGTTAGTGATTCAGTTTTATGACATTTGAAAAAACAAATTGTTTCAACTTTATGTCTCTACTTTGCTTCAAAACAATTCCATTTTTTTTCAATATTTCTATCTCTGTTAGTATTTGTGGATGAATTTATCTGATAAGTGAGATTGCTGAAAAATACTTTATGATAAACTTATTCTTTTATTTCTTATGGTTGTTATGATTTATGTTAAACATCAATTATGAATGACGTTTTTGTCACTTTCATGTTACAATATTTATCAAATTGATAACAGATACCAAAAATATATAAATTATTGTCCCAATTAATAAAAGCCAGCCAATTAATAAAAGCAGTTATATATTTAGCATTTATCATACACATAAAAGGGACAGATTTCAGGAAACGAAGGGAAGGGGACTCTGCAAACAAATGTCACTTCAATTTCTCAGAACCCTTCTTTTGTTAAAAAATATTTTATTGTGCTTTAAGTGGAAGTTTACAAACCAAGTCAACTTTTCATACAAAAATTTGAACATACACATACACTGAGATGTAAGTCTAGTTGCTGCCCTACTCTGTGACTGCACATTCCTACTTTTCACTCTGTGTTTCTCGTGTCCATTCAACCAACTCCTGTCCCTGTCAACTCTTCTCACCTCTGGATGACAGCTGCTCAGTTAGCCTCATGCACTTAAGCCAAGAAGCACAATCTTCACCATCAGCACTCTTCTCCTTTTCCTTGCCACCCTACGTTCCTGTGTCCATTCATCTAGTTTTCCTATCTACTCCTGTCATATCATCTTTGCTTTAGGGTAGGTATTTTTCATCTGGTCTCTTAAACTTGATTCAATGGAGAAGCACTTCCGTGAGTAGGTTATTTTTTGTTTTACAGAGCTATGTAATTTCTGGCTGAAAAGCAGAATTCTGGAGTGGCTTCAGTCTTAAGTTAGCAGGGTTTCTGAGGGTCATAGTCTCAAAGTTGTTCTAGCCTCTGTGATTCCAGTAACTCTGGTGTTTGTGCATGCATGTGTGTGTGTGTGTGTGTGTGTGAACATGCACGTGTATCTATCTGTGTGACTATACGAATTTGAATTTTTTTCTATGTTTTCCTCCTGCTCTGTCCAGGAACTTCTGCTGTGATCCCTTTTAGAGTGGCTGGTTTAGTAGCTGGCCTCAGTCTGGTGGAGGCTATGGTTCATGTGGTCCATTAATCTTTTAGATTAACATTTTACGTGTGTCTTTTTTTTTTTTTTTTTTTTTGTAATTGTCCTTTGCTCAAGTCAGGATGGGACTAATAGATCTTTAAAGACCTCAGATGCTACTCAACAAAGTTGGATGTAGAATATATTCTTTATGACCAATGTTATGCCAACTGACCTAGATGTCCCAAGAGAAAATAGTCCTAAGCCCTCAGCCCAAGTAACTCTATTCATCAAGTTTTCCGGGAAGGTTCTATGACTTTGTCTTGGCTAATTTTCACTTTGACTTCTTCTATATTGTGTGCTGCCTTTTCCTTCACCAAAATTAATACTTTTTCAACTATCTAGTTAATAATTTCCTCTCCTCTTATCCATAGATTATTTCTTTCTCTGTGTAAACATTTTTGTTTTGTTTCACAACAGTGGTCTCATACATTTGTCCTTTTGTGATTGACTTATTTCACTCAATATAATACTATTCAGATACATCCATGTGAGATGTTTCAAGTATTCATCCTTGTTTCTTATCCTTGCATAGTATTTCAGTTAGTGTATGTACAACAATTTGTTCTCTTGCATAATGATGAACACTTGGATTGTTTCCATCATTTTGCTATTTTGAGTAAAGCTACAATGAATATGGATGTGGATGTATCTATTGTGCTATAATTCTTAATTCTCTAGGATGTATTCCTAGAAGTGGAATTGACAGAAAATGTGGTACTACTATACCTAACGTTTTAAGAAGGTGCTATATCATTTTCATAGTAGTTGTAATATTTTACGTTCCCACCAGCAATGTGTCAGAGATCCAACCAAAACCAAACCAACTGCCAACAAGTCGATTCCTGCTCACAGTGAACTTATAGGATAGAGTAGAACTGCCCTGCAGGGTTTCTAATGAGTGCCTGGGATATTTGAACTGCCAACATTTTGGTCAGCAGCCCTAGCTCTTAATCACTGTGCAACCAGTGTTTCTATAAGAAACCCAGTCTCTTCCAAATTTATTATCTTCTGGTTTTTTCATTAGTGTCAGTATATCAGAGTGAGGTGATTTTGATTTGCATTTCTATAAAGGTGAATGATAGTGAGCATTTTCTCAAGTGTTAGCTGTTGAAGATCTTCTTTAGTGACGTGTCTATTTACATTCTGTTTCAATTTTTTAACTGGATTGTGCGTCATTTTGTTATTAGAACTATTCCTATTGAGTCACTATGGATTAGAATCAACTAGGCGGCAACAAGTTTTCGTTTCTGTTCTCTGGATGAAAGTTTTTGGTCTTTTGTAGTTGAGAATAATGCTGGTTGGTTTTATATAAAAAGACCAAATGAAACCCTATGCTTTTGAGTCAATTCTGACTCATAGTGACCCTATAGTGCAGGGTAGAACTGCTCCATGGAATTTCCAAGGAACATTTGGTGGATTCAAACTGCTGACCTTTGAGTTAGATGTAGCACTTAACCACTATGTCACCAGGGCTTCCTGTTTTGTATAGATACCATTTATCATGTGAGGAATTTCTCTTCTATTTTTATTTTATTGAGAGTTTTTCTCAGGAACACGTGTTGGCCTCTAACATCAAAACAATTTTCCCTTGGTAATCAGAATCAATTATACCATCTGTCTTAGTCACCTGGTACTGCTCTAACAAAAAATACCACGAGTGGAAGTCTGTATGAAGAGAAATTTAATTGCCACAGCCCAGTAAAACACAAATCCTTTTATGAGATGCAAATCCATTCAATAAAAGAAATTATCACAGTCTGGTAGTTATGAGTCCATTCAATAAGAAAAGTTATCACAGTCTGGTGGGCTGAGTCCAAAGTCAAGGAAAGCATCTTGACACAGAAACCTCAGGTCCCAAGAAAGTGCCTGTTCTTCGTCATGCTGCTCTCTTGGTGGTATGAGGTACCCAACTTCCTCTGCTCACTTCTCTCTTTTATATCCTACAAGCTTGTAGCTTGAATCCTGCCTCACTAACACAACAGCAGCCCATTCTGCGTCAATATCACAGAGGCAGGATTCACAACACATGGGAGGAAGGGCACCATGTTGGGACTCATAGCCTAGTCAAATTAACACACATTTTTGCAGGGGACACAATTCAATCCATGACACCATCCAATACAGTGTCTTTCTCCTTTGCATGTTGATCCAGAGGCATAAGAATGCCAAAATGACCAGGTGGAATTTATAATTTCCAGTTCAAAGCAGTTCACACTGTGTCTTTTCTACAGACTAAGACTTCTAGACTCACAGAGCATAGGGTTGGAAGGATAGGAAATAAAAAAGTATTTCAAGTGGATTATTAGGAGTAGAAGTGAGTGATGGCATTCCCATTTCTGTCCTTTGATTCTTGAACCTAAGAATCCTGGCTATGGAAGAAATGGTACTATTTACTGGTTACTGGTTTAGAGTATATGAGTCTCCTGGGGAACATTGCCTCAGTCTTGCAAGTTATTGCCTCCTTGCTGGTGTCTTAACTGTGACTTGAAAAGGCCATCCCATCATTTTGTCAATGCATCTGCTGTTTGTTAACTTCTGCATTCATTTGGATAACCTTTCTTGGAAATAGGCATAAATATGGATCTAATTCAGTCAGTTAGCCAGGTAACTGTCCTCCAAATTTCTTGGCATAGGTATGTGAATACTTCCAGCACTGAATCCATTTCTTGAAACATCTCAGTTGACATACCATCACTTTTCACCAGTGCCTTCAGTCTATCTTAGACATCTTCTTTCAGTACTATTGTTTCCTGATCCTATGCTACCTCTTGAAATGGTCGAATGTCAATCAATTCTGTTCAGTGTAATGACTCTGGATATTCTTTATACCTTCTTTTAGTGATTCTTGCATTGTTTAATTTAGGATTCCCTATAGAATCCTTCACTATTGTAACTCGAGGCTTAAATTTTTTGTTCAATTTTTTCAGCTTGAGAAATGCAGAGTATAGTCTTCCTTTTTGGTTTCCTAGCTCCAGCTCTTTGTACATTTCATTATAGTCCCTTACTTTGTTTTCTTGAGCTGCCCTTTGAAATTTCTTTTCAGTTCTTTTACTTCATCATTTTTTTCCTTTTGCTTTAGCTACTCGACATTCAAAAGAAAGTTTTAGAATCACTTCTGACATCCATTTTCATCTTTCTTTCTTGTCTTTCTGATGACCTTGTGCTTTCTTTATGTATGATGTTCTTGATGTCATTCTATGATCCATCTGGTCTTCAGTCATTCTTGTTCTATGTGGATGGCCTCTAAACTCAGGTCAGTGTAGTCAAGGTCATAATTTGGTTCTTATGGAGTTTTTCTTATTTTCTTCAGTTTCATTTTGAACTTGTTTATGGGCAACTTATGGTCTGTGGCACAACTAGCAACTGGCCTTGTTCTGATTGACAGTATTAACCTTTTTCATTATCTCTTTCCACAGATGTATTTAGTTTGATTCCAGAGTATTCTGTCTGGCCAAGTCCATGTGCATAGTTGCCATGTATTTGGGTGGAAAAAGGTATTTGTAGTGAAGAAGTTGTTGATCTTGCAAAATTTTATCTTGCAATATCCAGTATCAGTTGTATCACCAAGGCCATATTTTCCAACTACAGATCCTTCTTCTTTGCTTCCATCTTTTGCATTCCAATCACTAGTAATTATCAAAGCATACTGGTTGCATGTTTGTTCAATTTCATACTGTAGAAGTTGGTGAAAATCTTCAGTTTCTTCATCTTTAGCCTCAGAGGTAGGTGTACAAATTTGAATAACATATTAAGTGGTCTTCCTTATATGAATATGTATATAATTCTATCACTGATAGCATTCACTGAACTTCAGGATAGATCTTCTAGTGTTCTTTGTGATGGTCAATACAACACCATTCCTCTTTATCATTCCCAGCATAGTAGAGCATGGGATTATCTAATTCAGAATGGCCAATACAGGTCTATTTCAGCTCACTAATCTGTTTTTTATTTCCATTTCATTTTTGACAATTTTCAATTTTCCTACATTTCACATTGTATTAATGGATATTTGCAGCTGTTTCTTCCCATTTTGACTGATGCTACATCAGCAAATGAAGGTCCTGAAGCTTAAATTCATGCACATCATTAACTCTGAGTCTACTTTGAGGAGCTAATTCTTCTCCAGTCATCTTTTGAGTACCTTCCAACCTATGAGGCTCAGCTTCTCTTGTACCCGATAATGTTCTGCCACTATTCATAGGTTTTCATTGGCTAATTATTTTTAGAAGCAGACTACCAGGTTCTTCTTTCCAGTCTGTGTTAGTCGAGAAGCTCAGCTGAAGTCTGTCTGCCGTGAGTGATCCTACTAGTATCCAAATACTGGTGACATATCTTCCAGCAACACAGTAACATGCAAGACCCCACAAAACAATAAACTGACAGATGTGTGGGAGAATTATGAGAGTTAACCCAAAAATCCAAATGCCATAGAGTCGATTCCAAGTCATAGCAACCCTATAGATCAGAAAAGAACTGTCCCATAGGGTTCCCAGGGAGTGCCTGGCAGATGCAAACTGCTGATCTTTTGGTTAGCAGACATAACACTTAACCACTATGCTGCCAGGTTTCTGATTATAGGGGTTAGCACCTCCAAAATCCAAAAGGTCAGATGACAGACTGTCAACCTAAGCTGGTTTTCATGGTTGTTGAGCTGACAAATCAAAAGCCTGCAGGCCAGGCACCAGGCTAAACGCCTCTATCAGTTCAAGGGTACCTCTATTGGCTCAAGAGTTTGTGGGGGTTTGCAAATTCCAAACCTGTAGGTCAAGGGACAGGCTGATAGCCCCTGCTAGGTTGTATCCCAAAAGCCAGGAATCAGGGTCAGATACTGAGAAGATTGCAGCATCAAAAAAAGAACAAGCTTTGTCAGACCATTCGTTTATAACATGGATTCGGGTCATGCTCCCAAGGAAATTCCTCTTCCAACTGAATGGTTGTCATATTAGATGACAAATGGAAGACGATATATAGTTCTGACAAACCACTGAGAATTATAGGCTAATTAAATAAACATATAACATTAGCCATCACTGGGTATAAACTTCATGTCAAGTATTCTCTAAAGTATCCGATACGTGAATAAGGTTAATAACCAATAAATTAAACAAAGTTATCAATGATAAGAAATTGATATCTGACAGGTAGAAAAGTTAAATAATTATATGTATAAAAAACAAACAAACAAAAAAGGATTAAAATGTCAAAATATGATTTTAAAATCCAGTAGAAGAGACCTCTCATTTAATCCATATTGGAGTTACTAATACCGGACAACCCCTTTCTTATGAAACAACTGTCAAACTGAAAAAATAAAAGAAAGGACTATTTTCAGTCATTGAATAACACACAACACTTTACATCCAAAATTTACACACTGAAAACTACAAATTATTATATGAGAAGCTATATAAAATATAAATAAATGGAATGCACACTGTACTGATTGAATGAAAAGGTCAAAGTGGAAAAGATGCAAATACTTTGCATTTACTCTATAGGTTTAGAGCAATCCCAATCAAAATCTCAGCATGTTTCTACTTCGTGATGCACTTTGTGGTTCTATACATCTATAGGATATCATCCTGCTGACCTCTGGCTGGGAGAAGGAGAGTGGGTGGAGAGCAGGGGAAAGGAGGCTGTTGGGAGGATGAGACATGTATGGAGCATAGAGGAATAATGTGCCGTCACCAGAAAGGGAGAGCAGTGGAAGCTGCATATAGATGGGCACGTAAATTTATATGGGAATGTACATTTTCACTCAGTCATATTAAATAAAAAATTTTTTAAAAAGTGACAAGCTGATTAAAAAGTTCAAAGTATCTAGAATAATTGAATAAATCTTCAAAAACAAGAATAAATTGAGTGCCACCACTACTAGATTAAAAGTGTGCTATATAGCCACATTAATGAAGTGAGAAATAGATCAACAGAAATGAACACATCTATATTTGTATGATCAATCAATTATCTATGAGGATGACAAAACAATTTCATGATGAAAGGTCTTTTAAAAAAATACTGCTATAAAAACTGACCATTCAAGGGAAAAGACAATTAACTCTGATTCATATTTCCCACACATAAGACAATTTATTCAAAACACAATATTCTTAACAATAGCTTAAAAAAATAGTGCTAATTGAAGAAACAGGTGTAACATGTTTCTAACCTTAAGGTAGGCAACAATTTATTAGCCAAGACATGGAAAATGCTAACCACAAAAGAAAAAAACAAAATTAGACCTCCTCAAAATAAATCTTCTTTTCCAATGATACAATTAAGACAGTAAGTATGAAAGCCAAAGTGATGGAGATATTTTGGTTACGTATTTTGATAACTGACTTACTTCAAGGATACATAAAGTACTTCTTAAATTTGAATGAAAAACAACCAACAACTTGAACATTCAATTATAAAGAAAGACATTAGAAAAAATTCTATGCAGATGCTCAATAAGCCCAAGAGAAAGCATTTGGCATCATTATTTGCTATGGAAATTCAAATAAAAACTACAGTGTGATAATTTTCAACACACCATAAAATAGGGTAAATTTAAAAGCCCAACTCTGCGAGGCTTGGAGCAACTAAGACTACCATATATTTCTGATGGGAACCAGAGACAGAATATAATCTGATTTACTTTTTTGTTTATTAGTTTTTTATGATTAGCCTGTTACTTGTTTTGAGAATAGATATTAGGTCCTAAGGACAGAAGCAGAAGTTCTGCTGAGAGATTGCTGCAACAATCCAGGCAGAAATGGAGTAGTGAATTATAAATAGATTCTAGGCAAGTTTTGACAGTGGAGTTAAGATTATTTAAAACAGATTAGATGAAGAACAAGAAAAAATATATAACAGTTTAAGATGATGTCAAGATTTGTTTGGCCTGAATTATTTTGGGGCTGGGCACGTACTTACTGAGCTGGGGAAAATAATGGGAAGAGTAAGTGAAATAAGATTACAAGTTTGGCTTCATATATTTTCAGCATCAGATGCTTAGTGGATATCAAGTTCATTATGAGTAGTATTTGGATTTTTAATTCTGAAATTTGCAGAAATGTCATAATGGAAAATATAAAAATGAGAGTAGCTGGTATGCAAAAATGAAAAGTTAGTTGATTTGATTTCTACTCATGACATTTTCAATGGCTGATTTTTTAGAAGTAGACTGCCAAGCCTTTCTTCAGAGACACCTTTAATGGGATGAAACTTCACACTTTCAGTTAACAGCCAAGCATGTTAGACACTTATACCACTCAGGGAATCCTATTGATATATAGATAGCATTTAAGGCCGTGAGACACAACATACAAGGCAATGAGCGAAGACAGCATAATGTAGAGATCCTATGACAGGGTTCACAGATGTTCCAACAATTTAAATGGGGATGAAATGATCAGTAATGAAAAAAGAAATATGAAAAAAACAGAATGTAAGGTAGAGAGAGTAAGCTAGGAGGAAACCAAGGGGATTTTAGTGCCCATCAAGCCAAGTGAAAAACACGCATCAAAGAGGAGGATATGCTTACCAGTGTCAAATGCTGATGACAGCTCACTTAACACAAGGACTGAGTATTATCTTTTGGATTTAGAAACATTCAAATCATTGGTGACTTTGACATAAGGAATTTTAATGTAGTAAGTTCACTGAAAGCGTATTTACACAGAGTTCAAAAGAATATGCAAAGAATGAATTTGGAGACTATAAATATGGATAGTTCTTCTGGAGTTTCTTTGGAGGCAGATGGAAGTGGATTGCTGTGAGTGAACAGAGACATTTCACAAAGGAAAAACATCATTATACCTGCTTTTTATCAGCATACTGATACGAATAATTTAGGTGGAATAAAGAAACTGATCTGCCAGTTGAAAAGACTTATGGTGAACTATCTGTGCATAGAAAAATGGTTAAAATCATGAAATAAAATAAACTATTTTTTTGAACTTCACATACACCACTACTATTTGCATATATATTATCACAGGTCTTTCATTATCAAAAGCCACATCCATTGCTGTCAAGTCAATTTTGGCTCAGCAACTCTGTACAGCAGAGTAGAACTATCCCATAGGTTTCCGAAGAGCAGATAGTGGATTTGAACTGTTGTCCTTTTAGTTAGCGGCTGAGCTCTTATCCACTGAACCACCAGGATTCCTCTAGTAGGCCAGTCCCTCTTACAATTTTAGCTTTTCTCTCCAGATTCTGAGAACATTCCCTTGTGTCAAACATCAAGTGATGGCAATAGCTCACAGAGATTACCTACCTTGGCAGGCTTCTCTAGACACTACTCACACTTGGAAACCATCCTTTTAAAATATTCTCCTAAATTCATTCATTTTTGAAAGTGTTATCTGCTGTGCTAAGATTTGGTTGATATAAGTCGCCATGAGTCGGATCTGACTTGACGGCACTTGGCTGGCAAACAAGTTTATGGTCTATCTTTCAAATTAATAATATGTAATTTACTTTGAACATGTGAATGAACAAATAGTTTTCTAGGTAGCTGTGCTTGCCCAATGATTATAGTTATTATCTAGTTTTACAAGAAACTGAGGAAATGATCTTAAGACTGAGAAACTCTATCACTTTTCTGTCACTTTGTCCTACTGTGGTGGTTTGATGCTGGAAGTTATGAGATTGGTATTTCAAATAACAGCACTGTCAGCTGTGGTAGACAGGTTTCAACAGAGCTTCCACATTAAGACAGAGTAGGAAGAAGGGCCTGGCAAACTATTTCCAAAAAAATTAGCCAGTGAAAACCTTATGAACAGCATAATGTTTGAAACTGAGCCACAGGTTAAAAGAAGCTCAAAATAACATTGGGGAAATGCTGCCACATCAAAGTAGAGCTGATTATAACAATGTCAATAGAGTGAAAGTTTCAGGACCTTCCAAATAATAAGAAATAGCTGCAAAAATCCATTAGTCATCAAAACGTCAAATGTATAAGCCATGAACCAAGGGAAACAGGAAGTCATGAAAATGAAATGGAATACTTGAAAGATCAATATTCTAGGCACTTTATGTATATATAACGTTAGGTGAAGTCAAGTAGGCTCAAACTCATAGGGACCCTGGGTACAACAGAACTCAGCATTTCCTGCACAATCTTCAAAATTGTTTTTATGTTTGAGCCTATTGTTGCAGCTATTATGTCAGTCCATCTTGTTGATGGTCTTTATCTTTTTTGCTAACCTCTAATTTACCAAGCATGATACCCTTCTTTAGGGACTGCTCCCTCCTGATAACCTGTGCAAAGTCAGTGTGTTTAAGGGCCATTCTGGATGTACTTCTTCTAAGACACATTTGTTTATTCTTCTGGAAGTCCCTGCCCAATATTCTTCACCAACACCATAATCAAAGGCATCAATTCTTTTTGATCTCTTTTACTCATTATTCAACTTTAGGAATATGAGGTGATTGAAAATATCATGGCTTGGATGAGATGTTTCTTAGTTCATCTTTAGTTTTTAACATTGTGAAGAGGTGTTTTGCAGTAGACTTTCCCAGTGTATCATGTGGTTTTGTTTTCTGACTGATGCTTCCAGAGATGTTGATTGGTAATCCAAATAAAGTAAAATCTTTGAAATTTCACTATTTTCTCCATTGATCCTGATGCTACTTATTGGTTCAGTTGTGAGTTTGTTTTCTTTATGTTGAAGTATAGTTCTTACTGAAAGCTATAATCTTTGATCTGGGCTCTTAGCAAGAAAGATTGTGACATCTGCATATGTTCAGCTGTTAGTTTTCTTGCAGTCTTGTTGCTGCATTCTTCTTCACATGAGATGTTTTGATATACGAATGCTGCTATAGAAGCCCTCATTTATGTATGCCAAGAAACTTGGAAGACAGCCCCCTGGCCAACCAATTGGAAGAGATCCACATTTGTGTCAATTCCAAAGAAAGGTGATCCATTGAAATATGGAAATTATTGGCCAGTGTCATTAATATCACATTTGAGTTAACGCAACTGGTGAAGAATTCTGAATATACTATGGACTTTCAAGAGCAAAACAACAACAACAAAAAAGCCTGTCTTAAAATAAGTACAGCCAGCATGCTTTTTAGAAGTGAGGGTGGTAAGACTTTACCTCACGTATTTTGAACATGCTATCAGGAGGGACTTATCCCTGGAGAAAGACATCATGCTTGGTAGAGGACTGCCAAAAAAGAAGATGACTCTCAACATAATGAACTGACACAGTGACCATAGCAATGAGCTAAAACATACAATGATTCTAAGAATAATGCAGGATTGGACAACACTTCCTTCAGTTTTTTATGGGTTGCTCTGAATCAGAACCAGCTTGTGGATATCTAACAACCACAGTGGGAAATTACTGAACTACAGATAACAGAAGCAATTTATTTCAAGTTTGTAGAGAACAAATAAGGTATAAATTATTTGGTTCTTCTACGGAAAAGAGAGATAAATTATTTACCTGCATTTTTCCCTGAACCTAGAGTAAACATGGTTCAATAATATTAAATAAATAATTCTTAAAAACTGTACAAATGGGTCTTCGTTTCTGAATATATTTTTAAAAGTTAAATCTAATATTAACTAACATTTTTATTCCTGTTATATTATTTTTTGCAAAATCAATATATTCTCATATTTGAAGACAAATATGCTATTTATTAATAATCATTAATTAATGTAGAATTTTGAGATGAATTTAAGTGAGAAACTGGCATGAATATGGTGACAAGTTATATTTTCACTCTTTCATTTGAGTCATTGAATATCATAATTACAAGATCTTTGCACATATTTTTCTTTCCTTGTTACAGAATGCATTCCTTCCCCCTGCTCTATACTTAATTGTTTTAATGTTTTGAAGATTCTTCTTCATAATACTGGTTTATAATATACTTTTAGCTTTCTATGTTACTTAATACTCTGATGGCTTGCATGTTGCTATGATACTGGAAGTTATGCCAACAGTATTTCAAATGCTAGCAGGATCACTTATGGTGGATAGGTTTCAACAGAGATTTCAGACTAGTAAGATGGACTAGGAAGAAGGAACTGATGGCCCACATCTGAAAACACTGACCAGTGAAAATATGAATAGTATTGTAAGATTATCTGCTATAATGTCAGAAGATGGGCCCCACAGACTGGAGTCAACCTGATAATATGGATAGAGTCAAACTTTCCGGACCTTCATTTGCTGATGTGATGTAACTCAAAATGAGAAGAAACAATTACAAACTGTTAAAAATTGAAGAAACAGTTACAAACCACTAAAAATTGAAACGTAGAATGTATGAAGTATGGGTCTAGTAAAATTGAAGCTGTCAAAAATGAAATGGAACTTGCTAGGGGGCAGGGACAAGATGGTGGACTAGACATAGCTCTCCTCAATTTCCTCTGAGAACTAAGATCTGAATTAATAATTGAACAGTACACTCTGGACATCCAGGAAGCCCTAGGATACAGTATAGGGTTGTCAGATTGGACTACGTACCACTGAATAGGAAACTACCTCTCTCTGATGAGGCACTGAATGCTGAGCCACACTCCCACTGACTCACCGCTTGGGTGAATTGCAGGTACTGATGCCGTCTTTGTTATCTGGGAGGTGGGAGATGTGCATAAGCCAGGAAATATGCGGAACTGCAATGCTAAACAGTGAATAGCACAGCAGAGAGACAGAACATGGGATAGCCACATTTTGAGAGCCTGGCTCATGACTGAGGGCACCACTGCCCCTCCATCCTCTCTTTCCTGAGTGCTGCCATAGATTTTGCTGTTTCACAGTAGGAAGGACAACTTGGCCAGGACACCATCTTGGTTAGCTGGGAGGCAGAGTGACACAACCAGAGGCCTCACTAGGAGCTAATTCCCAAGCTGAAAAGCAGCGTCAGTCTGGAAAAAGCTTTTCCACCAGAAAGACTGTTTTCAGCACAGTGTTACCTTATGGGAAGGGCCCAGGTGAAGATGGGAAAAAATCCATAACACCACCCTAAATGAACTACATTATACAATCTGGGGATGGCCAAAGGGGCACTCCTATTGTCAGCCAGAAGGTAGGACCTGCAACATCTGACAGCCTGACTGATATTGGCAGCTGTCAGTCAGCTCCCACCTTCTCAAAATAAGACTGTCTGGAGAAGTAACTGCTGAGAAGTCTAGCAGCAGCAATTCCAACCTTTACTGACTCACATCAAAGGGTCAGTTGACAGACCTCAGTGACTCCATAAGTAGGCAGCTGTCTCTGTCAGCCAGGAGTTGGAGCCTCCCACCCCAGGGAGTCAACTGGGGTCAGTTACTCAAGTACACAGAGGTGGCTGGTGACCAACTCCCCTCTCTGAACTGTGCCTCAGCTCTTGTGGTAACACCAGAGATGCTAAAAAGCATCTAGATGGCCATAAAGCAACAGTCTGTCTCTAACCATTTAAAGAAAAGCCAAACATGGCTCTGGAAAACTCCCAAAATAAAGAATCAAAAAACTTCCTAGATGAAGACAGCTCTCAGAAAAAAATCAGAGGTCAAGTATGAAAGAATTATGTAGAGAACCCTCCCAGAAATTAAACAAAATGCAGCAGCAAAATGAAAACTTAAGCAAGCTATTTGAACTGACTGAACATCAGCAATATGAAATCCAGCAGCTCAATGACAAAATTACAGAATTAGACAATTCAATCCAAGGCCAAAAGAGCAGAACTGAGGAGACACCAGTCAGACTTAGTAACCTTGAAGATAGAGCAACTGACACCAGCATTTATGATGAAAAATCATAGAAAAGAAATAAGAGAAATGAAGAAGCATTAAGAAACATGTGGGACTCTATTAGCAGGGATCATTTATGATTAACTGGAGTTCCTGAACAGGAAGGGATAGCTGAAAACTCAGAGTATTGTTGTGGAGTTGCTGACAGAATACTTCCCTGAAATTATGAAAGAAGACAGCACAGATATCCAAGATGTGTATCAAACACACACCACAAAAGCTAGATGCCAAAATAAAGACACCAAGACATATTATAATAAGGAAGCTTAATAAAATAAAACATAAAAACATTCTCTTAAAGACAGCAAGGCTCAAAGCAAAGCAAACTTTCAGAAGGAAATCCTATAGGCTTCTGTTTAACGTTTTGGCAGAACTGATGTTGACACAGAGGCAGTGGGATGACACATTCAAAGCCTTAAGGTCAGAAAAACTTCCAGCCAAGGATTATATATCCTGCAAAACTATCTCTCAAATATGAAGATGAATAGAAGCTTATAGACTTTGTAAAACTCAAACCAAAACTACAAGAATTACTGAAAGAAGCTCTTTGCTTAGAAAAGCAAAATGATTAATTGCATATTTAAGGAGACAATGCAGGGCGCAGCACCCAGAAAATTACTCAGTTAGAAAAGTCATAAAACTCAAACAAAGTTACAATATTGAAAGAAAAGAACCAGTAATCACATTACGAAAACCATGACACCGTCACACCAAAAAGAAGGATGTACTGCAATGGTTATAGTCTTTTCAGATGGAGAGAAAATTAAAAAGTTATGCAAAAGTTAAAAATGTTTTTAAACTTAGAATATTAAGGGGGATCATAGGGTAGCAGCAAAGCACAATAACAATGCAACATATCAAAACAAGAAATGCATATAAGAGTCTCAACAAATACAAAACCAACACTGAAAAGATGAAAGATCAACCCAGAAAGAATGACCCAGAACAGAATATTAAGAACAACATAGAAAATATCAACACAAAAATAAATACAACAAAGTGACAGCTGTATACAAACACCTATCAATAGTTACACTGAATATAAATGAACTGAATGCTCAAGTAAAGAGACACCAAGTGATATCCTGGGTCAAAAGATATGACCTGTCTATATATTGCATACAAGAAACAAACCTTAGACTTAAAGATATGAACAAACAGAAAAATTAAAGGATAGAATAATATATACCAAGCTAACAGTAAACAAAGAAGAGCTGGTGTGGCAATACTAATCTCTGATAAAATAGATTTTAATGTAAAGTCAGTCAATATGGACAAGATGGTCACTATTTATAGCTGAAAGCTTCAAAACACAAACAGGACTTAACAACATTAAATATTTATGCACCCAATAGCAGAGCATCTAAATACATTGAACAAACACTGACTACACTGAAAAATGAAATAGGTCACTCTATAATAATAGCTGGTGACTTCAACATTCCATTTTCAGTAATGGACAGATCATCCAGAAAAAAGCTCAGTAAAAACACAGAAGACCTTATTGTGAGAATTAACCAACTACACCTAATCGACATATATAGAACTTTTAAACTGTCAACAGATAAGTACATCTTCTTCTACAATACAGACGGAACATTTTCAAGAATAGACAATTTGTTAGGACATAAAGCAAGTCTCAAGAAAATTCAAAAGATTGAATTATTGCAAAGCATCTTCTCGGGCCATAAAACTGCAAAAGTTGAAATCAATACCAAAAATAAATAAATAAACAGATGAAAACTCAACAACACTTTGCTCAAAAAGCTGTACGCTATAGAAGAAATCAAGGACAAAATAAAGAAATTTATAGAATCACGTGAGAAAGAAAACACACCCTACGAGAAACTATGAGATATAACAAAAGCAGGGCTCAGAGGTCAATTCATTTCTATCAATGCACACATCCAGAAGAAAGGACTCAATCTACAGCTTGAACAAGCAGAAAGAGAGAAATAAAAGAACCAGAAGAAAACAGGTAATAAATATTACAGCAGAACTAAGTGAATTGGGGAATAGAAAAACAGTTCAGAAAATCAGCAAAACCAAAAACTGTTTTTTTGAAAAGATCAACAAAATTGATAAACCACTGGCTAAACTTACAAAATAAAAATAGAAGAAACAAATGACCCGATTAAGAAATGAAGTGGGAGATGTCACAACAGACCCAAATGAAATCCAAAGTATCATAACAGACTTGAAAACCTAGAGAAAATGGACAAATTTCTACATTCATATCACCTACCAAAATTAACACAAGGAGATGTATTGCAACTTAAACCAAACACAAAAAAAGAGATTAAAAAAGCCATCAAAACACTATCAAATGAAAAAAGTCCTGGTCCAGATGGCTTAACCACAGAATTCTACCAAACTTTTAGAGAAGAGTTAACTCCAATACTACTAAGACTATTTCACAGCATTGAAAGTGATGGAATACTTCCAAACACATTCCATGAAGCCAGCATAACCCTGATACCAAAGCCAGGGAAAGATCCTACACAAAAATTACAGACCAGTATGACTCATGAACCTAGATGCAAAAATCTTCAACAAAATTCTTGCCAATAGAATTCAACAGTATATCAAAAAATAATTCAGCACAATCAACTCAGCTTTATAACTGGGATGCAAGTGTAGTTTCACACCGCAAAAGCAATTAATGTGATCAACCACAAAACATAAACATAAAACAAAACATAAGGATCACCTGATTTTGTTAATTGATGCAGAAAAGATACTTGAAAAAGTTCAAAACATATTAATGCCAAAAACTCTCAGCAAAATAGGAACAGCAGAGAAATTCCTCAATGCAGTAAGGAGCAACAACACAAAGCCAACTGCCTACATCATCCTGAATGGAGAGAGATTGAAAGAATTCCCCTTGAGAACAGGAACTAGACAAGAATGCCCAATCTCACCTCTCCAGATTCCCAACAATGGATGAATGTATAAACAAACTATGGTACACATACTCAATGGGACACTACCCAATGATAAAGAACAATAATGATTTTAGGAAGCATCTCATAATCTGCTTTCAACTGGAAGACATTATGCTGAGTGAAATCAGTCAGCAGCACAAGGACAAATATTGTATGAGACCCCTACTACAAGGACTTAAAGATGGACTTATGTACAGAAGAAAAGACTCTTCGATGGCTGCAAGAGAAGAGGAGAGGAAGAGGACTGGTCATAGATTAGATAGTTGATAGAAATTTGGTTGGGTGAAAGCAGTGACAGCACACAGTAGAAAGAAGATCAACTTAACTAGACTTCAACATAAAGTGAAAAGTCTCCTAATCTTAACCCAATATTGCAAGGATAGAGTAGCAGGGGTCGGGGTCTGGAGACTGTGCTCTCAGGGGACATCGTGGTCAGTTGGTTTAACTACCCTACTGCTAAAAGAGTCTTCTGCACTCCATTTTGGTGAATGGTGTCTTGGGTCTTAAAAGCTAGCAAGCTGCCATCTGAGGTACACCAAATGGTCCCAACTCAAGAATAATAAAGGTATGAAGGAAAAAAGAGTCCTGGAGACAGAAGGACTCATATGAATGGGTGATTATATTAACATGTGACTAGAAGGACAAGATGGTGCCCACCCACTATCATAGATAGCTGTGATGAAGCACACAGTGTCGAGTCCCAGTGACAGCATGAGAAAAAGTGGACTGCACCTCAAGAACTCCACTGAAAACAACAATCAGTGGTCTGATAGTCTGGGGTTTCCCCTAAGAATATGGCTCCTAGATCTGCTGCTGCCTCTGAGCAGAAAATTTTACTGAGGTCAACTCTTTAGAGTGGACTTGGAGACACAATGTGACCATATTGCGTGTGTACTTTATGGTTCTACGCATCTATAGGATGCTGTCCTACTGCCTTCATACTAAAAAGGAGAGGAGAGGGTGAAGAGGAGAGGACAAGAGATTGTTAAGAGGATATGACATATATAGAATGAAGAAGAGCATGCTGTCACTAAGTAAGATGAGCAGAAGGAGCTGCAAGAAGGTGGGCATGCAAATTTCATTTGGATTGTACACTTACACTTAATCACAATAAAAAAAAAGGAAACCAAAAGCGAAGAATACCTTTACTATTTCTCAAGCTGAAGGAACTGAAGGAAAAAAATCAAGCCAGGAGTTTAAATGTTGTAAAATTCTTGAAACTGACAGGACAGCAATAGGATGATGCTAGAAAATATTCATGAGGAAGATATAGAACAATTCAGAAGCATCCAAAGAAGATGGAAAAGATATTGTGCTCAGATGGTAGAGTACACTCACATATTCTCTGATCCCTATAACAACAAAGAACCAGGAAAACAAATGAGTAGATTCCCCAAGATATTCTAGGAACTCTGAATATCAGGTTAAAATTTGAGATATCAGATTATGTGACAAGGAGGGAAAAGGTAGTACAGAAGCAAATACTTTGATCAGAATTAAATCTACACTGCACAGAAGGACCTGCTTCTGCCAGCCAAGCAGAGCCATGGCATAACAGCCAGCAGCTGAATGGAGCAGCAGGGCCACAAACACAGAATATTTTTTGTCAGCAAGGAAGCTGAGCTTGGACAGCTCAACTTACAGAATCGCAGAAAACTTCCACCTAACCATCATAAACTAAGTGCTTGCAAACTCTTGCAGATTTACACTTTTCTTATACAATGGTTTCTCTCCCTTTCCCTGGAAGTACCCCCTCCTTTCTGTGCTTGTTTTAGTGAGCTATAGCTGCTCTAACAGAAATACCACAACTGGTTGGCTTTAATGAAGGAAAGTTTATTCTTACACAGTCTGGTAGGCTACAAGTCCAAATTCAAGATGTGTGCTCCATGGGAAGGCTTTCCCCCTTGTTGGCTCCAGAAGAAAGTTTGGTATTGTCTCTGTCTTTGTCTAGGTAGTATCTTGATACTCAGATCTGAAGGACGCTTTCTTCTCCTGGTGCTGCTTGCTTAATGGTGTGAGGTTCCCAATTTTCTGTTTGCTTCTCCTTCCTTTTACCTCTTGAGATGAAAGGATTAAGGGTGGGGTAAGCCATACCCTAGGGAAACTCCCCTTACAGTGGAACAGGGAGGTGATCTTATAAAGGGATTTATAGCCCCACTCTAATCCTTTAATGTACATCATAGGAAAATCACAAAATGGAGGACAATCATAAAATACTGGGAATCAAGGCCCATCCATGTGGCCACACATATTTTTGGGGGGACACAATTCAATCCATGTCGGTTCTCCACATCCTGTGCTAAAATCTGACAAACTACTGTGGCTAGAAGTAGAACATCTAACTCAAATGTCCTGAGTTATTCACTCAGACTTGGAGAGGGAAGCAAAAGGAGAGAAGACAAAAAGTTCCACTGGCTCCCCTGAAGCAGTAATTGTCTCTACTTTTCCAAGTGTACTCTCAGCTCTAAGAATCCAGTTACAGGGCATTGGAATTTTTAAGACTCCAGCAATCAGATTAGCTCACATGATAAGAATATTTGGACACTTAAAACCTAAATTAATTATATATGTGTGTACACACACACACACATACACAAGAACACAATAATCAGATAAATAAATTACTACTTTCTGATGGCTCAGAGACAACAATCAACTTTTGATCATTTAAAAAAGCAGACCACATGGCTTCAGAAAACTCCTAAAACAAAAAATCATAAAAAAATTTCAGACAAAGACTTCCTGAAACTATTAAGGGTGGAATACAAAAGAGTAATGTTTAGAACTCCTATGGATATCAGGAAGGAGATTAGGAAAAGTGCAGCAGAGCATAATGAAAAATTAAACAGGCTTCAAGAAATAATGAAGCAACAATAATTTGAAATTCAGGAGATCAACAATAAAATTACAGAATTAGACAGTTCAACAGAAATTCAAAGGAGCAGGATGAAGACAATGTAATGCAGAATTAAAGATCAAAGATAGTGAGAATAAAGATAAAGCAACTGACACCAGCATATATGAGGGAAAATCAGATAAAATAATTTAAAAAAATGAAGAAACACTAAGAGCTATGTGAGACTTTATTAAGAAGAATAACTCATGAATCATTAGATTGAATGGGAGAAAGATAACAAAAATTACAGAGAGAATCATTGAAGAAGTGTTAAGAGAAAACTTCCTCGACATTAAGAAAGACAAGAAAATATCTTTTTAAGGCGCTCATAGAACTCCATACAGGAAAGACATGAAGACATATTATAAACAAACTTACCAAAACTAACTATAAAGAGAGGCTTTTAAAGGCACCTAGACTTAAACAAAAAATAACATACAAACCAATCACTAACAACGAGCTCAGATTACTCAGTGGAAACCATGTTAGCAAGAATGAAAAGGGATGACATAAAGTCTTGAAGGAAGACAGCTGCCAACCAAGAATTATTTATTCTGCAAAACTGTCTCTTAAATTAGACGGTGAAATTAGGATATTTCCAGATAATCAGAAGTTTAGAGTTCATGAAAACCAAAACAAAAATTACAAAAAAGTTAAAGGAAGCTCTTCAATTAGAAAATCAATGAAAATCAGCTACAAACACAAGGATACAATGAAACACAGAGAATCCAGATATGAACATGGATAGGCTATCCACAAAAATAATTCAAAGCTAAAACACTAAAAATAAGAAAACAGAGATCATAGTGTATAAATAATGACAACATTTTACTAAAATGAGGGACCAATTAATACATTCTTAAATCTTTCAGATGGATAGGAAATCAAGGCACTACAAAAATTTAGAGACTGGCTCAAAATAAAAACATTAAGGATAAATATTAAGGTAACCCTAAAGGAAATTAACAATTCTGCACATCAAAACAAGAAATGAAATCAAGAATTCACAGCAGATATAAAACAAACAATAGATTAAACAATTCAAAAAATTTCCCAGATGAAGAAGCCTTTCTGAGTCTATTGAAGGTTGAATACAAAAGATTTATATATATAACCCTCCTAGAGATTAAACAAAATGCAGTAGAACAAAATGAAAAATTGGTAAGTTATTTGAACTGATGGAATATCAATGATCCGAAATACATCAGATCAATAACAAAATTACAGAATTAGATAGTTCTATCCAAAGCCAAAAGAGTAGGATTGAACAGATGTAAGTTAGATTCAGTGACCTAGAAGACAGAGTAACTGACACCAGCATTTATGAGGTGAAATCAGAGAACAGAAATAAGAAAAATGAAAACATTAAGAAACATGTGGGACTCCATAAAGAGGAATAATTTACATTTAATTGGAGTTCCTGAACACAGGGAAATTAATGATAATATAGAGAGTACTGGTGCAGAGATGCTGACAGAAAACTTTCCTGAGATTATGAGGAAGGAGAATATAGGTATCCAAGATGTTTATTGAACACCACAAAAGCTAGACCCAAAAAGAAAGATGTCAAGGCATATTACAATCAAGCTTAGTAAGCTAAAACATAAACAGATGTTTCTGAAGGCAGAAAGGCTGAAAGCAAGACTAACACTCCAAGGGGAACCCTGTAGGGTTTCGTCCTACTTTTCTGCCCAAACAATGCTGGCTAGAAAACAGTGGGCATATACATTCAAAGCCCTGAATGAGAAAAACTCCCATCCTAGAATTATTTATTCTGAAAAATTGTCTGTCAGATATAATGGTGAAATTAAGACTTTTGAAGATAAAGAGAAATTTAGAGACTTTATAAAAACTAAACCAAAATTACATGAAATGCTGAAAGAAGCTCTTCCCTAAATGTGTATTTTAGGTGACAATTCAGGACACTTCATCCAAAATTCTAATCAGTTAAGGAAGTCACAAAACTTCATCGAAGCTACAGTACTACAATAAGAGAATTCATGATCATATCATGACAGCTATAATACCATCACATTAAAAGAAGGATAAACTACAGTAGTTATAGTTATTTCAGATGCAGAGGAAGTTTCAGAGTTATGAAGTAGTTAAAATTTGGTTTAATCTTAGTATGCTAAAGGGGATAATATATGTAGCCATAAAGCAGATTAACAGTACATTGCCTCAAAATAAGAAATGCAATATAGGAGTCTCAATGAATACAAAACCAACACTGAAACAACAACCCATAAAGAAGAATGGCACAGAACAGAACATTAAGAGTCATATAGAAAACATCAACACAAAAGTAATTATATCAAAATGATGACACTAAGCACATACCTATCAATAATTACATTGAATGTAAATGGACAGAATGCTCCAGTAAAGAGACAACAGGTGACATCCTGGATCAAAAGACACAACTTGTCTATAAGTTGCTTACAAGAAACACACCTTACACTTAAAGATATGAACAAATTGAGAATTAAAGGTTGGAATAATATATATCAAGCTAACAATACACAGAGAAGTGCAGGTGTGGCAATACTAATCTCAGATGAAATAGATTTTAATGTAAAATTCACTATTGTGGACAAAGATGGTCGCTGTTTATTGCTGAAAGTTTCAATACCCAAGCAGGACTTAAACAGTACTAAACACTTATGCACCCATGCCAGAACACCTAAATACGTTGAACAAATACTGAAAACACTGAAAAATGAGATAGATCATTTGACAATAATAGTTGGAGACTTCAATCTTTCCCTTTCAGCTATGGATAAATCATCCAGAAAAAAGCTCAGTGAAGATTCAGAAGATCTTACTGCCACAATCAACCACATGACCAACATGATCTTATTGACACATACAGATCTTTTCATCCATCAGCAGATAAGTACACCTTCTTCCCCATTGAACATGGAACATCCTCCTGAATAGACCATGTGTTAGGTCATAAAGGAATTCTCTATAAAATCCAAACCATTGATTTACTGTAAAATATCTTCTCAGACCATAGAGCTATAAAAGTTGAAATCAATAACAGAAAATTCATAGGTAGAAACTCAGACTTATGGAAACTTAACAACACTTTGCTCAAAAGGCCTTGGGTTATAGAAGAAATTAAGGACAAAATAAAGAAATTTATGGATTCAAATGAGAATGAAAACACATCCTACCAGAATTTATGGGATACAGCAAAAGCAGTGCTCAGAGGTCAGTTTATCTCTAACTGCACACATCTGGAAAGAAGAAATGGCCCAATTTAAAGAGTTAACCTTACAGCTTGAACAAGTAGAAAGAGAACAACAGAAGAACCCCTCAGGCACCATAAGAAAACCCATTATAAGGATTGGAGCAGAACTAAACAAATCAGAAAATAGAAAAACAATTGAAAAAATTTAAAAAAACCAAAAGCTGGTTCTTTGAAAAGATCAACAATATTGATAATCCATTGGCTAAACTTACAAAAGAAAAACAGCAGAAGATGCAAATTAACTGATTAAGAAATGAGATGGGAGATGTTACAACAGATCCACCTGAAATCAAAAATATCATAACAGAATACTATGAAAGGCTGTAGTCTAATGGGTTTGAAAACCTAGGGGAAATGGACAAATTTCTAGATTCATACGACTCACCAAGATTATCACAAAGAGAAGAAGATCAACTTAATAAATCTATCACAAAGGAAGAGATTGAAACGTCATTAAAAGTATACCAACCAAAAAAGTCCTGGCCCAGATGGCTTCATGGGAGAATTCTACCAAACTTTTAGAGAAGAGTTAATTCCAATACTATTGAGGCTATTTTATACCATAGAAAGGGATGGAATGCTCCCAAATTCATTCTATGAAGCCAGCATAACCCTGATACCAAAACCAGGGAAAGATCACACATACAAAAAAATTACAGACCAATATCACTCATGAATCTAGATGCAAAAATCTTCAACAAAATTCTAGCCAATAGAATTAACAGCATATAAAAAGAAAAAATCATTCATCATGATCAATTTGCCTTCATTCCAGGGAAGCAAGGCTGGTTCAACACTAGAAAAACAATTAACGCAATCAACCACATTAATAACACAAAACATAAGAATCACCTGATTTTGTCAATTGATTCAGAAAAGACATTTGAGAAAGTTCAACATATATTCATGGTTAAAACTCTCAGAAAAATAGGAATAAAGGGGAAATTCCTCAAAACAATCAGTAGCATCTATGCAAAGCCAACTGCCTTCATTAATCTGAACGGTGAAAGACTGAACGAATTCCATTTGAGAACGGGAACTAGACAAGGTGGCCCACTCTCACCACTTCTATTCAACATTGTGCTAGAAGTTCTAACTAGAGTAATTAGACAAAACAAAGAAATAAAGGTTATCCACAGTGGCAATGAAGAAGTAAAAATCTCCCTCTTTGCAGAAGATATGATTGTTTATACAGAGAATCCAAAGGAATCCCGTAAGTAAACTATTGGAACTAATAGAAGAGTTCAGCAAAGTATCAGGATACAAGATAAGTAAATCAGTAGGATTCCTTTATACTAATACTGAGATTATTAAAGAGGAAATCACCAAATCAGTTCCATTTACTATAGCCACCAAGAAGATACAATACCTAGGAATAAATCTAACTAGAGAAATAAGAGATCTTTGCAAAGACAACCACAAGACTTTCCTACAAGAAACTGAGAGAGACTTACATAAATGGAGTAATGTGCCCTGGTCATGGATAGGAAGACTCAACATTGTGAAAATGTCTATTTTGCCCAAAGCAATCTCCTTATATAATGCAATCTCAATACAAATTTCAGTGACACTTTTTAATGAAATGGAGAAACAAATCATCAACTTTGTTTGGAAAGGGAAGAAGCCCTGGATAATAAGCACTACTAAAGAAGAAGAACACACTGGGACGCCTCTCACTACCTGACTTTGGAACCTATTACACTGCCACAGTTGTCAAAACAGCCTGGTACTGGTACAAAAAAAGACATATAGACCAATGGAACAGAGTAGAGACTGCAGAGATGCCACCATCCTCCTATGAACAGCAGATATTTGAAAAAGCTCTAACATTTTAAACTGGGGTAAAAACAGTCACTTTAAAAAATGGTTCTGGCAAAACTGGATACCCATCTGCAAAAAATTGAAACAAGACCCATGTCTCACACCTTGTACAAAGCCAAGTCAAGTGCCATTGAATCGGATCCGACTCATGGCAACCTTATATAAAAACCAACTCAAATTGGATAGAAGATCTAAATATCAAATCTAAAATGATAAAGCTCATCCAAGATAAAATAGGATCAACAATGGAAGTTTTAATACACAATATGGAAAGACTTCAAAATCTGACAAAGCACGTTCATCAGAAGAGAAAATAGATTAATAGGAATTACTAAGAATCAAACACTTCTCCTCATCTGAAGACTTCATCAAAAGAATTAAAAGACCACCTACAGAATGGGAAAAAATATTTAGCAACTCTATGTCAGACCAACGTCTGATCTCCATAATCTATAAGTTATTGTGAAATATTAACAAGAAAAGGATAAATAACCCAATTAAGCAATGAGTGAAGGAGATGGACAGACATTTCTTCAAAGGGGCTATCCAGGCAGCCGAACTACACATTGCAAAATAGTACAACCTCTCTGGAAAACAATGTGATGCTTCCTTAAAAAGCTGGAAGTAGTTATACCATTTGATCCTGTCATTCCACTGCTCGGAATTTATTCTTCAGAAACAAAGGTTGTCACACAAACAGACACATGTATGCTAATTTTTGTTGCAGCACAGTCCACGCTAGCAAAAAGTTGGAATCAACCCCAATGTCCATCAACAGATGAATGGATGAGCAAACTATGGTACATATACTCAGTGGAACACTATGCTATGATAAAAAACAATGATAATTTTAGAAGACATCTCATAACATAGTCTCATTTGGAGGGATCATGCTGAGTGAAATCAGTGTCCAAAGGACAAATTTTGTATGAAACCCCTGTTGTAAGGACTTAACAAGAGAATTATCCATAGAAGAAAATGACTGTGCTGGCTACATGGGTGGGTGGGGGCTGAGAGCTTATCATAGATGAGTTAATTGATAGATGTTAGAAATTTTATTCTTTTATTGTAATTAATAAAAAATAAAAAAGACAATAATACAAAGGATGAGAAAAAATGGAAAAATGACTCAGCACAGAAAATTAAGTGGAACAAACTATCAACAAAACACACAAAAAGGTACCTAATGACAGAACAAAATTCATACCTAGCAATAATTATGTTGACTGTAAATGGCCTAAATGCACCAATAAAAAAGTCAGAAAACAGCAAAATGGATGTAAAAAAAAAATCCATCTGTATACTGCTTACAAGAGACACACCTTAGATTCAAAGACACAAACAAAGCCAAAGGATAGAAAAATATATACCAAGATAACAGCATTCAAAAAAGAGCAGAGTGGCAATATAAATGTCAGATAAAATTGATTTTAAAGTAAAAGCTACCACAGTGGACAAGGAAGGTCACTATATATTGCTAAAGGGTTAATAAGGAAGACAAAACCACATTAAATATTTATGCATACAATGACAGAGTTTCTATAGACATAAAACAAATGCTAACAGCACTGAAAAGTGATATAGATAGTTCCACAAATAATAGCAGCAGATTTCAACATACCACTGTTGGTGATGGGCAGAATATCCAGAAAGATAATTAGTAAAGACTCAGAAGATCTAAATGAAGAAAACACATCTTACCAGAACACATCTAAATGTAAGAAAACACATCTTACCAGAACCTGTGGGAAACAGCAAAGCAGGACTCAGAGGTCAGTTTATCTCAACAAATTGCATATATCCAAAAAGAAGAATGGGCCGAGATCAAAGAATTAACCCTACAACTCAAAGAAGTAGAAAGACAAAAACAAAGGAACCCATAAGCACCATAGAGAAAATAATAATAATAATTAGATCAGAGCTAAATGAATTAGAGTATAGAAAAATAGTTGAAAGAGTTAACAAAACTGAAAGCTTGTTATAGTGACATGCCTTGTCCACTGTGGTGGGTTTTACTTTAAAGTCTATTTTATCTTTTTTGAATACATCAACCATATTGATAGACAGCTGGCCAAATTGACAGGAGTAAAACAGGAGAGAAAGCAAATATTTCAAATAAGAAATGAGACACTTGATATCACAACAAACCCAACTGAAATTAAAAGAACCATAACAAAATAGTATGAAAAATTGTACTCCAATAAATCTGAAAACCTGGAGGAAATGGACACATTTCTAGAAACACACTACCTTACAAAACTAGCACAAAGAGAAGTAGAACACCTTACTAAGCCCATCAAAAAAGACCGATTGGAAAGGTAATTTAAAAACTCCCAATCAAAAAATGTCCTGAATCAGACGCTTTCACTGGTGAACTCTACAAAACTTTTAGAGAAGAATTAACACCTCTGTTGCTAAACGTATTTCACAGTACAAGAAAAGATGGAATACCCCCAGTTTCATTCTATGAAGCCAGATTCACTCATAATCCAGATGACAAAACTTGGTAAAGAAAGTACAAGAAAGGAAAACTATAGACCAACATCCCTTATGAACTTAGATGCAAGAATTCTCAACAAAAATTCTACCCAATAAAATTCAACAATATATCAAAAAAAAAACGGGGGGGCGGAGTCAAGATGGCGGACTAAGCCCACGTCTCTTTCTATCCCTCTGGAAACAAAGACTTCAACTGGCAATCAAACAGAGCCTTCTGATCACCTACTCAGCCTCAGGACACGGCACAGAGCTGTTAATTGGGACTTCATCCCACTCAGCGAAAAACCTCCTCTCTTTCGCGGACTCCCACTCCTGGCTAGCCCTGGCTCTTACCGACAGAAGGTAAAGGCACCATTTTGACTTTTTTTTTTTTCCTCTGTCTCGGCTGGTGGCGGAGCTGGGTCTTGCCTGGCGGCTGGACTCAGACGCGCTGCTGGGGGAATAGGGAGGCAAAATTCTCATATTCTGAGAGCCAGGCTCGGGACTCTGTTAATCTAGCCATTTTGAGCCTTTTGTTTGGTAGCTGCCTCAGTGGGGTTTGTGCGGAGTTTTGCGGTCATTGTGCGGGACGCCATGCTGGTACCAAGATTTTAGTGGGACCTCGTTCTTAGCCTGGGAGCCAGCGCCTACAAACTGGACAGCGCTTCTCCGACAGAAAAGTAGTGATTTTGCACAGTGCTGCCTACGTTGGGGGCCCTGCAACAGAAGCAGAGGAATCACTACCTCTCAGCACCTTTAGCACCTCTGTCTGCTGCCTGTGTGGAGGACGCCATCTTGGAGACGGTGACTGCAGCTGGACCTAATTCTTAGCTTGGGAGCCAGAGCCTGCCCACAACAGAGTGCTTTCCTATCACAAAACCAGTACTCGACCCAGTGTTGGCTAAGGCTAGGCCCTGTCATCAGAGGCCGACAGGGCAGTAGCATTGCTGTATTCTGAACTAGTTTGTTATCATCTGGGGTTGGATATAGTGGTGCTTATTTTGTCAGATGAGAAGAGGGACCTCTACACCTGAAAACCTAACTGACTTGTAAACTGGTCAGATACCTTTTGTTTTACATTTTAAAACAGCCTAGAGAAACATTTGCAATCCATCCTCACAGTACCTCTTCCAGCCTCTATATACTCACATGGGACCCAAAAGGCAACAGACAATTGTGGCATACAGGCAATCACTCATGGCTTCAAAAGGCTCCCAAACAAAGCAACCAAGGAGTTTTCCTGATGAAGAAACTTTAATGAAAGCATCAGGAAGTGAATACAAATTGATTATATACAGAGCCCTTCTAGACCTTATACAAAATGCAGCAGAACAAAATGAAAAACTAAGCAAGTTGTTGAATCTGATGGAACACCAGTACTCTGAAATCCAGCAGATCAAGAAGAAAATCAAAGACATAGAAACTTCCCTGCAAAGCCAAGAAAACAGAATGGAACAAATGGAAAAAAGAATTTCTGACTTGGAAGACAGAGCTACTGATGCCAGCATCTATGAGCAGAAATCAGAAAAAAGAAACAAGAAAAATAAAGAAACACTAATAAGCATGTGGGACTCTATTAAGAGGAACAACCTTTGATTAATTGGAGTCCCTGAACAGGGTGAGACATTTGAGAACACAGAGAGTATTGTTGCTGAGCTGCTGAAACAAAACTTCCCAGAAATCATGATGGAAGAGAATATAGACATCTCAGATGCATGTCGTACGCCACCCAATATAGATCTCAAAAGAAAGACTCTAAGACATATTATAATCAAGCTTAACAAAATGAAACATAAGCAACAACTCTTAAAGGCAGCAAAACTGAAGGCAAGGCTAACATTCAGAGGGAAACCCTGTAGGCTCTCGTCAGATTTCTCAGCAGAAACCATGATGGCACAGAGACAGTGGCACGACAAATTCAAAGCCTTGAAGGAGAAGAATTTCGAACCAAGAATTACAGATCCTGCAAAACTATCTTTCAAATGCGAAAATAAAACTAAGACATTCCCACATAAACAGAAACTCAGAGACTTTGTAGAAACCAAACCCAAACTACAAGAAATACTGAAAGAAGTTCTTGGCTTTGGCTTAGAAGAACAAAACCACTAACTTTATATTTTAGAACGACACACTACTCAATACTCTACTCATTTAGGGAATGCTCCAAAGTAAGTCACAGCTTTGATATGGAAAGAAGCAATCCAGTGATCATCATGAAAACTATGATGTCATCATAATAAAAAGAGGGATGTACTACAGTCATTATACTCCTTCCATATGGAGAGGAAGATGACAAGACTGGTAGTAAATAAAATTGGGTTTACAAATAGTTTATTAGAGAGGTTCATTGGGGCAGCTGTAAAGCATAACAAAGATGTATCTTACCATTTCAAGAAATCTAACACATGAGTCTCAACAACTATAAAACCAGCTCTGAAAAAGGTGAAAAATCAACTCACAAAAAAGAGTGTCCCAGAACAGACTAATAAGAACAAGAGAGAAAACATCAATATAAAAATAAACATATCACAATGGCAGCAGTGAACACATACCTATCAATAATTACATCGAATGTGAATGGACTGAATGCTCCAGTAAAGAGACACCGAGTGTCATTTTGAATCAAAAGACACAATCCATCCTTGTGTTCTCTACAAGAAACTCACTTGAGACCTAAAGACAGGAACAAACTGAAAATTAAAGGTTGGAAGAATATATATCAAGCTAACAATAAACAAAGAAGAGCAGGAGTGGCAATTCTAATCTCAGACAAAATCAATTTTCATGTCAAATCCACCATCGTGGACAAAGATGGACACTATTCCTGAAAGGTTCAGTACACAAGCAAGACTTAACTATATTAAATATTTATGCACCTAATGTCAGAGAACCTAAATATGTCGAAGAAACACTGACTATGCTCAAAAGAGAGTTAGATGAATCCACAATAATAGTGGGAGACTTTAACACTCCACTCTCATTACTAGCCAGATCATCTAGAAAAAACTCAGTAAAGATACAGAAGACCTCATTGACACAATTAACCAAATAAACCTCATTGATATATACAGAACTTTCCACCCATCTGCAGACAACTACACTGTCTCCAGTGCACATGGAACATTCTCTAGAATTGACCATGTGATAGGCCATAATGCAATGCTCAACAAAATCCATACCATTGAATTACCGCAAAGCAGCGTCTCAGATAATAAAGCCATAAAAGTTGACATCAATAGCAGAAAAAACAGAGATAGAAAGTAGAACTCAGGGAAACTGAACAACATCTTGCTCAAAAAAAGATGGGTTATAGAGGAAATCAAGGATGAATTAAAGAAATTCATGGATTCCAATGAGAACGAAAACACTTCCTACCAGAACCCATGGGATACAGTCAAAGCAGTGCTCAGAGGTCTGTTTATCTCCATAAATGCACACATCTGGAAGGAAGAAAGAAACCAAATCAAGGAACTAACTCTACAGCTTGAACAAGTAGAAAGAGAACAACAGAGGAACCCCTCGGGTGCAAGAAGAAATGAGATCATAAAAATTAGAGCAGAGCTAAATGAATTAGAGAATAGAAAAACAATTGAAAAAATTGAAAAGACCAAAAGCTGGTTTTTTGAAAAGATCAACAAAATTGATAAACCACTCGCTAAACTTACTAAATAAAAGCAGGAAAGGAAACAAATAACACAAATTCGAAATGAGAAGGGAGTTGTCACCACAGATGCAACAGAAATCAAACATATCATAACAGAATACTATGGAAGACTGTACTCTAACAAATTTGAAAACCTAGGGCAAATGGACAAATTCCTTGATTCATACGACCTACCCAAATTATCACAGCGTGAGGCAGAACAACTTAACAAACCCATCACAAAGGAAAAGATTGATAATGTCATCAAAACACTGCCAACCCAAAAAAGTCCGGGCCCAGATGGTTTCATGGCAGAATTCTACCAAGCATTTAGAAAAGAGTTATCCCCAATACTACTGAGACTATTTCACAGTATAGAAAGGGATGGAGTGCTCCCAAACTCATTCTATGAAGCCAGCATAACCCTGATACCCTAATCCTGGGAAAGATCCAACAAAGACAGAGATCTACAGACTGATATCACTCATAAACCTAGATGCAAAATTCTTCAACAAAATTCATGCCAACACATTACAAGAACATATCAAGAAAATAAGCCATCATGACCAAGTGGGATTCATACCAGCGATGCAAGGCTGGTTCAACATCAGGAAAATAATTAATGTGATTAACCACATAAATAACACAAAAGACAAGGATCACCTGATTTTGTTCATTGATGCCGAAAAGGCATTTGATAAAGTCCAACACCCGTTCATGCTAAAAACTCTTAGCAAAATGGGCATAGACGGCAAATTCCTCAACACAATAAGGGCCATTTATACAAAGCCAATTGTCCATGTCATCCTCAATGGAGAGAGACTGAAAGACTTTCCCTTGAGATCAGGAACTAGACAAGGATGCCCACTCTCACCTCTCCTATTCAACATTGTGCTAGAAGTTCTAGCCAGAGTAATTAGACAAGACCAAGAAATAAAGGCCATCTGCATCGGCAAAGAGGAAGTTAAAATCTCCCTGTTTGCAGATGATATGATTGTATATGCAGAAAACCCCAAGGAATCTATAAGTAAGCTACTCAACTGATAGAAGAGTTCAGCAAAGTCTCAGGATACAAGATAAACATAAGTAAATCAGTAGGATTCCCTTATACCAACAACGAGACTGTTAAGGAGGAAATTATCAAATCAATACCATTTATGATAGCCCCTAAGAAGATGAAGTACCTAGGAATTAATCTAACCAGAGAAACAACAGAGCTTTACAAAGAGAACTACAAGCCCTTACTACAAGAAACTAAGAGAGACTTAGATAAATGGAAAAACCTACCCTGCTCATGGATTGGAAGACTTAACATTGTGAAAACGTCTATTTTACCCAAAGCAATTTATTTATATAATGCAATCGCAATACAAGTTTCAGCATCATTCTTTAATGAGATGGAGAAAGAAATCACCAATTTTGTTTGGAAAAGGAAGAAGCCCCGGATAAGTGAGATACTACTAAAGAAGAAGAACACACTGGGAGGCCTCTTATTACCCGACCTTAGAACATACTACACTGCCATAGTGCTCAAAACAGCCTGGTACTGGTACAAGAACAGACATATGGATCAATGGAACAGAACTGAGACCCCAGAGATGACACCATCTGCCTATGAACAGTTGATATTCGACAAAGGTCCTAAGACATTAAACTGGGATAAAAACAGTATCTTCAACAAACGGTGCTGGCAAAATTGGTTATCCATCTGCAATAAACTCAATCAAGATCCATATCTTACACCTTATACAAAAACCAACTCCAACTGGATAAAAGACCTAAATATCAAACCTAAAACGATAAAGCTCATCCAAGAAAAGGTGGGAACAACAATGGAAGTTTTAATACACAATGAGGACAGACTCCAAAATCTGTTAAAGAAACCTCAGTCAACAGAAGAGAAAATAGATAAATGGGAATTATTAAGAATCAAACACTTTTGCTCATCTAAAGACTTTATTAATAGAATTAAAGGAACACCCACAGAATGGGAAAAATATTTGTCAACTCTATGTCAGAGCGACGCCTGATCTCCATAATCTATAAGATACTACAAAATATCAATAAGAAGAAGATAAATCATCCAATTAAGTGATGGGCCAAGGAGATCGACAGACACTTCACTAAAGAGGAGATCCAGGCAGCCAAAACACACATGCAGACATGTTCACGATCTTTAGTTATTAAAGAAATTCAAATTAAGACATCAATGAGATACCATCTCACCCCATCAAGATTGGCCATGATCCAGAAAACACAAAACAACAAATGATGGAGAGGCTGTGGAGAAAGTGGAACCCTCCTACACTGTTGGTGGGGTTGCAAAATGGTCCAGCCTCTTTTGAAGGCAATCTGGCACTTCCTTAAAAACACGGATATCGATATACCATTTGACCCAGTAATTCCACTTCTTGGAATATATCCTACAGATTCAAGGCCTTTCACACCAATGGACACATGCACCAGAATGTTTACCACAGCACAGTCCACGATAGCAAAAAGAATGAATCAACCTAGATGCCCAACAATAGAAGAATGGGTAGTTAAACTATGGTACATATACTCAATGGAGCACTACGCAATGATAAAGAATAACGATGATTCCAGGAAACATCTCCTAACCTGGTTTCAACTGGAAGACATTATGTTGAGTGAAAGTAGTCAGCGACAAAGTGACAAATATTGTATGAGACCTCTACGATAAGATCTCAAAAACAGACTTGTGTATAGAAGAAAAGACTCTTTGACAGCTGCAAGGGAGAAGAGGGAAGGAGGGTGGGGGTCGAGGGCTTAGTTTAAATAGTTACTAGAAATCTAGTTGGGAGAAAGCGGTGATAGCACACATTAGAAACAAGAAAATCATTAAGTGGACTTCAGCCTAACTTGAGTACTCCTTCCATCTTAACTCAATACTGCAAGGATAAAGTAGCTGGGGCAGGGGGCGGGCGACCATGCTCTTAGGCGAATTTCAGGCCAATTGGCACAACTAGCATTTTGCTAAGAGAGCTCTATGCTCCCCACATTGGTGAATGGCGTCTGGGGTCTTAAAAGCTGCCAAGCTGTCATCGGAGGACACAGCAAATGGTCCCAACTCAGCAGGAACGGATGCTCACCGAGGACTAAAATGACATGCGGTAAAGACAACCGAGAAGACAGAGAGACCCACAAGAGTGCATGCCTACATCGACTTGGGACCTGAAGAACTGGATGGTGCCCGGCCACCACCAATGATAGCCACCATGGAGCTCACAGAGAGGAGTCTCACCAGCAACACAAGAAAAAAAAGTGGTGTATCATGAGATCTCCACTAAAAGACCTCAGTTGATGGTCCAGCGGTTTTGGGGTTCCTTTGAGAGCAATGCCCCGGGCCCTGATGCTGCCCTTTCCCATAAATTATAACAAAGGTCCACTCTTTGGACAGGAATGGATTGGACTTGGCAATGCAGAGTGACCATATATTGGAAGCACTTTATGGTTCTATACATCCATAGGATATCATCTTGCTGACCTCTGGCTGGAGGAAGTGTAGTGGATGGAGAGGAGGAGAAAAGAAGCTGCTGGGAGGATGAGACATGTATGGTGCAGAGAGTAATAGTGTGCAGTCACCGGACAGGGAGAACAGTGGAAGTGACATATAGGTGGGCATGTAAATTTATACGTGAATGTACATTTTCACTCAGTCATGTTAAATAAAAAACAAAAACAAAAACAAAAAACGATGCACATGGCTAAATAAGATTCACAGTATGAATGCAGGGATGGTTCAACTTTAGGGGGAAAAGAAAAACCCAAAAAAACTACTGTTATAGTCAACCACATAAAAAAAAAAAGACTTGGCTCACTTAATTTTATTAATGGATACAGAAAAGGCATTTGACCAAGTTCAACACTTATTCACTTTAAAAAAAAAAAAAAAAAAAAAACTCTTAGGAAATAAGAATAGAAGGGAAATTCCTCAACATAATCAGGGTCATCTATGCAAAACCAACAAACAACATCAAACTAGGAGAAAGACTAAAGGAATCCCCCTTAAGAACAAGAACCAGACAACGATGCCCATTATCACCACTTCTCTTGAACACTGTGCTGGAGGTTTGAGTCCAAACATTCAGAGACGATAAAGATATAAAGAGTATCCACATTGGTAGGGAAGAATAAAGAGTATATCTATTTGCAGATGATAAGATGTTATACACAGAAAATACTAAAGAATCCAAAAAAAGAAGAAGAGGACGAAAGAAAAAACTACTGTATTGGGATGTAAGATAAACATAACTAAATCAGTTGGATTCCTTTACACCAATAAAGAGACCATCAAAGAAGGAACTCACCAAATCAATACCATTTACCATAGACCCTGAGAAGATAAAGTACTAAGGAGTATATCTAACCAGAGATGTAATACACCTATACAAATCAATTACAAGACTCTAGTGCAAGAAGCCAAAACAGATCTACGTAAGTGGAAAAGCCTACATTGATCATGATAAAAACTGGAAAAAAAAAAAATCCTCTGTTGCCAAGTTGTTTCCAACTTATAGTGACACTATAGGACAGAGTTTCCAAGAACTGCCTAGTGGATCTGAACTCTATTAAAAGAACAGACTAGAGGATCCAACAACCTGGAGGGTCTCTTGAGGACACTGCTCCTGGACTCACTATTGGCCCTGAGCTGAAACCTGTACCAAAGCCAATACTTCAGACAAAGATTGGATTGGACCATAAGACAGAGTGATGCTGGTGAAGTATGTAATTCTTGGCTTAAATATATACAACAGGCTGTCAGAGCCGCTCCTGTTCAGAGGTGAGAAGGGAGAGTGGAGAGAAGGGGACAAGAGTTGGCTGAATGAATACAAGAAGTACAGGGTGGAAAGGAGGAGTGTGTTGTCAAAAGGTGGAGAGCGCAGCTCAAGTTCCATGGAAGTATATGTGGCATTTTATATGGCAAATTGACTTAGATTGTCAGCTTTCACTTAAGGCACAATAAAATATTTTTTAAAAAGAAAAAAAGGAAGGAAAGAATACACAGTATTACCGATAAAAAAGAATTGGTCAACCTCCATCTATTTCAGGAGGTAGCATTTGATCAAGATACAGTGGTATGGAAGGAAGAAGTCCAAACTTCACTGAAGGCATTGACAAATAAATGAAAAGAATGCTCCAGCAATTGACGAACTGCAAAATCACATGTTTAAACAAATACCTGCAGTGCTGGAAGTGCTCACCTGTCTGTAACAAAAAATCTGCAGCCTGGTCGGCTGACTGGAAGAGATCACTATTTGTGCTTGTTCTAAAGAAAGGTGATCAAAAGAAATGCAGAAGCTATTGAACAGTAGCATTTATATCACAACTGAAACTTCATTGAAGTTCATTCAAAACCGGTTGCAGCTACCCATTGACAGAACTTCCAGAAATTTGAGCCAGATTCAGTAGAGTACATAGAACAAGAGATTTCATTGCCAATGTCATTTGGATCTTTGTTGGAGGCAGAAAATACTAGAAAGATGTTAGCTGCATTTTATTGACTATACAAAGGCATTTGATTGAGTATATAACAGCAAATTATGAATAACACTGTCAAGAATGAGAATTCCAGAATACTTAATTGTGCTCTTGAAAAACTTGCACATAGATCAAGAGTTAATCATTTCAACATTACAGTTAGGCAAGCTATGTCAGGGTTGTATATTTTTACCATACCTACTCAACCTGTATGTAGAGCACATAATCTGAGAAACTAAACCACTTTTCACAAAAGTTACAGCCTATGAAACTATATGGGGCAATTTTACTCTGTCACATGGAGTTATTGTGTATCAAAAATCAACTGGATGGCACACAAACACAATGACATCATATATACCTTTAACATGAATGTTGAAACTGTAATTCACCAATGGATCTTTATGGATTCCTCTACCATGTTATAGTACTTAAAAGACTTTGAGTTGATTCCAGTGCAGAACTACTACATGTGTGCAAAGTTTAACTGTTCCATAGCTTTCTCAAAGCTGTGACCTTTTGGAAGAAGATTGCTAGGTCTGTCTTCTGAGATACCTAGACGTTGTAGAGTTTTAAACATATTTATCTTGAATTCCCTTGGCTAAAGTATGTACATAACAGGTAAACAGATGTGCTTTAAATGTCATACACTTACAGATGCTATGAAAAAAATAAAGCTGTGTAAGAGCAATACGGAAACCCTGGAGGTGTAGTGGTTAAGGCTACGCCTGCTAAACATGCCTGGAAACTCTATGGAGTGGTTTTACTCTGTTCTATATGGTCACAATGAGTCAGAATTTACTCAATAACAGTGGGAGAATAGGAGGAAAGTGACTATAAATGGAAATGAATAATTAAATGTATGAAAATGGAATTGTCCTGGCAATTTCGACTTAGAACTGATTTGCCAGAAATAATGAACAGCACAATGTAAACCATAATCACAAAAGTTGATTAGAAAATGGATAATTTAAATAAAGTTTTTTTAAAAGACACAAATCTAGATATTGGAAGGTGAATGGTATGTAGAATCCATTTACTCAATTCAAATTCTTAAGTTATTGGAAACTATGATAAACCAGTAAGGCATGTAGCTACTCAGATGACCTACTAAGTGGCTTATCTCTTCAAGTATCTAAACCATTAATAATGAACTCCAACCTTTAAAACAAAACCCTTTGCTGTTAAGGCAATTCTAACTCATAGAAACCTTATAGGACAGAGGAGAACTGTCCCATAGATTTTACAATGAGCACTTGGTGAATGCACGTTGCTGACTTTTTGTTAGCAGCTGTAGCATTTAACCACAACATCTGCAGGGTTTCAATAATAAACTCCAGACATAGACTAATTCTACTCTCCTGCATCACAGTTTGGGTTCACAGGCAAGGCTTCCTATGTAATGCAAGAATATCAGGTGTAAAATTTAAGCATATCTAGAGGAACACAGGGAATGTGAGTTTTCTGGTCACATGTGTTCCCCAAAGAGAGAAAACAGAAAATGATTGAGTAAAATAGCCACTGTTTCCTTCCAAATCAGATGAAGTCAATTTCCTTCCCAAATAAATAAGGAATGAGATTCATAAAAATGATCAATTATAGAAAAAATAGTCCATCCAAAATGTCAGAAATTAAAAGGAAGCAATCACTGACTAGTATTTCAACTTTTATTTTCTTAAGAATTGCTTGAAATTAAGCTTATGGTTGACCCAGAATTGAAGACAAAATTATTAGTTCCAATTTCTATTTTAGAAGGCCGTGGTCCCTACCCCTATATCAACTAGTGCTTCTTTGTGGATATTTGCAGAATCACTGATGACTGGTTTGAATTTATGTCCCCCAAAACATTATGAAAAATCCCAAAACACTGTATTTTAATTATGTTTTCTCATAGTGGTATGTTTTTCAGGCTCAAATTTACTGCTTTATTATTTGGCTCAAATTAGGTCAGGCCTTATTTTTCAGTATGATTCTTCAGAGAGTCTGCTCTGTGATTATATGACCACATTAAGATAATGTAAGACTAAAATGTTAATGGAAATTTTCCAAATTTCAGCATAAACCCTTCGCAGTACTGATTTTCAAAGACGATCTTAAAGATCAAGAATTTATTTTCTTGCAGATTAATGTCCACTGTAATTTAATCCCCAAATAATATTCTCTTAACAGCCTAAAGTCTAAAATTATTACATTAACCTTTCCTCTACTTCTTATTCTGCCCTGTCACAGTCAAAGTTCTGCAACTGGTGGAGCTATTGTTTCTTCAGCAGCTATGCCCTTTATGTCTCACTGCAGTGGACAGTTCCTTCAGAAATCCAAGAAGTTGAATGGCAAGTCTCTGATATGCCTCATTTATAAGAAAATCTACAGATGATAAAATATGAAAGATTATTTAATCTCAGGCACATCTTCAAACTTAGAACAGAAGTCAGATATCAGACACTAGTATAGTAAAATATGTAAAATTTTGTTTGCAAAAGTCTGTACTCAGTGTCTCCAAAGACCACAGCACAAACTCATTGGCACATTGTAGAAGAGACATAGAGGGAACGTCTGGGTTTCAGCTTTGCCAACGTGCCTGTCAAAGGATGCCAGGTGTCCAGAGTCTACAGTTGTGAATGTATGCTAGATTGGAACAAATCTTACAAAAAGAGGTTAATTATACCATTCTGTTTACCATATCTGGGTGGAAATGCCATTATGTCAAAGTTTTCCCTCTTCAAACAGCATTTAAGATGTTGCTGCCTTCTGCCAAAGTCTAGAAATTCGCAGTGGTGACAGCTTCAATCATCAGATCTTGTTTGACAAGGCTTTCTTTCTTATCCAGCATAATCAGACTTCTGATTTACAATTCTCCTTGGAGTTTACATCTCTGGAAGGAGAATACTACTTGGAAGCGGTCTCAGTTAGTGATTCAGCCTTTTGCTGTGTCTTGTGAGCAGGCTTATCCATGCTGCATCACAAAGACAGCTTAAGCCTACGAACCTTCTTCTCTTAGGCAGGTTTTTCTCAACCCAGCATTTGTTTCAGGTGGCAACTCATTTATGACGGTTTTCTGAACTAAAGCTGCTACTGATACATTTGTCGTGTTCTCCTTATTATCATGTCTTTTATTTTAAATAACTCAAAACTTTGGGTACATTTCTTTCCGTTACATACTTTTCTACAATATAAGTTTTTCAATAGTGAGCTGTCTCTAATGTTTCTATTTCCTTCAATCTATCTACCATTCCCTTTTGGAATGTTCCGCTGAAATTATATCTTAAATTATTTATGGTTTGACCCTTTCCTTTCATACCAAATGTAGCATCAGCACTCTTTGTTAGAATTAAGTATATTTATTTTTTATTGTTGTTGTTTAGTTTTAAGATCCATTTACTTCTTTTCTTGGTAAAGATTGTTTTTAAATATATCCTTTCAGATTTTAAATTGTGGGGTATTCATAAAATGATGGAATTTCATGAGCTCTATGCTGCAAAAAATTAAAAGCTATTCTAAAAATAAAATAATGAATCTTATCTAACTTCAGTTTCTAGACTTGGATAATTCTACCTAGGACATATTCTACCAAAGGTAGTTTCTTATCAGACCATGTCTAACCCAGTCTACTTTCCGTCAATTATTACTCTATTTGGTTTCCCTTTAATAAATTTTTCCTTTGTATTTCCATATATTTCTTAATCATATCTCATCAGAAATCTTAGCTAATACCAGGACAAGAACAACAGTTGTGTCACCTTGAAAATTACCCAGAATATATTTTAATATCTTATTCTTATCCCTTTGATATTCTCCTACTAAACCTGACCAAGTTTTACGTAAACACTTCTGTAACTATGTTTTAGAATAGGTTCCCAGTTTCTCATATTCTGTATTGTCTATCTTTAGCTCTAAGAAACTGATTGCATAATGGTTAAGATCTTGGCTACCTACTGAGAGGTTGGCAGTTTGACTGACCTAGCCATACCTCAGAAGAAACATCTGGTGATCTGCTCCCTTAAATATACAGCCTAGGAAACAGTCTGGGGAAGTTCTACTCTGTCAAATGGGGTCATTTTGAGTTGAAAATCCTCCTGATGGTACCTAGCAACCACATCTGTTATTCTAAAATGTATCCACCAAATAAGTTTCTGAATACAGGGTCAGTGATTCAAGTTTGTTCTCTAAGACTATTACTCTTGTCTTCTACTAGATTTCTCCGGACCTTGATCACTGCTTCTGATTTTTGTACAATCAGGGCATTTCCTTACATTTTTAAATGTTATATCTTGGTTTTTAGAGGAAACCCTGGTGACATAGTAGTTAAGTGTTACGTCTGCTACCCAAAAGGCCGGCACTTCAAATCTACCAGATGCTCCTTGGAGATTCTATGGAGTAGTACTACTCTGTCCTATACTGTCACTGTGAGTCAGAGTTGACTTCATGGCAGTGGGTTTGGTTTTAATTTTAGTTTTTAAAAATTTTTTCCTCTTCTATTTGTATACACATTTTTTCTCCCTCCAAGTTAATCAGCTTGTCTTCATTTTTTTCCAGCATACCCAGTGGTTCTGTGCTCATAATAATAAGTACATGTTTTTAAATTACTTAAAAAAATCTTGAACACACCTAGTCTTCAGATACAATATTTATGCCATTTAAGGCTTACTTCTCAAACCTAAATGCATGTAAAAATCACAAAAGTGTCTTGTAAAATGAAAAATCCAATTTACCAGAGATTACAGAATGAGATACGTTTTGGATGATGCCAATGTTTGTGGTCAATGGATCATAATTCAGTAGTAAGCATTAGAAAAAATATTATGGTTTGAAGTGAATTGACTTAGTTACCACTCCTCTTCAATTCAAGAAGATAAAATAGTCTCTCTTCTAAAGGGTTAATATATTTGTATGTATTGGCTAATAAAATTTACCTGCCCCCCTCTGGTTTGCATCTCAGAAATCTAAAGTTATGTTGATAAGTTTTATATGAAATAAATATGGTCACTCCAGAGTTTGAAAGCTGTTTTAAGAAGAATTCAAATCAACAGATTTATCACCACTTATAATGACTAAAAATAATTATTTACAGCTAAACTTCATCAGACCTCTGTAGCACCACTGAAGATCATCTACCTTGAAGGTTATAAGCAGTGCTGGTGGTTCTTCTTACCAACACTAAAGATTTTTAATTTTCTTCTAAGTCTGTTTGCAAATCAGGCTAGACATGCTGTGTTGCAAAAATCAACAGGCAGTGAACCACAATCTAGAACTCTCATTGCGGCTGAAACTGCCTCCAAGGCCCCTTCTTTTCTGGAAGTCACTACTCTATTTGCAACGGTTTTGCGATCTGTAACCTTTTAAAAGACTTTGAAGGGGAAGTGGTCTTGCCAAAATATACGGTGCTTTTGTTGAAGTATGGCTCTTATATTAAAAAGAAAAAAAGTTGACTCTAAAAATAGAAACCAAAAAGTCAGCAGAAGTTATCATAGCAAAATGCCGCATTACCATTTTCTTCAAGAACAGGCAAAGCCCATAGGAGTTGAGATGTACTCAGGCAGATGTTGCCCACACAGTGGTTTTCTATCACATCTTAGTTTACATCAATTTTTATAAAACTAATAGCATCACATGTACTCCATGCTTGTCCCAAAGGAGACACAATCTTTAGTATAGTAAATAGCAAATTAATCTACTCTTTGTTTAAAAGGTAAAAACTATCTTCAGAGGCTATTTGCTATATGAACACATTTGCATAGATTATCTGAAACACGCAAGATGTGAGGAAAGGAAAAAGACAGATGGAGAATTCTGTTAAACTTGTCTAGATTTCAGTCATGTAGCATCATCCACATAACTATAAAGCTAGTTCTACCACAAAAGAGGCCAATTCAACCACTAAATTAAAAAAACTTGCTTGAATTGATGGTCCAGGGACCTTGGAGTTCCTCTGGGAGCATGACCCCTGGCCCTGATGCTGCCCCTGTCCATAAATCATAATGGAGGTCAACCCCACAGACAGGAATGGATTGGACTTGGCGACACAGAGTGACCAAATCATGTGTGCACTTTATGGTTTTGTGCATCCATAAGATGTCATCCTGCTGACCTCTTACTGGAGGTGGGGGAGAGGGTGGAGAGGAGGAGATATGAGATTGCTGGGAGGATAAGACATGTATGGAGTGGAGGAGAACAGTGTGCTGTCACAGGGCAGGGAGAGCAGTGGGAGCGGCATATAGGTGGGCAAGTAAATTTGTATGGGAATGTACCTTTTCACCCAATCACAATAAAAAAGAAGTTTCCAGTTTAAAACAAAAAAACAACAACAAAAAAAACTTGGTCTTGATTGCCTTCATAATGGCAAGTGCTTCAGTTTCTGCTCAAAATTCTCTACTCCAAATTCTGTAACATTTTCTTTCTTCAATATTCCAGGTCCAAATAAAATATCTTGAGCTCTTGTTTGAATTTAACCACTTCCCCAAACTTGCCATTCACAGTCTGCCTTCTACCACATCTTCCATTCTAGGTTTACCCCTGTAAAACCGATAGCAAGAAATGGAATATAAGTCTAATTCTACAGATAGGCTAACACCCCATAGGAGAGGAAAGGAAGTGACTGGGCTGCACATGCCCAGCTTTCCCTTCCAAACTCACAAATGGGGTAAGTCACCTGTTCTTTTTGAAATGGAATGAGTGAGAGTCTAAAACCAAAACCAACCCTAATCCTTTGCATGGGGCAAGTCCAAATCATAGTGACCTTATAGGACAGAGTAGAACTGCCCCTTAGCTTTTCCAAGAAGCACCTGGTGAACACAAAGTACTAATCTTTTGGTCAGTCCCCCCGGTGTAAGCAAGTGTGCAAAGGAAGAAGAGGGATGTTGAAGTATTTTGTTTACTTGTGGAAACCAGGGATAGAGAATGACATAAATGGTATTTATGGGACCATAAATAACTAAATGTGTATATAGGAGGCTCTGGGCAGTACAAATAGTTAACCACTTGGATACCAGAGGAAAAGTTAGTAGTTTGAACCCACCAGAAATGAATGCTTCCTAAAGGTTAGAATCTTAAAAAGGCAGTTCCACTCGGTGTACATGGCACCACTGTTGATCCAAATCGACCTGACAGCGGTGAAAAACCACCACCACAACAATTTGCATGGAAATGCATATTTTGATGATCTCGAAATAATGCTAACTTGTTTCTCTCAGTGTTTGTGCAAGCATGTGTGTCTAACAGCATGAAGAAAAACGTCCTTTCCTCTCAATGCTGCTAATGTTTGGTATTATCAGTGTTTTACGGGTAGACAAAGTAGACAGTATATTTACAAGTGCAAGTATAAGAATTACCTACAAGGTTTCTTATGTAATAAAGATGTTTATGATCTTGTATAATTGTTGTTAACTGCCAGTGAGTTAGTCCTCCAGTTTATGGTGACTCCATGCACAAAACTGTACCACTGTGATCCCTAGGATATTCTTTGATTGTTGTTTTGGAAGTAGATTGCCGTGCCTTTCTCGCCAGCCTGTCTTACCCTAGAGGCTCTGCTGAAACTTGTTCCACATGATAGCAACATTCAAGCCACTACTGACAGTTGTACTTGAAGCACATTGTGGGGACAATTCAACATGGAAGGAGTCTTGCTCAGGCCTTCTGGCTGCCAAACCAGAGGAGGCCTTCTGGCTGGCTGTGATTCAGCTGATTTAGCAGTAGTTACATAATTTGTTGGTAACCTTGAAGTTTCTGTAACTGGCAGCCAGCCACCTCTGTGTAACAGTATATAAGATCACCTGCCACAAGGTGCTACCTTCACCAATTTGCTGCTGCCTGAAATGCTGTGCTACTTTACTGTGTCCTTGCTCCAGTAAACCTGCTATGAGCAGCCCCTCGGAGCCTCTGCCTTTACTGAGTCTGCCTGAATCTTGAATCTGCATCCCTGGTCTCGAGTACCTACCTCTCAACAAGTGGCTATGTCGGCAGGATTTGGTACAGACCAATACACCTTGAAGGGGGTTACAGAAGCATATTCAGAAGCAGAGCTGGAGGTGCAAGCCAGGACACGAGCACTGCAAGGCGATGTGGACAACTACCAGGTGCAGCTGCAGCAGAAACAGCAGCACGCACCTGCATTGGAAACTCAGTCTTCTCAGTGAGTTTCGCCCACACTTCCCGCGAGAAAGCTGCACCCTCCCCTACTATAGTAGACAGAAGCATCCCAAGGGAGGAGGGGGTTGCATGCCCACCGTTTGGTAACTAAGAAGGTCAAAATCCAAAACCCGTGAGGGCTGGGAGGTGGAATGCAGCTTCGGCTGCACACGCCGTTAACACCGACAGAGACTGGAAACAGGAGAGTCCTGCCAACTTGCCGATGTGACAGCCTGCACAGCTGCAGCCACTTGCCACAGCTCCTTGAAGACTTGGAGCATTCTGTTGTAGAGCAAAGTTGTGCTGATGTTCTGATAGCCCAGCCGGACGCTACTGTGGTCCCAGGGTGTCGTACTCTCAGAGCAGCTCCAATAAGTCAACCCCGCCGTTGCCGGGCCTGCAGATCCACCCCCAACTAGCAACATTTTCTGAAGCTAAAACTTTGGACGCCATGGAGCACAAGAAGGGAGCTGAGGGGCTGAGGGGGGCTTGGCACTGAGGACAAGAACGCTGCCCAGACATGGACCCAAAGGAGGTGGGGCCTAAGGCATCCAGAGCCTGAGGTGGTAAGCTGACAAGCGGGCACCCTGGCCCTGAGCCAGTGCACAGAGCCACCGGCCTGCTCACTCAGCGGAAGTGCAGGGTGCGGGTCCTGAAGGTGTTCATCTGGAGACAGAGAAACCAGATGGGAAGAAGGAAGTCCTCGAGGTAACAGAATCCCAAATGTGTGTTGACATGGTAGCAGCAGGTGTCAGTTGAGAAAAGCTGGGTGGGAAACCTAATAGAATCTTGGTGGAGCAGTGGCAATAATGAAAGCCTGAAACAGTGTCATGCTCCTCTTAAGTTTAAGAAAGAGGGGTCAAGAGGAGGACACCAACAGACAGAGCAAGGGAAGGCCTGAGCCATGTTGCTTCAAAATTATTTAGAGAATTTCAGCGACTATGAAGCCTCAGCTATCTGGCAGTTTGCCCAGAATCCAAAGCCAAGGTTTCCACACAGGGAGTGGAGGGGCCAATCGGGGCCAGAGGCCGCATGTGGAATTAACCATTTCTTGGTCCTCCTTAAATGTGCAGCGTGTAAATGTGATCTTGCAAACAATACTCGGGGAATTTAGACTATGGCGAAGGACCCCACAAGCCGTAGTGAGGGGCCGTACTGGAGTGACCCCACTGGAGCTGCCTGCTCTGAAGAGAGTTGTAAATGTGAAATAATACCATCTCCCAGGCGGACACAAGGAAATAGGGCAAACTTCAAGAATTGCACTGAGCGCAAATATTGACGTTAGCCTGAGCCTCTTCAGCTCTCTAGAGTGGCCAGTGAAGAGGCTTCGTGGCTCCTGGCGTATGACGGTTGACTACTAGGACTTAAATAGAATAGTGCCACCCAAGCATTCGTGTGCGTGCCCCTCGGCTGTGCGAGGCATTGCAGGCGCGGGTAACGACAGCGGCAGAGAACCCTAGAGAAACTGCTGGCAAAGGAGGCGCCTCTGGAGACATGAAAACTATTGTGGAGAGCAGTGGGTGGCGCGAGTGGAGTGGGAGAACTCCACACTCCCTCCTGGTGGCTGGGAGTGGAGCCGCAGTGAGAGTGGCTGGAGCGATGAGAGGAGAGGGGGCGCTGGGGATGCGGTGCGGAGCCCGAGGAGACCGCACAGACAGATCACAGGCGTGTGCCTGAGGTCAGAGGGAAGACGAGCGCCTTCCTGGAGCAGGAAAAAGCAGTAGGAAAGTCGGCAAGAGACCACAATGTAGGCTTGAGGTCTGCCAGTCATGTACAAAGAAGAACAGCAGGTGACAGACACCTGCCAAGTGTACTCTAAGGAGATCCTGAAGGATGCTGAGTACCCCTGAACAAATTCACAGAGGCTGCAACCCCTGAAACGCTGTCAGAGAGATGTGAATGAACCCTGAAGATTGCAGTATCCCTTCCTGTAGATGCACCCGCAGTTCTAAAATGTGCCTTTGTGCTAACGTCTGATATGAAAGGCCAGGGTGACTACCCTTGCAAGCTACTCTCTTGTCCCAAGGTAGACAAGTGGCTTGTGTTTTGCCAGATGGGAAAAGTCTCCCTTTACTGGTTTCTCTAACCTTTCCCTTATTTTGGTGGTAGGCTAGCCAATGGAAATACTTGGGTTGATTGAGCTCACACTCTGACAGAGATCTCTGACTAATCCGCGTGTTGGGTTTGTGCTGAGATGCCATTCAGTACCAGCGGAGGCCTCCCCTGGACAATTCACCCTGCTACTGAAGAAAACTGGACATTGTTACCTGATTAGGGGCATGATGACCTCTTTGGAATGCCAACTGGGGGCATGGGAAGCTCCTGGTGAGGAAGCAGGTGAGACACAACTGACCTTGGATGGGGTATGCTATCTGGGATGGTCTGGGGTAGCTTGCAGCTGAGGCGATCAAACTCTGGGACAAAGCCCCCTTATGTACAGAACAGGTGACTACCAGGGTTCCCCATGTGGGGTAGACCTCTGAGGGCTTGTGTCATAGTCTTGCCCCATAAAATGACGCTACGTGGTAGGGAAGGCAGCAGTTAGCAGAAAAGGAAGAACAGAACTTACTTGATATCTTAGGGTAGTTTACGGTTTATGGCTCCCATGAGTGGCCCTACTTACCTTTTGATTGGACTGGCTGCTGTACATGGGGCTGGCCATATGTGCCAGGCCACATCTTGAAGTCCCTGCCTGGGAGGTCTAGCAACTGGGACACTTTCTGATATCAACATTCGGTAAAGTGTACTATATGGTGGCATTACCTACTAGACCTGTTCATGCCCCATGTGATTACTACAGTGACCCTGACACAAGTAACAGCCTTAGTGTGACATCCTTCCAGGGCCCTAAATGCCACACACTGGGCCCTGACCCTGTTAGATGAAGAGGTATATCACCTCTGAAGGTGGTGCTGCAAAACAGTGTGGCCTTAGATATCTTGAAAGCAGCCCAAGGAGGGGCATGCACTATCCTCCACACAGAATGTTTCACCTATATCCCAGATGCTCATAACAGTATTAACCAAGCTCTAGAGTAGTTAGCCAGGGAGACACGGTCTGTGACTAGCCTTACTAGGGATCCCTTGGCTGAGTGGTGATATAGGTTGGGTCTTCATTGGCAAGCCACCATGGTTACTATGTTGGGAATGGCCTGTGGGTTTGTACTCCTTTGTTGTTGCCTCTACTGCTGCTGTGTCCTCTGGCTTAATGTGGCCCCATGCCTCACCCATGGACCCTTACAGAAGAACTGATGTGTAGATTGTACAGTGAGCAAATACCCTTAGGGGTAGAGTGGGGGGACAGAGCCTCTGTCATTCCTGAGCCTGCCCAAATCTCAAATCTGCATCCCTGGTCTTTTATACATGCATTTCAACACACACTGACTGGAAATCTTACAAGGTGGTGGAGTAAACAGACGTCTCCTCATCTCTCTCTGAGAACTAAGGCCTGGATGATATTTTTTATGGAGCATTGAATACCTAAGAAGCCTTAGGACCTAACATATTTGACTGAGCAACAGCATGGGAATAATCTTCTCCTCTCAAAAACATTCCAGCAACCATTTGACCTCTGCTTCTGCTGCTACATTGTAACAGAGAACTGCAGCTTCTGCAAACTGCCAGTAACGGTAACATAATTTTACTATAAGTGGGCAGGCAAAGTCTGCTGTTCCTCACTGCCTGTTCAGGCCAGCCTGTTGGACAGCTTCCAGCTCCCAATTCAGCACCTGGACAGCTCCCTGCATATAAGTGCAGTTTACTTTCACTTTTAAGGTTTACTTTTTCAAGGCTGAGAGACTTGTATTTTCTCTGTGGAATTCTCTCTATTGTAAAACCTCTTTTCTCTCACTCACATTATAAGATTGGCTCACAGCCCCCAGTTTCTCCATAAACAGAGCAGCCTCTTTGCTACTCAATAAGCAAAGTCTCCCACCACTGAGAGTCCACCTGGGGCAAATCACTAGAGAATTAGAGTCAGCTGGTGACCAACAATTCTCTTAGATCCACTATCAGAGAAACCAAGTAGGATCTAGATGGCACACAGGCAACAGACCATAATTAATCATTTAAAGAAACAGTCTTCAAATGCTCCCGAAAATTCCCTAAAGATTCAAAAAATTTCCGAGATGAAGAAGCCTTTCTGAATCTAACAGAGGTTGATTACAAAAAAGTTATATATAAAACCCGCCTAGAGATTAAACAACATGCAATAAAACAAAATGAAAAATTTGGTAAACTATTTGATATGCTAGAACATCAACGATCTGAAATACATCAGATTAATAACAAAATTACAGCATTGGATAATTCTATCCAAAGCCAAAAGAGTAGAATTGAACAGATGGAAGTTAGATTCAATGACCTAGAAGACAAAGTAACTAACACTAACATGTATGAGGTAAAATCGGAGAAAAGAAATACGAAAAATGAAGAAACAGTAAGATACATATGGGATTCCATGAAGATAAATAATTTACGTTTAACTGGAGTTCCTGAACAAAGGAGGATTAATGACAACATAGAAAGTATTGCTGTAGAGACACTGACAGAAAACTTTCCTGAGATTATGAACAAAGAGAACATAGATATCCAAGATGCTTATCGAACACTGCAAAAGTTAGATCCAAAAAGAAGAATGCCAAGTCACACTATAATTAAGCTTAATAAGCTAAAACACAAAGAGATGCTTCTGAAGACAGTAAGGCTCAAATCAAACTAACATTCCGAGGGAAACCCTGTAGAATTTCATCTGACTTTTCTGCCAAAGCAATACTGGCTAGAAAACAATGGGCAGACTCATTCAAAGCCCTGAATGAGAAAAACTTCCATCCCAGAATAATATATCCTGCAAAATTGTCTATCAAATATAATGGTGAAATTAAGACTTTTGAAAATAAAGAGAAATTTAAAGACTTCATAAAAACTAAACAAAAATTACATGAAATATTGAAAGAAGCTCTTCCCTAAATATATGTTTTAGGTGATAATTTAAGGCACTTCATCCAAATTTCTAATCAGCTAAGGAAGGCACAAACCTTCACCAAACCAAGCGAAAAACTACAGTATTATAATAAAGGAATCCATGGTCATATCATGACAACTATGCCTATAATATCATCACATTAAAAGAAGGATACACTACAATAGTTACAGTTGTTTTTGATGCAGCAACAGTTTCTGACTTCTAAAATAGTTAAAATTGATTTCAATAATTACATGTTAAGGGGGATTAGGTATGTAGCCATACAATAGATCAACAATACATCATTTGAAATTAAAAATCACAATACAGGAGTCTCAACAAATATCAAATCAAAACTTATACCATCCATAAAGAAGAATGTCCCAGAACAGATGAATAAGAACAGAGAAGACATCAACATGAAAAAAAAACATATGACAATGACACCACTAAACATATACCTATCAATATTCACATTGAATGTAAATGGACTGAACGCTCCAGTAAAGAGAGAGTGAGTGATATCGTGGATCAAAAGACATGACCCATCTATATGTTGCTTACAAGAAACACATCTTAGGCTTAAAGATAAGAACAGGTTGAGAATTAAAGTTTGGAATAATACATATCAAGCTAATAATACACAAAAAAGAGCAGGAGTGGCAATGTTAATCTCAGATAAAATAGATGTTAATGTAAAATCCACTATTGTGGACAAGAATGGTCACTATTTATTGCTGAAAGATTCAATACTCAAGCAAGACTTAACAATATTAAATATTTATGTACCCAATACCAAAGCACCTAAATACATTGAACAAATACTGACAACATTGCAAAGTGAGATTGATCATTCCACAGTAATAGTTGGGGACTTTAACACTTGCCTATCAGTTAAGGATAGATCATCGACAAAAAGCTCACTAAAGATACAGAAGATCTTATTACAACAATCAACTAACTTGACCTTATCTACATATACAGATCTTTTCATCCATCAACAGATAAATACACCTTCTTCTCCAAAGCACATGGAACATTCTCCAGAATAGACCATGTGTTAGGTCATAAAACAATTCTCCATAAAGTCCAAAACATTGATTTATTGCAAAGTACCTTCTTGGACCACAGAGCTATAAAAGTTGAAATCAATAACAGAAAATTCACAGGTCAAAATTCCAACTTGTGGAAACTGAACAACACTTTACTCACAAAGCCTTGGGTTATAAAAGAAATTAAAGACACATTATAGAAATTTATGTATTCAAATGAGAGTGAAAACACATTCTACCAGAATTTATGGGATACAGCAAAAGCTATGCTTAGAGATCAGTTTATCTCTATAAATGCACACTTCCGGAAAGAAGAAAGAGCACAAATTAAAGAATTAACCTCACAGCTTGAACAAGTAGAAAGAGAGCAACAAAGAAACCCCTCAGGCACCAGAAGAAAACATATTATAAAGATTAGAGCAGCACTAAATGAATTAGAGAATAGAAAAACAATTGAAAAAATTAACAAAACCAAAAGCTGGTTCTTCGAAAAGATCAACAAAATTGATAAACTATTGGCTAAACTTACAAAAGAAAAACAGAAGATACAAATGACCCAATTAAGAAATGAGTTGGGAGATGTTACAACAGACCCATCTGAAATAAAATAGGTCATAACAGAATACTATGAAAAGCTATACTCTGACGGGTTTGAAAACCTGGGGGAGATGGACAAATTTCTAGATTCATATGACTCACCAAGACTATCACAAAGAGAAATAGATCAACTTGATAAGTCTGTCACAAAGAAAGAGATTGAGGAAGTCATCAAAAATCTACCAGCCAAAAAAATTTCTGGCCCAGATGGCTTTACAGGAGAACTCTACCAAACTTTTAGAGAAGAGTTAACTCCAATACTAATGAGGCTATTTCACACCATAGAAAGATATGAAATACTTCCAAATTCATTCTATGAAGCCAGCATAACCCTGATACCAAAACTGGGGAAAGATCCCACAAAAAAAGAAAATTACAGATCAATATCACTCATGAATCTAGATGCAAAAATCTTCAAAAAAATTGTAGCCAATAGAATTCAACAGCATATAAAAAAATAATTCACCATGATCAAGTTGGTTTCATTCCAGAGATACAAAGTTGGTTCAACATCAGAAAAAACAATTAATGTAATCAGCCATATTAGTAACACAAAAGATAAAAATCACCTGATTTTGTCAATTGATGCAGAAAAGTCATTTGACAAAGTTCAACACCCATTCATGCTTAAAACTCTCAGAAAAATTGGAATAAAAGGGAAATTCCTCAATATAATCATAGCATCTATGCAAAGCCAATTGCTTTCATCATCCTGAATGGTGAAAGACTGAAAGAATTCCCTCTGAGAGCGGGAACTAGACAAGGATGCCTGCTCTCACCGCTTCTATTCAACGTTGTTCTAGAAGTTCTAGCCAGAGTAATTAGACAAGACAAAGAAATAAAAGGCATCCGTATTGGTAGTGAAGAAGTAAAGATTTCCCTCCTTGCAGATGATATGGTTGTTTATACCGAGAATCCAAAGAAATCCAGTGAGTAAACTACTAGAGCTAACAGAAGAATTCATCAATGTTTCAGGATACAAGATAAACATAACTAAATCAATAGGATTCCTTTATATCAACAATGAAATTATTAATGAAGAAATCACCAAATCATTTCCATTTACTACAGCCCCCAAGAATATGAAATACCTAGGAATAAATCTACCTAGAGAAATAAGAGATCTTTACAGAGAAAACTACAAGACCTTGCTACAAGAAACTAGGAGACTTACTGCCGACGCCCATAACCCCCAAAGGCCTTGTGAACAAAGCTGCAGGTCTATGTGACAGGGGCATAGGCACTTCACCCATGACATAGTTCTGGCCATACTGTCCTTGATAATATTTTGCCCTGACTGTATATCTCTCTTCCTCCTGTACCTCGTGACCTTGAAACACAGAGCTAGTTGAGCTTAAGAGTGAGTCATTACCTAGAAGGCCCTAATTATTAATATGTAAAAAGACCACTCGTCTTGGACCATTATCCAGAAGGCCCTAATAATTAACATAAAAAAAAGAGACCATGAGGTATAGGCTTCAAGTTAGCCAATAGCTGTGTGGTCAGGGGACAGGGTGAAAATTATGTTAGCCAATAGCTGTGTGGTCAAGGGCAGCGTGAAAATTATGTTAGCCAATAGCTGTGAGGTCAGGGGGCAGGGTGAAAATTACGTCACCTCAACTATATAAATAAAGAAAGACAGATCTTGAGGGGCTGCCATTTTCCTCCAAATCTCTTTCCTGTCTCTCTCAATTCTTTCTCCGCCGACACTGTTACCCTCCCTCAGTGGGACCCCCAAAAAGTTGTCGGGGATGGCTCCCAGCAACTTACATAAGTGGAGTAATCTGCCCTCTCATGAATAGGAAGACTCAATATTGTGAAAATGTCTATTTTGCCCAAAGCACTGTACTTACATAATGCACTCCCAATACAAATTCCAGCGACATTTTTTAATGAGATGGAGAAACAAATTATCAGCTTTATTTGGAAAGGGAATAAACCCTGAATAAGTAAAGCACTACTGAAAAAGAACATACTGGGAGGCCTCTCACTACCTGACTTTAAAACCTATTACACAGCTACAGTAGTCAAAACACCTGGTATTGATACAAAAGGAGACATATAGACCAATGGAAGAGGGTAGAGACCCCAGAGATGGCACCATCCTCCTATGAACAACTGATATTTGACAAAGGTTCTAAGATTTTGAACTGGGGTAAGAACAGTCTCTTTTACAAATGGTGTCGGCATAATTTGATATCTATCTACAAAAAACTAAAACAAGACCTGTATCACACACCTTATACAAAAATCAACTCAAATTGGATAAAAGACCTGAATATAAAAGCTAAAACGATAAAGTGCATCCACGATAAGATAGGGTCAATAATGGACGTTTTAATACGCAATATAGACAGACTTCAAAATCTGACAAACAAAACACATTCATCAGAAGAGAAAATAAATGGAATTAATAAGAATCAAACACTTCTGGTCATCCAAAGACTTCATCAAAAGAATTAAAAGACCACCTACAGAATGGGAAAAAATATTTGGCAACTCTATGTCAGACCCACACCTGATCTCCATAATCTATAAGGTTCTACCAAATATCAATAAGAATAAGACAAATCATCCAATTAAGCGATGGGCAAAGGAGATGGACAGATACTTCTCTAAAGAGGAGATCCAGGCAGCCAAAAAACACATGCGGACATGTTCACGATCATTAATTATTGAAGAAATTCAAATAAAAATGACAATGAGATACCATCTCATCCCAATAAGATTGGCCATGATCCAAAAAAATACAAAACAATAAATGTTGGAGAGGCTGTGAAGAGATTGGAACTCTCCTTCACTGTTGGTGGGATTACAGAAGGGTGCAACCTCTTTGGAAAGCAATTTGGCGTTACCTTAAAATAATAGATATAGATATAGTATTTGACCCAGTAATTCCTCTGCTCGGAATATATCCTACAAAATCAAGGCCATTCACACCAACTGCTATGTGCACACGAATGTTCATTGCAGCACAGTCCATGACAGCAAAAAATTGGAATCAACCCAGATGCCCAACAACAGAAGAATGGATAGGTAAACTTTGGTATATATACTCAGTGGAGTACTATACTCTGATAAGGAACAATGATGATAGCAGGAAGCATCTCTCACTTTGGTCTCAACTGGAGGACATTATGTTTAGTGAAACTGGTCAGCGACAGAAGGACAATTATTATATGAGACCCCTCCGATATAAACTTAAAAGCATACTCATACATAATAGAAAAGACTCTGACGGCTACAAGGGTGGGGAGGGTGGGAGGGCGGGAGGGCAAGGGGTGAGGGTTTAGATTAGATAGTTGTTAGAAATTTGGTTGGATGACATTGGTGACAATACAGATTAGTAAGAAGGTCAATATTAATGGGACTTCAGCACTCCTCCTCTCTTAACCTAGTATTGTAAGCACAGAGTACGTACACTTTCATTTTTTATTTAATAATAGTAAGAAAAAGAAAAAGACAATTAAAAAAAAGAATTATATCACTGCTCTCTTTCATATAAGGAGGTCAAAATCTCAAAAGTTTCTGGAATAGCTTGGTAATCAAGTGATCTTACCAGTGACCTCAGATTTCTCAATTTTTCTGGACAATTATTTTTAATGCAATTCTGTTTGTCTTTCTAGATCTTTTATTTTTATTCTTATTACCTGTGTGAGACAATTCTGCTATTATTTTTCTAACTGCTTAGGTAGGACCTTAATTTAAGAATTTGCAGCTAGTCTTGGGAAACTATTAAAACTGTGTTGTGGGACCCACTCATGTGAGTCTCTCTATCTTCTGGGTTGTCTTTACCGCATGTCATTTTGGTCCTCGGTGAGCATCCGTTCCTGCTGAGTTGGGACCATTTGCTGTACCCTCAGATGGCAGCTTGGCAGCTTTTAAGACCCCAGATGCCACTCACCAATGTGGGGTGCAGAGAGCTCTCTTAGCAAAACGCTAGTTGTGCCAATTGGCCTCGATTTCGCCTAAGAGCATGGTCCCCCGCCCCCTACCTCAGCTACTCTATCCTTGCAATATTGAGTTGAGATGGAAGGAGTATCAAGTTATGCTGAAGTTTACTTAATGTTGTTTTTGTTTCTAATGTGTGCTATCACCGATTTCTCCCAAGCAGATATCTAGCAACTATCTAATCTAAACCCTCCACCCCCTTGACCTCCCTTCTTCCCCTCTCTTGCAGCTGTCAAAGAGTCTTATTTCTATACACAAGTCTGGTTTTGAGATCTTATCATAGAGGTCTTATACAATATTTGTCCTTTTGTTGCTGACTACTTTCACTCAACATAATGTCTTCCCGTTGAAACCAAGTTAGGAGATGTTTCCTGGAATCATCGTTATTCTTTATCATTGCGAAGTGCTCAATTGAGTATATGTACCATAGTTTACCTATCCATTCTTCTGTTGTTGGGCATCTGGGTTGATTCCATCTTTTTGCTATCGTGGACTGTGCTGCGACAAACATTCTGGTGCATGTGTCCATTGATGTGAAAGGCCTTGATTCTGTAGGATATATTTCAAGCAGTGGAATTACTGGATCAAATGGTATATCAATATCCATTTTTTTAAGGAAGTGCCAGATTGCTTTCCAAAGAGGCTGGACCATTTTGCAACCCCACCAACAGTGTAGGAGGGTTCCACTTTCTCCACAGCCTTTCCAGCATTTGTTGTTTTGTGTTATGGTCTTGTGGATGTTAATTTTTTATCAAAGATTCATGTGTATTTAAGAAAAAACATAGTATCTGCTTGTTGAATATAGATTTCCACATTGTATATTCAGTTAGCAAGTTTGTTCAAAATTCATGTTATTCCTAGAATTTTTCTTCTAATGCTACGCATGTGTGGGAAAATTCTGCTAAAGTCTTTTAGTATGCTAGAGATTGCTTTTATATGTTTTGAGACCATTTACTGGGTTTATAAAATCTAGGATTATTTATTTCTAGTGGTACCCAAACTATGCTTTCTGACTAAAATTAATATAGCTTACACAGATTTAATTTGGTTGGCTTCTGCTAGACACTTTTTTTTTCTCCATCTTTTATACACTTGGTCTTATGCACTCTTTCCATCTTTTATACACTCAGTCTTATGCACCCTTATATTTCAGTCTTGTTTCCTACAAACTTCTTATGAAGTATATAGTGTAATCCAATGTAGCAATCTCTACTGACAAATGCTGTCACATTCAATGTATTTATATTCACTTTGACCATTGTAATTTATGTGAGTTTTTAAAATTTATTTATCATAGCATTATCTATATTTTTTCCACTGTGCATTTCTTTTCTTTCTGCTATTTGAATTGAACTTTTCATCTTTTCTTTTTCTCTACTGGGTTTGGAAGTGATATATTTTAACTTTATTGTTTAATGGCTTCTTTTAAAACTGACATATACTTATCATAACAAGTCCAAAAATATAATCAACATTAATAATCTTTATCTGAACAGTAGAAAAATACTAGGCAATTCTATTTCTAGCCACTTGATACGGTATTTACACTTAGCAATGCCACTGTCATTTACTGTAGCTCTATCTTGAGATATTTTAATTCTGTAGACTACACATTTTTCTGTCACACAGGCACTGTGAACTTAGATTTACTCAAAATGACACCCACATTTTTGGTGATCACTCATCCTTATTTTTCTTTCTACTGAAGTATTTAGTTTCAGAAGTTCATTTCTTAATGATTAGCAATGGCAGTCGGATCTGACTTGACGGCACTTGGCCTTTGACGACTTTTATTTTTTTTTAATGTATTTTCCCTACTTTTGAATTTAGCTGTTACAATATTATAATGTTAGGATGAAAGTTATTTTGTTGTAATAATTTTCAGATATTATTGTAAAATCTACTTTTTTGTTACTTGAAGTCTCTTTTCAGGCTATTTGTGTATCTTTGTGGGTGCAGCGTCTTTTATCTCTGAAACTCTGTTCAGTGTACAGAGGTACTGCTTTAACTGTTTTGATGTGGATTTCATTTTAAGTATTCTACTTGGTATAGTTTATGCTTGAAGATCTTACCCTTCCCCATTTTATTCTTACCTGCTGAGTTACTTATTGACAACATACATTTTTATTAGTTTTTTAACTGAAGGTCTTTGAGGGTGAAAGAGTTTTTAGACTTTGTATGTTTCAGAATACACATTTCCATTCATTCGCTAATGATTTATTTGTATTAGAATGTTAGGTGGGCCAAAGTTCAAATCTGTTATTGGAGTGAGGCCTTTTTTGAGAGCATAGTTGTTATCCTTTTGCACATAAAACATGCCTTTTTTGTTAATGTTACTAACTTTCGAGATTTTTCTAATGATTTCTCATGTTTTATAGTTTCTTTGGAAGTATTTGGAATCATGCCTAATACTGTTGCCAACATTCAGTTAAGAAGTGAATGCTCCATTTGAGAGGAAGTAAATTGCTGTTGGAGATTCAGCCACAATGTCTACTTGAAATATTTTTTATCATAAAAATGATTGAATAAACGTATGTCAGGAATTAATGAGGATGAATGAATATCTAGTTTAAGAGAAAGATGACACCAAGTGCCATATAAGGAAATTTTACATCTAAAATTATATGATTGTATGCTAATTTTACTTGATAACGTTTTTTAGAGTATGTAAATAAAGGAACTGATGCAGCTACAATAAGAATAACCATCTTAAGCTAGTTGCCTCTTGCTATTAAAGTGTCCTCTTGATTTATATAATGCGCGATATAAAAATTTTCTTCTCCCCAAAGTGATTCATTGTGTCTGTATAAAACTTGCTTTCATCTCTAATTTTTCAATAAAACACTGATAGCTTGTTAGTTAGATACACTTATCTGACCATTTATTTTTATATACAGGGCTTCATTTATATTTTTAAGACATTTTATCTTAGTGTTCACATTCAACAGCTGAAACTATAGCAAACACATAGCTTGTAAACTTGTATGTTTTTTCTATGACTGACACTTGGTTCTCATAATTATCAACTTGTGCTAAGTTAGCAAAAAATATGAGAATAAATGAATCTGCACAATGCACATTTAAGTTGGTGTTAATTATTTTTCTCTACAAGGTTGCTCATATTATGTCAGTTATTTGGAAAGGCCAAATGCTTCATATAGAAATTCTTTGTTAGTTATTTATTTGGACAACAAAGGGAAAGGACAAAAATATGAGGAAAACAGCAGATGGAAACGGAAGACCATCCATGGCTGTCTTATCTAACATTTCCAAAATTAATCATTTTCATAAAATCTTTCTTAGGAAAAGTGATGCACAGTTACTCATCTTCCATTAAAATTGCAGTTGCCTGGATTTCACTTCTCTTTTTTTAAATCATATCATAAAAGATGCATTTAATAAAGGCAAAGCTATGTGCTATGTTGTCAAAAATAATATAATTCATAGCTAAGATTTTTTAACAAGACCACATTGACTGAATGCTTTACTTTCTGTTAACCAGAATGCGGCAATTCACGTTGTCAGCAGTGCTGCTCAGTGTTGACCTTGTCCTTTTGTTCTGTCTCACAGTGCCAGTTACAGTTGGAATTTTCTTTATTGTTCCTTCCAAATTTTCCTCTGATAAAGCCCACTTTGTTAGATTCTATTTTATTCATGGCTTACATGAGATACAGTAGCTGCTGTAACTTCCAGATCTAACTAAAACACATTAAAAATTAATAAAAGAGGACTATCTCAATATAAATTAAGTCACTGATAATATAGGATCATTTTCTGGTCACAATTTTGAACTCATTTGTTATACATACATATGATACCATTTGGACTATGTTGATGATTAATCTTTGATGCATAGTCTAAAATATTGAAAGTAATCTGAGTGCCAAAGTAATCTGACTGAAACACGTTTAAATAACATTTTAAAAATAACATTGATATTATGCATATTTCAGTCTCAGAGTTAATAAAATAGATATAACTGTTATCATTCCATACAGAATGATATTTTGTAATATCATTGCTACTAGGTATTTTACAGATTATTTTATGTATGAATCATACATAAGAATATTTCAAAGCTTTATATTTTTTCTCACTGGCTGCGAGTGCTTTATTTACAAAGAAAGAGTTTTATTTGAAACATGTTGTATTGTCCCTATATTTCTTAGTTACAAATTTCATCATGCAAATTCACCATGAAAAACTGTCCAAACTTAGAATAAAACTGAACTCCCTTACAATGTGAAGAGATCTAACAGTGATTGCTTTCCTCCTTAACTCATCAGCCTTTCAAAGACTCTGAAAAATAGTTTTTGCAATTCTAAGAGGCATTATGGAACCATGGTGGTGCAGTGGTTAAGAGCTCCAGCTGCTAACCAAAAGGCTGGCAGTTTGAACCAATCAGCTGGACCGTGAAAATTCTATAGGGCAGTTCCATTCTATCCTACAAGGTCACTGTGGTTTGTAATCGATTCCATAACATTTTTTTTTCTTCAGTTGAGAACCATTACAAGTGATATTCATGATTCATGAATACATTCATTCCTTAGCCTTCATTCTCTCTGGCCTCTTAGCAGATTTCACCTAGCATAGGGAAATGTGCTTAGGTAAATCTTTTTCCAAAAGGCCTTCTTCATATATTCCATAGACATAGTATAACATATTTAAGATTCAAAATAATCTTGTGTCTGCTTCGATCTTTAGCCTTAGAATGCTTCTCTTCTAATGTATAGTAGACAGTTTACTTCTGGACAGTTTACTAAGGTCACATTCCACAGACGTCCTTATCCAGTTTAAAGTCTTTGGGCCTATGAAATTATTCAAAGTTTCCAGTTTCCAGAATGGCTGAGAAACATAGCTAACCTAATCCTGCTTGCCATACCCAAGCCATCTCCCACAGTTTCAACTTGCTGTTACCTGTTTCCACTTGCAGCCTACTGTGTGCCCCTAGTTTTCCTTTATTTGGAGCAGTATATACCAAGTCATGGCGACCCATGAGTCGGATCCGACTCGACGGCACTTGGCTGGCTTGGCATATACCAAGTCAACCTTTAATGCATCTGAATGCTTTTGTGTATATCCCACAATCCAAAGGACTTATAATCATACCTAATACTGTATAAATATAAAACACTGACAAACATGAAATTGCAACACTATATCTCTCCTGAGATTCTTTAAAATCTTTTGTGGTTTGGCCTTCTTTATCTCCAAATTCATCCCTCTTCAGTTTAGTCTCGGTGCTGTAGTTAATATTTTATATAGATACTTATACTTGCATGTAAGTATAAACATGCATATGCATATATGAATGTGTGCATGTGTGTGGGTTTACATTTATATACATATATATTATATATACACACACATACATTTTTTATCAGACTGTGAAATGATTGCCTACTGTCTTAAGATAAATTTTATCATGGCCTACATAGTCATGTTTCCTTGCTTAAGTCTTGGTCTTAATTTTACATGTTTCTCTATTTTATCATTGTTCCTTCATCGTAATTATAGTGGTTGTTAAGGATTGAACTGTTTCCCCTCAAAATGTATGTCAACTTGCATAGGCCATGATTTCCAGTATTCTGTGGTTGTCCACCATTTTATGATCTGATGGGATTGTCCTGTGTTATGTATCATAATTTCTAGGGTGTTGATAAGGTAGGATTAGAGGCAGTTGAAGATGCAGGACTTAATCTACAGGATTAGGTTATATCTTCAGTGAATCTCTTTTGAGATATAAAAGAGTGAATCAAGCAGAGAGGATGTAGGACCAGAATGGGAGCACATCCTATGGTCCCTGCACTGAGAAAATTCTAGACCAGGGGAAGATTGATGACAAAGACCTTCTCTCAAAGCCTTCCCATGGATCAGGCACCCTGAATTCTGACTTCTAGCCTTCTAGGCTGTGAAAGAATAAATTTCTCTTAAATCCCTTCATATTTTATGTAGACACACTTGCATGTAAATATATACACATATATGCATGGATATACATATATAAGTATATATTATATATACATACACATACTTTATTATCAGACTGTGAAATGCTTGCCTATTGTCTTAAGATAAAATAAATTTTTATCATGTTCTACTTTGCTCTGAGTGGTATTTCTGTTATAACAGAGTTAGATAACTAAGACAGTGGCCTTTTAAACCACCTGAACTTACCAAATTATTGATAACCTCAGTTCTTTCAAACAAGTGTTGTAACTCGCTTGACTCCACTAGTTGAGCTAATTTAAATCTATTTTATACAGACTCTCCATAGAACATTTTTCATTTATTTTTCTTTATTTTTTTTTATTTTATATTTTTTTTATTTTCTCTTTGAAAGATTACAAACATTTCACAGCTATATATTTGTTGTATTTGTATACTAGCTAAAGTAGTATCTTCACCGTATTTATGATGTGTGAGGGGAAGGGTTATAAAAGACCTCCCACTTTATGCGATCTGTACTGGAATCTGTAGGGGGATGAAAAAAATCTCATTGTCACAGAAAAGGGTTACAACAATGTACCCTCAGCATCTCAGTAACATCTCCTTTTTGGACTGTTGCTGAGAGTGGTAATCTAGACAATAAGGTTCACCCCACTGTTGCTCTAGCCAATATAATTTTCATTCCAGAAGTAGTGTGTCTTTCTACTAAATCACAGGAGAAAAAATTATGCTCACTGTAATTCGATAATCCCCCAATGTCTCATCCTTCACTTTATTGGTATATTTGTCGTTTGGCAAGTTTTTCAAGACTGTTGACGAGATTCATAAAACAGATGTTGGGGACAGTCACAGAAACTTCATGACAGTCAGAACTTGTCATTTGCCTATAGACTTGACTCACTGTTCAATGCACAGATGATGTTCTTAATAGTACAATAATAAAATCATTTTTTCCAGAAAGGCCATTTACCGTCTTCTGAACAGTAGTTATACATAAACTGTTGCCCTGATGCTGAAGTTTCCTTAGATATCTTTTTCGAAAC